>CM021103.1:419946830-420612739 GCA_007115665.2 Sequoiadendron giganteum | reverse complement strand
TTTGTGAATTTCCTCATCAAGGAAAGCACCCCAGTATGGTAGATAAATTTTGTAACATTTTTGGCATCTTCAACCACACTTTTGACCCATCCAATTTTTCCAATGTCCTCTAGCAACAAGTCCAAGCAATGTGTAGCACAAGGAGACCATGCAATTGTGGGATGCCTCTCCATAAGTAGTTTACCTACAGCTACATATGTAGCTGCGTTGTCCATGATAATTTGGACAACATTATCAACACCAGCCTCTTGGATCACCCCATCTAATAAATTGCATAAAATCTCAACATTTTTGACTTCATTGGAGGCATCTATTGACTTTAGGAACACCAATCCACCATTAAAGGCCACTAAAAAGTTTAGGAGAGTCCTATTCTGTCCAGTTGTTCACCCATCAGATAAAATGTTGTAGCCTTTTCTTCGCCAAAAATTCTTTTGCTCATCAACCACAAGACATGTATTTTTTACAGCTTCCTCTAGCAATGGCCCACTCAAATCTTTAGCTGTTGGGGTCGTAAACCCCTTACTTGCAACTGTAAGGGCATTTACCAAACCTTCCCAATACGGGCTGCTCGCCACATTAAAAGGTAAATTATTGTAGTACCAAAAGTTTGCTGCTGCCATCCTAGCTGTTGATGTTATTGTAGCGGTGGGAGATTCTTTCTCCTATAAAATTCAAATAATTAAATAACAATTGATGAGGCTGACTCTTGAGATAAGTCGTCTCATTTCAAAAATAATAATTTATATTTTTATTTTATGGAAGCCGACTTAAATAAAAGTCGCCACCTCTTGTAAAGTCGTCTCACTTGGTATGAGGCCGACTCTTCATGAAAGGTCACGTCAATGTGTATATAATCAAGGCGCCTTCCTCTCCATTTGGTATCAAATTAATATTCAAGACAAGTTTGCATATTTTTGAGTGGAGTTCGCTTTCTTCAGCAGATCGATATATTGCTACAAGGAGATCGACATTGTGAGAAGTCATTATTGATTGTTAAATTCACATCTAGAGAGGTGCTGTCATATTTACTTGAGATCGGCCTAGAGGTTGGCCAAATTGTAAAGTAAATTGCTGCTCATTTATTCAATATATAAGTGATATATTGTTGCTGGGTTTTTCCCCCTCAAGGAGGGTTTTCCCACGGTATATGCTGTGTTCTATTGTTTATATCTATTTTATTTCTGCTTAATTCAATTCTGGTCCTAAAATTATCATGGTATCAGAGCGGGTTTAAGCACGATCAAGATCAGATTTGGTTAATCAACATAGTTTTCTTCTCTTCTTCTCATCTAAGTGAGTCTATCTAAGCATCAAAATGGTGAACGGACTCAAGGTTGAAGATAGGCTCGATGGTGCATTGAACTTCACCTCTTGGAAATTCAGAGTTCTTATTGCATTGGAAGAGAATGATCTTCTCGACTTCGTGGAGAGTGATGTGCTCAAGCCATCTGATGAGGCTAAGAAAACTCAATGGAAGAAGAATGGCACTAAGGCTAGGAAGATATTGATTGATTTTGTGAAGGATCATCTTGTGCCAATTATATCCAAGATTAAGTCAGCCAAAGTCATGTTCGAGACCCTTCAAGGCTTATATGAGATCAACAACACCAACAGAGCTCTTGCCTTGAGGCAATAGCTCCATGATATAAAGATGGCTAAAGGAGATTCAATCATCTCCTTCTTTATGAAGATCACTGAACTGAAAGATCAGCTTTATGTCATTGGAGATATAGTTGAAGATAGAGATCTAGTCATGTTGGCACTAAATAGTCTTCCTCAATCTTGGGAGCCCTTTATCCAAGGCATTAGTGGAAGATCTAAATTGCCCAAGTTTGATCGTCTTAGAGCTAATTGCATTCAAGAGGAATCCAGGTTGGCAGCAAGAGGGAATGGACGAAGCTCTCACAATGAAGACATTCATGTTCTTGCTGCTCAAACTTCCAAAAGGAAAGGAAGAGAAGGGAGAAAAGGCAATTTCAAGAGGAATAGAAACAAAAAATCAGATTTGCTCCTGAGCCAAAGAAGAAGAAGGACTTCTCTCACATTCAATGTTTCAGATGTGACAAGTATGGTCACTATGCTCGAGATTGTATAACAAGACCAAAGCATCATGCTTCTACTGCAGATGTTGATGAAGTCTCGCCTCAAAAGGAATCTAGAGACAACTCAGGAGGATTTCTATTCATCTTCGCACTATCAAGCAATGTTCCAACTGACAATAGCACATGGTTGATTGATAGTGGTGCCTCACGACACATTACAGGATATAGAGAGCATCTTTTAGACTTGGTAGAAAGAGAAACCAACTTACAAGTGATAATCGGAGATGATGCTTGCTATTCGGTGAAAGGTGTTGGAGCCACCTCTCTTCATCTAGATTCTGGCATTCCTCTTCATTTGAGTGATGTCTTGTTTGTGCCAGGAATCAAGAGAAACCTTGTATCAATTTCAGCATTGGAGGACAAAGGGTATCAAGTTGCATTTTTTGAAGGAAAAGTTCTTGCTTGGCCGAAGAACTCTAGCATCAAAACAACTCGTGTGATTGGTGCCTGTCAAGAGAGTCTATACAAACTTTCTATTCGTCCAGTTCAAGCATTGTTGCATGATTCTACTAGTTCGAGTGAGCTATGGCATAGGAGACTTGCTCACCTACATTTCAGAGCTCTTCCATCCATGGAGAGGATGGTTACAGGTCTACTGAAGCTCAATCAGGAGCCCGATGGCACTTGCAGAGGATGTGCATTGGGTAAGAATACTAAGGGTCCTTTTCATTGTAGTGAAAGTAGATCTAAAGGAATTCTAGATCTTGTTCATTCTGATTTATGTGGTCCAATGTCTGTGGCATCTTTGAGTGGTTTTTGGTATTATGTGATTTTCATTGATGACTATTCTCGAAAGACTTGGATTTATTTTTTGAAGTCTAAGGAGTCTCAAGAAGTACTTGATAGATTCAAAGAATTCAAGGCTCAAGTTGAAAATATGTCCAGGAAAAGGATCAAGGTTCTGAGATCTAATAATGGAGGAGAATACACTTCTGGAGGTTTCCGTAATTTCTGCATTGAGGCAGGGATTAAGAGGGAGTTATGTGTTCCATACAATCCTCAACAAAACGGAGTTGTAGAAAGGAAGAATAGATCAATAGTTGAGGCAGCCAAAGCTATGATTCATGATCAAGATCTACAAACCTTCCTTTGGGTAGAAGCTTCCAGAATTGCAGTGTATGTTCAGAATCGAAGCCCTCATCGAATATTGGTAAATATGACTCCTGAAGAAGCCTTCACAGGTGTGAAACTTGAGGTTAGTCATTTAAGAATCTTTGGTTGTCCTGTCTATATTCATGTGTCTAAAGATAAAAGATCTAAGTTAGAACCATCAGGCAAGAAAGGAATATTTGTGGGCTATGGTGAGACTTCAAAGGCCTACATGATCTACATTCTAGGGCAGAAACAGATTGAGATCAGCAGGGATGTCACTTTCGAAGAAGTTGCATTCCAAAGATCTAAAGGGTCTTACATGGAGATAGACAGTGAAGAATAGGAGACACCTCAGGATATGGATATGTCTCCTGATCATACTCCTGAGAGTCAGAGGGAGTCTACTGAACCAGAAGAGGCTAGTAATCCAATTAATCCCATAGAACCTATTGATGGTCTGAGAGAGATTGCTATAGGTTGAAAGAGACCTCTATGGGCTAGACAAACTATGCAAGAGGCAGAGAAGTATGCAACTCCTCGAGGCACATTCAGAGAAAGCAAGAGACCACATAATTGTCCAGGCTATGTGGCATTGATGAGTCACATCATTGAGGCTGAGCTTTCCAATGTTGAGGAGGCATCAAATCAACAAGTATGGAGAGATGCTATGACAAAAGAATATTAGTCTATTATCAAGAATGATGTTTGGGATGTTGTACCACGACCTGAAGGGAAATCAGTTGTGTCTTCCAAGTGGCTTTTCAAGATCAAGCATGCAGTTGATGGGAGCATTGAGAAGTACAAAGAAAGATTTGTGGCTATAGGATTCTCTCAGAAAGAGGGAATAGATTATGAGGAGACATTTGCTCCTATTGCTCGATATACATCTATCAAAACCATTATTGCTATTGCATTAGTTGAAGGATGGAAGCTACATCAAATGGACGTAAAGACAACATTTCTTAATGGTGTGATTGAAGAAGAAGTGTATATTGAGCAACCTGATGTGTTCGTGATTCATGGGAAAGAGTCCCACGTATGTAGATTGAAGAAGGCATTGTACGGCCTTAAGCAGGCACCTCGTGCTTGGTATGAGAGGATTGATCGATACTTGATGAGCTTGGGATTCTCCAAGAATGATGCAGACTCAAATCTTTACTTCAAGATAGTTGATGGTGAGGCCCTAATATTGGTTCTTTATGTTGATTGGAGCATAATATCTCATTGTCAAATGCAAGAAGGAGTTAGCCTCTGAGTTTGAGATGAAGGATCTAGGTCTTATGCATTACTTTCTAGGATTGGAAGTGTGGCAGGGACCCAATGAGATCATTCTAAGTCAAGGAAAATACACCATAAACATCTTAAAGAGATTTGGGATGATGGATTGCAAGTCCATGGCTACACTGATGGAAACAAATTTGAAGAAGTTGAGTGATTTTGCAGCTAGTTCAGATCTAGTAGATCCCACAATGTATAGGTAGTTGATTGGATCGTTGATATATCTAGTCAATACTAGACCGGACATTTGCCATGCGGTGAGTGCCCTCAGTCAGTTCACGTGTGAACCAAGGCAAATTCATCTAGTTGCAGCAGAGCATATCTTGAGATACTTGCATGGCACAGTAGGATATGGCTTGAGATATACTTCTAGTGAAGATCTAAAGTTACAAGGCTATTCTGATTCTGATTGGGCCGGGAGTGTAGTTGACAGGAAGAGCACCTCTGGATGTTGCTTTAGTTTGGGGTTTGCCACGATTTTTTGGTGTAGTAGGAAGCAAACTTCAGTAGCACTAAGCACTATAGAGGCCAAATATATTGTAGCATGTGTAGCAACTCGAGAAGTAATGTGGCTTCGAAAGCTCCTTGCTGGTTTGTTTGAGAAAACATTGGAGCTGACTATGATTCATTGTGATAATCAAAGCTGTGTGAAGCTATCTATCAATCCAGTGTTTCATGACAGGACAAAACATGTGGAGATCAAATATCATTACATCAAAGATATGGTGCTGAGGAAAGCTATTCAACTCAAGTATATTTGCATTGATGATCAAATAACTGATATTCTCACCAAGCCTCTCTCTAGAGTAAAGTTTGTGCATTTTCGAGACAAGCTTGGAGTTGTGGAGAATGAAGCCCTTGTTGAGAGGGAGACTCGACATTAGTGATCTTTGTTACTTGCTATAATGCATATTTCTCTGAGACGGAGAAATATGTGGTGAAAGCCCTTGTCCATCTCTGAGACGGAGATGAGGTTCTTTCCACCCAATGGGAGTAGCCATGGTGGATGTCATGTTGAGAGACTCCATGACAACATCACGTTGAGAGACTCTGTGATGAATCCTTTGTACTTGTGTTTTTCCACACATGGGAGTAGCCATGGTGGATGTCATGTTGAGAGACTCCATGACCACATCACGTTGAGTGACTCCGTGATGGGCACTTGTGCACATATTCCTTTCCACACATGGGAGTAGCCATGGTGGACGTCATGTTGAGTGACTCCATGACGATATCACATTGAGTGACTCTGTGATGAACTCTTTTCCACACATGGATGTAGCCATTGTGGGTGTCATGTTGAGAGATTCCATGACATGGATATCTGGAAAGATATCTCCCTAACTAAGAGGGAGTGTTGATGTTATTGTAGCGGCGGGAGATTCTTTCTCCTATAAAATTCAAATAATTAAATAACAATTGAATGAGGTCGACTCTTGAGATAAGTTGTCTCATTTCAAAAATAATAATTTATATTTTTATTTTATGGAAGCCAACTTAAATAAAAGTTGCCACCTCTTGTAAAGTCGTCTCACTTGGTATGAGGCTGACTCTTCATGAAAGGTCACGCCAATGTGTATATAATCAAGGCGCCTTCCTCTCCATTTGGTATCAAATTAATATTCAAGACAAGTTTGCATATTTCTGAGTGGAGTTCGCTTTCTTCAGCAGATCGATATATTGCTACAAGGAGATCGACATTGTGAGAAGTCATTATTGATTGTTAAATTTGCATCTAGAGAGGTGCTGTCATATTTACTTGAGATCGGCCTAGAGGTTGGCCAAATTGTAAAGTAAATTGCTGCTCATTTATTCAATATATAAGTGATATATTATTGCTGGGTTTTTCTCCCTCAAGAAGGAGGGTTTTCCCAGGGTATATGCTGTGTTCTATTGTTTATATCTATTTTATTTCTGCTTAATTCAATTCTGGTCCTAAAATTAACACTAGCTTCATGATGCTTTTCCTTATTCCAACCGGTACCTTCAAGTGAAGGTTGTGCTCTTGGAACATTGCGTGGAATAAAGAAATTTGGTCCTGATGAAGGACCCTGGCTAGCACTAGTAGTAGGAGTAGAGAAAGAACCCTCAAGACTCTCACCAAAAGATGAATGTGGTTGATGGATGCTTGGACTTGGGGTACCATGGGGCCTAGATGGTGTAGAAGTGGATCCACTCATCGCTGCTACTAGTGCATCCTTTGTTTTTTGTCTTTCATCTTTTGTCATCTCATACTTAGCAAGAAGGGCCTTCATCTCTCTAATTATCTCAGCAGTTGAGTTAGGGCATACATCCACATTTTGCCCAAGTATTCTTGCAAGGTGGTATTTTAATCTGTTTATTCCTCCTGTCATCCATTTCTTGCATTCGGTACATGTCACCCCACCCTTTTTATTTCCTGGTATCCCATACTTCCATGCAAGGTCTTTTTCTCGTTCCCCTTGGGTTTGAAGATGACATTGCTATTTCAAGTTCAACATGAAAAAAAAATCAGCAAGGGTTTGGTAAAAAATCAGCAAATAAATGAGATTCAAACATTTGCAAAAAATAAGAATGCAAAACCAAGCTAGAAATAGTAGGAATTAGGGTATTAAGGGAAATAGAAAAAAATTTGGCAGCATTTCCCCTTATTTTTCTTGATTTTTCTGATTTTTAATTGAAAAAAAGAAAATAAAATGAGAAGCTAAATCACTTACCTGGCTCTATTATGATCTCCTTAGCTCGTCTTCTCGGCTTCTTCCAACCTCACTTCAAGTTGCATACCTGTATTGGCAGAGTAGAGTAAAATCAAGAAAGAAATTAAAAAAAGAGGGTTTTAACTTTGTTTTTGATGTCCCAGCCATCCAAGAGAGTCCCTACATGGCACTTGTGAGTCCGACCCTAGGACTCGCGCGAGTCTTGAGGTCGGACTTGCGAGTCCTGTGCAGGGACTCTCCTGGACTCGACTCCCGAGTCTGTGCCGTGTTGACTCTCGAGTCTGTCGAGCCTGCAGTGAGTCGGGGTGAGTTTTCCAACTTTGGATGTCACTATGGGCACTACGAGTTCTTGGTCATGCCATTTGAGTTGACCAATGTACCTGCCACTTTTCAGTCATGCATGAATCAGGTATTTATTTTGCAATTGAGGAAATGTGTGTTGGTCTTCTTTGATGACATCTTGATTTTCAGTAAAACATGGGAGTATCTCTTGAGGCATATAGATGAAATGCTTGGCATACTTGAGCAACATTCATTCTATGCCAAAACATCTAAATGTGAGTTTGGTTTGACTGAAATATTATATTTGGGGTTCAAGATTAGTGCCCAAGGGGTTAACGTGGATGAGGAAAAGATCAAGGCAATACAAGACTGGCCTAGACCAAGGAACTTGACTCATTTGAGGGAGTTTATGGGACTATGCAGCTACTATTGGAGGTTTGTAAAAGGTTTCTCACAACTTGCAGCCCCATTGACATATCTGACGAAGAGAGAGCCTTTCTCTCGGAGCCCTTTAGCACTGAGAGCTTTTGACAAGCTCAAGGAGGTAACAAGTTCATGTCTCGTTTTGGCTATTCTAGATTTCTCACTTCCTTTTGTTTTAGAATGTGATGCTTCAGGAAAAGGGATTGGAGTAGTGTTGATGCAAAATAGACACCCCATAGCATTTGATAGTAGGAAGCTCAAGGAGATAGAAAAGAGTTTCTCTATTTATGACAAAGTGATGTTAGCAACCATGCACACATTGACCAAATTTAGGTAATACTTGGTTTGTTGGAAGTTTGTGGTGAAAATGGATCATAACAACTTTAAATTCTTTCTCAATCAAAAGGATTTGAATGATAGACAACAAAAATGGGTGAGTAAGTTACAAGCCTATGATTTTGACATTGAATAAGTTAAGGGAAAAAATAATGTGGTGGCTGATGCACTCTCTAGGATGCCTTATTTTTGCTCTATGATTGACATATCTGTTGATTGGAAGGCCAATATAATTATTGAGTATGCCAAGAACACATTTGCCGTTGACATTTTGGATGGGAAGTTGCAAGATGATAGGTACAAAGTGGTGGATGAGCTCATCCTATACAAGAATAGGGTGTTTGCTGTACTGGGATTGAAGGTGAAGGAAAGAATCTTGAGGGCATGTCATGACACTCCACTTGTTGGTCATCCAAGTTATTACAAGACATACAAGCAAGGGAGCATTTTTTTTGAAAAGGGCTCAAAAATGATGTGTTGAAGCATGTTAGGGAGTGTATGTTATGCCAACAAAGCAAAACAGAGCATGTTTTTCCAGCTGGGCTGTTGCAGCTCCTACCCATTCCAAATCAGAAATGGGAGAGTATCTCCATGGATTTTATTATAGGCCTTCCAAAGGTGCAAAGTAAGGATTGCATCTATGTCGTTGATAGGCTCACTAAATAAGCTCATTTTCATGGCATTTCTTCGGAGTATAGGGCTCCACAAGTTGTTGATTTGTTCTTTAGGGAGATTTTTAAACTTCATGGGCTGCTAAGGAACATTGTAAGTGACAGGGACAATAGGTGTATCGGTTTGTTTTGGCAAGAGCTCTTTCGACTAACAGGCACAAAATTGACCCCAAGCACTAGCTATCATCTTCAAACTAATGGGCAAACGAAAATTGTGAACAAATGGATAGAAGGTTACTTGTGGAACTATGTCATGGGACAACAAACATCATGGGCCAAATGGCTATACCTTCTGGGCTCTCTCTGAACTTGATTGCTTCTTATTGGTTGCTAATAACCATGGCACCCAATGCTTCTTGCACTTTCACAAGTCGTCTTAAAACGATTGTGTGATGCAAATTGGGTTTTAGCAACCTAGGATCATGTAAACATAAGTAATAACATATTAAAATATATTATATAAGTATACATGGCATAAGCAAAATTAAAAATAAATTAAATTTACCTTCAACAATTCCAAATTCGAGAAAGTCTTGAAAATGCTTTGTGACATATGGTGGTTTGTCACAAACATTTGGATCTCCTCACCTTCTTGGTATATAGCTTTCACCAACTCTATTTGAGTGCCAATTTCTTGCATCACCAAGTTAAGGGAGTGTACGGTGCATGGTGTCCAAAAAATGTGTTCATACCTTTCCTCAACCAAAGCATCTGTAGCCTTGCAATTTTTTGCATTGTTCGCAATGATTTGAACAACATTTTCAGGACCCACCATCTCTATGGACTCAATGAGGATTTTAGAGATGAATTCTGCATCCTTGATTTGCCCTCACAATCAAATTGCCTTCAAAAACTTTGCCCCTTTGGGGGACACTTCAATGACATTTATTAAAGGTTGGTTTTCGCAATCTTTCCATCGATCAAAAACAATCAACACTCTTGTTTCAATCCAATAATCTTTAATTGGTTTGTGATATCTCTACATATTTTTTTCTCTTGCTAATAAGGTGGTGGGCACCTTTTCATACCCAAGACTTGTGAAAACGAAAGGTGCACTATTGATTACCGCCACCATTTCACGTCAATATGGTGATCTCATCAAGTTGAAAGGAAGACCATTGGCATAAATGCAACGTGCAACTTTTTCCTTTGCAATGTCTTTTGCTTCAGTTTGAAATGCCTTATCCAATGGGCCTCTTTTGCGGGAAGGAGTGGGATCTTCTACTTGGATAGAGGGTATCTCCAAGAAAGGATGTTGAGAGGCCATTACTGAATCTATAGGTTTAGTCATTGATGTTCTGTTTGCTAAAGGATGAGATCTTAATTTTGCTCTTTCACTTACAACATCGACTTTTTCTTGTTCTCTAGTGAATGCCATAATTTTTTCCATAGGCAACCCCTTCTTATTTCGCCCTTCACATATTCTAATCCCTTTCCCACTTTGTGCACATAAGTGAGCTTTCATTCGACTATACGAGCTCTTAAATTGGACTCCATATTCACCACAATCCCAAATGAATGCCCCACCTCTTGGAAGTTCTTCAAGCATTGTAACATAATTCCATAAAGGATATGCTTGATCAATTTTGAATTTTTTGTTTGCATCAACATCCATTGAACTTGAACTTATGGCCATTTCAAATAGATTGCAATTTGATTTTGTTGTTATAAGAAATTATAGAACTTTAATTTACAAAATAAATAAATAAGTATAGCCCTATAATTTGTATAATTTATAAAGTATAAACTAATGAAAGTTCAAAATGAACACCAAAAAACATTGAAACAAATAGCAAAACTTGTTTCTTCTTTTCTAAAAAAATAATAAAAAAAGAAACTTGAAAAAATTCATCAAAAACTTGAAACAATTTGTTAAAAACTTAAAAATCAGTTACAATGCTTATCTTAGATGATTAGATCTCCTTTGTGCAAGCTATCCTCGATCCTTTGGCACCCTTTGATCGATCTCCTTCGAAAAACCAGCAATCCTTTAAAATAGAAAAATGGAAAAATATGCTTGATGAATGTGTTTGAGGAGAGCAATGAAATGTCGAATGGGCTTTAGATGGCATTTTTAGGGTTTATGGCACTTTTTAGGTAAGTTTTTTTTTTAATGTTTTTGCATTCACTTTGGGCGCCCCTAGGTGCTGGCGCCCGCGGGAGCGCCCCGGACACCCCGGGTTCTTTGTGGGACCGCGTCTCCCTTGGGCGATCCTGGAATGGGCACGGGCACCAAAACCAAGGAACCCGCTAACACAAAATCTCTGTTATAAAGATATGATTATTCCCATGCATGAACTTATGACTTTGAGGTAGGTCTCTATTGTTAATAATAAATATCATTTTATTCTTCCATATATTCTCCAATAAGGGCCGACTTTATAATCAGTAATCTACCTTGGTATCTGGCCCATAGGAGGCTGTGCATCGATAACAACCACCTTAAAACCATTTTTTGATATCTAAATAATACGGCATTAAATATTACAAATACCAACATTTTATGTGACCAATTTTTTACAGAATTCAAGTAATTAAATTACTTTTTCAGTAGAACAGAGGAATGGGCATGATTATTTTCAATTGAGTGTCTTTTTGACATATTGTGTAGGGGATTAACTCCTGTTTTCTTTAACATATTTTGTAACTTATATGATTTTTTGTTGCAGGTCCATCTTGCGGTATTTTTCATTTGCTCCACCACCATTTCAAAGACTATTGCAATTTGATATTTCCATACCTAAGACAGAAGAAGTAAGCTATTTGTAAACTGTGTATATTGAGTGGGAAATGCTTGGGGATAGAAGTGGCTGTTAAAACTATCTAACTTTTTTTTGCATTAACATTTATTAAACTATATTGTCTTTACTGGAACAATGAAGAACAATAATCCTAATTGATGTGTAGGAAGCTTTTCATTTATTGGACATTATTCGGGCATCTTATCGATTTCTACATTTAGAGCCTAAAGTATTTTCCAGGCTTTGGGATTGGAGTCCATTCTTAGAATTGTTGCAATGGACATGCAACTCAAATAAAGTGTATATCTCTTCAGAAACAGCTTCTGATGTTAGGTGGTGTGCTGTTCAAGTGCTATCAGTTGTCTTGAGGATGAGTGATGAGGCAACCCGGTATCTGGGGTATAAACTGTCTGGTCTTACAGAAGAAATGGCTTTTGCATGTTTGTTACGGTATTCTTGGATTTCTGTGCTCTCATCTTACCCTGGTTATCTTTGTATTGGATTCTCTAACTTGGATGGGTTAGTTTTGTTATGACATTTTTTTGCTGAAGTTGATTGGTGGTGATTTCAGGTGGGAAGAATTCTGTCAGGATGTTGCCTTAGAGAAGGCTGGATGGTATTTAGAATCAAAAAAATTGAGATTTGATGATTTTGTTGATGGTAGAAAAAAATTCCTTGTGCACTGTGATCCTGTTGCAGTTGGCCAACCAACAGGAAGCTTCAAAAGTTATGGCTTGAGCCTTATTTCTCATTTAGAGAAATGTGGTATGGAGCTCCCTATCAAGAAAAGGATGCAATGTGAAGGGTAACATTTACTGTTCTTTGTAATTCACTAGCTTTGGACATGCCTTAACATAGGATGGACATGAAGTATGCAACTAATGACAATTATGAATTCTAAGTGATAAATCTATATTTTCTACAGACCTGGTTCTACAGCCAGCTCCTTTGTAATGACATCAAATATAGAAAAGAGCTTAGAAGCAGTTATTTTGGCAGTGTGTCAAGGTCAGCCTCTCCTTTTGGAGGGTTCGGTGGGAGTGGGAAAGACGATGCTGATAAATGAATTGGCTCAGATTACTGGAAATTCTGGTGAGGATACTGGCATGCCATAAACTATAATTTACTCCCGAGGTTGTTTTCAGTTATTCTCATTAATACAGGAGAAACTTGAATCTTGTTTATTCATCTTGATTTTATATAAATGTTCATGCATTGTAGATCTTATCATTTATTTTAACTCAGCCCTATGAGGTGTTTCTAGCCCCATTTTCAGTATAGATAGACATTGAAAGCCATATCTATGAGTATCCTCATGATCCCGGTGCTGCATGCATGACTTCCACCACAAGTCCACACAAGTTGCATCTTGAGCAAATTCAATGCCTCCACCCTATATCAGATCAGAAATCCTTCAATCTGCTTCTTTGTTATCTGCCTCACCGATCAATTACAACACATTTAAAATGTACATATTTGAAAACGCACGGATACGCTGTGCAATTTCACAGGGTACCCATAACCAAAATGAATCATACCCTAATTTTGTTAGCATTAGTTAACTTTGTCAACTTAACTTCATTAGCATTCTGCTGTTTGACATCAGAATTTCCTACAAGAATATAATGGCAAATAGACATATAATAATGTGTGATTCAAAAAATTCTGTAAAAAATTGTGTATCATTCTTACTTGTCATTGACATGGAAAATAGACAGCTAAATTGATATTTGATTCTTGAATAGTATTTTATGGTCGTTTGTTTACTATAGTAGATTTTCTGTGGTTACATATGAGAGTCGTGGGATGTTATAAGTCAGGTTGTGTGCTTACTGTAGGGACTAATTACAGAAGCTCGACTTTCATGGAAGACAATTGATCCTGATCGAGAGCCATAACACTCTACGAAATGCAATTGATTTGAAAGTCCATTTGTTAAACTATTAAAATATTACTTAACAGTAGATCATACACTAAATCTTGTGTTATTTCGATTGTAACACTTGAGTATGGTTCCTGATAGTTGTATCAGGAGTAAGAAGGACCTTCAATGAATAATGGTTGAGTACCTTGAGTATATGCATCGTATTGCTTTTGCTGGAAAGGGTTGAGGTGCAGGGGAGTATGCCATAACCCTTTAGAATGTCATTTCGAGTATGCCAAATAACCTAGTAAGCTTGGGGATTACAACTTTGGACCTAAGCAAATGGATACCAGCTAGTTTTACATTGTGCGCAGTGGTAGTTCCTTAAAACTTTATGCTTGTACTGTACAAATTTGATCTGTTTTGAGGAAACTTGAAATGTAATAAAAATATGATTCCTGGTATCATAATGAGAATAGGAAGACTTTGGTATGGATAGTTAAATGTTGGTTTTGTATGCCCTAGTGTTTATTTGTGGCCCTCTACAGTCTACATGATAGAAATGTGTCCTTAATTTTCAATTGGGTGTTGGAATCTTAGACTGCTAGTTAAATTTTAAATTTTTAATATATTTTCTTTGGCAAGAATCTTGTGCTTTGAAACGATATACTTGATGAAGTATATATTTGCATCAGGGTCTGTCTACTTTGGCAATAAGCTTCTTTAGTTTGAAAAGTGTATTATATCATTCCAAATATGGACATTAAATCAGTTATATATTTGTTCTGTGACTGCTTGTAGGAAAATTTATTGTTGTGTCCTGCTTTCAATTGTAGTCACTATTTTACTTAAACGAGGTTACACATATTAATGTTATCTTTTAATTGCTTTGGTGTCCAGATATCTTGTTCATCCATTTAGATGAACAAATGGACAGCAAAACACTGATTGGGACTTACATTTGTACTGAGATTCCTGGAGAATTTAAGTGGCAGCCTGGTTCTCTTACTCAGGTTGAAATTTTCTACATTGTTAATTAAGATGCATTTTTGTTTTCTGAAATGTATCATTTCTTAGTTCATGTATCTGTATCCATCTTGCAATCTGTGTATTTTCTTACCTGTAATGTGCATATGGTTTGTTTTTTGATGCAGGCTGTAGTTAAAGGATTCTGGGTGGTTTTTGAAGATATTGACAAGGCACCATCTGACATTCTATCAGTTCTTGCACCTTTATTGGAGGACAGAAAACTATATGTTCCTGGTCAGGGAGAGGTTGGTATGATAGTGATTTTATTATGTTAATTTCTATGCTCTACTGTGTAGTGTAAACACATTAAATTTGCTATAGGTTAAGTGGAGGTCAGTTGCTTGTTAAACAACTGAGTTATTATTGGAACTGGCCATATTATTCCTGCTAGCAGTTCATTTTTGACAGATTCAGTCTTTGAATAATAATGAAGTCATGTTATTTCTCATGTACTAGCAGATTATAAGACATAAACAATGGATTAAATATTCATATTATATTGGTAAATTGTCAAAATTTGTTTATTATTAATGCTTTGAGGCCTAGTCAGCCTATCTTTTTTGGTAAACTGGCAATAATGAGCTTCGTTCATCTCTTAAATAAATGCTATTGATGGACTAGGGTTGCCAGATTCTAGTCGCCAGAACTAGTTCAGTGTTTCACATTTTTTATAGTTGTTTTCCTAGAACTTTGAGTTATGCATAATTTCTTTTCCAAATTTAATACTTGCAAGTTTTAAGGTTCAAGCTTTCTTTAAGGAGTGTGTCAAATGGAACGATTCTTTGAGATTCACAATATGCATTGATTACGACAGATATGTATGCTGGGTATTTGTTTGGAACAACAATTCTTGCTTGAAATGGCTTTGAGAACATCACTGGAGAATCACATGGTCTATATTCGGGTTGGAATTCATCAAACATTATGATAATTCCAATATGAGAAATTCCTTTAGTTAGTTAACTAGGCTTTGCCACTCACGCACAATTGGTGATTACATTCAACAATTTTTAACATTGAACCTGTGGGCAAAGAATCTTTCAGATGATCAAAAATTGAATGTGCTTGTGGGTGGTCTCAAGGATGCAATTCAGCATGAAGTACAGTCTGTGAACTTAAAAATATAGATTAGGTTATTATAATGCCCTGTAGAATAGAGAATAAACAATCAGTAGTTAAGAAGCAATTATTTACAAGCTTTCCACCACCAATCAGATTGACACCACAACAAATGGAGGGAAATAGAGCCAAGGGTTAATGCTTCTACAATGACAACAAATACAGTAGATGACATAAATGTGCAATTATTCTACATTGAGGGAGCACCGGAGACAAAGGAGGAATATGATTTAGAACTCTAGGATGAACAGGAGGAGCCATTGATAGATCAACCAACCATTTCTTGTCATTCTCTATCAGCTATTGCTACACCTCAGAAGCTCAAGGTGAAAGGAGTTTATAAAGGCAGTCATAATACTAGTCGATTCTAGTAGCAACCATAACTTCATCCATTACAAGTTAGGTTGTCTAAATTGCTTTTCTCACCCACACCGGAGTTCCAAGTTATGATAGCTGATGGGAGTATTAGACATGAGCAATTACAGGCTGGAAAGAATGATGTTTGCCATTCCAATGGGTTGTACCGATATAGTGTTGGGAGTTCAGTGACTTATTACTTTGGGAACTATTGAGATGAATTTGCAAGACACTTTCAAAAGGTTTCAATCAGATGGTTGAAGAATACAGCTCTGAGGATTGTATGAAAAAGCCTACACTTAGTTAGCTTTCATAAGTAACCAAGTTGTTGAAAAAGGGGACCTTTAAGATTTGTTGTTCAGCTCTATTCATTAGAGTTCTGATAGTTTCAGGTAGTACCACTAGGAGATCTTCTGATTGTGAATAACAGACACTCAGTGGTCTTTAGAGAGATGCTCAAATATCTTCCTCCAAAACGAGATTATGTTCATGCTACGCAACTCATTCATTGGAGTGAATACACAAAAGAGTGAGATCAAGAGGATGGTCATTGAGAATTTGAGATGCTTGAGGCAGGGGTTATTCAATATAGTCGAGGTGCAAACTCATCTTTGGTGGTGATATTCTGTAAGAAGGATGATATTAATACATCTGCCTGGACTATCATGAGCTCAATAAGTTCATTGTTAAAGGTAAGTTTCTATTACCATCATTGAAGATTTGCTTGATGAATTAAATGGCAATGCTTCCTTTACCAATTAGATCTCAGATTTGGTTATCACCAAATCAGAATTAGATACAAAGATGTCCCGAGGACTGGTTTCCATACATGAGGGCCATTATGAATTGTTGGTCACGCCCTTTGATCTTACAAATGCCCATCCATTTTAGAGTTTAATGAATTATATATACTAACTAATTTTGTGTAAATTGTAATAGTTTTCTTTGATTATATACTGATTTACAACAAATTGTGAGAGGAACATCTTGAATAGATGGATACAATTATTCAACTATTGAAACAACAACCTTTTGCCAAACTTTTGAAATGCTCATTTAGTATATAGGAAGTGAAGTATTTGGGTCATAAAGTGTCACAAGTATTAAAGGTAGACCCCGGTAAGGTTAAGGCCATGCTGGATTGGTAGACTCCAAAAATGCTTCAGAATCAAAGAGGATTTATTGGTCTTATGGGATAGTACAATATTTTTTAAATATTGCTGAAAGTTGATCAAATATGCAAAATATATGTGCCCAAAGGAAAGTTCATTTTATGGAGCATTATGCCAAAAAGAAGACAGTCTGGCCTAAGGCTTCTAGTAGAGAACCCAAAATTTGAGCATACACCTAGTAAAAACAATCCCAAAACTAGCAACTTGATCACAGTTCAAAGCATCATTTTAGAATAAGTTAAAGATTACGAGAGTGACTGTAAAAAACAGCAGGGATGAACCTTTACAGATAGCACTATTCTTTAACACACTTGTTAAAACAGTTTGGACGATGGCATCAGCCACGATTACTGGAAGCTTCTCAATCTAAGAGTATTCAAGCAGCCTCGTGATCCACAAATGTATCATCAGCTTGTCTTCATGGGTTTTGAGAGCTGCATCGACATCAACAAACTGAACAAGGGAAGCATTCAAGATGAATCCAAATATAAAGAGGGTAGTAGGTCGCCTTCTTTATTAGTTTTAGCACCAGATAATTTCCTAAGTACTATAGGAACAGGGTGATCAAGAACCACCAACTAGCCAGAATCAGACTGAACCATGAAAGGGGCATCCTCGGGGATGTTAATATACTGTTCTAGATAGTCTTTAGGAGTTGTAATATAGTCGCCAGCAAGAAATTTTGCAAACTTCCTTGAAACTTTCAGTATCATAGATGCCTGCAGTGCAACACTAGAAAGGGTGACCTCATCATAGAACTTCATAAGTGATCTTTTATCTTGCAAAATTTCATTGTTCCTTGCTTTCCACAAAAACCACAACACCTTGATAGAAACAAGCCACAATATCCTATAAAATTTATGTAAATATTTAGCAAAGCTAATAACACCAAGTAAGATACCAAAGCATGAAAATGTATGAACCTGTGATATAAGGCTTGATGAATTACTGAGCAGATTAGATAAGGAACCAAAGGATGAGCTAAAGAAATGATGGTTCATTGAAAGGTTGATACTGTACTTGTGAAAGAATATGAAAATAGAATCTCCCTCATTATACGAGGATATGTACAATCAGGCCATGGACATAGAGAGTGAAAACAAGACTACTCTATCTGAGGAAAAAAAATATGATTTTGATTCGAGTGATAATGAATTAGGATCATTGGAGATTCTTTGCAGAGATGTTGAGAATGCTGAAAGAGATGAAGGACACAAAAGGAGGTAAAGAAATTTGGTGAATAAATTATAAAATCGAAGGTCACACCAAAACTGCTCGTCTCGAAAGGATGTTTTGTGGAATATGCGAAGTCATTGGTTATTCAATTAGGAATTCGTCCTCATAATAATAAAATAAGAACACCCAATTACTTAAATTTACAAAAATGTAAGTTCTTGGCGTCGTAGGTGAAGCTCCTTCATCACATTGTCTCTAAAATTGAATTGATGACAAACCTAGACAAAATTAGGTTCATCGTGGAGATGGAACCATTGGTTGATTTAGGCCTAAAATATTTTTGAGGCCATGTATGATACTATAGGTGATTCATCAGGAACTTTGCGCAAATATCCTATACCTTGGATGCATTGACATGAAAAGGGACCTCGTCCATTTGGTTTGACAAGCAAGAACAAGTCTTCAAAGAGTTAAATGTATGTCCAATTAATTCCTTATCCTAGTATATCCCAATTAGGATAAAGAGTTTTATGTGCATGGTGATGCATCTAACTTTGTGATTGATGCCACCCTAGCTCAAGTAGGAGTCGAGGGATTAGACCGCCCAATTTTATTTGCTAGTTGACTACTCTTAAAGATAGAGGGGAACTATAATACAACTGAAAGAGAGGATTTGGGCATGATCTATTGTATCGAACATTATTTGTTGGTCACATTGTTCATATTCTTTGTGAACCACCAAGCACTATTGTATCTAGTGAACATGGCCATAATTCAAGATGGATAAGTAGATGGTTAATGCTCCTTTAAGAATCCACTTTCAAGATTGTTGTAAGACTAGGAAAAAATCATTTGATAGGTGGCCAACTATCGTGAATCAAGTTGGGAAAATTTGTTGAAGAAGTGAATGAGGATTTTCTAGATGTACAATTGTTGCAAATAGTTATCTTGCCATCTTGGTATGAGAAATTGAAGAATATCATTTGACAACCATCTTTTATATGAGATGGGTTCGATCAAGTGCCATGAAGGTGTGTAAGGGAAGAAGAAATTGAGAGTCTACTTGAGGAAGCACATGAGGCATTGGTTGGTTGTCATATGGGACCAAATGCAACAAGAAGGAAAATACTACAAGCAAGACTTTGGGGGTTGTCACTCTATCATGATACTATGATAGGTTGTGATACGTACTAGAGATTTGGGAAGCCATTAAAAAGGAACTTTATGCCCCTTTGGCCTTTTCAAACCCTAAAAATTAGCAAAGCAAGATAGTGTAGGTATATCCTAGTTGCCACTGAACACCTAAGTAAATGGGTAGAAATAAGGGCACTTCTTGAAATGGTGCCTAAAGTATGACAAAGTTTATATACAAACAAATTGTTACAAGATTCAAGATTTTGATACAAACAATCAATAATTGTGGGGGACACTTTATCAACCATGTGATTAGATTAATGACAACGAAGTTCTGCATCTTTCACTCTGTGAGTTTGTTGGCACTCCAAAATTTTGAGTACTATTTTGTGCCTAAGCCATGTTTGCCCAAGTTTTATAACCAATTTGAGATATTTGTTAGGGGTGGTCTTTTTTTAGCATCAATGAAGAGAATATGGAAAATTAATTATAGTTGCCTTTTGAAATTTTGTGAAATTCGTTAAGGAGTGAAAGTTATAGCCATGTGGGTTTTGTCCTTCCATCCTAATGGATTGAACTTCCCATAAGGTGCAGTTCAAATGGTTTCCTCCACAATTATCCAGTTTAGTTAGGAATTTTTGTACTAGGTTTTGGATGATAAAAAAATTATTATGCATCAGCCTCGCATAATTTCCTTTCTCAAATGTACTTCCATTGTTTAGTTCAATCATTCAGTTCACTTGTGTTTTTCCTTGTGGGAAAGGTGTGTCCATCTCCACATGCAGGTTTTTCTATTTGAATTGCCCTTGTTCACTAGACTGTCACTTTTTCGCATGTCCACATGTGGGTCTTTCTTCCACAAAAGCACTAAATTTTTGACTATTTGCTTTGCGGGCCAATGGGGTCCAACTTCTCACATTCGTACAAATGGTGACGTCATCCCATCCGAAGGTCCCTAGGCCCATTAATGATATCATGATGTCATGCTGATGTCACCTTTGATGACATCATTGATAGAGTTTTCCATTTGAACAAGATGAGTTATTTTCCTTTTAAAGCTAAAGGTTCACATACACTTGGAAGTTTCACAATAGGTAGATGGCGGGTAGATCCTTGCATTGTGCACTTGGATGTGATAATCCCAAAGAGGCATTAAGAGACAAACTAAAAGTGTTGTAGGGATAGGCATGTGAACCAGACAAAGGTTGGATGTGATCTTGACCCAATGGGAGTCGTTTCCTCGTAGGTTTGGCTGGTGATGGTTTTTTTACAAGCGATGGTCTTGTAGGTTTTCTGGGTGCATCGGGATATTATGGGAATTTTGTGGCCCTACAAATGTGTTTCGACGATGATTGGATTTTTGCCTCATCTCGATGGAGGTCGAATTTCGCAACAAGAAAAAGCGATGAAAATGAGTTTTAGCTTCCTCCATTAACATTCAACCACCATTGCAGCTGTCCTAACTCGATCCAAGTGCTTTCCCTAATGGCATGTATAGCATTTTGGCATGGATCTAAGAGGTTGTGCAGCGCCCATACTTCGTTTAATATTTGCAAGAAATTTTCTAGTGCATTGCACTTGCAAGGCGCTATTTGTGATGAATTTCATGTGCGATTTTGCTGATTGCTTGTACTCATTCCTACAATTCATCAATTTAGAGGTATGGCGCATGTGAGAAGAATGTTTTACATGCCTCTTTGTGATCAAATCCTGTTGGTAGAGGACACATGTAGTTGGGGCAATGGAAGGGGTTGTGGCTAGGGTTTCCCATTTGGAGTGACCCTTTGAAATTTTGTTGTTGGTGTGGCCGTGGATATATCTTCCTTGGTTGCCATTGTGAAAGGAGAGAAGGATAACATTTTAGAAAGAGGAACAGTGGCAGAGCCAACATAGAAAGATACTCACTGGAAGCCATAAGGTTTCAACTTCTAGCTCTGGGTATATATATTTCTGCATTGTAAAGATCTGGGTTTATCCCAAAATTTGTGACAACACTTGTAACCTTTGTAGACCAATAGATTAAAGGGAGAATCAACCTTCACTAAGTGTCTCCATATGTATGTTATGCATTTGTGGGTGTGTTTTTTAGTTGGCTAGCTAGAAGATTGTAAAATCCTTGCAAAGCCTCTGTAAGGTATCTTTTTGGCATAATAAAAAAATTGTATGTGCATACTTTTGGATTACAAAGTAGACTCTTCTAATATTCTGCAGCTATCTATGGCTTTTTTGAATGTATGTGTAGAGCCCAACTTGTTTATGCATTTTGAGAATCCTAGTCTTTTGTGGTGTGTTGATTAATGCATCACCTTTGTTTTAGTTGTTACATCTTTTGTATGAACACAAAGATTCTATTACCCAACTATGTAGGGCATCGGTCTGTAGTTGAACTTCTCTACAAATATCTGCAACACTCTCAAAATCAAACAATCAAAATATTTTCAATTTCCATTAGAGTGTATGTTCTATTGCCATGTCTGAATGCTTGTAATAGTTAAAAATGGGTTATCATAAAAGCTCATTCTCAGACACTCATATGGCAGATTATCTGTTTAGTAAGGTGCTCGTCCTTACATATCCAAACTAGCACATATTGTGACATCAGTATTGGGATACATTGTGTAGTGTGTTTAGTTTGTTGTAAGGGATTTTTTAAGTCTTTCAGTCATCATCCAACACCTTAGGGAAATCCCCCTTGGTCTTGCAGAGCCAAAAGTGAAGGAGGTCTTACCCACCTCAACAATTTGGCTTTAACTGCCCAACTTGAAGATAGGTTTGTGGTAATCTTCCCAGGTTTGACACCCCTGGCATTTGGGAGATTATTAGACCTTAGGGATTTGGGACTTACAACTTAGATCACCAACACACGCATTATGAAGCCCATACTACCCAAGACCTACCATGTATAAATTTATAAACTAAAAATATATCCTAAATCACAACAATACTAAATACACAATATATCCTAAATTTATAATTTGTATTAAATTTGGTTTTTCCTTAAGAAATCCTAAATATGTGGTATATAATACATTGTTTCCCATGTTGTTATCATATACAATTTTTAAAAGGGTATATCATAAACAAAACAACCAATAACATCTATACCTTGAGGTTATTATATATGGGTATTTTAAATCGCAACAATTTGTAACCCATGAGAGCTAAGTTATCAAGAGTCTAGAATCATTTGTAAATCAAATTTTAGAACTTATCATAAGGGATTTATCATATATGGTTTAAGTTTGAGCAGCAAGAATAATTTTTACGGGCAATGTATTGTTGTGATTGTTTAAGGTTTCAAGTTGTGACTCGTTTCTTGTTTGCCTCAAAAGTTTAGGCTATGAATCAAACTAAATGCATAGATCTTGAAATTCTTTTTTCCTTGTTGCTGCTAGAGTTCATGCATGAAATGTGTAATAGTGTTGGTTGTTTAGTGTTTGGGGATGGTCATTTAGGGTTTTGCTAGTCGAAAAGTCAAAAAAATTGCCTTGAAAAATTTGTTGGACTTTGGAATTGATATCGAATTGGGTTTGAATCGCCATGTCCGCCTTAGAATCGCTTGGGTACATTGTGCTATTTCAATTCAATTCCAACTAATAAAAACTGAACCCTACTCAATTCCACAAACTATTTAAAATCCTAGCTGATTTTGGTATGACTCACATCTAGAAACATTGTTATTTCCATCCAATTTGGTAACATTAAATCAATAGCATTATTTGGTTTAATTGTTAAGGCTATGAATGATTTTAGAAACCTCTTAGGTGAAGAAGTAATTGACAGACAACACTATTTACTCTTTTTTTTGTTTTCCCGTGCTAATCATAGATTTGAAAAGTATTTGGCTTTCTTGTAATTCATTCTATGTGAGGAAAACTTAGGATTGAACTTAAAAAATATAAAAATGATGATGAGGAGGTAGAGATTGGAGATTAATGAACAAACTATATGACTTAGGGAAAGAAAGTGATAGAGCATTTATAAAGGCTCAATATTCTTATCTTTGATTTTCATTATAAATGTTTATGTCAAAGCTCTCTAGTTGCAGACAAGTTGTGTTCAAATCATAATAAATTTAGATGAATGTGATTTGGTGCCACATTCAAACTGTGTATGAAAGCTATTGTAACTATTGCTAGGTTTCTTTGTGAGTTCTATTGAAGGTATTTTGAGTCATTGTTAGAATCATCTTTGGGTTCCTTTGGTAATGTAGCAAATTTTAAATTACCTTCAATGTTGATATAAAGGTCTCATTTTAGTAGGAGTTTTTATGATTTAACGAGTGTTTCGATATGAATTATAAAAATAATTACTTATATTTGTTAGAAATGATTGAACATAGAACTTATTCTGTGGGATATGACAACATTAGCTTGTTTAAGGGGAGATCAGATGCTCTTTCTTAATATTGTGAATTTCAACAATTAGATATTAAATTAAATTAATCATTGTAACTATATTTATTTTCTTGAATATCTTTAATGGTACTCCAAATTATAGCTATCCTACATAGGAGAACTTGTAGATATTACTACAATTTATATATAGTTGAGTTACGGTTCACAAGCCCATATCTTAATAGTAAACTTCATTCCTAGCATGGCACTGTAAGGGGTATATGGCCCCTTTCTGTTTTTGGAACATTATATTTTTAAGATATATTTCTAGGATATCTCTAAGAAGATGTGCCTCTTTGATGCCATCACCAAACTCCCATTGCTTTATGGGTTTGACATATATGGGGCAAGCTCAGTACATATGAACTAGGTGTATATTGAGAGGTTGTCTATCTAGCTCAGTGTACAATAGGTTGCAAATGGACATTATCCTATTACATTGGCCAAGATGAGTTTGCTACCCAAGCTCTTCACTGGGAGAGAGTCTTCAGAACTTGTTAATGTTGGTGAGACTAGTTTACTTCTTCAGTCTATTTACAGTACTCTTTGAATGCCCCTCATCCTCTTCTTTCAGAAAGGGTATGAAAAATAAAGTAGCCAATGTTATATTCATGTTACTGAATTTGTTGTCTACAACCACTCATCCCTAAGATGGCTTTTTATGTTGAATATTTCTGTCATATTGCTGATGGTATTGTCATCTCTCCTGACTATATTTAGTGCTGTTGGACTTGTGGTGTGAGGATTTCTTTGCTAGATGAGGGTTTTCTCTCCCCGTTTGAAGTTTGAGACTCACAACCATATTCCCTAAGGGTATTGGGTCTGTTCCATTTGTATTCTCAAGGAGATGCAAACACATGACATTATTTATAAATGGATGCAGTTATTTGCAACTATAACAAAATTCAGGATTGGATCCTATATTTCCAAATGTTGGATTTTTGTGTGTAAGCAGTGTTCATGGTAGATTATACATGTATGAAATTTGTGTTAACAGTCCTGAAATGAATTTCTCCAGGCTATACCTGCTGCAGAGGGATTTCAGTTATTTGCAACTATAACAAAATTCCAAACTGGATCCAGGCATGCAATATCAGGTCTGTATTGCACACAAGAGACGTTTTCTAGAATTGGTTTTGAAATATGTATTTTTACTGTCTGTTTTAAAGTATTCAAAGCTGAAATCTATTCAAAGGTCCTGTATCTAGTTCTGAGTTGTCAACTAAAATTGTGCCTAGATTATGGCATATATCATAAATGCTTTATTTAGTTATTTGCAAGCTATTCTGGAATTGTCTTCTGGTTATTTGTAAGTTATTGTGATTTATATGTACTGATTTTCTTGTTCATTGGTGCTCTATTTATTTCTTGAAATGTCCATAAAACATGCAAATTTTTTTGCTGTATATTTTTTTTGTCAACAGGTAAAGTAACATTCACCAATTTGTGGAGAAAGGTTGTGATCGATGCTGCAAGCAATGAGGATTTGATCCAAATTATAAAAGTGAACTTTCCGGTTTTGGGACATGTTGCTCCTAAATTGATAGGTCTGGGTGTCTGCAGTTTTTTCCCTTCTGTCTATACATAATAATTTAACTGCTAGATTGATTGGATTTTCAAACAATTACAGTTTCAATTGCTATCTGTAATAATATAAGAAGCTGTTCGCCATTTTTTAGTAAAATCAAAGTCAATCTTGTTTAATGTATCATAACATTGAATGTCATGACAATTCACAGACACTCTAGATATGGTTAACTTGGTCCAATCAACCAACTCAAGTTTCAAGTTTGGTGGTTTTGCTTCAGTCTTTTCTGGCAATCAGTTCTCAACAAGGTACTATAAAATTGCTTCAATTTTGATTCACAAATTTCGGAAAGGTTGAGGATTTATATAGTTGTTTATTTTTTAAATTAATTTATTAATTTCTTATTCACTGTCTGACTGACAGGGATCTCTTGAAATGGTGCAATCGAATCACAGATTTAGATTTAGATTTTGATAGGGATGTTTTGTCATGCCGTATGCGTGAGCATATCTTTAATGAGGTCATCAATCAATCTCATTCATTGTTCTCTGCCTTTTTGGCTATTTAGATTGTCATGACGAATAGAAATTGAAACACTTCTTATTATTACCTTATTAAGTGAGTGCTTGATATGTTGTCTTCTTTTGTGCAGGCAGTGGATATCTTTGCTGCTTTGATAGCTTGCAAGGAAAGTAGGCATATTTTTATGAAAAGAATTGCAGAACTTTGGAATATATCTCATTCACAAGCAGAATATTTGGACCAACTAAACAGACCTCAGATTCAGGTTTTGTGTACTTCATGACATATGGTATAGCCTTTAGACACCATGATAACATTTCATTATTGCACGTTAATGCTCACTGTTTTTGTCAAATGTGTACCAGCTTCTAAAATCTGTGCTTAAAATTGGACGCGTTTCTCTACTTCAGCGGCAGGTTGGCTCTTACAAAAGTAATGTTTGGTATGTGAATTGTTTTATACATTACAAGTGCTTGATAATTATTTGTTTGCATTCAGAGAAAAACAACTCCGGAACGTGCTTTTGCAAATACTGGGAATGCATTGCGTGTCTTGGAGCGTATAGCATGTGCTGTGAAGCATAATGAGCCTGTTCTTCTAGTTGGTGAGACTGGTACTGGGAAAACTACTCTTGTGCAACATTTAGCTACAAAGCTTGGTGTGTCTCTGATGGTTTTAGTATGTTCATCAAGACTTTTTGATCTTCATCTATGTTTCTATGCAATGTAAGTTGAAGAGAGGAACTGTTGACACTTTTTTGCTGGCAGAACCTAAGTCAACAGAGTGACAGTACAGACTTTTTGGGTGGATTTAAACCAATAGAAGCTCAATTGATATGCATTCCTCTTGTGGAGACCTTCAATCATTTGTTCTATTCAACTTTTCCTTCAGAGGTGGATATCCAGGAATTTTCTTGCTGCTTCCAATACTAGGATATAGGTAGAATTTTGTATTTATACTTATTTCAGGGTTTTACTTATTCATCCTTTTGAATTTGATCTGATTGCAGCAAAATGCGCAATTTCTTGGTAGAATTCAGCAATTTGTGGAGAAAAAAAAATGGGATCAGTTGCTGAAAGCATTCCAGATAGCAGTTGATAAAGTAGCAAAACTAGTGGGGTCAGAATCGTTTCAATATGTTGGATTGCAACCCACAATTACTAATGGAACAGGTGGTAATGGTGGAGAAAATACTACACGGAAAAGGAAGAAGTCTATTGACAGGGATGTTTTGGAAAAATGGCGTGAGTTCTCTTTTATTCTTCATAAAGCCCAAAGGAAAATTGAAGCTTCGAAAACCTCTTTTGCATTTTCATTTGTGGAAGGAGAATTGGTAAAGGCCATGAAGAATGGTCATTGGCTTTTATTGGATGAAGTAAATTTAGCTCCTCCTGAGACGCTTCAGAGGCTCAGTGGTGTGTTGGAAGGAGATAAAAGTTCTCTTTGCCTGACTGAAAAGGGGGATGTTAAATATGTTACCCGCCATCCAGACTTCCGATTATTTGCTTGCATGAATCCAGCAACAGATGTTGGCAAGCGTGATTTGCCATTTTCTATAAAAAATAGATTCACTGAATTCTTTGTCGATGAGTTGCTAAATGCAGAAGATTTGAGTCTTTTTGTTAATCAGTATCTTGAGGGTATGCTGCCATCTCTTCCTATTGATGATATTGTCAGGTTTTATAAAGAAGCCAGAAAAGAATCAGAGTCAAGGCTGCTTGATGGGGCAAATCAGAAGCCTCAATACAGCTTGAGGTCTCTAGCACGTGCTCTAGAATATGCAAGGGCAGCAACCCCAGTATATGGTTTTCAGAGGGCTCTCTATGATGGAATATGCATGTTGTTTCTGACTATGCTAGATCAGTCAAGCTCAGACCTAATGGAAAGAATTATTGCTTCAGTGCTCCTTAAGGAATCTGGAGGTATGACAATAAAGGCTTTAAATTCATTACTTAGGGCTCCTCCTTGTCCAAGTTCTCATCATGTACAGTTTGAAGAGTACTGGATTGAGAGAGGAACATCTCAAGTGTCTAAGGCATCTACTGAATTTTGCAAGCGATATGTTTTGACAAAGACCATAAAGCAACATCTAAAGAACCTTGCAAGAGCTGTCTTTATTCATAAATATCCCATTCTCTTACAAGGACCAACCTCCAGTGGCAAAACAAGTTTGATTGAATATCTTGCAACTGTCACTGGTCACCGATTTGTTCGTATCAACAACCATGAACATACAGATTTACAAGAATACCTTGGTAGATATGCTACAGATTCGTCTGGTAAGCTAGTTTTTCAAGAAGGAATATTAGTTGAGGCAGTGCGGAAGGGTTATTGGATTGTTCTAGATGAGCTTAACCTGGCACCTTCAGATGTATTGGAAGCTTTGAATCGTCTGCTGGATGACAATAGAGAACTTTTTGTACCAGAACTTCAGACAACATTTAAACCTCATCCCCATTTTATGTTATTTGCAACTCAGAACCCCCCTGGAACATATGGTGGTCGTAAAGTCCTCTCTCGTGCTTTTCGTAATCGTTTCTTGGAACTCCATGTGGATGATATACCGGGAGAAGAATTGTGTATGATACTTGAAAAACGTTGTGAAGTTCCTCCAAGCTATGCAAGCAAAATGGTTGAGGTTATGAAAGATTTGCAAAGGCATAGGCAAAGTAGCAATGTCTTTGCTGGGAAGCATGGATTTATAACTCCTCGTGATTTATTTAGGTGGGCAGATCGGTTCAGAAGGTGTGGAAAGTCTTATGAAGATTTAGCAATGGATGGCTATATGTTGCTTGCTGAAAGACTGAGAGATGTGAATGAAAAGGCTGTGGTTCAAGGAATATTAGAGAAGCATCTCCGAGTGAAGATTGATATTGGGAAATTGTATTCGGAGGTGTGTTAGTGATATACAATTCTGAATCTGATGCTAGCTTTTAAAGCATTTTCCTTAATTTTTATTGAATGATAGTTGCTTTATACAGGTGTTTGATATGTATATGCACTAAAATAGAACCCGTTTTGTAATATTAAGTGAAAATTGTACTTTGTCTGGCCAGTTGATTGTCTGTTTGCAGGGATTGTGTTTGTTAGTATTTTTGGTTGGATGACATTCTTTTGTGGTTTGTTAAAGCCTTAAAGGTACCTAGGGTTAAGGGACCCTAGAACTGGAGAAAAATGTTTGTGAGATGCCAACTCCTTGTTAGTGTTATTGGGAAAATAAAAATGACCTGAGTTTCAAAAATCAAATTAAAACATCTGCTTTTCTACCCAGAGGGCAATCTTCTCTCATCAGCTCCAAGAATATTCCAACTGCTAGGAAGGTAGGAAAAACAATAGCTAGTGGCATTCATCATTTATCCATCACACACACTCTTATTTATTTTGTTCAATTACGAAAAGGTGCTACTGAGTGCACATAGAGACAAAATTTTATATACCAAAATCAATCTTCTTTTTGATCCAAAATTCTGCTATTTTCAATGAAGAGAAAGCTCTTCCTTTATGGTGCAGTCTTAAGAAATCAGCTTTATTTCCATGGGGGGGGGGGGGGGAAGTAGCAGCATAAAACATCTTATCCAATTTTTGCACCCCTGAATTGGATTTTTGATGATTGATCTGCTGTTACATTTCCTCTTCACCTCATAGGTTAGTGTGTGATCTCAGAATTCTTTGTTTCCATCTTAATTTTCTGAATGATGTGTTTATTACCATCATTGTACTGCCCCTTTTTTACTACTTAAATAATTTATGTCAAGTTATTCCTTCTTATCATAAAAAATATTAGAGGTTGCCCATCATCATCTATCTCCCTCCTGCTAATCCTGGATTTCCTGCGGCAAAATTGAGTTCGACCCAATTGCAAGGAGGTTTCTTTTACACAGCTTGAGGCTATTGGGCATCTGGTCAGCTTTCATCTTAAAAAAATATCCTCGTCTTCTTCAAATGTATTATTTGATCTGGGCTTCCAGTTATTTATTGATTTCGATATTGAAGGCTCTATCTTCCCTCAATATTTGCATTATATTTTTGTTCTTGTTAAAAATTGTGCTGTTTCTTTCAAATAATAGATTCAAATAAAAACGGCTAGACTTATCATCCAGATAGCATTTAAAAGTTCATTCTGAAGCCTCCTTGGCCACACCTATATCCACTTTTTGCTTGAAAGGCAGCCTATCTTAGTTCCATTGAATTGAAGAATCTTCTCCAAATCATCCATGCCATCTTATAATGCAGAAATAAATGATGCCCTAAATTGACTGCTTTCTAGAATGATGCAGCTGACTTACACCTAGGATTGCTGTATAATTGTCAGAGGTTGCACATTTTCATTAGTTGACACTTGACATTTTAGGTAGGAGTTTGGTAATTTCAGTTGTTTGGTGAGTGGTTGGCAGCCGCTTATTGCTATATGTGGTGTAAGGCATTTTTTGTTGGTTAGATATTGTGTTGCTTCTTGTACATTGCATTTTCCTGTGCAGTAGATATGCTTCCTAGTCCTTATGCTTGTTTAACATATTCTGGCTGTTGTAATTGCCAGTTTCCCTTAATGTTTAAAGTTATCCTTTGGATATAAGCTTTCTTATGGGAATCAAATAAAGGGAAAAAAAATCTTTTTTGTTGTTGGCTCTCCTAATGGCAAATTGTCATCTCATCTTTTCTGGAGGGAGTTAATGGCATCACTGAAATTTTATGCCTTCAATATTTTAGGTTTGAGTTTAATTTAGTGATGTTATTGTATGACTGATTTAATATAACATTCTATGTTACACCTTTTTCAGGATTCTACAGGATGGCAGGAGATTGAAAACCTGTCTATGTCATCTAACACTTTGGAAGCTCTTGGCAAGTGAGTACAAAATGTCTAAATTTTCTCCTATTGATTTTGCTAGCATCAAGTTATATAATTATATTCTAATCTTCACTTTCTGTTATCATTATAATAATTTATTTTGGCTGGACAATGATCTGTGCAGAGTTGTGTGGACCAAAAGCCTGAGAAGATTATTCTATCTTGTGGAGCGCTGCTATGAGCAGCGTGAGCCTGTGCTTCTTGTTGGTGAAACTGGTTGTGGGAAAACGACTGTTTGTCAACTACTGAGCCTTCTTTTGAAATGTCACTTGCACATATTGAACTTTCATCAACACACTGAGTCTTCAGACTTTATTGGGGTAGGTAATGCACACTGAGTCATCAGACTTTCATGTACTTATATGGTTTGTGATTTGTAATATTTCCATGCCTTCGCATTTTGTAGGGTTTTCGACCAGTACGTGAACGAAATCATATTGCAGTCAGTTTTCAAGAAAACATGTGGACAATCAAGACATCAAAACTGTTTAATCAGTTCCATGAATGCAAAGTATGTGGTTTTCTTGTATGTATTGGAGTCTATTTGTAAGATTATTGAAATTTTGGAGTGACCAAAAAAGGTTTCCAGGTGGCTGAATATCTGTTAATTGGGCCCTCTCTTTCTCATTTGCTGCAGAGCTTGTCTTCTAATGTTGAGGATGCTAATATCACTTTGGGTACCATCAAGCATGTGTTGGATAGTATTAAATCAAGTGTTTTATCAGAAGATAATGGTAAGGGATCAAAGCTTTATGATACAAAAAAAGATGAAACAGATACTCTCGAACACACCATACAGGAACTGATTCAGCTGCATAAAGATTGGCAATCCTTATTTCTCTGGCATGATGGACCCCTCGTGCAAGCGATGAAGAATGGGCATTTCTTTCTGGTTGATGAAATTTCTCTTGCTGATGACAGTGTTCTTGAAAGATTGAATAGTGTTCTTGAACCCAGTCGACTCTTGGTAAGTTAAAGTTCAGTTCTTCCTGTTCAATCTTAAAGAAACTGAAGAGTTAATCATATCGCTGTTGTTGAAAATGGAGAGCACTGAACCACAGATTATTACACCATGATGAACAGAAACGGTAATATCAAAACTATATTATGCATTCATGATAATTACATTGTTTGTATAATGGCTTATAAAGCCTATCAAGTTTACTTGTGCAACGACCACTCAATTACTGTATTCAACCTTCATACGGGAAATTCCCACAACTAACATCTAAGTCCTAACTTAATATTATTTATTTATTAACTATTACTAACCATTATTTATTGTAAAATGTAAACTACTAACCAAATTAGATGTAACATCAAAATCTCAACAACGCCCCCCTCTCACCCCCTTATTACATCAATATGAACAAAAGATGGAACAATGCATGGACTGAACACAGCAACTCGTTAGAAATTTGATGAATCAGTTACACCACATCTCCAAACTCACCTAGAACACACCAAACTGGTCGCATCAGTGGATGTGCTCAGCGAGTTCTACAACTATGGCTGAAATGAATGAAATGTAATGTAAGCTTCATTTTTCTAGAAAGGCTTGCAAAAGATGGTCACCACGTAACTTGTAAATTGATTTCATTATTATGTTTTGGAGGATTTGCAGGCTTTGCCTTGTTGTTTCATTGAATTTGTAACCATTTGTAACTCTGTTCTGGATATATTGTGTGTTTGTAAAGATGGCTTTGATCTGGAACTCACACCACTGAATTGTTTTTTAGGTACTTGCTGAGAAGGGAGGTCCTTGTTTAGAGGAGTTGATTGCACATCCACAGTTCTTCCTTATGGCTACTATGAACCCAGGTGGGGATTTTGGAAAGAAAGAACTGTCTCCTGCATTGCGGAATCGATTTACTGAGATATGGGTGCCTGCCATTACTGATTTGGATGACTTGAGAAACATTACTCTCAACAGGTTTTTAAATTCCCTGATTGTGGTAAACTTTCAGTTATTATCATGGGCAGTTTTAAAACACATTCTTTGCTTCTTATAACTAAAAAATGTCCACTGTTTTACTCATTTACAGGTTTTCAAAACCTGAGCTCTTGCATCTTGCAGATCCTCTCCTTAATTTCTGGAAAGTATGTTCTTTGCTTATGTTAGTCTGAATTAAGGTCTACCAATTTTCTTGTGTTTACAATAGTGTTTGTGTATTTGAACTACAATATCTTTTTCATGGCATATGGGGTGTGACACTGCTTCGAGATACTGACAATTTCATTGAATGATGGTAACCATGAAGTGGTTTCACAATAAGGAGGTGGGGAGAGTGCTCACAGTGAGGGACCTTTTGTCATGGATAACATTTGTGAACACCACAGAGAAATATATTGGCACTGATGCTGCATTTTTACATGGAGCATTTCTTGTTCTTCTGGATGGATTGAGCTTAGGTAATCTCCTTCTTCAAAAAATGCATTCCTTCATTTGATAATATCCTGCCATCATCTTTGCATTTCTACTCAAATGATCTCATTCTTTTCTTCATTCCAACTGTTTAGATTTCATTTTTTTGATTCTTCATTGTGGGGTTTTCTTTTTGTTTACAGCACAACTATTAGTTTTAATTTTTTTGTCAAGTTGTGTTTTTGGCAATGTAATTTTTCAAATCAAAATGATTATCTCTTCTCATTGTAAAGTCTTTGTGCCATATTATGGATGCTTATCTATGTTGTGAAGAGCAGGCTGTACATGACAGGTACATCAATGTAAGGAACTAGTGACTTGTGGTCTCAGTTTCTAAATATTAATTGAAGACTTTTAGGGACCATTTTGAAGGTCGACCTCATTATTTGTTAGATAGACACCTTTTTCCTTTTATTTTTTATTTTTGAAATGCTGTTATTGCTGATATGATGTGATCCAAAGATTCCAAACTCTTCTCTAAAATGTTGTGATGTTTGATACGATGCTTGTTTGTGAATATAATGATGGCATTTGATATTGATGCCTATCATCATATTATATTTATTGATTGAGAAATTATACATTATGATTCATGCTTCTTTTGTATTTATGATATATTGTGATGAATGCATGGCTGAATGATAGCCACACCAAGGATGTAAATTCCCAGTTCTAAGGAAATTTCAAGTGTACTTGTGAGGACTATGTAGTGGTAAGATGATTTGACACACGTGCACATGCACACTCCCACACACACAAAAATAAAATGTACAAAATTAAATAACATACCTCCATTTAAGAACACACACAAAATGTACAAAATTAAATAACACATCTCTAGTGAAGAAATGTTCACAAACGTATCCCCCCTTGCCCTCCCCTTACAATTTCTTACTATATGCATATTTTTTTCACATAGTGAATAATCCCTAAAAAATTCAGAAATATCCTTCTTTGTAATAGAGAAAGGGAGGTTGCGGAGGCCTTTTAAGCATTTAAAATGCCACCATTATTCAATGATTTTCTCCTCAGCCATAATGGCTTGGTAATAATCTCTCTTCTTGTAGTGGGAGAATTCTACATATATATGGTGGATACTACAAAGGCCTTGCTAGAAATTTTGTCTTGGTTTTAAATGAAGAGAATGTCTATAGTGTTTAGGCATGCAAAAAGCTCTACCATGTTGGCTTTTGAGTAGTTGAAAGGAAGGCTGTGGGATCCCTTGGCATTTCCTTTGATGTGGAGGGGGTGTCCCTAGGATGTCCCCGAAAAATTCAAAAACTGAAGAAATAGGGTGGGGGTGGGGATATTTTGTTCTTGTCCCCTTGTCCCCAAAATGTTTCCCTCTCAAGGAACAATAGAGAACACCTTGGGATATGTGCAAACATGTTCACAACCAAGAATAGCCTTCATATATTGGAGTTTGTACAAGGCTACTTCAATCATTCAATATTTAGGTAGATTAAGGCTTACTTTAGAGGATAGAGAGAGAAGCATAACCCTTGCAAAACTGTGATTGAGATGTAGGCCGTATATTGAAAGAAAGTCTTGTGAACAAAACACCCAAGTAGCTATAAGATGTTGGGATTTCAACTGTCTTGCTTTTGTGTAAGAATTGGAACTTGGATAGGGCATCCTTGGTAGTGTTGCATATTGTAACCTTAACTTTACAAAGGTTCTTTGACATCTACTTAAGCTTGCAATGGCATTGAGTTCTCTCTATAAGCCCTTGGAGGAGTGAGTGATTCATAAATAGGGTATGGAGATTCCACTGCATTGCCAGCAGCTTATAGATTTACTCCAGGGAAACTCGGGGACACGTCCCCCCCCTAAAATGCCCCTTCCCGGTCCCCGGGACGTCCCGGGTACGGGGGGACGGCAGGGGACCGTCCCTCTTTTTTCAAAAAACACAGGAAATGTCCCCGGGACGGGGGGACGCCATTGACCAAATAGGGACGGCTGACCAGTCCCGGGCACGGCCAAGGGACGCCTGAGCCGTCCCCCAACCGTCCCCCAGGAGTCCTCCACGTCAAAGCATGTTTTATATATATATATAACAGTTTTCAATTTTTTGGTTTATGAGTTGTTCGTTTAAATTATTTTCATATATCTTTCACAATATTTGGAACACTCACAAGATAAATATTTGATGCTCTATTAGAGATATATAAAAATAACAAAAATTTATTTCAAAAGTGTGTAAACTTGAATTTATTTGCTTGCTGTTCACTAACAGGTTTTAGAGACAAAGACTTAGGATTTTGACATTTTTAAACAGTTCTTACTTCTTCACAATTGGAAATAGGCTGAATATTAAGGCAATTTGATGCCTAAAACTCCTTGAGTGCAGCAATTGTCCCCACATTTAACTGCTCAAATCCATATCAGACAATACACCAGCATTGAATTTACTTCCAGTAGTCCACACTGACAGCAAACTACAATAATTCTGCCTTCAGACGCCTCAGCTATTCGTTATTGTTCTATGCCAAGTAATCAATAACCTAGGTGAAACAATCTTCATTGTAATCACAAATGTTCTCCCAATTTGTGAGCTGGAAATAACCTTATGTAATTTGATATAAGTTTATAAATTTTAACTTGGAGGTTGTATTATGATTCATGTATGTTAATTCTGAATTTTCAATGTGTATTGAGTATTGACAAAGAATGTTGAACACAAATATTATATGTTAAGGTTCTATAATGTATATTATGTATGCTTTATCCATGTTTTCATATGAATATTTAAAATTTCCCTATATATTTTAAATTTTCCCTATATTTTATATAGCCGTCCCCCGCCGTCCCTGAATTTGGCCTCAAAAATTGGAAACTTGGGGACTCGTCCCACCGTCCCCTGCCGTCCCCGTCCCGGAAACTTGGGGTAATCTTGATTTACTCACTATGTGTTGTTCCTATCATCACATCCAAACAATGCAAAACACTTGAAATGGATGAATTGACAACCTCTTGATTGATTGTGATCCCATTAGTTTGTACAATTTGCAACTCATCGCGAGAACACATTGTTCAATACATTGAGAACTATTGCACTTTTCTTATTGGGAGTTAATTGAATGCTTCTTGTGACTTTTAATCTTATAACAAGTTGCTTATTTAACTTGTAAGAATAAGAAAACAATCAATGAACATTGACACATCATCACAATTGAGATAGACCATGTTTATCTTGGAAAATCCCAAATAGTAAGAAAACTCCAGCAAAATCCACTATAATCATGTATTTTACAAGCTTGTTGTCAAATGGAGTCCTTTGGGATGTCAAACACTATATTAATATCCAAATCATAATTTAAAAACTTGTGACTTTGGCAAAAATTGATAGACCCTGATTTGACTCGAACTTCAGGACTCGGTAAAAACTTTGCAAAATTTTTGAACATTAGAATACTCATAAACTAGTAAAATATTTTTTAGAAACATTCATAAAGTTGAATTTAGAAAAATGAGTTCAATGCACATCATGGTGTCATATGATCCTAAATTACAAATCACTATTATTATTTTTACAAGTTTCATTCTTGGGAAACATGAGCCCAAAACAAATTTTATATTTTCTTTTTAAAACCAGGGTAAATGCTTGTAGGTGGTATCCCTTGAATGGGGTCAAAGGGTAGTGCCCCTTTCATGGGTCTAGGGGCAATGCCCCTTGTGGCATTGAGGGGCAACAAACCTTCAATTGTGAGATTTTGATTATTTTTTCAACATGTTGGAGTGAGAATAGAAACAAAAAAATGTGAAAAATCACCTAATAATGTGTAGAAGCAATGGAAGCTAGAAGGCAATAATATAAAAAATGTAGTAAAAACATGCTTTTCAAGTGGCGAGGTATTTTTTTTTGCACTGACAATGAAGTTTTATTGTTGAACTTGTGATTTTGGATGATTAACTTGCCGATTTTCTAGGAAAATTCACCCTCAAGTTAACTCATGAGTTTTTAATCTTTGAGCACATGCTTGTAAATACTCTTTGCAACAAAATGGTAAATTGTCAAACTCAACACTGAAACACCAGCTAACTTCTTGTGCATCCAACCAACTAATACAACCTCCATGAAAATGCTCATGTCAATTCATTAACTCTGGAAAATGGCTAATGAAGGCTGAAAAATGTCTTTCAATCTCCTTTAATCTTAGTTGGAAAGAAACATGTTTAGAAATGAACAAAGAAATGCCTTAATGATGGTTCCTCTTCTTGCATGTTCGAACTTGACAAAATGATTGCTTTTGTGACAAAACGCCATTTTTGTGATGCAACTGTTGCTTTTGTGATGTAACCATCCTTTTGATGAAACCCCCTTTTCAATAGGGGGTGGTTATGTAACCACCACTAATAGAAATGAAAACATCATTTTAGTGCAATTTTTTTCATTCAACTTTCAAAAGCCACAACTTTTTGCATTAGAAATGAGGTGTTGCTTTTTTTCAAAGAGCATAATTTTTTGAGAAAAATTTGAATATGTAATAATATTCATGTTTTGATGCTATCGAAGTACAAATTTTGCCCCTACAATATAACTACATTTATTAGGCCAATTTTGACTAAAATTGATGACTGAATCAAAATTAATAAGAACTTTATCCATAGGTTTTAAAGTATTATATTCAATTATTTTTAATTGATCTTGAATTTGAATTTTTAATCTCGTTGTCATTATCATACACTTGTTAAAAATTTCCAAGCCCTCTGTTGATGACTTACAGCCGTGGGTGTCTACTTCCAGGCACGCATTGAAGAGAATAAATAAATTAAATATAGCCTCTTGGCTATTTAATTTATATATACGATTTTGAAGAGATGCTTCATTAAATGATAATCAGAAGATAAATATTAAATTTTTAATAAATAATTATTATTTAATTAAGGGAGCCGACCTGTCTAGAAATTCGCGCCGCCTCAAGAAGACGTCTTTTCCTTGAGGCCGACCTCTCTTTGTGAAGGGGTGCCTTTCTATTCGATTGGCTATTTATATGATGTCCCTCATTGTGTTTCTATCATCAAGTTCATTCAGTATTCATTCGAGAAGTTTGATCTGAGCAGCAGATCATATTTTGTAGCAGCAGGTCGGTTCAAGAAGAATCACATTGTTTGTATATTCGCATCTAGGAGAGGTGCTGTTCATAAGAGGCATTGTGTTGAGCCTGACTTGTAAGCAGATTTCTGCTCTTATTTGAATCAATATATAAGAGATATATTGGCTGGGTTTTTCTCCCTCGGGTTGGAGGGCTTTCCCAGGGTATTGGCTGTGTCATTGTTTAACTTTTGAATTAAATTTCTGTACATTATATCTGATCATTAAAATTTAACACCCTCAAGTGCTATAGTACAATAATTAATATTAACATGTAATTCGAGTAACATAGACCTATGAGGCCAAATACTTCTTTGTTTAAAGTTGTAATGTCCCCTCTCTAGGTTTAGTCAATTTGAATATATTTTAATTTAAACGCTAGTGTGCTTAAGTTATTAAATATTTAAATTAGTATTTATTAAAATAATATAAAAAGGAGACATAAGGTGAAATTAAAAAGTGAAGTTAATGTTTTAATTGTTGGTGTCCAAATGGGAGACTTAAGAATTAAAAAATAAAAATTAAAGTAAATATTTCATTTTCAAGAATTGTGTGGGAGTTACGGAGTGAAGAACAAATGTGATTTTTGAGCTCATTTTTGAAATGAATGAAATTTTGGGGAAGAAGAAAGCTATGCTGCTGGTGTTTCCAAAACTTCGTGAAGACAAAAACCTTCATGGGGATTATCATCTTCGAAGTTGAAAGATACTTGCCGGGTGATTGTTGACAGTCACATTTTGGGGTTGTGCTGGTATTTAATTGGGGTTATCAGAGGTTAATGGTTTTTTATATTTCAGAGTTTTCAAGGTTTATTTTACTGTGGAATATATTCTTGTTAAATAGGCCATACCTCTTCAGGTAGAGAGGTCGTACAGATTTAATGGCAAAAAAATAAAAAAAATGTTAAACAAGAAAACCCTACAGTTGATATTTCTATACACATTCAAGTTGAATTGCAAAATATAGGGAAGTCTATACCGTTCTGTACAACATATTAAGGAGATATCACAACCTTTTTGCAATTCATACATAATTCTTGGGAACTGTACATAATTAAGGTCGCCATACAATTTGAAGATTGGGGGGAATGACGTGGAGAGGAAAGTCAAACAAAATAACTTTGAAAAGTATTGACTCCTTAAGCTCTTTTCCTTAGCCTCCGTACATTTTAAACAAGTCATACGAGTCTTTTTAACCATAGTACCATTCTGTATAGGTTGGAAGTGAATAGTAAGTTACAAAAAATTGTGCTGTACGTTGTACAGTTGCAGATTTTTAATTAATTTGCCTTTGATTTGGAGCTGCTGTATATTTTCCTGAAGGAGTCGTAAAAGGGCTAAGCTATTGTACATTCGTGCAAGAGATTAAAAAGGATGTACAGTTTATCAATTGCTAGAGATTATAGGTTAGAAAAAATGAAATGTTTGTAATTGTTTGATAAAATGTTTAACTGATAGCTTTTGGGAGAGTGTTAAATTTGGAATTTTTTTTTTGGGTTAGACACTACAATGGTATCAAAGTTGGTTATTCCTGCCAGCCTGTGTTTGAACAAATTTTAAAAAAAATTTCAGACCTTCTATGAGTCAAAGAGAGCAAAGGTATTTTAACAGGGAACAAAGGAAAACTCAGTGGCAGACCCCTCATGTTCCAGAGGGAGAAACGTTTTCAGGTATCATTGGAATACATCAGGATTTTCCCATAGATAGTGGTATAGGTGATATTGGTCCCTTAGTAGGCGTTGAATAGGTTAAGGTAAATATGGGTGATAGAGAGCGTGGGGAAGCAAGTACAAGGGAAATTTTGAATGATCTTACTAGAGGACAGTGAGAATTACAACAGAATATAACTCGGATGTGTACACTTATGGCTTAGCATATGAGGGGCAATAGTAACAATAACAATAATAATAATTGTGGGAACAATGGCAATGAAAGAAATGATGGGAATGAGAATGGATCAGTCAATAATAGGGCTGTTAATCGGTGTACGATGACTAGCACAGCCAACTCTAGACCTCTAATGCCTAACTTTCCTTAAAGGAATAACCCTTAAGTTGAAAATAAGCCTACATAACAAGAGTTGTAGTATTAGATTTTAAAGGATTAGAGGAATTCGGAACTTGAATTTCAGGCTGAAATGTCTTTCCGTGACTACATGGATCTTAGGTTGAAGCATAAACCTCACATGGGTGGTAGACCACATAATGAGGACTTGCAGAGGAAGGTTGGTAAGCTATCAATCCCTTATTATAATGGATTTGGGAAGATTATAGCTAGGGCCTGGGTACAAAAGCTAGATACTTCTTTTCAGCTCAACCCGATGCCAAAGGATGAGGCTATGGTAGTGCTGACAAGTGTTGGCATCATGGAATGATCACTTTGGGACATGATCAAATTGATTCATATGCAGAGTTTATTGAGAGGCTAATTGATAGATTTGACAAAAAGGATCTAGAGTTGCATTTTAAGGAGTTGGGCATAACTTAAGCAATGGGGTCTTGTTGATGCTTACATTGCTGATTTAAAGGCTATCAGTGTTGATAACTGATATTTCAAAAAAGAGATTAATTGTTTTATTTATGGATGGGTTAGCAAATCCATTAAGAGGTTGGATTAAGGCACTAAGTCCACCTACATTACAAGATGCAATAAAAAAGGCAAAAGACATGGAGTACTCTACGTCAAAAAGTAAATTCTTACATAGGAAGGATAAGGACAAGAAACATTTTTAGAAGGATTCCAATCAGTTAAAAAATGTGCCATTTTGGATTGGATAATGATTAACTCAACGAACTCGGGAGGAAGAAATTATGTTTCCAATGTAGGGAGCCATGGGACCCAACTCATAAATGTGCTGTTACCCAACTCATAAATGTGTTGTTAAGGCAAAAACTAAGCAAATTGAATATTTTTCAGTTGATGAATCAGCTTCAGGAAAATGAGACGAGCAAGTTGATTCAAGCAAAAGTGAAGATGAAAGCTCATTTGAAGAGTTCGAAAAAGAGCCAAGAGATGAAGGTGTAATGGCCCAACTCTCTAGCTTTTAGAAAGTTGGATCTTTTAGAGTTTGGGGGGTGTTATGTGGACAATGTATAGTGACTCTCATTGATAAGGTGCCGCATTATTTTATTGATGTGGGTGTTGTAGCTAGAAGGGTTATCAAAAGGGTTATCAAAATAGAAGATTGTGAAGGCTTCAAAGTGATGGTAGTTGATGGATTCACCCTCACTTGCACCAGGAAGATTCTTAACTTGAGCATTTAGTTGGGTTAGTATGAGTTCAGAGATGACTTCTATGTGGTGGGCATAGGAGATACATATATGGTCCTTGGTATGCAGTGGCTATGTTCCATTGGGGAGTTTTATATGAATTTGCAAACCATGGAAATGAAATTTGATGTTGGTGGTAAGATCACACTTAGAGGCATGTCAAATGGTGGGCCACAGACAATCTCTTTCAAGAGGATGGAGAGACTTATTAGACAAGACAATGTTGAGTGGGTAGGAGAATGTATTATTATGCCTACAGTTACAGAACAACTGAAGAGGATTTACCATCATGATGTAGAGGTTGTGTTGTCTAAGCCTAAGTTATTGGGTTCCTTTGTTTTGCCTCTCGTGCTCGCTTTGGGAGTGTTTGGGAGCAGGAGTGCATTGGGGAGTGCTTGGGAGCGCCCAGGCACCCTTCGATTCCTTGTGGGTTCACTGGGAGCGGATCCACAGGGAACCCAGGGGTGCTTGGACACTTGCGAGCACTGGGTGCCAAAAAAAAAAAACACAAAAAAAATCCAATAAAGTGCAAAAAGACCTAAAAATTGCGTTTACTTGTGGTTCAAATAATGCTGAACCAAATGATAAATTTGATCTAGATCCTTTCGATGATTGATGAAGATTGAAGACTTAGAGTCTTAGACAATTATATAAATTTTTGATTGTATTTATTTCAATTTTGTAATTGTAATGATCTTCATTTGAATCATGACTCTAGACATATATGATATATGTATTGAAATTTTGAACTATCAATTGGCATTTATCTTTATCACTATCAATGATTTAATGATGATTGATGATTGATGAAGTATCATACTATGAAATGTATTTACAATTCTATATATATATATATAGCCATACCCAAACATACCGTACCCAAGGGAAACAAAATTTGTAGTATTGGTGTACCCGTATTCCGTACATGTACCCTATCTCATACTAGATCTTACAACTTAGGTCTTACCACAACATAGCTTTTAGTAGCATACCTCCAGGGAGACCCCTTGATAGGTGCATAGAGCATGTTATAGAGCTTGAGGAGGGGTCCAAACTGGTGATTACCACACCATATAGATACCCTAAGAGGCATAAGGATGAGATAGAAAAGGCTATTAAGGAGTTGATTGACATGGGGCACATTAGGCTGAGCATGAGTCCCTTTGCTTTATTAGTGGTTCTGGTTAAGAAAAACATGGAACAATGCGTATGTGCATTGGTTATAGGGCACTAAACATGAAATCAATTAAGAACATGCATCCTATTCCTTGGATAGATGAGCTTATTGATGAGTTGCATGGTGCTTGCTATTTTTCTAAAATTGATTTGTGGTCAGGTTAGCATCATATTCAGGTACGAGAGGAGGATGTGGAGAAGACTACATTTAGGTGCCATTATGGTCATTTTGAGTTTATAATGATGGCCTTTGGCTTAACCAATGACCCAACCACTTTCTAGTCTTGTATGAACAAGGTTTTTGGTAATCAGCTTAGGAAGTTTGTTCTCATTTTTTGATGATATCTTGACCTTCAACAAGACTTGGGAGGAGCATATGAGACATATTGATGAGGTGTTGAGCATTTTAGAGAGGGAATCATGATATGTAAAGAAGTCTAAGTGTGAGTTTGGTTTGATAGAGCTTTTTTACCTTGGCAACATTATTAGCTCTCGGGGTGTTAGAGTTGATCCTGAGAAGATCAAAGCGATTGTTGATTGGCCTCCACCCACAAATATCTCACAACTTAAGGAATTCTTTGGGTTATGTGGGTTTCATAAAAGCTTTTTTAAGGGTTTTTCACAGATAGCAACTTCAGTTACAGATTTGATTAAGGTGGCTTTCAGTTGGTTAGATGGAGTGCAACGATGCTTCGATCAATTCAAACAGATTAGGTGTACTTGCCTTGTTTTAGGTGTACAAATTAGGAGAGGGAATAGATGTTGTATTAATGCAAAATAAGCATTTGATTACTTTTGAGAATTGGAAGTTAAGGGGGGTTGAAAGGAGTTATTCCATTTATGATAAGGAGATGTTGGCCATTATGCATGCCTTGACCAAATTCAGACCATACCTTATGAGAGGGAAGTTTTGTAGCTAAGACCAACCACAACAACTCAAATACTTCTTGAATTAGAAGGACCTTAATGATAGACAACAAAAATGAGTGAGTAGGCTTCAGGCATAAGACTTTGACATTGTGTATGTCAAAGGGAAGAAAAATACTATTGTTGACACCCTATCTAGGAGACCCCACTTGTGTTCTTTAGTAGAAATTACTGTTGATTGGAGAGAGTTGATTTCAATGGAGTATATTAAGGACACTTGGGCTATCGGTATTATTGAGGGTACCATACGGGATGATAGGTATATGTTAATCAATGAGCTTATCATTTACAAGGGTAGAATTTATTTGGTACCCACTTCACATTTTAAGATGTCAGTTATGAGAGCTTTTCATGATACTCCTATGGCTGGTCACCCGGATTTTTTCAAAACATACAGGCAGATTTGGGAGAGATTTACATGGAAAGGACTTAAGAATGAAGTCCTTAAGTATGTTCAGGAGTGCCCCACATGTCAACAAAATAAGCATTAACATACTTATCCTGCTGGTTTATTGCAGCCTTTGCCAATTCCCAGTAAAAAATGGGAAAGTATCTTGATGGACTTTATGACAGTGTTACCCAAGGTGCAAGGAAAGGATTGCATCTTTGTTGTGGTGGACAGGTTAACGAAATTTGCCTATTTTTTGCTATTTCATCTGTGTTACAGCAACACAAGTGGCAAATTTGTTTTTTAGGGAGATTTTTAGATGCATGGTTTACCCAAGAACATAATCAATGATAGGGACAACAATTTTGTGAGCTTGTTTTGGTAGGAACTCTTTAGATTGACCGGGACAAAGCTCACTCTTAGTACCAACTATTACCCAAAGACAGTTAGGCAAACTGAAATTGTCAACAAGTGGGTGGAAGGTTATCTCCACAATTATGTTTTAGGGCAGCAAAAGGCCTAGGTGAGATGGATAAACCTTGGTGAGTATTGTTATAATTCCACATACCACATGCCAATTAAGATGTCACCATTCATGGCTTTGTATGGTTATGAGCCTCCTAGCTTCATGGACTTGTTTGGAGACAATAGAGTGCCGAATGCTAAGGATTTGTTACAACAGAGTCAAGATATCATGGAATCCTTGAAGGAGAACTTGCATCAAGCCCATAATCAGCAAAAACAATATGTAGACCAACATCACATTGAGTGGGCATTTGAGGTTGGTGACGTGGTTTATTTGAGGCTATAGCCCTACATACAGTTCACTCTCAAGAAGAGTGGATCAAAAAGTAGAAGCTACGGTATTATAGATCATTTAGGAACTTCAAAAGGATTGGAGAGGTGGTTTATGAGTTGGAGTTGCTGGCAAGTAGCAAGGTTCACAATGTTTTTCATGTATCTCGCCTCAAGAAGGTGTTGGGGTATAATGTAGTTCCCTCTTTTGAGTTGCCACCATTGGATGAGGAAAGGAAACTCATTCTTATTCCTAAGGCTATATTGATATCAAGGAGTGTACTCCAAGGAGGAGGACCATCAAAGAGCACCTAGTGAAGTGGAAGAATTTGTCTGTTGAGGATGCTACTTGGGAGAGTGAGCAGATTTTGCAACATCCAAAGTTGAAAATTGAGAGGCGACAAGCAATTATGGGGAGGGAGGATTGTAATGTCCCCTCTCCAGGTATAGTCAATTTGATATTATATTAATTTAAACACTAATGTTCTTAAGATAAATTAAATATTTAACTTAGCGTTTATTAAAATAAAATAAAAAGGAGACATAAGGTGAAATTAAAAAGTGAAGTTAATGTTATAATTATTGGTGTCCAAATGGGAGAATAAGAATTAAAAATTAAAGTAAATATTTCATTTTCAAGATTTGTGTGGGAGTTACAAAGTGAAGAACAAAAGAGATTTTTGAGCTTATTTTTGAATATGCACGAACTTGTGGGGAAGAAGAAAGTTATGCTGCTGGTGTTTCTAGAACTTCGTGAAGATGCAAATCTTCATGGGGATTATCATCTTCAAAATTGAAAGATACTTCCTGGGTGATTGCTGACACTTACATTTTGGGGCTGTGTTGGTATTTAATTGGGGTCATTAGAGGTTAATGGTTTTTATATTTTAGAGTTTTTAGGGTTTATTTTACCGTGGAATATATCCTTGTTAAACAGACCATACCTCTTTAGGCAAGAAGGCTGTACAAATTTAATGGCAAAAAAAATTTAAAAAATTGTTAATTAGGAAAACCATACAGTTGATATTTCTGTACACCTTCAAATTAAATTGCAAAATATAGGGAAGTCCATACCATTCCATGTGGTATATTAAGGAGATATCACAACTTTTTTCCAATCCTTACATAATTCTTGGGAACTGCACATAATTGAGGTTGCCATACAATTTCAAGATTGGAGGGAATGGCGTGGAGAAGAATGTCAAACAAAATAACTTTGAAAAGTATTGACTCCTTAAAGCTCTTTTCCTTAGCCGCTATTCATTTTAAACAAGCCATATGAGTCTTTTTGAATCGCCATACCATTTTCTATGGGTTGGAATTGAAAAGTAAGTTACAAAAAATCGTGCCGTACACCGTACAATTCTAGATTTGGGGTCGCAGCTGGTCAAAGAATTTAAAAGGGTCATTTTTAATTAATTTACCTTTGATTTTGTAGCTGTTGTATATTTTCTTGAAGGAGCCATACAAGGGTTAGGTTGTCTTACATTCTTGCAAGAGATTAAAAAGGGCGCCGTATAGTTATCAACTGTTGGAGATTACAGGTCATAAAAAAATACATATGTATTTCATTTCCAATTGATATAATAGATATTTTGGAAGTTTGTAACAACAATTATCAGCTATTGTGGAATTCATTGTGAAGTGTTCATTTGGACTATGATCATTTTATATGTCAAAATGAAATGTTTGTAATTGTTTGATAAATGTTCAACTAGTAATCTTTGGGAGAGTGTTAAAATTAGAAAATAAAATTGGGGTTAGACACTACAAAAGTGTCCCATATTTTATTATCCTCCTTTGAAAACATTTGCTACAAGAATAAATATTTTATCCATGACTATACTCAAGATATGTTTAAATTTAAAATAAATAACATATAAGATTTTCATTTATTATAATTATTGGAATTAGGGTTAATTGTTGAGAGTAATGCAATTGTCTATATGGGCAAGAAAGAAGTGTGTGATAAAAAAAAGAAGAAAAAAATTAATAAAGAAAGAAGATGAAAATTTTACTTAACATTTCATTTTCAACCATATTTTACATACTCAGACTCATAGACCAAAATTTTTCCGAATTGGCAAAACTCAACATCTTAAAAACACTTAGATTTCTTAAAAATATATAAATTTTATGCAAAATATAGTTACAAAGTGTATTGAATTTACTTAAATTTTATGAAGGTTTGTAGGACCATACAAACCTTCCAATCTACTATATATCCTCCCAATTTGCTCAACAATGCTGAAATGCTAAACAATACATGTTTTTTCAATATGTTTTGCACATCCAAATTGTGTTCCCACGTCTACTGCGCATCGACAAGTTTCTTTGCCCAAACTCGCTAAGTTTCATGAAGCACTTGTTGGGAGGCTATGACTTGCCGAAAACTCAGCTAACAGGGACAGTGGGTTTTCCTATTAATACTTGGCCAACATAAAATCTCACAAGTCACTTGACTAGTCAGCAAGTTTGTATTCTATGATTTCAAAAATAAAAAAATGGGTAAAGCAAAAATTTGAATATTAATAGCACATTTTGATATATTTTTATGCCAATTTAAAGATGATGGAAATATGAAAGTTGCAAATCTCTTATTTATCTTTCCAACAAAAGGAATGACTTCAAACCAGTATTGGATGAAAAAGATAGACTTGATATCATGAAAGAGGTATAGCTGGAATATTATGATGGATTTGCGATAAAACAATGTGAAGGTATAAACCAACTTAACAAGGAACTGCATAAAAATAGTTAGTACAAAATCAAATCAACATCAATGACTGCATACAAGCTACCCACCAAAAAATTGATTCTAAACCATTTGCAACTCTAGTTCCAAGGTTTAGTAATATAGCTTTAATACCATGTTAGAAAAACAATGTTCCAAGGGGATGCATCCTCTCCCTAAATGGTCACATTTTCAAGATAGAGACGTCCCTAGGATGTGAGGACATGGATGAGATGTTCCCTTGTCATTTTCCTATTGCCACCATTAGAGTTGGGGACATTTCCAAGATGTCTTGTAGAACTAGTACACTTGCTGGGATGGTTGGGGGACACCTTGGTCCCTGAAATGGCTAAAGCTTTAAATATAACATCTCTACCTTTGATTGGTGGGTTGTGTGATTAGCCCATCCTTCCAGCCATTGCTGTCCAAACCGATCTTCATCTTGATCATTGTTGAGGAGTGATCTGATTCCCCAATGGTCCATCCATCGCCAGATTCAATCGGATGCCATCATAGTTACTTAGAACGGTCTACTCCATTTATCGGAATTGGTGTTGAATAGCCTGCCTCAACTATTGAACTACCATTCGCAACCCTTAGGCTATTGGAGTCCTTAGTTGGTTCACTTTATGAGGTGCATGACCACACATATCAGACACAAGCTAAAAATAAAAACAAGTTGGCATGCAATTTTCAACCAAGAAACCATTGGCCCTAAGTGCATGACTATGTATAGGCACAATTTTGTTCATTACACTTCCTAGTTGGCTATGATATGGCACGTGACTTAGCATAAGGGTGTGATTTTCACTTCAAAAATCTTGTTTTTTGATGCCCTAGCTGCATGACACTGCATTGAATGTGAATTTTTTGTTTTTTGAAAATCTGTATGCACCATGTGTGGTGTGCAATTTGTTTAGGACATGCCATTGTATTCTTACTCATGCAATATTTGATAATCAAAACTTGCTTAACTTATTATGAGGTGTGCGCCATTGTTTTGCTCATGGATGTTTTTTGAGACTACTCTTTTCATGCATGCAATATAACATACATCTGCAGATTTTTCCTTTGGAATACCCTTTGTCCTTGGCACTTGTATGAGTAGTTCATGTTTTGCATTTTTGAAATTGTGATTCCTTGCATATTGTCTAGCTTGTATACGGGTTCAGCAATTGTGGACGAGGATCAAGCTTCACTTTCGATGTGGTACTTCTTTCCTTTCATGTAACTTTTTGAAACTTAAAACAATAATCTTAAGTCAGTTTTATTTATTTATTTATCTAAATATAGATTTTGAGCTCTAAATGAGGCCCCATCCGAACAACATAAGAGAGATAAGATATTAAAAGGTTGACTTACGTGAACAACCATTATTAGGGTGTAGCAGTGCTAAATAGTTGACTATATACATATAAAATCTACCTATAGCTAATAACAAAATTCAGTACAAGAATATTGCCACTACAAACATCATAGTTAAGCAACATACTACCAACTGCCTTGCCCAAAACCACTATCTAGAAAACCAAATTGCTAGCATTCATATGCTGGATTATACACCCTTTAAATTGACATTGGGGTGAGTTTGACTTTGGCATCCACAAAGTAGACCATGAAATTTGATCCCATGCACCACTGCATCTCATTGCACATCATGTCTTAACTAGTCCTGTTCCAAGGAAGGTGTTGTATACCCATTGGTTATTTCTAGTGTGCCGTTATGAACTCAAACTACCATATCTCTCATTACGGTGTGCATATCTTGCATGAATTTTTTTATGATCTTTGCATTGATTACTATGGTTGCTACTAAGCAAGGTAGATTTGATGTATGGGACCCCCCTTTGGAAGATAGTTTTTCCCTTTACCTATGTTACCGAATCGTCTAGAATAGAGGCCAATTCCAGGTACGGTACGTACTAGAATCGGGTACCTACAAAAAACCCTATAAATTCGAGGGGGATTCGTGCTTAAGAACTGAGCCACATTTTGAAAGTTTTTTGACTGCCAAAGCTAAAAACATTTGATGCGGCGGAAATTTTGGTCCAGTTTCCAAGCGGTTTTTAACTTGCTATTCCCGACTGCACAAATAAAGGTCGACGAGTCTTCGTTAAATTTTCTAAGGCTTTTCTACAGGCGAAGGATGAGTCACAGGAGAGGAAGAGCTGCAGAGGTCGAATTGCAAAGGTCGTGCGTTGGTAATTTCTCCGCCTCCAAGAGTTCGCCACACCTCCAGTCGGCCACAGTTGGCCACAATGATTATTGTTTTATAATAGTTATTGAAATATATTGTTTATTAAATTATTTTTAATTGTCTTAATAATATAATTTATTAATATTAATTTATTAAATAATACAATACAAACAAACAATTTGTATTTGTATTTATTATTTTAATTATTAATAATTTAATGTTATTATTTTGTAGTTTATTTTATATTAATATATTAAAAAATTAATGATTAATATAATATAATATAATAATAGATATAAATGTTAAATAATACATATTATATTAATATGGTTACAACATAATAGACCTCCAGTTAATTGAAATTTTTATATGTTACTACTAATATTAATTCAATAATTATTAATTAATATTATAAATTATAATTATATTAATTTTTAATAATAAATTAAATAATATAATGCAACCAATATTAGTTTTATTGCGTGTTTTTACTGTTTAGGCTGCAAATATGTATATATCTATGATTTTTATATATTTTTTGTACGGCCGTACCCAAACGAATCCAACCCTCCCCCAAAAAATTGCCTTACCGGCGTACCGTACCTGTACCCGAACCCATGTACCCGTACCCGATTCGGCAACTTAGCCATTTACCTTTGATATGGTTAAATTTTTTTTCTCATTTTTTTTTTTAATTTGGTTGATAACCTTCAGAATCCAGTTACAACAATGAGCATCATTGATGCTACCAGAGTTTATTCTCTGAAAATTACTGGATAAGTACTTATAATCAGGCGAGTGAGAGATCAATGGAAGAAGGTCTGAACGTGACTCTTTTGGCCATTGACAAACATGTCTTGTAATCACAATTGCTAATGAATTTGTTGTACTCAGAGTAGTATGCTGCAGAAAACATAATTGAAGGGACACTTGGGGGGTCGAAGTGGTTCTTATTCTGTTTTGTCACATGGATGATGTTCCATTCCCTCTTGGTCAACACTTTTGTACTTATCATGTAGTATAAATATACCCATTGCATGCACTAATTGATTCTTCCTTCATGAATGGAATTCTCCACTCTTGAGAAGGCAAGAGAGGATTGGAGAGATAGAATTCACTTGATAATTTCGTTCCAGTCATTCTACTCTTAGGGTTATTGGCTATTAAATGGAGAAGTCCATTTTCATGTTCTTGAGGATTGTGTGATTATATGAAACAACATTGGAGTCTCAGTAAATTGGGTACAATTGAGAGGATGCTAGTGCAGTTTTTTTGGAGGCTCTTGAGAAGGGAGCAAATATGCACAACTGATTTTGATAGTGGATTGTTTGTTGGAACTTTTTGCACATTGGGTTTCTCCATGGTAAATCTCATGAGTTATCTTTTGCTTATGTTGTTCACATTTATTTGTTTATGCTATGTTTTTACAAGTTGCTGACAACCACTACACAAGTGGATATGGATAATTTGAATATGCCCATCTTGATTGATTCGAGCCTTACATGTTAAAATAATGCATGGCACTAGAGAGAAGCATTCATATGAATGTAAGGGTTTCATATTGATGATACTTCCAATGGACTATCCATGGAGTTTATGAATTAGTCTACTACCATACAATACAATTCCCATGCTAATGGCCTGTGCTAAACGTGGTCAGCCCCACAAACAGGGGCACGCACAACCAACAATGGGGTTGGCCTCTTCACAATAAGTGCCCCAAGCTATTACAGTTATTATTGCTGGATGCATGTCTTGGTTTTATCCTAATGATGAAGCTTAGAAGTGAACTTGCCAACCCACCTTATTACTGTAAAATTTGCTTTCTGTCAAATAATTTGAATCCATTTGAGTGTGTTGTTATGTGGGCACACTTTGTCCTCAGAACAGAGTCTGATCTCAAAATAGGTTTGTTGAGTCCAAGCTAAGTCCAAGTCTCAATAATATGGTGAATGGTCACTTGCAAATGAAAGAAAGTTGGTGCATGAAACCCCAACTTGGAAACACAAAGGGGATAGTTCTTCCAGTTACCTTGAATATTATTCAGCTTTTGTACTCTAATGTGTTACTTTTGTGGAATAGCTTTTGGAATTCAGTTACAACAATAAGCATAATTGATGCCAGTAAAGTCTGCCACCATACAATACATACCCTGTGTTAATTGCTCAAGCTGAATGTGGTTAGCTCCACAAGCAGGGGAGACATACTCAGATCAGGCTTGAATATATACGAATCCTTCAAGCCTGATGGGTGCATGTTTTTCTTTTGACCTATTAACCAAGTCAGAACTTGAGCTTGCCAATCTACTTATTCTGAAAAAACAAGATGTATGGTAATTGATTGTAAATGTTTCTGAAGGAAAGTATAGTAGAAAAGTAAATTTAGAACATGCAGGACTGGGAGCATAAATGTAGGCTTTAATATGTTAAACACAACAGTATGATCCCCTCATAAATTATTATCTCTTCTCTCTCAGTCTGCAACTTAAGATTAGATTTGCTTAGCCATATCGAAGTTAATTGGGTAATGAAGGAGCTCTCAGACTATATATCAACCAGTATGAATCTGTCAGCCCAGCCTGGTGATTTTGAGAGTTTGTGTTTAGGTTATACAACATTTGTACGAAGGTTGAGATACTTGTTTGTACCTCCCAAGACCAACTGATCTACCGGAAATCTCAGAATAAATGGAAGAAGTTGAAATCTATAGATCCATATTATGGCAAATTTAATTAACTAATTAATGTAATTAGTCTTTGTTGGGCACTGGTCTGAGTGGCAAAAAATATTGATGGAGATAATTGTGTAGTGTAACCAAAGGTAATATTGGTTTATTAGTGCATATATATTGAGTATTTTGTCTTGTATTTTCATGTATCTAAAACTTTTATTTGTGTTTTTCCATTGTTTATGCTTTTGTAAATCGTTGGTTTTGTCTGGAGACAGGCATATAGTTTTAGAATAACACTAGAAAGGAGAAATTGTTCTGTAATGGGATATTTGAAGATCTTTACATTCTACAGGACTAAATTTAGGATCTTTATGTGTCCAATGAGTTGTGTTGGCAGGCTCTGGACTGTCAAACGCTACAGCAGAGGGATTGAAAGATGCATGTCTTAACTTTTTACTGCATCAGCTTCATGTATGTACTTTATTGATGTATTTTTCAGTATTTATTTCTTGTGCATTCTCATCATGGTCATGCACTTGTCCTAAATGATGGCTTCTATGTGTCTGTATTGTTTATCAGGCAAATATAAGAAACCATATTATCTGTTACAGGAAATAATTTTTTGGCATCCTATATTGTTTACCAGGCTGAAGGGCCTTGTTCTTGCAAACATGTTAGAGGGGACAATTATGTTTCACAGGACCTGCTGGAATCTATTAATAATTCAGGTCTTGAGAACAGTCAGTCGAATGATATGTTTGGTATTCATCCCTTCTATATCATGAAAGGTATTGATATATATATTTATATTCCATTCCGTGCAAGTTCAAAATGATGATGATTTCTGTACGTTCAAGATGACATTTTTCAGTAGAATGTTAGGATATGATAGAACTAGTTGTTTTCTGATAATTGTATGTGCTCATGCTTTAAGTTACTTCAATCTTTAAGTTATGCCTATTGCTGTTGACAAGAGCTGGGGTTCATATTATTGTTGATTGGAAATTATTTTTGCAGTTAACAAGGTTGCAGTCCTAACCATATACTTAATATCATATTATTTTGCTGATTATGATACTTTCTTTAGGTGTCCATGTGAATCAAAGGGTCAATTTTGAATTATCAGCACCAACGACCAGCAAGAATGGCTTGCGTATACTGCGTGCCATGCAACTTCATAAACCAGGCAAAATATTTTATGTTCACTTTCCTAATTGGATGCCTTCTTTTAATCTTGTTTGATTTTTGGTTTCAAGACCAAATTCTACAAGGCATGCATTTTGTAAGAATTTGAAGCTAAATATTGTATTGCATATCAGTCTTGTTGGAGGGCAGTCCAGGGGTAGGTAAAACAAGCTTGGTTACTGCACTTGCAAATTCGTCAAAGCACAATCTTGTGAGAATTAATCTTTCAGAACAGGCAAGTATATTCATTTTATGATCCAGTTAAAAAGGGACATTATGTTGTTTTCTTATTTTGTTTCAAGTGAGAAAAATGTGCTTTTGTCTGACTGAGCAAGGTAAATGTTTTAAGTTAATAGAAATACAAAGGTTGTCATTTAAGATAAATCTAGAACTTTTGAAATCTCTGAGCTGTACACAATTGACTGGTACAAGAAAGCAAATAGATTGTTTGCCTTCTATATAAGATACAATAAATCTATTCTCATATGGATATTGTGTTGCCATTGCTAAGATGGAAAACAGCATATAACAAAAAAATTAGCAATGGCAAGACAAATTGGAATCTTGTGTTGGAAATTTTGATCTTGTTGGTCACTTCGTAGGTTGATACTGTTTGATAATGTGTTATGTATTATCTTCATGGCAGACGGACATTATGGACTTATTAGGTTATGATTTACCTGTGGAGGGAACCAAGGGAATCGAGTTCCAGTGGTCTGATGGCATTCTTTTGCAGGTTGTCATGTTATAGTAATTTGTTAATGGTTTGAGGCTGTTTCATCATTTCTTATACTTGGATCCTATCATTCAAGGATGGCGATAAATCACTCACAACTTGTTAGTGTTTGAAAATAGGCATTAAAGGCTGGAAGTTGGGTTGTGCTGGATGAACTGAACCTTGCTCCACAGTCTGTCCTTGAGGTAGTCTAAGTTTTCTTTTCTTGTGTTAAGCTGAAAATGGTCATTTCATGCAAGGAATAGGTCTCAGGTCTTAAGATTATATTTTATTTAATTTAATTAATGTATGAAATAACAGGGTTTGAATGCAATATTGGATCACCGTGGGGAAGTGTATGTCCCGGAGTTGGGACAAAGTTTTAAGTGTCCACCTTCCTTTCGACTTTTTGCATGCCAGAATCCTTCTCATCAAGGAGGTGGCAGGAAAGGCTTACCAAAGTCCTTTCTTAATCGTTTTACCAAGGTCAGTCACATTAGTATCTTTTCTCAGAGGTATGCATCCTATTTAGGGATCAGGATGATGTGCATAGATGGCTTTTATCAGTGAGTGTTAGAATTGTTGAGCTAGCATAGGGTTTTTGACTGAATTATAGGTTGAGTTAAGTGTTAAGTGTTATAACGAAGGCATACTGTCTAATGAGTGCAGGTTTTTGTGGATGCATTACATGAGGATGATTTCCTTTTTATATCCAGCGCTTTATATCCATCTATTCCAAGGACACTTCTTACAAAGTTAATAAAATTTAATGCACAAGTTCACATTGACACTATGGTTCAATGCAAATATGGACAAACTGGATCACCATGGGAGTTCAACTTGCGTGATGTATTGCGATCATGCCATCTGATTGAAGGTTGTCTATTATGAAGCAAATAAATATTTTATAGTTTATAACTCTAAAATTTGTAGATTGCTAAAAACTGAAAAATCTTCTTTTCCCTATGTTGTGCTTGATTATGTTTCATGAACATGCTTTATGGTCATGCCAGTTGTTTCTTAAATCTTTTGGTGATTCCATTCTCAGGTTCTCAAGGCCATTCAAAAGAAGATTGTTTTCTCAATATTGTTTATTTACAGAGAATGCGCACATATGAAGATCGTCAACAAGTCCTGAAACTTTATGAAGAAGTTTTTGGTGCTAATGCTTATATAAATTCTTTTCCAAAGATAAGAATTACCCCCAAAACTTTGTTTGTTGGAGAGGCTGCTGTCCCACGTAATACCACTTCCCGTGGTCAAGATATAAGTAGTAAGCTTCAACTTCTTCCTGGGCTTGCTAACTCCATGGAAGCTGTGACACGGTGTGTGTGTCAAGGTTGGATGTGCATTTTGGTTGGCCCATCTTCATCAGGTAAGACTTCGATGATCAGGTTGCTTGCTGAACTAACTGGAAATACATTACATGAATATAATCTTTCTGATGGAACGGATACTTCAGAATTGCTTGGTTGTTTTGAGCAATATGATGCTTTTCGGCATTGGAATGATACTATTTTACAGAGTCAGAGGTATCTGGAAGAACTCTGTGCAGCATATTTTGTGGCTCCTGCAATAGAATTATCAGCAGAACGCAGTAAAATTGTTGTCAAGGATTTGCTTGATAGGTGGGCAGCATTTCAGAAGTGTATCAACACTGAGGGCACTGTGCCAGTTTTCAGTTCAACATCTGATAAAAACACAGAATGTGGGCCAATTAATCATCTGGCAATAGAATTATTGATAACGATTTTGGAGTGCTTGAAAAAAAATGTCAGTGAAATTAAGCTATCTGTGTCTTGGTCTGTTGTAGACATTGAAAAATTAATGAAAAACCTCAGACACTTTGAAAAATCTGTGGACAAGAAGGGAATTGCTGGACACTTTGAATGGATCAATGGTGGTTTGATCAGGGCGTTAGAGCGTGGTGAATGGGTTTCACTTGAAAATGCAAATCTTTGCAATCCCACGGTGTGTATATGTCAATCTTTAAACTTGAAGGGAGTGATTATTTTTCCTTTTTTCATAAGAATTATAACCCTAAGATTGTTTTGATTTGTATTATTTGTTTATACAGGTGCTTGACAGGCTTAATTCGTTGTTAGAGCCAAGTGGCTCAATTACTGTAAATGAGCGTGGAATTGTTAATGGGGAACCAATGGTGGTTTATGGTCATGCCAAATTCCGATTGTTCCTTACAGTAAATCCAAATCATGGTGAAGTGTCAAGAGCTATGCGTAACAGAGGAATCGAAATATATCTTATGGAACCAAATTGGTTGGTGCCCTCCAAAGATTGTGAAAAAATGAATACAAGTGGCACACAGGACTTGAAAAAGTTTTTAACATTATCTGGTATTCCAATTTCAAACTTAATTGATTCAATGGCACACATGCATGCTTCTTTGAAGAATGAAGTCTCATGCTTTGGTATAATTCTTTCATTGCGTGAGTTTGTTCAGTGGATTCAACTGTTCCAACAGTTGCTAGTTAGAGGGGGAAGTCTATTTTTGTGTTTGTACAGAAGCTGGGAGCAGATCTATTTGCATTCTCTGTACAAAATTGAAGCAAAAAATGCTGCTTTTCATTTAATGAAGCTTCACTTTTCGGATATTGACATCATTGAGCAAGGTAACTGTTTTAAAGTAGGCTTATCTTTGCCAGGAGGATGGCCAACACCTCTAGAACTAAGAAAATATCTACAATTTTCAAGAGAAGCAATAGTGAAGTGTGACTGTATTTATCTGGAGTTTTTAGGAGCACAATGGACATCCTTGAAGATAAGTCTAGATGGAATGTCCAGCTTCAATATGGGTAGAAATGAAAAGGAAGACAGATTCTTGTTGTGGCTAAAGAGCAAACAACTTTGTCCTTCTTTTGCTCCTTCTTATTTTCTACGTTACATTTTGTTTCCCTGTTCATTAACATTGGTAGACATTGCCGAAATAAATCCTCCAACTTTTGATTCCATGGCAATTGAACATATGCTATTTTGTGCCGCAACATGGATGATAGAACAATCATCTTTAACTGATTTGGAACTTCGCATATGTTGGCTTTCTTGGTTTGCTTCAAAGGTTGCATCATATTGTACTTTTTTTAGCTTTTTTGTGACTGTAATAGAGAAAGAAAAGGCTCACCCCATCTCAAAACGCCTTGCATCTGTTTGGCAAGAACTGCAGTCCATATTTCCTGGAAGTTTAGCTGTTGAGTCATTGCCCTGTTTTTCAACCAAGTCAATAAAATCAATGCCTTCAAGTGAGATTACAAATCCAGTCATGAAGAGGTTGCAACAACTAATCAAAAGGGTTTCCATTCTCAGATGCATCATGTGGCAATGGAATACCGAGGATGAAATGTCCAATGCAATTCATAATTATAGTTCTATAGACAAGAGTTCAGCATCACTTGCTGGAAAAATTTGTGTGTGGTTACATCCCGTCTTGAAGAGCCTAAGGGAACTTGAAAATGAAGTTCTTATTCTCAGCACAGAATTTGTTTGTGATGAAAATGTTGATGAGCTATTCATGCGGGTGCAAGAATGCCATGTTGCATTATGGAAGTCAGCTAGGAGTCCCATTTTTGATTCTGATTTATTACTGATTTGTTGGCACAGAGTGAAAAAGTTTGTAGCCCGAATGTTGGATCATGTTCCAAATAAGGAATATGTTTCTCAGGTATACTTTTTATATATTACTTAAGCCCTTTATGTTTTAAGCCTATTTTTTTGGTTATTATTCTCTTGTTGATATGCCCTTTTCCTTTGTGGTCAGGCATTTGAAAGCTTCACACATGCAAGTAAAAACTTGGACAGAGTATTATGCTTAGGGTCCAACTTGTCAAAGCCTTATCTGTGGAAATATGCTGGCCACCCTATGCCGACAGCTTCACCTGAACATTTTATTCAGCAACTGCGTCTTTTAGATTTTTGCCATACAATATGGCCAGTAGCATTACAGCAGGGATTGGCATTTGCATCAGGTCTGTTATTTCATTCATGCTTCAAATTTTTAAGAATGTTCTTAACTTCCAGTACCTTTCTAGAGAGGACTTCTAAATTACCTAATTCTATATATGCATAGCAGGAAAACTGTCTCTAGAGGAGATTTCTGTTTCTGCCAATTTTGATCTGAGATATCTGACAGTACAAGGTATGCAATACATTGAGATAATAAAATTCGATTTCCAGTAGAAGGGTATATGATGCAATGCTTTCCCTTTTCCCTATGCCCTTATGCTATTGGTATGTTCTGACATTGTATAACATGCACTTAGCCAATATCAAGAATATATCTTATTAGAAAGTGTTTTGTTATTTGAAATTTCTTAGATTGTCATGGTTGACTGTTTATTTGCTGAATGAGAAGAGCACAAGGAAATAGTTTATTTTAATGATGCACATTGGCTGGATAGGTCAATGTGCCTTGTAGGTAAAAGGAAAAATTGTAGGAAAGGAGAATACTTCAAGCATTTACCTCTAAATAATGCAATAAAATAACTAAAGAAGAAAGGGGATCTTAGTAAAATTAAATCCAAAACCCCCTCTAAATTACAAATAGTGCATTACAAAATCTGTTAATAGTTTATTTCATGTGGCTGTCTTTGGTATCTTTCATGGGCCTCTTCTGGCCGTTGCTGTTTCTATTCTTTGTTGGTTTTTCATGGCATTTTATTGTTGAGTTTATTTTTGACCATTTGGAGATGCTCCTGGTGGTCATGCTGTGTTTAGTGAGCATTGTATATTTTGCAGTCCATTTGTAGGCCACTTTTGGACTTAGGAATTAATATAAACACTAAAATAAATTACTTTAGTCTTGAGGGACCAATTATATCATTATCCTTTTATTTACATTTGTTTCCCTGTGAATTTCAGGAGTGACCATGGCCTTGTGCATGGTTAACCAGGGCATTAATGATGGTTCTCATGAAGCTGTCAAAGAATGTGAAGAGATATACAAGGCAGGCTATTTCTTTAATTGATACAAATGGAAATGTTGCTAGCTTAACCTGAGTCATATTAATGAAACAATGTGCCAATGCAGATTATTGTTCTTAAAACAGTTCCAATTTGAGATTATTCTTTTGACAATTAACATTTTTCACATCTTGCAGATGCTTTCAGAAAAAGTTGAGGGAGAAAAAAATTCACTTGGAAGTAAATTTAGCTCAAATTTGATATTATATCCAAGGGATGAGAGATTTGTAGTGTCCTCAAAGTCCTGTAAATGTTCTAATCACATGGATAATTGCTTTCCCTCTGAGATTTTATGTTCTTCTTCTGCTTATGACTTTTGGGTTACACTTCTCCCATTGCCAAACATCAAGAGCTTGCATCTTGACCTAATGTTGCTGAAAGAACTCTCAGAAAGTTGTGTTCACTGTATCACAGATCAGTGTTGGGTAGGTCTTCTGTAATGCAATAGATAAACCGTACTGTACTTTGTTATTCTTGTTTCATATTGATAGTTTTAAGGTGCAAGAATAAGCATTACACAATTCCTTTTTGAACTCCAGGATTGTGCTGGATTATTGGTTTCTTTCTAAACAGTGGTGTCACCCTACTTTATGACTCTGCTTAGTGTGCTACTAACAACATGGTCTTCAGTTTAATTTTTTGACGAGTTATTCTAGTTGGAGAAGTTACAAGTTGTTGTACAATGTTTCTTCTTTACTTAGTCCTGTAACCTTGACTTATTTCAAATTCATCTCTCATCTAGCCCAGAAAACTTATTTTGGATTTGTTTGATAGGATCAGGCTGCTTTGAATGTGACTGAATCTTTGAGAACCGCGATAAGCTTTGGTCTCCAGTCGACATCACGATCACCTCTTGATTTTGTACCACATCAGAAATGCTTATGGATGATAGATGCCCAGCCATTGGATGATATTGGTCAGTAAGATGTTTTCTAGTTTAATTAATGTTTTAAAACAATGTATATTTAAGTAAAATATGTGTATTCTAGTGTCATAATTCTCTTTGTGCAGATTGTTTGTGATTTTTTTTTTCTTCTAAATATCTGTTTCCAATTTTAATTGGATTTGTGATTGAACCAATAGTGCGGAAATTCTCTTCATTTTATAGATAACCTTAGTTTTGATCTGCTCCTTTTTATGTCTTTCAGATAGTACAACGTTTAGTTGTACTGTTCATGAAATGTGGTTCAGATGGCACTCGGCATTGTGGGTTGTGGCACATGAATGTGATATGGTAGGGTGGAATTGTTCAATTGGAAAGTGTGCATGTTTCATTGAAAAAATGTCTAGCCCTATTTTTGTGAGAATATTGGTGTCATAGATTTATTCTCTGTTTTGCAGAAGAACATCACATGCAAATGGAATGAACTTCAAGGCCCTCTCTTTCTTTTCAAAGCAACAAGAACAGCAGTTTTGTCTAGCATTCTGTAAGATCAAAATATGAACTTCATAAATTTCCACATTTAGAATGAAGTTTCTATTGATTGCCTGCTTGTTTGGTGTTATTCATTGCAGTGCTGCATTTCTAGGATATTGAAGTTATGTATAATGTTCATTACTGCCATCTTTGAGATTTTGTATTTTTGACTTGATTGAGATATAACATTTCCATCTGAGCTTGTCTATGAAATTAACAGATCCACTGTTCCACGATGCCTGTAATACTAAATTTTTGGAATTCAGATAATCACATCATCTCAAAACAATATAAAACAAAAGTTCCTCCATTGAAAGTAGTTAATGCAGGGTAATTCAATTAACTGGGACGATAGCACTGGTGTGCAAAGTGAATGGATTTCAAATCCAAGGTCAGCCAGATATTAAATTTGTTGATTCAAAGGGGTAAATTTCTTTTCAAAGAATATAGTACTACTGAATAAGTTAATTGGTATAGCAATCCCTAATAGATGGTGAATTTTGCAAAAAGGGCTAACATTAATTGTCTAGAACTAATTACAAGGAGGTTAGGCAAATGGCATATTGTGAATTCTAGGAAAAGGGGAATTTTACAAAGTTGCATGACATGAATATAGCTATTTTTCAAGACTCCTCTTATGGATACAACTGGATATGGCATGTATATAATGATTAAACTTAAAAAATTATCTGTGTGTGTGTGTGTGCCATATCCATATTAGGTGTGTATGTGTGTGTGTGTATACGGTCTCAGACGGGGATTGAGCCATGCACCTATGATCCGGTGCTAGTTGTTGAATCATTGCTAGTCACTCGAGTGGGGTTGGACCAGTGCCAGCACACCAATGCAGGTAAAGCTGGTATGGAAACTTGCCCGGTGTGTGAGAGACAAAGGCTGAGTGGTAATGGATGGAGAAAATGGCCTAGGGCTGGGTGACCCTGCATGAATTTCTCACTGGCATCTGATTTAAAGGCTAGGGGAAAGCAAGAGAGGCTGACTTAGTGAGTACCTTGGGGATGGAAACGCTCAGGGCAATTCATAGTACAGACGTAAGCAGGAACATGCAGACTAACATCTGGATTATCAGAGCATCAATTTATTTGGTCACAGAACTTAATTAGGATCCTCAAGTAGTCAGTCAAGATTAGGCATATATATCAGATTGGAATGTTCAGATTTGTTGGTTGTATCAGGCGAGTAGATTTCAAGTTGTATGTATGTGTTTGAATAAAGAAAAAATACAAAAAAAATATACTGCTATAGTATAGTAAGGTTTGTTTTATTACTATTGTAGTATTTCTGGGTTTATTTTATGCACATTCCATATAGGTTCTTACAGCTTACTATAAATGTCTGCCTTAATTCTTCCATTCTGCTGAGGGCAATTACTTGATTTTAGCTTGCTGTCTACTAAAGCCAGGGAGTCTATAAGTGAACCAAAACACTAAGAAGATTGCAATAGAACGGAAGACCAGGAAGGCTTTTCAATTGGGGACAAAACTGCATTGAAGTCTTCCCATATTATCCATGTGTCTTCCTATATCATTCATTTGTCTTTCTGCTCCATGTCTCTAAATGAAATTTAAGCATCCCAACAAATTTGTTTTTCTTGTCTTGAGGTTGGCTCATATATATTAGTTAACATGAATCTCCTATTTGAGTTCAGGAATTCAAAATACATTGTTTGTCAATTTGTATGTATTCCATGACATTCCTTCACATGTTTGGGTGTGCCTAGCATTGGGTGAATGCTTGAAGTCACTTGTAGGGTTAGCAGCTACATAATTTGCTGCAATACAGATCTTGTTTATACATTTTTTTCTTGCATGATCAAAATATCGGTTTTTTCTATTGTTGGCTGCATCAATATCCTATATTTGTGAGGGATATTAAGTCTCTTCACATTCTATGAAATGATAGTCACAAGGGTGGTTTTATCTAGCTGCTTTGGGTAGAGGGCTTATCTCTTCTAGAGGTTGGATTTACCTTTTTCTCCCCCTTTACGGTTGTCATCTCCTTCCCTTCCCTATTGCTTTCAGATGTTATGGTTGTTTCTAGCAGCTTGTTAGGTTCTTTCACTTGTGGGTTAGTTTTATTATCACATGATCTACTTTAACATATTTGAGATCTCTTTTTGACTTTCACTTGTAATATTTATTTGGGCTTCCAGGTTCTGGGAGTTTGATTTTTGAGGTCAGACTGCAGTTTTATCCAGCCCATTTGTCTCAGAAGTTCTTTCTACTGAGAATATGAAAGATCATACAGCCCTAAATTCAAGTTACATCTTTCTCATCACCTTGATCCAAAGGACAGGGTATTTTAAGAATTTTCTCTTGAATACTACATTGTTCCTTTGATAAAATAGCTTTTGGGATTAGACAAAATAAGATTCATCTCTGATTCTTCCTTCTCTTTCTTCTTTGCATATGGTTTCTAATATTTTGTAGTTCTATTTGGAACTTTAAACTTTAAAGAATTCATCCTCCTTTCTGAATTTTTAGATTAGGGAAGTCTTGACAAAGTAAACATGGGAATGGAGTATGCACATCAAAGGAACGTTCTCATAGTTAATCCATTTGTGGACCCTAATTCAAAAATCATGGATTTTGGTAGTGGGGATTTTAGGTCAATCTTTGCACAGATTTTATTATAAATTAACACTTCTCAATCTCATTTTTGTGAATTTTGCCACAACAGGGGGTTCCCCTAGTGTATCTTCATATATCTTTGGAGTGTGGTAGGCAGTTGGACTAGATTCAACTATCTTGGTTCTAGAGAGCATAGAAGCAAAAACAAGGAATAAACCATGGTTAATCATTTCTTGGCTCCTAAAGTGTGCCAGTTTGAACCGTTGAACTGTTTTTACTTTTCTTTTCCTGAAATTGGTCTTAATGTTGAAAAATCTCCATTTCTTTTGAAGAAACAGCCAAAAAAAAGTTATAGAAATTGCAGTTTTTGGCAGGCGCTTCCAAAAACTGCCTCTGCTTGTACATAAACACTGAATTTTTCATTTGTCCTTCATTTTTACAGTTTCACTCGGAATGAAAGAATTTCAGAGCACAGGTGAACAAACAAATTTGCAGATCAGGATTGTTGTGATCAAGCACACCTCATTCTTGGTGTTTTTAGTTTTGGACTTTAAGTTCTAATTGAGAATTTGAGACTTGTCGTGAACTTGGGAGTCCAGGTTTGACACAAAGTTGACAATTTGTAATTGGCAACATCGAACAAATTCTAGTTTTATCCTATGTTTCTAGTTCTATGCGTGATATTTGGCATGAAATATCAATACTAGTTTTTTCCTCCTTTTAACAAATATTTCCATGCTTTCTAGTTTGCCCATTTTTGCATTTTTTCCCTGTTTTAGTCCCAAGTACTTGAATTCCTTTTACAGTTGCGGTTTGCCATGTCAATCTTGTGTAAATAGAGTTCTACTGTGCCCTAGAGAAAGTTAATGATATGAATCTCTGATTTCAGGAGAAACATGATGACATTTTTGATAGCACCTGATTCTAACTTTGCATTTGTTTTGATGATGAAATTATGTCTATAAACATATGGGATATGTAGCAATGATCCAACATTACTTCTAGTAATGGAAATGCCTGCTTTACAACTTATATTTGTTTGAAATATATTATTTCTCTATGCTGTAAAGATGGGAAACTCAACTATTAAATATATTATTAGAGTCCTCAATGTTGATTTGATGTCAGTGGGTTTAGTTTTGCATGTATTATTGTAACAGTAAAGTATATTAGCATCAAGTAACTTGCAGGTAAAGACAGTCTGCTCCAGAGTAAATTTATTCCAAGAAATTGAAAATATATTTATCTTTTGGTTTTGTGGGAAATTTCTGAGAAAGATATTTGTTTCTATGGGACTCCATGCAACTGTGCATATAAGTTCTATTGTATTCACCCCAAGTTTCTGGGATGGGGATGGCAAGGGACAGGGGGACGTGTTTCAGGGACGGGGACAAGAGGGAGGCCATTTTTTAGGGGGTGGCAGGGGATGGCTATTAAAAAAATAGGGAAAATTAAAAAATATTCAAATATTCATATACTCGTATGATAGCATTGATAAGGCAATCATCATATACATCATAGAACCTTAACACATTATATTAGAGTTCGATTGAGATTTTCATTTCATAGAAAGTGACAAACAAATTAAGTTTTAACAAAATTTAATTGCATTCATTGACAATGTGCATATATATTATATAAAAATTACAACAAAATGCCCAAAGGCTGCAAGTTTCAACTACAGAATGACAAATGACAAAAATATAAAAATATAAAGCTGTCTCTAATCAACATCTCCCAACACTGCATCAAAATAGGAGTCTAAGTCGTTGCTGCTATGAGAGACTGTCTCATTCTGATTGAATGGAACCCCAAGCAATACATCATGTGCCTTGTCATCATCAACCTATGTAGTATCTTTAGGATCAACATCCCAACGTGCAGTTCGAGTTTGATGATACTTAGTAGTTTGTCGATCCTGAAGCCACAAGGCACTATGCACAACCACCAACTTCTCCAATCATCTAGAGCTAAGCCTACTCCGCTTGATTGACTGGATGAAGCTATATGTAGACCAATTTCTCTTTGCAGTAGAAGAACTAGCAACTCGGGTGCATCCTTGCCATGCTATGTCCACCATCCAATGGGGTTGGTTTGAGCTGATGTAGCTCTATCCATCCTCGCCTTTGGTCTATTGAATGTTGGGCCATGAAGATTCGCAAAGGCTAGCCACTGTGCTCTAAGTGTGCTAGATTCCTTGATATACAATTTTCCAAGGGCCTTCATGAAGCCTTCTTTCACCTCTTCATCATTAGATGGAGGCACTCTCCCAAGTCTTGCTGCATACCATTTGGGATTTAGAACGTAGGCTGTCATATGAAAGGGGGTGTTCATAGTGTTCCACTGCCACGTTACAATGGGCCTAATGTGCTCCTGATAAAATCCCAAATCAAGGTCCTTGTTATGAATTGCTTGTTTCATTTGTCCAAGCATGCTATCAAATGTTTATAAATCTCTCCAAGGCTAGGAGAGTGTGTATCAACATATCTTATGACCCACACAATAGGTGAGATGATGGAGCAAATATATCTGCACAGAATGAAAATAATTTAATTTAGTAATTTACAAATTAAAAACTTAGAAACTTAGAAACAATAAAAATCATAAAATCATAAAATTTAAAATTTAATAATTTGACTGGGGATGTGTCCCTGGGTTACATAGGTTCTATTGGATCTAGATATGCATTGCTATATTAAACAACTTATATTTTTGGGTTGTATTTTAATTGTTATATTGCATGCACCACAATTTGTGAAAGTTTGTGAAAAAGATTATTGAAAATAAAAAAAAGTATATTTTTTTTTCATTTTTGAGGCTTTTAATGTATATAGAATAATGATGTATATGCTATATATGTTAAATTAAAAATAGTATATGAATTCAGCAAATGCTGCTTAACCTAAATATTTCACACAATAGGAATATTCAAAGTTGATATCATTTTCTTCAAAAAAATCCCTAACATAATTTGTTTATTGGAAGTTTTGAGTGCCTTGAAAAATTGCCAGAATCGTAGCTTTCTTTACTTCTGATATGGTCAAACAAGTGGAAAATGATCATATATGTTTAGTTTTGTGTTAAATTATCTAAAAATTTATTTGAAATGGAATTGATATTAGATTGAGTTTTTTTTTATCTGAAGTGAGAGTTTTGGCATTACTTCTGTCAACTGGAAACATAAACATAGATGAAATTCTAGCTTGTCCTTGATATTGGAAGTTTTGTGTGGCTTGAAAAATTTGCCAGAATTGTTGTTTTCTTTACTTCTGATATGGTCAAACAAGTGGAAAATGATCTTATATGTTTAATGTTGTGTAGGATTGTCTACACATTTATTTGAAATGGAATTGATATGTGTATTTATATGTTTAATGTTGTGTAGGATTGTCTGCAAATTTATTTGAAATGGAATTGATGTCTGTATTGAGTTTTTAATCAGAAGTGAGAGTTCTGGCATTACTTTTGTTGACCGGAAACAGAAACATAGATGAAATTATATCTGTCCTTGATATGAGTTATATTGCATTTAAGGATGGTTATTGACCTTTATGGTTATAAATTTTGTTTTGTTTTGGATCTAATAGGGTTATTATCAGTAGTTTAGAAGAATTTTGTGCTTATTTTGTAACTGGTCATTATTGTTGTTGGGTATCCACATTTCTTGGTAAATAATATAGGAGATTAGTATGTTCTCCTTGCAAGTTCAGTTTATCTTCTCTAATTGTTCTAGTTGAATCGAGCCTTTTCTTATCTATATTCGTTTCTGTCAATAGAGAGCCATTGCCTTCTGTTAAGGATCATAGCATCAAACTACTTCAGCTTAAAGTGGCTTCAGCTCATGTTTGGAGAGATTCCAAACTTAGGGGTGGTCTATGCAAGCTTGTTTTGTGTACAGCCAGTATCCTTTTACGACAGGTACTTTTTCACATCTAGGCTCTCACTGGTTATTTTCATTTGACATCTAGGCTCTCACTGGTTATGGTTGTTTTTTTACCCTCAGATAATACTTGCCCATAGTAAGTCTTTTAACAAAGGTGACATGCAAGAGATCCAGTCAATATTTTTTTCTCTACATCAGAATACTGCCAAGGTGAATGAATCTCTCGTTGGGTTTAGTTTTACTATGTTTTTATTCATTGTCCCAAGTTTAAGGGTTAATGTAGCTTTAAATCTGTTATTTCTGTGTTGTTTTTCTGATTCTTAAAGGTTTAGGATAAATGGTTATAGTATTTTATCCTTCTCTTAGAAAGCAATTATGCTAATTTGCTTCTACATGTTTTTTCAGGTTAATGAGGAATTTGATCAACAGTTGGTAGAGCGCTTAAAATTGCTTCTCAAAGAATCTAAGCATGAAAGACTAGCTAGATTGAGCAAGTCCTTTATTCAACCATTGACACAAGAATTGTATTCTTGTTTTCCAATGACTGGCGAATCTTCTTGTAAGGCTCTAGTGATGGTTTGAGTCTAATGGCATATGCCAGCTTCAGATAATATGGCATATTTTATGACAATGATTGATTTCCATTGTCATTTTTAGCAGATTCTTTGTTCAAGTTGGCTCGGGTATGGTTGCTTCTTGGTGGATTGCGACTACGGCTGTTAGTGTGTCCACATACAGTCGATCCAGTTAAAAAATCAATGCACAAATACAATCAGCTTTTGGAGAAAATATCACACCTTGAAATTGATATTAAGGTAATTCTATGACAAAAGTTAATAAATTTTATAATATTTGATTATTCTACAATTAGTATTCAATTTGTAAACTGATTATAGTTATATACAAAATATCAAAATATGTTTTTCCTTTGATCATGTATGCTATTTATTTAGTTGATTAATTTTGAAATGAAAATCTTTGTGTTTGTGTAATTTGTGCACATGCTTGTGTAAGCTTTTGGGTTTAGTTAGCCAGATAACACCAGTCATTTTCGGGGATCAATATTAACAAGAAAGCTTCATGATTCTAGCTTGTGTGCATTGGTTTGAGTTTAATCAGTTGATACAAAATTTTGAAGGTTGCTGCTTGATGTGACATTAATTTATATTATGCTTATCACATTCAGATTTCTTCAATTACATCCTACATGTTCTGAAGCCTTGCAAACTTCGTATCCTCTATGGTCTGCCTCTTGAGCCTATAACCTATTTCTTGATTATGACATAGTAAACTCTTAAGTTGCTCGCTACCTGTTATTTCCTGATGTTAGCTTGCTTCATTCGAATTCCTTCTGTACCTGCAATGAACCAGTACACAAAGGAAGCTCTAATTGTTTCAGGCTCAGAAAATTGTTTGGATTTGGGATGGCTCCCCTATTTTACTGCTATATAAATTGTTGGGGGTGAAAAGTGAGTAGATAAAAATAGCAAATTCTAAAGTAAAAGGGGTGATGCACCTAAATAGTATGCGTGGTCACTCCCAAAGGAATGAGATATGTACAAAAGAATTGTAAATCTAAATAATATACAGAAATCTAGACACTAAAACTACTTGTGCTACAGATGATAAATTCAACACTACAATGAAGTTGACTCATCCATTTAGTACTCAAGATTGTGGGCAGAATGGAAACAACCAGACTAGCAAATTTCTTCAAGGTTAGAAGGGTTGCTGAAGATGAGGAAAACAAATATAAAGACAACAAAGATCACAATGGAAGTGACCCTTACAAAGCAGAGATGCTTGCCTATTTATTTACATAACACTAGTGTTCCATGGGGTTTTGGGGATGGGGGCAGGGGACGCGTTTTGGGACGCGGGGATAGGGGGTCTAAGTTTGGGGACGGTGGGGGGCGGCAGTAGGGTGTGTGTTGAAATACATATAGTACTTGAAAAACTAGTTATAAAATGATGTATAAGTATAAGAATTATACATCTTGGAGACAACTAGGAGTCCACTAGATGTTTTGAGGGCACCCTAGCATCCTCGAAGTCCTAGCGGCGTCTTGGAGACAGCGACACTGGTGGTGGGATGGTGGCGCTGGTGGGGGGACGTGCCCCCAAGTCCCCAAGTCTCCGAGATGTCCCTGTCTAGGAAACACAAGGTTTATTGGGGTGGACGTGTCCCCGTGGAACACTGCATAACACATAAATTTTGGCCATTGAAAAGTCTTCAAAATTTATACGGAATTGTAAGATCCCTTCCAAGATCTTATTGACAATTACTAAATATTTTAAATTAATAAATAACCATCTTAATTCTATATCCTTCAACTCATTTCCTTTTATTTAGGCCCTTATCCTCCAATCATGGACTTAGCAGTATCTTGCACTTCTCCCAAACTAGGAGTGGCCTTGCCCTTCAACAAGGGTGGTAGATATTGAAAAATGTGGAATATCGGAACCATATCAGAACCATCAGAGAACCATATGAACTAAAGACATCTTCTGTTATATTTAGTCAGTCGTGTTGCCTCTAGATACCCTCTCTATATACTTCTTGATTTCAGATATATTCACAATCATAAAAGTACAATAAACTGATAAGGCACATGTAGATATAGCATTATATTATAACTTGACTCACTTATCTTGTTTAACTTAATCCCTTATGATGGATTTATTCACTACTCAATGAGTAATTGAGGTGTACATATAAAATTATATAAAATTACAATTTGCACAAGGAATAACTATTTTATATAGAACCCATTCTCGACTGATTATTAAATTCTCATCATATTAAATTTTTCCTTGATTTTAAATTGTACTTTTAGTTTATTTACTAAATTCAAACAATTCACAAATATGTCTATAATTAATCTCGAGAAGTTTACATCGCCAAAATATCTCATCAAGTATTTATAGACTATTACTGACACTATTGTTCATGACTTATGAACTAAAACAACAAAGTTAATTCACAAATACTATTATATAATTATCAACAAAGACATTCAAATTATTCTTACAATATTCTTTTTTTTTCTTCCATAAATCTACAATTTAAAATTCCAACAAAAAGAATAATCCAGAATTTAAAATTTGTTGATATGCAGATACAAATACTCTTCCATTTTTACAATAAAAGAAATAGTTTCCATATCATTATGTTAGATAGCTATTAATATATTTAGCATATACTCAACATGAAAAATTAGCTACCAACATACTGTTGTGGAAATTTAAATTAAATATCTATTTTAAATAAAAATCTTTATAACAACATTGTAGTCGGTCATCGTCGGTTGTCGGTCATAGTCGGCTGTAGTTAATTATATTTAAATAAGACTAGTTAGTTTAATAATATTTCATATACTTTTGTACATATTTTAGGAAGATTAATTCCTGACTAGTGATTAGTTGTTGTCATGAAGCGTCGTGACGGTTGGTTCCTCAACCATCGCCAACGACTATTTGTACTTGAGTTAGTATAGTTGGGAGACATGATGTGGGTACTTATGATATTATGTTATATGTTGTTACATTCTAGTACGACTAATTGTACTTGGTTACCGTGAATACTAAATGAAGTACTATTTTGCTATGCAATATGCATTCATGATTGTTCATACTGGTCTATGTTCTGTTAATTCCGTTTACTCTCGTAGTACATCATGAGTACTCTTGTGAGTAAACATTTGGCGCCGTTGCCTAAATAGACTAGGGAATCACTCATCATTATGATGGCAACGTAATGGGTCGACTGGCAGAGGAGCCTATGGAAACTGAGGAAGAAAGAGAGGACGAGTTGACACAAGATTTGATAAATCTATGGAATATATCACTAAGAGGTCACATATGGAGGGAAGCCCTCAAGCGAGAGATCCTTGAGGCAGTTATCTGGGACAAACTGGAAGTGAACGACGAGGTTGATCATATTCTTAACTGTCTGTGAAGACTGTTGGCCCTCCATTTCATCATCCTATAGGACCTTCGGGCGAAGGAGGATCAGGAACGCTAAAAGCAACAAATATTGCAGCGGTACCAAGAATGAACCAAGCCGGAAGAGGAAGAACGGGATACCACCCGGAGACATACTCTTGGTAAGCAATGATCGCGTGAACAACCCTTAATGCTCGTACAGCCTAACAAAGACAAGAACCGATTACCAATCAGGCACAAAACTCAAGAGGTGAGGGTTCGGCGATCACTTAGACTTTAGGAGCAAGAAAACCGGCGACAAAGACTAAGGCAAGTTGAGAAAGAATTTAATGAAGATCTAATTGAAATAAACCAAAGTATAAAAAGAGCACATGAGAATCTTGAGGAAATAGACCAATCCATCAGTAGAGCACATCAAAATTTTGTTGAGGGGAGGGACGAAGGACCCTTCAGCACTCCATACGTAGAAAGGTACAAAATCAATGAAAATGAAAATGAATTAAGAACTTGATAATAGCATCCGACGCATTTGGGAGTTGTCCATATCGAACAACGACGAAGGGTTGAGGATTGGAAGATTTGAGCCCAGGACCCTAGGGTCAAGGGAGTACCAGAGTGAACCCCAGGAGACTCAAGGTGTCGAGGACACTGACGGAAGACGTGGGAGAGACTCGTACGTGGTAGAGGGTGCAAGTGATGCACTGGAACGTAGCGGGAAAACCACTCCAGTCAGGTCCAGTACACAAGGAGGGTATCGGGGCAAGATGGTGACTCTGCCAGGCGAGTGGCAGAAGCTGCCGAAATTTGCGGGGAATGGGTCAGAAGATCTAATGCGCCATTGTAAAACATGCAAAACAATTTGGGTAGCCAACGAATAGGATGATCTAGATCACTAGCTTAAAGCATTTCCAGCAACATTGAGAGATAGTGCCATTGACTGGTTCTCAGAATTGGACCAAGTACAAAGGGCATCATGGAGATTACTCAAGAAGGCCTTTCAAGACGAATTCAAACTCTTGAGGGATGACAATGATATTGTAGTAGAAATCTACAGTATGAAGCAGGGGAAGCACGAGAATGTGCGAACATACAATCGGCGACTCAAAGAGTTGTTGGGAAAAATTGGAGGTTCAGCTGGTTGATGGGCTAAAGAAGCGATGGTTCATCAAAGGCTTACTTCTGTCGCTGAGGAAGAAGATGAATGTTGTGCCTCCATTGTCATACGCTGAAGCGTACATTTAGGCGATGGATATAGAAAGTGAAAAGAAAACATCCTCCCGAGGGAAAAAGAAGACGGACGACGAGGAGAGTACGGACGAGCGACGGTGAATCCAAGACCGTACAAGCACTCAGGAAAGATATGATGCGAATGATGAAAGAATTGAAGGCCGACAAATAGAGTACGAGGGAAGCATGAGAATTGTGGTGTACGGATTGCAATGGGGAAGGTCACACAAAAGCGAACTGTTCGAAGATGTTCTGCGATATCTGCCAAGTTATGGGACAATTCATCAAGGAATGCCCATACAATCTGAAAGCAAGGGGTACACAAGTACTCTTCACTCAGGGGGAACTGTCAACACCGCCAAATACACCACCGAAGCCCTAGTACAATAACAATGTATCCCTTGGAGGTTACCGAAGCAACAAAAGTTCGAGAAGTAAGATACACTACGATGGTAAAGGAAGGCCCATGATACAATGCTAGAATTGCAACAAATGGGGCCACTTTGCCAGGGAATGCCAGAACGGTCAAAGTTCAGGAGGAAGATTATGTAGGTGTGGGCCAGGCGACCATGAAGATATTGAATGCCCCAAGCAGAAAGGCATCCACATGCTGGAGGTCGAAGAACAAGAGGTATTGGTGATTACCAGAGCATAGGCGAAAAAGGCCACGTATCTAGATCCGCGTACGGAGAAACAAAGGATGAAGGAAGCAAAAGCGAAAGTGGAATTGGCGATGACAAAGGAAAAATGAACACCTCTAGAGAAATCAAGAACCTCTCGGCGATCGGAGGCGGAGACCAACATAGTACGATAGGTACTGTAGTCCACCGTACCAATAAAAGTAACCGACCTTCTCTAGAATTTGCCGCAGTTAGGACTAGCAATGACAAACATCATCGGGGATGGCAAGCAATTGGGATTGGAGGACCAAAGACAAGAACTGGTACCAGAACCACCATCGTATGGGGAACAAACCATTGATCCCGTACTACTGACAACAAACATTGGAAAGATGCTAGTGGTTGTTTAGATGGAGATCAGAGGAAACATTTTGACAAATACCATCGTCGACAGAGGATCGAGAGTCAACGTACTACCCGAAGAGACATGGAAGAGCCTCAGGAAGCCAACACTCTGGCCACCGACATTCCAATTCGTCAGTGCCGATCGACATGGTATCAAACCGTTGGGAACACTGATGGCGTGGAAGGTAGTGATTGGAACACAACCATTCTTATTGAATTTTGTAGTCATTCCATTATAGAGAAAGGCGTACGATGCATTGCTCAGACGAGGGTGGTTGGTAGCCGCCAAGGCAAATCATAATTGGAAGAGGAACACACTCTCGATTGAGAGCAGCGGGTGGAAGTACGTCATTGACTTGAAGAACTAGGCTGTGAGCGAAGAATTGGCTTCCTTCAGATCATAGTCCAACGGGGGAGAGTTGGACATGGATGAAGGTAGGAAAGCAATGGAGCCGAACGACGAGGGCGTACTTGAACTCAAGAGTTGCTCGGAAGACGAGACAAGTTCGTTGAATGGCCTATTTCATTGGCAAATGGAGGATTATGAGGTGTTCCATTGAGAGTGTAACATGCTACAGATTGGAGAAATCCAGGAAGGAGATGAGAAGGGCATGTCTAGCCAAACACTTCCAGTCGAGTATGGAGAATACAAAGAAAGAGTATCAAAACCAGATGATACACTAGCCCATAAGTCCTAACAGGCATGAGATGAAAAAATTGTGTTGGAGCCAAAAAATGAAAAAATAGCTAAGGAGAAAATAATGGAGTTAAAAAATGAAAAGTATGAAAAAACTAAAACATTAGAAAAAAACAAAAGAGATGAAGAGAGAAAAAAGAGATGAAGAGAGAAAAAAGAGACGAAGAAAGAGAAAAAAAAAGATGAAGAAAGAGGAAAAAGAGACGAGAGAAAAGGAGAGAAAGCGCAAAAAAAAAGAAAAAAAGAGGAAAATAAAAAGGAGCAAAGTGGAGATAATGAAAAAATGGAGCAAAATAAAAAGACAGTTAAAAAATGACAAAGGAGAGAAAAAAAAGAAAAATAGGAAAAATAAACAATGAAGAAAAAATAAAGAGAAAAAACGTCTTTAAAAATAAAAGAAAGAGGTTAAAGTTTAAAGGGAGGAAAATAAAAAATATTACGAAGGTTCGTATACTCAGGAAAAAGGCCGTATGACCACCTAAGGAGGAATCAAACAAAAGAAATAAAGTTTGACGGAGAGACTTAAACCGTACATCGTACGGCCAAGATGAGGAAAAGATAATCGACAAAACCAACCGAGCAGAGGAAAGATAGTACGCCAAGCAAAAATCAAATTGCCCAAAGTAAAACCGTACAGAGGAGTGGTCACTGGAAGATTCGTACGACTCTGTATAACCTGGCAATTGGAAGGTGATTCGGCTATACGACCCAAGGTTGATTTGGCCGTACAAGTAAATGAAGATTTGACTATACGAGTGAAAGAAGATGGTGGCGTACGGATCTTGGTGAGCAAACAAAGATTCCAACAAGTACTAGATTTGACCTTACGAGTGAAGGAAGATAGGGGCATACGAAAATTGGTGAGAAAACGAGGATTTCAACAAGTACAAATTGTACAAGCAAGGAAAGGAGTTGCGATCGTATGACAACCCAAAACAAAGCCCGCATGAAGTTTGAAGGAAGGCCGTATGATTAACCATAGAGTCGTACGAGAGCCCAAAGTGAGAACTGTACGAGGTAAGCTGAAGGAGGCCGTATGAATCAGAGCAAAAGGGGGTGTCGTATGATCAATTAAAATCACTGCCGTATGAGTGAATAAAGTTAAAGTCGCACGATTTAATAAAGACAACATACTGCGAGTGAAGCAAGGTACCAAAGAGCAAATAAATAAAAGCATAGATACTCAGTTTGGACAAAGTGACCATTGTAGATTGGCACAACAAGTTGAGCAGCAGATTGTACGCAAGGAGAAACATACCAAGTTCGTAGATTGAAACTGCAACATATGACTTGTACGAGTGAGACTTCCTCACACAGCACAAAGGTTAAAGGAAATTGAAAGTATTGTACAAAGAATTGAATAGCTGGGAATTGGCGTACAAGAGAGCCTCACAAAGAATACGAAAAAGAACATCACTTGCTAGTTAAGCAGTGCAAAATCTATATTTTCCAGCTTTGTCAACTTTAATTTTTGCTACTAAAAAAATCATGAAAATGAGGTGCGCCATGGAGTTTTGAAGCGTTCGGAAGCCTTTGCGCCTTGACCTGCTGGGGGCGCTGCCCCCAGATTCTCACAAGGGGTGCTGCCCCTTGACCCTGTTGGGGGCATTGCCCCCAAACCCCCATCAGATTTATTGGAATTGCCATATTGCAGTGCAACCAACCATCATAGTACAGTCAAAGGAGCAATTGGTTGCCAAGTAGACAAGAGTTGCAACTATCGAGAAGTTGGCGGAGAACGACGAAGGGTTGGGTGAGAGTGACAATCAATTGGCAGAGAAGGATCAGCTGTTGACTTTCTCTTTGTGGCATATTTGTCCTTGATGTCAAAACTGATTAGTTGGTTTGATTTAGTACGAGTGCTTTTGTTTTCAGTGATTCTCACTCATGCAGTCACATGATGTTTACAGTTGGTTTATAGTGTTGGTGACATATTTACATGTTGATGACCCATGTTAGTTTGGTGGTTTGATCTTCATGGCATATGATGCTTTACACAGTTGATTTTATTTGCCACATTTAGCAGGGATAACATTTATTTTAAATTGACTAATGCTTGGCATTATTATTATCTATGATTTCATATCATTTGGCTCTGTTTCTATGCTGTCATTATGATACTATCTTTGGCTGGACTAATCTTTTGGGTACATGTGTAGTTCATGGTCAGGTTTCAGTGATTACATGGCATTGATAAGGCATATACAGATGAAGGTTTTGTTGATATTCAGTTGTGAGATCTGTTTATGCTTCACCTTGTGTGAAGTCTAGCACACATTCTTTTACATCTTGTTTGATTCATAAAGGTGAATATGTGTTTCCTTTGGCTCAGCCCTTCACATTTTGCATATGATAATTATCTTCGGGCCTTACTGCATTGGTAAGTGACTTTGAATAAAGTCATATTGTTTTGTTTTTGGTCGGCCACTATACTTCACCAGTATACATAACACTTTGTCGGCGTTTAAAGTGTTTAAAGATCTGAATGTGATCTTTCATACAAGGCATATCGGGTTTCCTTAAATCTTTATTAAAGTGGTGATAGTTTGTATCGGCCTAATCATAAGTTATAGATTACTTTGTCTTGGATAGTCGAGAGCAGAGAATGTTTTTGAGGTCTTCATGACTCACGTGGACAATAATGAATATGTGGATGGGTTGACTTGGCAGCGACAACATTATGGGTATATCGGACTTAAAAAACATATTCATTATGTTTTTGTGTGGACTTCAAATGATTGTTTTGTTTGACAAAGGGAATGTAAGGCTTTTCGAAGAAGGAAATTGAGAAACCCTAGCCGACATGGAAGGAAGAAAGAATGGTTGCCTCCTGGAGTTGACAGAGAAGAGAGAAGTTTAAAAGCTTAAAGCTGGATGGTGAGTCAGCTAGAAACACCATAAGGGTAATACAACTGGTTTTTGTTTGTATTCACAAAAAGGTAAAGTCGAGCCTTGTCTACTTGAAGTAAAATTAGTTATTGGTATTCTTTCAAATTTGGAAATTGTGATTAGAGAATAACAAAGAGCTTGTTTCAAGATTCAGTTTTGTTTATGCATCGAAACAGAGAAATTGTTGGTAAATCAGTTAATTGTTTCAAAGAAGTTTTTCTCATTTCTCATTTCTTTTAACAGAAGTTTTTTAATTAGAATTTTTTGTAAAGCTGATTTAAAAGAAAGGGTTTTTATAAAACTCTAACTAAATTGTCATGACATATCAGCTTCTTAATTAGACAGTTGTGGGGTTTATTTTAAGAAAACCCTTATTATGGTGGTTGGAAATTACTTGAAGCTTGGATAACTGTTCTTAGATAGTTATAGAATCCAACATTGTTTTTCTTGAAAACAGGGTTATCATTTTGTTTGTATATAAAAGCAGAGATGAAACATGTGTTTTGTGGTTGGCAATATTGAGAAGGTTGTGCACACATTCTGCAATTGAAATTATTGAAAACATGATGCAAAAATCTTGACTAATATATCAGGTATTTTAGAGATTCAAACAATGAATCTGTAGGATATTTGATGTATTGGTTTGAAAGAAATATGTGGGTCTAATTGTAACAGAGAAATCCTCTAAATCATTGATATTATTCAGAATTGTTAAATTGAGTTGGTGCTCCTATTGAAGTTGGTACTTCAGAATTTTTGGTGTTGAGTTGGTGCTCCACCATTGTAACAAAGTTGGTGCTCTTTTGAATGATTAAAAAGATTGATTTACAAGTGGTTTTTTATACCACAAGAGGGTTTTTCCACTCAGGAAAATTTTTGTGTTATGTGGTGAATTTGTGTTTCAGCATATGTGCTTAAGTGTTATGTTTTTCATTATGTCATTTGTCAATACAATTCATGCAATGCTCTGATACTTGACTAAATATTTCATTCTGTTTTACATGAAATCTTGTGGAAATAAAGCATTAAAAGGAATTGTTCAATCAAGTTTACTTGAACAATCAACATCATGCTTTGACATTGTTAAGTAATGTTATTGTGATCAGTCTTTTTGTTGTTAACGTTCATTGACTTGTCCATGTTCACTCTGCAATTAAAAGGTTACATTAAATTGTTTCAAGGTCTTAGTTCTAAGTCAAGTGAAAATTTTATAATACTCTGATTCACCCCCCCTTCTCAGAGTAATTCATCTTCCAACATCAACTACTGGTAGAAAAGGATACACAGGTGGTCGATGCGCAACAAATTTCAACCGAGCGGAAGAGTCAGCCATAGGAAAAAGACAAGGAGTTGGCTAGCACCAAGCAGTAAATCGAGTTGGCATTTTTGGTTTTCAGTCGTTTGGAAGACGACTACTTTGTGGGGGGGATGATGTTGTCGGTATCGTCAGTTGTCGGTCATAGTCGGCCGTAGTTAATTATATTTAAATAAGACTATAGTTGTTCGGTAAATCATCAGAGATAATATTATTAACATAAGAGCCAAGAATATATAGATTACAATGCAGGAGGCGCAATAATCACAGAGTCGTGATTATAGGCGAATTGAAAGAAACTAAAGCAAACAAATAGGCAATAATCACAAAGACGTGATTATAGGCTAACTAAACGAAACAAAAGCATTAAAATAGGCATGACATGTGCCGTTACAAAGATGAGCATTAAAATAGAACTAACTATAGTTCTAATACCCTCCCTTAATGCTCTATCTATCAACCACTTGAGATGAGTTTTCCACCAACCCTCCCTGAAACTGTAGAACTTCTAGAAATAACCAAAACTGATCACATAACATCCAACCTGATGTTGGGTAACAAAGCTGTCCCTCCCTGTAGCTAGAGACACCAAAAAACAACTGGACAAACTGAAACCACGATTTTGAGGAGAAATCGGCAAACCCTCCAAACTTTTGTAGACAAGCACGACACCCCAGAACAGACTGCAAGAAACCACAATTTTTGAGGACAAAATTGCAAAACCCCGAAACTGAAGTTTACAAGGCATCGTTTTGTCGGAAAAAACGATTAAAACTCACAAAGGAATCCCACACAACTTTGCAAATTAGAGAACCCAGTACAAAATCCAAGACACAGATCAACATACAAAACATCGTTTTTAAGGAAAAAAGGGTAAAAACCTTTCCAGATTTTTTTTTAGGAAAAAAAAATATATTAAAAACCCCTCCATAATTTTTTCAAGAAAAAATATTAAACCCAAAATAATTTTTTAATACAAAAAATTGGAAAACCAAAAAATGATTTTTTTTTAGGAGAATTCTTTTTAAAAACCCACAATAATTTTAAGAAAAATTATTAAAACCCAAAAATGAATTTTAGGAGAAAATTTTTAAAACCCAAAATAATTTTATAAGGAAAATAATTAAAACCCAACAAATAATTTTTGGGGACAAAAAATATTAAAAATCCCATAGATAATTTTTTTATGAATAAAAATTATAAAACCAACCTAGAATTTTTTTTAAAGGAAAAAATTATTAAAAACCCAATCAAAATCCATCACAGAGGCATACTGGTCGCACAAAAACATGCCCAGAAAATGATCATGTGGCTAGAAAGGTCGATCTCAGAAAAAATATGCCAAAAATGTGACCACCAGCAGAGACGTCAAAAGCAAAGACCAGGTCACAACAGAAGATGTTGAGAAGTAGACAAGATCACCGAACTAAAAGAGCTCGTTTGTAGAAAACCCTCATTGTGAGGAAACCTGAAATTTGCAAAGAGAAAAAACCAGTCATGCGGGCTAAAAACACAAAGCCATGCAAACAAAATGGCGCAATCAACGGCCACAAACCATGGAAATCTTGTCACAGGCGTCACAAACTGATGTAGACGCATGAGATTTGAACAAAAGAAACCCTCGTGCGAGAGAGAATACAAAGGTTGCGGATAGAAGGGCGGACGCCAAACCTGCCACCAAACACGCGGGCAAAATGAAGGAAAACGCGAAAGACTTCTTCAATCATGACCAGAAACGTGTTTTAAAGAGCAAATAGAAGATGCAATTTAACAAAATCTAGGAATTGCTTAGAACAAAAATCGTGGAAGAAAGAAAAATGTCTTGAAGTGACACCCAAATGACAAGAAGCAAACACGGGTTTTTTTGGAATCCGCATTTCCTCAAACGCGATTTGCAGAGGCAAAAAAAAAAACAGACGCAATTTGAGATTGCATTTCTCGACCATGAACTCTACAAAATACTAATTTGCTTGAAACCCTCAAAAAATGACTTCGAAAAACCCTTCCATTTTTCCAAGAAATCTGCTGAAAAAAATTAAAATCATTGATTTAAAAAACTAACCAGGCTTGAACATGAGCTTCGATACCATGTTCGGTAAATCATCAGAGATAATATTATTAACATAAGAGCCAAGAATATATAGATTACAATGCAGGAGACACAATAATCACAGAGACGTGATTATAGGCGAACTTAAAGAAACTAAAGCAAACAAATAGGTAATAATCATAGAGACGTGATTATAGGCTAACTAAACGAAACGAAAGCATTAAAATAGGCACAACAAGTGCCATTACAAAGATGAGCATTAAAATATAACTAACTATAGTTCTAATAATAGTTAGTTTTTTAATATTTTATATACTTTTGTACATGTTTCAGGAAGGTTAATTCCTAACTAGTGATTAGTTGTCATGAAGCGTCGTGACGGTTGGTTCCTCAACCACCGCCAGTGGCTATTTGTACTTGAGTCAGTATAGTTTGGAGACATGATGTGGGTACTTATGATACTATGTTATATGCTGTTACATTCTAGTACGGCTAATTGTACTTGGTTATCGTGAATAATAAATGAAGTACTATTTTATTGTGCAATATGCATTCATGATTGTTCGTATTGGTCTATGTTCTGTTAATTCCATTTACTCTCGTAGTATGTCGTGAGTACTCCTGTGAGTAAACAAACATGTGTAATGTCCCAAATTTTATGTGTCAGCATAAAGTTAAAATTATTAATTTAAGTTGTCAAAAGAGTTAAATTAAAAAAGGACAACTTAAATTAATAGTGGAAAAAGTAACTTAAAATATAGAAAAGTTAAATTGAATTAATTAAGTTACTTTTTAGATGGAATTCTAAAAAGGAATTAAATAAAAGTGAAAAGCAAAAAATAAGAGAATTCAAGGAGACACAGAGAGTTACGAATTGAAAAGAATAAAAGATTGCTGGAGCTCATTGTTAGAAGGTTGGATTGGGTTTGGTGAAATAGGTTTTTGGTTGGATTTCATCCAGAACTTTGTGAGGATGGAATTTTTCTCATAGAGAATATCATCTTCGGTGTTGGAAGATACCCCCTGGATGATTGCTAGCAGTCCTACTTCAGGGGCTGTGCTGGTGCTTAAAATGGTAATTGTAATGAAGTTTTGTAAAAGAGGTTTGAACAAAAATGAAGATTGAATGAATTTCAGTAGTGTATCTCCAAATGGTCAAATTGTGATATCTAGATTTGCGAATGCCATTACATATTCCGTCATTTAAGTGAGGTTGCAAATAATGCCCGTTCATAATTGCAAAAGTTTACATCCCTTTGCATTTTTAATAGAGTTTTCTTTTAATTGCCATAACTGTTTCTCCAATTACTGGGTGGCAACGTCTGATATGAGATAGCAACTTCATACTGAGATGGATTTTGAATGAGGGAGGAATTATTTTGAACGTGGAAATCTAATATTCATTAAGGGTCGCAGGATATACTGAAGCCAACACACAAGTATCTCCACGTGATTCAAGAGAAATATCGGTTTGTCTTGCCGAGCGATGAAGTTTTGTTGGAGCTTAAACTTCTGACAACTGCCACACGCAACTTGATATATTCAATTCACGGAGCTCAGTTTATTCTTGAAACTGATAGTCCTCTATTTAGTCACAAATAATGCAGGGAAGAGCCACGAATTGAAGCTTTCCATGGGTCAAAGCTCATTCTGAGGGGAGTCGTGAATATGTTGAAGAGGAAGCTAATTGTTAATTGCAATGAAGGTCGATTTGGAGGAGATGATTCTAAGAAAATTAGAAGAATATGAAACGACCACCAAATTTTTAAAAGATACAATTAAAAGAAACATATGATAAAGAGATTTGGAGCTTAGAAAGATAATCAGCACCAAAACCTTGCTTCCTTTTCCGTAAGACTCTGTGGCAAGAGATGATTAAATTCTATGATGCCGCTACTGTTAATTAATAGTTGTAAATGTTCAAGTGTCGTGGGAGTTTATATGCACCGTTATCATCGAAAGATTTATAAATGAGGAGCCATATGCGATATATGAATGTGGGGTATTAATTTAAGAAGTTTACCGACACTTCAAAAAATCTGGGAAGAGTGAGGACTCCACGTGGATAATTTAAACTCCAGTGCTAGACTGTAAAGATAGGTCCAAAATCGGATATAAATATTTATATGAGTGCCGATTTTCAAAACTGGGTGTTCCGTTCTAAAGAAAACATATCAAGGAGAAGGAAAATTGCGGGTCCCACAGTAGGTGACGTGGAAATTAGTTGAACTCAAACACAAGTCATTGCCGCTTCATTAAAGGTTTCACAGTCTTTTAAAGAATGGGCTGGGTTGATTATGAAGAAGACGTTGCTATATATTGATTATTTTATCAAGGCACACGACTGTGTTTTCCTCCAGGTTAGCATGTACAATATATACAGTTTGTAAGTCTTTGGATTATAGATATAATGTAACTGAATTCTGAGTGAGGGAATTATAATAGATTGAAAAAATTATACCTGGGCTGTGAGTCTTTATTAGGTGTTGGATATGAAAAAATTATTTGGTGGATACATTTGTTGTAAATCTGTGCACACATTTATCTCTTCTGTGCAGTCTTATTGGGACTCAATAAGATTATAGCAGAGTGTTTTTGCTGCCTATCATTCTATGATATATGAAATAACTTCACATGCTGTTCTGTTTATTGTATATGTTATTACATACCTAAAGATTGTGGAAAAGTCTAAATTATGAAAGTTTCAATCAAAAGCAATCATCAAGATGTTAGAAACATATTGAATTCAAACTCAGAACAGTATCAGGGCAATTGGGAGAACTGTTTGACGAAATGCCTGAGGAGTAGAATTGGTAAAAACTGAAAAAAATTATAGCAAACAGGGTAGGTTCTTACAACATGCTTGCACAACATATGTGCAATAATACATAAAATGACAGCAGGAGTATGTTGTGAGGAAGTTATTGATAATATCTTAATTATTTTTTTATAGCTAATGCTAGGTGTGGAAAGGAGAAAATGAACAGAAATGGCACCCAAATCTGATCATAAAACCCTCCTCCCTTTTCTTGAGTTCCTATTAACTTTTTGAAAATTTAAATGTTAACAAAAATCTTCATGATGTCTAAATTCATAATTTTAACTCTAAAAAATAAATTTAAAAGTAGTTTTTAATGCAACTATACCTACCATGAATAAATCACAACCCCTTCACATTCACAATTTTTTTTAATAGAAAATATAATCAGATTTAAACAAGGCATTAGTCCTCTTGGGGAGGGAAAATAATGAACTTTTCTAGAATTTTTAATTTGTTTAAAACCAAATTTTTCCATGAATCTTACATAGAGGCATAATAGTTCATGAAATTTTATCAGCAAATCAAAGGGATATTGTCCTCTAAATAGGCCTTTTGTTGATGGTCAGAAGTGGGGTTAAATTCTTCAAGGTAATATTTATTCGTTCTCCCTAATGCCTTTTCCCACATAGACTTGTGAAACTTATCTACAACAAATGCCATTATATTTTTGCCATTTTTAGGGCAAGCATTCAAGTGAATCTACCATTTTCTCATTTACCTGCAGTTTTGTGTCATCTATGACTTCTTTATTTTGCTCAAGACATCTTTAAAAGCAACATTGGGCTAGTGATTTCCTCCATCTACTTGTTTTATTCAGATGTCTTAAAATATACACCATAACAATTGCTTCAATAGGAATTGTACCTGTTTCAGCTAGAAGAATCTAATAGGGGACTGAATTTTTTAACTTGAATTTGCATGTGATCATGCATTTTTTAATTCTCTCTATTTGCATCTATTTGGTGTCTCAAGTGTTGCTAGTCCATATTTCATATCCATATGGAATTTTTAATAACCCTAATAGAGTCAAAATAGTTTTCTAATCCCATAACTCCACTTCTCTGCATCTATTTTGAAGGGAAAAAGGTGCTCTCCACTCTCCCAAAGTTCTCTTTCTTTTGCAACTTTCCCAACTAAGCATGTTGCTGAAGTCAATCCAATGGCATTTATACTCTATTACTTCCTCTAGAACACTTCAAAATAAAAGTTGAACCAATTCTTTTTATTTCCATTGGAGAAGATCATGATCTTGGTCTTTGTAGTGTTAACTTTGCATACCCACATCTTTTGCAAAAGCGCTCAAGGGAAAACAAGTGCTCTTGTAACCCTTGAGAGGAGCTAGTATTCAAAACAAGATCATCGGTATACAAAAGAAGCTTGACAATATATTCCCCTAGAAAAATGCCATCCCCAACATTCAAATTCAATCAGTCTTCAAGTTTTTCAACATATATGCCAAAAGGTGTAGGAGATAACAGGTAATCCTTGCTTAACTCCAATGTTGCTCCTAATTTTTTTTTTAAGTACCAGCTTGAGTTTTGATGTTTACTTGAACCTCTTCATAGAGCCTATGGACAACTGCTCTAAATTAGATTGGGATACCAAGATCCTTCATTCTACACCATAACTTATTCCTAGGAATTGTGTTGAAAGCTAAGTTACCGGGTACGCACCTACAGGCCTCGCACCCGGTCCGGGTACGCACTTGGTATGGGTTCGCCTGTGGGTACGCCCTAGGTATGCACAGGGTGCGCGCCTAGCCCTGTGGGTTCTCCCGGGTGTGTGCAAGTGCGCACCCGGGTGAACCCACAGGGTTGGGCGCGCACCCTATGCGTATCCAGGGCGAACCTAGCCAAATGGTTCTTGAACCCAGGAGTATCAGCCACGTACCCAGGTGTACCTGGAAAAATCCACGGCCCAACACTTAAAAAGTGGGCCCAAACTTAAATAAAATACAATTTTTTATGTCTCTTATTTTTTGCGGTTTGTGTGGTTTTGAAGGTCTTAAATTGGGCTTTGTCAACATTAGGTTTTGCCACTCAAAATATCGTGAAAATGAGGTGCGCCATGGAGTTTTGTATGGTTTTAGAAGCCTTAAATTGGTGCTAGCGGCGGGGGTGTTGCCCCCAAACCCCCACAAGGGGCACTGCCCCTCAACCCTGCTGGGGGCGTTGCCCCCAGACCCCCACCAGTCTGCCCCTCGACTCCGTGGCTAGTTTCCCCAGGAGAGTGGCCTTCGACTAATCAGAGGCGTTGCCCCAGACTACAGTATTGTCTCCTCGACCCATAAGGGCATTGCCCTGGACCCCAGTGTCGGCCCTTCGACCAGCAGGGCATTGCCCCTAGACCCCCACAAGGGGCACTGCCCCTCAACCCCATTGGAGACATTGCCCTCAAACTCCCATTGAATTTAATTGATTTTCATTTTGTTTAAGAATATCAACATCAGCGCATTCCACATGAGGATGCCATTTTGTACCCAATTTGCTTTCAAATCAATCAAATACAACTATCAATTGGCATTTAATATTTATCTTTGGCATTTGGCATTGATCAATGATTAAGTATCACTGTATCATACTATGAAATGATTTAGTTTTACAATTCTATATATTTCTTTTATTTTTTTGTATATATATATATATATACACACACGTACCCATAAGTACCCAAACCCCTAAAAAAAAATTTCACGTACCCACGTACCGGGTTCTCGTACCCGAACCCGTCCCTGAACCCGAACTGGTCCCTGAACCCGAACCGGTAACTTAGGTTGAAAGTCTTCTTGAATTAACAAAACAATAATAAGCTTCCTTTTTTTCATTCCAGGTTTTTTCAATGATATGTCTTAATGTGATTCCATGATCCATTGTTGAGTGTTTTGGTTTGGAACTTGCTTGCCCTTTTGCTCTCTTTGCTTCTTCTTTTGCCCACATGTTGATTCTATGCTCAACCATGCTACCAAACAACTTTGCAAACAAAGGACTGATCATGGTAGTTTGATAGTTGGAAGGATTGTTAACATCCTCACTCTTGAAGAGTGGTATTGTTAAGTTGGTAACCCAATCTATTGGAAACCCATGTTGAATGTTGTCAATGTGAGGGACAAGGATTTTCATCCCTAGTTTTAGGTATTTAGCTTGAAGCTCAACCATGTCACTAGCCTTTCCTGCACCCAATTTCTTTATGCCTTCCTTAACCTAGTGAATGATTTTGTTGTCGTGTTGAGCTTGGAGTGGACCTAAATCCCCAACTCCTTCTCATACAGTTGTTTGGCATATTTGAACCATTGAATAGCTGTTTTGTTATTCTCCATTTGTTCTTTTCTTGATTGAAGTTCCCTCCAAAGTAGTTTTGGATTATTCTTCCATAGATATATCAACTCTTCTCTCCTTGTGTTCATGAACACCTTTTTTTTGACTTTTACAATCTGCTTGCATAACTTTATGTATCCTTGCAGCTTTGCAATCCTCAGAAAACCACACATTTGCATAAAATAATTTATTTTCTTCTTCTTGTTCTTTGTTCATTTACAACTCCCAAGTGCCTCTTGAATTGCTTCTTAGCTTATGCCTTTGTAGACCTTGTGATCTTTTTCTTTCTTTTTGCATTAATTACCTTAATGTTTCCTTGAAAATATCACAATTTTCTTAGGTTAAAAGAATTTTTCCCTTTGATGGAGGTTGATGGGTGGGTCTTTCCTATATCATATGCTGATTTTTTTCCCCACCAAGATAGCAAAAGCAAGGGGATCTTCAATTACAACCTCTACTATCTTATCAATCAAGCTTTGCGAACAAATAGCATAATTAACAATACTTCCAACGTTGTAGGTCGTGCATGTGTAATTTCCAGAACTCTTCCGTGTGGCCATAGAATTGCAAATAATTAAATCAAAAGTACCACATAGAGCAAGTAATTCTTCACAAAAATGGTTAATATCCTTGTTATCCACTGAACATTTTGACCATTGGTGATTTTCCTCTTTAGTAAGCCATAGAGAATTGTTGTTCTTCTTGCTGCATAAGATTCCATTTTGTTCATTATGTTGATGTTATAGCAGCTTCGGGCTGCACTTCCTTTGCACAAATACCGAGAAGAAGAACATGAATTAAATAAGTAGCCTTTGGCTATTTAATTCATGGCTACACAATTATTAATGACAAAGGGCCGACCCTATTATGATTCGCATTTATTAATTGTTGCTTGGGCCGACCCTAGTTGTATTTATCTTTATTTATGTTTTTCCTAAGGGGCCGACCTAACTTGAAGAGGCGCCTCTCTTGTATTTATACAAGGTCTTCTTGTCATTGTAAATCATCAATTCCATTCAAGCAAGTTCGCAATTAAAGAGCAGAGCAGAATTCGCATCTTCATAGCAGCAGATCCGATTTCAAGGAAGAACATATTCATTTGTATCTTGTGCATCTAGGAGAAGTGCGACTTCATTGTATTCATTATTGGCCATTGCTGGGCCTGAGTTGTAAGCAGATTTCTGCTCTTGTGCTACGATATATAAGAGATTCATTTGCTGGGTTTTTCTCCCTCAAGAGGAGGGTTTTCCCAGGGTATCTTGTTGTGTTCATTGTCTTATGTGTTGCAATAATATTAAGTGCTTTCATTGTTTAATCTGATCTAAGAAACACTAACACATTAGATGTCCTTGCATTTAAATCACCCAATAGAAGAACTTCCCCTTGTTGGGAGGAAGATGAAATATCATTTTGAAGTGCTGCAAAAAGGTTCTTGCAATCAAACACATTTATTTCTAGGTTTTTAAAACCAATTGTATTGCTTATTCGGTTCTTCTTTTTCCAATTGAATGTTTCTTCCCGATGTTTCTTTTATTAAGACCATTATGCCACTATAACATTTGTCATTTCTAGCTGCATCATTCCAAATTATATATTTTGTGTATCCTTCAAAAGTAGGTGTCTTGCACCCATCATGCTCATGAGTTTCCGTGAAACATATTATGTCTCTTCCATCAGCAATAAGCCCTAACCCAGGTCCCCTTGTCCATGGTTAACCTCTACAATTCCAACACACGAGTTTTAAGTACTCTTGGGGGGGCCCTACTTGCTATTTGTCTTGGGGCTGAAGGCTCAAGGCAAAATATTTACCTTTTTTCACCCATTCTTGCTTGTTACATTCTTTGCTGCCAGTACTTCCACTTTCCTTTTGCCACCCTCTTGCTGTGCTGATGGGTTTTGGGACAATAAATTGGTGATGAGGGCCCCCTCAAATAATAATGTGTTTTGCTCTTTCTTGCCTTGCATTGTGCTCTCTTGCTTTTTCTCTATTATGCTTTGTCCTTGGCTCTTCTACCTTATCGTTTGGGCCATTAACTACTTGAGCCCATGATTTGACTTCCTTTGGATCAATTCTTCTATTACTTTTATTTTTCTCTAACCCTTGAATGTTTGTTTGTTGTAAGGTTTGTGCTCCACCCTTTGCCTTTTTTGAGTTTACCAAGCCTATGTTTGCTTTTTCTAATTCATACATGGATTTTCCATGCTTGTTCCATTCATTCTTCCTTGCTTCTACAGCCATTTGCAACACTGCCACCTGTTGCTTTAGTACTCTGTTTTCTTCTACTAAAGTTTGGTTTTGCTGCTATGCTCCCACAAAGCTTGTAGTTAGTTTCTTACTCATTTACTTTGATATGCTCTAGTTTGTTTTTGACATTTTGTAACTCTTGCACATATAAATATGCTGACCAGGTAAGAGGAGTTGAGATGGAGTTATATAAATGTTCTTCTTGCCCATGGTCTCTAACATCTTTCCCTTCAAATTTTTGTGCCATATTCTTGAGACTAAAACAGTGGAGGCCAAAAATAGAAGATGGTGGTTAGAAAGTTTAAGCAGCAGGATATCCATGTCCTATAACTGCCAAATTCTATATTTATATTCAAAGTTGAGTGCCCAGTTAAAGAAGAGAATTCTGTGGGTCCAACAGAATCAGCTAGCAGACAAAGCAGAGCCTAAGCCACATGACCTTTTGGTGGATCCCAACGTATCAAAAGGTTTTCTATTAAATATCTTCTTCTTGATCACCACATAGCCTGTTAAATTTCAAAGAAAAAAGGAAAAATAGAGTGGGAAATCACTCACTATGTGGGTCCCAGCTGAGAATAGGAAGCCATCAATAGATTGTAACTGCTCCTGTTTTTTTGGTCTTTTTTTTGTAAAGTTGAGTGGCCAAGTAAATAAGAGGAATTTAATCCAGCTAGGCCTTATGTATCCCCCGCAAGGTCTTCCAAATCTAATCAGCAGCAAACAGAAAAAGACAAGGAACCAACCAAAAACACGACACAAAATTGAAGTAAAACCAAAATTTGAGCAATTACTGTTTTTGGGTGTACAGGATTTGATTATAGCATACTTGAACAGAGACTGATAGCTTATTTTGGCAGGTGAGGCAAGAATGTGAAATCCTAGCAGGGGGAAATCCAATAGAAAGTGAAGAGCAAGAAAAGCTTCTTGTGCTTGAAGAGCTGAAAAAGGAGCTGCATAACTTAACATCTGAGGTTGGTCAAACTTTGTACTTGTGTAAGGCAAAACATTAACTACAGCATCTGTTTTTTTCCTTTAACATGTCGTCAGTTTCTTGTACAGGTTGTTTATCGTCCAGATCCTTCTCAATATAAAATTGTCAATACTGAATCTGTTGACTTTCTGGAATCTATGGCTTCTTCATCAAAACTCGAAACACTAATGAATTGCCTTGAAGATGGTGCCTTAGATTTACAACTAACTACTTTAGAAGTTCAAAACTGGCAGGTATTGATTTTGAAAGTTTATGAATTGTATTGCACATAAATATGGCTGATCTGGTTATTACTTTGCCTAACATATCATACCATCCAAGGCACTGTTTCCATAGGTAACAGTGCATATCCCTAATGACATATCCGACTGTGCCTGAAACTTTTACAATGATGACAACCATTCTTACATTCTGTGAGTAATTAATTTTGGAACACAATATTTGAAATATGCTGGACATAAAGCCATAAACTGTGTGTACAGGACCATGTCCGTGGTCCTCAAACCCTTGTCCCTGTCCCCAATGGTGTTTCCGAAATGTGTTGCAGAAATATGTCCTCTGGTCATCCCCAAAAATCTTCAAATCTTGGAAATGTTTCTGAAATGTGCTGCAGAAATAGGAAATTCTGTGAGGACATTTGGCCACCCCGGAAACGGTTGGGGATGTCTGATACGCCCCTCGATTGTCCCAGAGATGGCCAGACATACCCAAGGCCAATGCAAATTTTTATAATGTTTACAAGGAAAATTGTTCATAACATTAAAAAGGTCTGTTAAATATATCATGACAGCATTATAACAGCAGTGATAAATATATCATGATAGCAGTATAACAACAGTAAAATTAATCATGATAGCAGTGACAGCAGCAACAGTGGTATAACATCAATAAATAAATCATGATTCAGCTTCATAGCTAATGATATGTATTATAAGTTGTATAACATGTAACACCAGCAGCAATATTTTGGTTTTCTGATTTCATTGCAGACTTTTGCTGACACTATTCAGCATCATTTTAACAGTGTCATGTTATATTGCATCACTGTGTATATATATATATATTGCCATACCCCCGCCGTCCCATATAAATGGTCCTTGGACTGCTGTCCTGCTATCCCTGTGCTGGAAATGCCATGTAACTTAGGCCATAAATCTATTATACAGCACCTACTAAAAAATGATTGTAAATCACGACACTTATTAGCCTTGGTCTAAGCAACCATTAAAGAATTCCTTTCATGGAAATCTTATCTGAAACCCTATTGAACACTTGAGAATAATATCTGAAATCTGTTGTTACCTTCCTTCAATGCTCCTGTGAAATAGTCTCTATTATCTATTTCCAGGTAATGGTGAAATTGTCTCTCAGTGCCATCCAAGTCTTGTAGATAGGCTTGGCAATCTATTACAGGCCCACATTGGGAAGCTAGAATGTTAACTGGAAAACAGGGAATTATTGGTTCTGCCAATCTTGAGTGCTTATTTACATGCTTCACTTTTGAGTTTATGTATTGTGTTCTAGATAAGTCTTCTTCCATTGACAATAAGACATTTATCTTTATTCTTTATTTATCCATTGTGCTCTTTGTTTCACTGTTTTGATAGCTATGTTATTTTCAGGAAATTTCCACTTCATTTATTCTTCGGCTTTCAAAGGAATATGCTGCATACAAAGACATTGTTCAGCCAATTCAACTTGCTATCTACGAGCTTAAATTTGGATTGTCATTGGCAGTGGGAGCCGCTCTGGAAAAACATTTTTGTAATCTAGTTGGAGCAAACAATTTTGATAAGATAATTGTAAGGTTCTTTCTTCAATGCTTCTATTATGCTTTCATCACTTTCTTTATATTCCCTTCAAATACATTTGGTTCTCTTGTTCAGGAGGTTCTTTCTTTGTTAATGGAGTTTCCAAGTCGACCTTTAGCATTATCCTCTACCACATCTAGTCATGGGGAACCAGAAACTACCTGCAATGCTGATTGCCAACAAGCATGGCTGTTGAATGGAGAAGTTTTAAAACTATTATCTCCACCAATCATATCTGGTAGTGCTGATAAAGGGGTGCAGACTGGGTTCTTTGAATCGGGTCCTTTATATTAGTTTTAAATTTTTAATTTAATGTGGTTTTATAGTTAAATTACTCATTAATTGGTATATCTGAAAGCATCTGCCTCATTACTTCAGTTTTCTGATATTTTTTGCTATCTTAGCTTATGTGAGATGGAATTTGGGTTTTCAAAAAGCTATCAAATTTTGTTCAGGTTGTAGACCTAAAGTTGCAGGTAACAATCCTGCGAATTTGTCTTGTCCGCACTACCAGTACCATCTTGCAAACTCTTATTATGGACAGTTCTTCAATGCAGGTGAGGCTTTGCATAATTTGCTTACGGTAAAGGTTATCATGTTTGAAATAATTACTGAGAACTAGTGGTATAAGTAGGATTGTTCATGTTTTTTAAAGGTGATGTTTTTAATATTTGCTTTTAATTGGATTCAGCTGCTGAATACTATATTTAGCTTGCTGACAAATTTATGGTTGCAAACAAAAGAACTGATGAAAGTCAAAGCTCTTCATGAAGCAGAAGCCTTCCAATTTAAGTTCCGCAGTTGTAAGATTGGAGATGATTCAGAAATTGACGATTTATCTTTTAACAAGCTATCCATTAAAGATAATTGGTTATCTGAATGGGAAGATATGTCGTCAGAAGTAGCTGCTGATGAGGACAGAATAAGATTTTAATTCTCAACGCTTTTTCTGGCCAAGGTTTTATTTTACTTTCTTACTTAGGGTATTTCATTGTTTTTTAATCGTCATATCCATTGAATACAATGTGTTTTGTTAAGACTTTTAATTTATGTTTTCAGGTTGAAATTCCAAGACAGGAACATGAAAAACTTGAAGAGACTTGGACATCTATAGAAGAACCAGTTTTGCTGGATGTGGTTAAAATGCATGGTCGATTGTTTGGATCTACTAATCTTGTGCAATATGTAAGATACCTTTGTCTTAATGTGATTGGAGGCTTATTTCCTACTTAAATATTTTTGTGCTGGAAATGCTGGGAGAACATTTGTTTCTTGCAGCAACTTGTAATTTACTATGTTACACGGGGATGTGGCCACCCTCTGAGGCTACTTTCAAATAAACTCAAATGAACTGAAAGTCAAACATGCATATGTATTGATCATCTACAGGCATAATATAATGAACTTCACACGGAGAATTGAAGTATTACAGTCATCATCTACCAGACCTGTATGCCTGAGATGCCTTTTAAAACTGTTATTTTTCAATAAATTCAAGTATTTTGATTTTCAAAACATGCAAAAAATCCCCTTTCTGTCCAGGGTACTTGGATGTAGCTGTGATGGTTGACAGACATCTCAAATGTCCCCAATCCTTGGGACAGCCAAACATCTCACAGATGTTTTTGAACATTCTTCACCATTTTGAGAATGTTTCAAATTTTTTGGGAAAAATTAGGGAGGGCCAGGGGATGTCCCCTGCTGTCCCACTGTGTCAGAAATGTGATGGGGGGCAGGGACGCTAGTTTCATGGCCAGGGATGCGTCCCTGTGGAGCATAGAAAAAATCAATGTATGTATATGTATGTATGTATGTATATGTATGTATGTATATGTATGTATGTATGTATTATATATATATAATACACACACACACACACACACACACACACACACACATATATATATGTCTTTTTTTTATACAAAATTAAAGGGGGTGTGGGAATCTGGTTTTAACTTCTATAACTAGACTGTTCAAAGAAGAAGTCCATTTTTTTTCAAATAGTATGATTCGTCTGTGGTGTTATAGAATCTGGTTTTAGTATTTAGGAATTTAGTCCTTGGGAGAGGTCTCATTTAGCAGTACGGAACTCTTGATTTGCCTGTTTTCAATTATATTTAATTTCATCTTAGCATCCTCTTGATGTTACATTTGTAGATTACTGAAATCATTTGAGAACTTACGTGTGATTTGATAGATCCAGTGTATCTATCATATCACTTACAGATTTTAAAAGTCAAACTTTAAAAGTCACACTTTCTATATCTATCTGCCAACCTCTCATTATGTTATTCTTCTTTCTTAGCTCCACCTCTTTTAAGACATCAAGCATATATTAATTTTGCCTTCTATTGAGAATCAATAAAGTCTCCAGAGTAACCTTACGGACATTTCTGAAACTTCTTGGATTTGGCACAAACCATTACTTTCACTGTTGACTATTTTAAGTTATGCTCTGTTGGTTTTCTTTTACATTGTGATGGTGAAGCAATCTCCATTGTGCAATTTTGATGTTATGTATCTCAAGATGATGTTTCTCTTGATTATTTGTATTTGAATCTCTTATTTGAAATAACTTGGTCAGTGATTCTATTGCTAGTGCTAATAGATTTTTTCTGGTATTTCTTGGCAGTTTGGAAATGTTCAGATTTTAGATGATGAGAGGTTGCATGCCTTTACCCTTGCATATGAAGCTGGCAAGAAGTTTATTGAAGGTTGTGTTAGACATATTGTGGGTCCTTTGGAACTTGTGAAAGGATTGGCATTTTGTTTGAAGTGCTCGAAAAATAAAGTTTTACAGATCACACCTCACATATATAGTGATCGATTCTGTATGCCTTCCAATCTTTACATGTAGGTTGTGATTGCTTGTCAATTTTACAGGGGCAGGATATTCATTGCCTGCAACATTGGATGATAACATATTATCAGGCCATTTGCTGCATTTGTGTCTGGTTCACCAGAAGCTTTCCCAATCACTTATTAGGAGATATAATATTTACAAGGTTATTTTTCCTTCAATATTCTTGTTACACATTTGCTTAAAACTATATCTGAATATCAGCCTACGTCATCTTTGTGAAGGCCGTCTTTTTATTCTGACTTTTTGGCTATGTGCAGGATTCTAACACATCTGAGATTGCATTAATGGTAGAACCCCTAATGAAACTTAAGGTGAGGATAGATTCTGTCCTGAAGGAATGGCCTGAACATCCAGGGTTGCAGCAGATTCTACAGATTATTTGTTCACTGTTGGACATTCCTCTTACTGCTCCGTTAATCAAGGTTTGTGTCTTTACCTAAAAAGTTATCTGGCTTTTTTTTTCCTTATATTATTTCTTCATCACTCTATTTGGGAAGCATCCTTTTTCAGTTTGCAGTATAATTTCCAAAAGTTGACATTATACTTTTGCAGGCACTCACTGGTGTGCAATTTTTACTCCATAGATCACAACTGTGGGAGGAAAATGCTCCAAGAGTTCTTTCTTTGGCAGGTATGCAGCATGGCTTTCTTGTATGAACTATGATCTCTTTGCATTGATTCTTGTAGGATCTGACACGATTCTCTCTCTCTTGACAGAGGAACTCCGTCCACTTTCATCTTTAGTGATCCGCTGGCGAAAGATTGAATTTGAGTGCTGGCCTGCTCTAATGGATGCTGTTGAAGAACATCATGAAGTTAATGCTGAGAAAGTCAGAAATGAAACTTTACCTTTTCTTTTCTTGAGGCTTCTCCTTTGGACACTAATGAGGAATAGCTGTTTGCTATGTTGATGTTGAGTCTTCATTTCACTTTAAGCTTGACATTTTGTTATCTACTTTTGTCTAATTGTTTATCTGTTGGGCATTACCAGCTGTGGTATGCATTATACTCGATCCTGTTCCGGAGAATGTCAGATTCGGATGCAGAAATCACGTCTACAATTTCCAGGTAGACACTTCATTGTTTGTGCTTATATTTGACTTTTGTGCATATTTCCTTGTGTAAATTGAGAAATTATTCACAGACTTGCTTTTGTGTTTTGCAGTCTGGAAGAGTTTATGCAGACTGCAACTCTAGGAGAGTTCAGGAAACGCTTGGAGCTCTTGCTTACTTTTCATGGGCATTTATTTTCCCAAATATGCTTGGAGGCATATCCTATGAATATGGAAAGGTCATATATGTGCCTTTTCAGTCTGGTCATAGTTATATGCAATTGCATTTGCTCCAAAGATACTGTTTGCCCTTGGATTTTCTATGTCTTTCAACTAAAGATTCAAATAGATATCTTGGAATGTATAGTGAAATGTAGTCATATTGTACTATGACGTGAACCACATGATAATTGTCTGATGTTGAATTAGTAAATGGGCATAAGTTATTTATGTGTAAATAGAAAAATATAAAAAAGGAGCCATTTTTGCTCTGAATATAAGTAAAGCAATCATTATACACAGACTGTCTGACAGGCAGACAAAAGGTACAGCTAAAGAAACATCATTGTTCTTCAGTTTTTTTAACAGTGTTTAAGAATCCAAGGCACTGGATAACCACAATATTAGTCTGTAACAGACCAAAGAAAGCTTGCATGTTTGTTCAATAATTGTATTGAATGAATAAAGTATTTTCCATAGACTAGCTGGTACAAGTCACTATTAAATCCTGCACTGTAACTTCCACTGCTACCATTTATTTCACCTACATTCTCCTACATCATACAGTAGCACTTCACATCTTCTGATTGCTACCTATTCCATTTAACCTATAACAAAAAGGGATCTGCCATCAGCCAACCTGAAATATGGACAGTACTGACTGTTATCGTTAGATTATGCCAAAAACTATGCCAATTATTGCATCTGGCTCTTGTTCTTCATCTCATTAGATACCATCCAATTTAGTACTAAATTCCCATTCTTTAGGTGGGATTTAAATTCCTTTAGCCTTCCCATTACATCGCTGTTCAATGCTCATATTTTCTCTTGGCACTGCATTTCCTAGGCATTTTCTGTTTATTGCCAGGTCCAGCGGAGTTTGCCTATGTTATAACAGATTTTCTGTGTAGGTTCTAATCTTGACATGCTATCACTTTCCCAAGCATGATGTTCCATGGCAATGATCTAAATGTTTGTGTTGTCGGGGAGGTCTAAACAGAATAATTACAATGAATGTCTATTGCCCATTTGAATTCCCTGAGTGGCCTTCTGAGGATGTGATCCGGCACCAGTACAAGGGAAATTACACTGACCTTCTGCAGACTCATTGAAGGATATGCTGGCATAATGGATAACTTCATAGATGTGAAATTTGGAAATTTTGTCATATTCAGCTGTCCCCAGCATGCTAATAGCACATGAGGCTATGCACACTCAAGCAATAGAGCATTTTTAAAGTACTTAACTCATTTGTTCAGCTGTATGAAGGTGTTCATAGATTAGTCAAAAAATCTGAGGTACAGAGTGAGAAATTGTTAGTGTCTAGCTACTCTTAATTGGGATGATCAAAGTTTGCAGAATGATAGGTAATTGCAGCAATTAAGAAATCTTCTTCTGTCAAAACCAGGATGCAGAGGATACTGGTTTGAGAGAGAGATGAAAAAATGAGCTGTGTATCATCAAAAGACAAATTTTATACCATTATCCCTCAAAAATAAATTAGTGATATTTTCTATGTAAACAACAAAAACTGAATATGTCTGGCATTATTAGTCATAGTCATGTTCAAGAGCTGCCTGCTGGCCATCATATAATCTGGGAAATAAAAAACCAAAGATGTCACGTCAGCACATGAAAGGGCCTCCTTAGCAAATTACATAATCTTGGGGAGCTAACATCGCTCAACCTGTTAATGAAGTGTTCTGTAACACGAGTCCTACTTCTTGTCTGCTTTGATTACTAGTTTCTTCTTGGCCATGGATGTTAAAAGTATTTGTGTTACATTTTCAACTTTTCTAGTCCTCTGGCAACCTTTGTCTTGTACAACTACTGATAGCTTGTATTTCTTTATATTAGAGCTGTTTTGTGTCTTCATTCTCAATATTACTTTTCTCTATGGTCCCATTAATCACATTTATTTTCTTGTGGAAAATAATAATATACTATATTCTAGTTTGAGCTTTGAAGGAATTCAAATGTTTAATAAGGTGAAAATGTTGCAAGAAGCCAAGATGGAATATGGTCATCTGTCACTTTTATCTGTTATAAATGGCTTGTAAGAAATTTTGCATATTGTTAGAAATGTTTATGGCTTGTAAGCCATTTTGCATATTCTTAAGAATGCAATGAGCAACCAATAAGATGGGATACTTATTTATTATTTTACTGATTACATTGGTGTTGTATATGCAGTGCTCTTGTCGTGAAACTTTCAAGTATTACATACAATTTATATGGGTATTATATGCAGTTCTTACCATTGTAAGTATTAGTTGAAGAGTTATTAGTAAATCTTATGGATTTAAGCTGCTCATATTTATTGTTTTTCTTTCCTTCCAAGCTAAGAGTGGGTCTCACTACTGTTTGGTGCAGGATACTTGAATCAATTGAATCTGGCAGGAAACTCATTGAAAAAGAGTTGAAAGATTATTCAGACCTTTGTAAGTGGGATGATCACCGCTACTATTTACTGATTGAATCTTCAAAGAAGACACATCAAAAGCTCCGGAAATTGATTCAGAAATTTAATGTATGTGTTTATCTCACGTCATTGTATTTGAGTTTTGGATGTAAGTATTGTATACTTATTTGAGTTTTGGATGTAACTTATCAATACTTGTATCTACTCATATCCAAATATGAATCCTTGTATCATAATTTTTTTTTTGGAAGAGTAATCCCCTAATAAAATATAAAACGGCAGTGACTAACTCATAAAAGAAAAAGCTTTTGCCAAATTGATGCTGATTTCTTTTTGGTAAGCCCATGCTTTTCATTTTCAGAGCCCTTGCTTTCTTTGTGATCCACCTGTTTTTTGTCATATTTTTGAACTTCTGAGTTTTACTGCCTTCCATTAGTTTGCTTGATCACAAAAACAGGTGGATCACAAATTAAATTTATTATATGTTAATTTATATCAGAAAAAGCATTTATGTAGTATTTACATGTGATAACCCTAGGGTTTACTTAACCGAAATCTCAACTTCTAATTGCAAACTATAGCTCAGAAAATTAAAACACAGAGCTGTAAATGTTGATGAATGCACAATGACATAACAGTGTAATGAACAATTGGAGATTGAGTGGTAAACTGGAGAATAATTTTCTGATTCAGACCTTACAATTCTTGTGCTTATATAAGGCTATCTGCCTGACTGAATAATATGACACTTTCCTATCAACCCCTTCTCTTCTCTGAATTAGGAAGTGACTGCAGGGTTGGATCAAGTACTTGAATTATGAGTTTCACCTGGGTTGTTAAATCAGTAATCACCTTTCACCTCGATCAGACTGCTGTTATTGGGGCTGCAAACGCCTGTAGGTGAGGTATCCAAGGTCTACCTCTTATGTGTCTTTGACACCTTAATCACTATCCTCCCAATGTATGGCTGGTCGATTGACAGTGAACTTCTAGATCTGGTGAGCTCTGCTGCCTCCAGTGTTCATGGCTCCTTCCCATCTACCTGTTCAGTCATCTTCTTCAATTAAGGATCCAAACAATGTGGTCGCAGCTCAGGAGGTACCAGTCACTCCACTCAATAATTTCACATACCTGAAAGAGAAGTCACTCACAATTAATGGCTCTTCATCAACCTGATTTAGAATTTGCTCAGAATTACAACAATAAGCAAGGGTTTCGTCCTACCTATTGCACCTGCCTTGAGTTTTCGTCTCAGAAGCTACAGCTAGTTTGAAAACTCAAACTCCATAATTGTGAATGAATCAGATGATTGACTAAGGCCGACCCAGCAAGAAATAGACCGATCCAATCAAATTTACCAAAAATAGGCTGACCCAGCAAGAAATCCTTGGTGCTGACCTGAAAACCAATTTTTTAATTGTTTATTGTTTATGTTACCAGTTTGCCTAGGGGAGTACCTGGTCCCGGTCCGGTCCGACCCGGGTTCGGGGTCTAGATCCAATCCCCTGTGGGTTTGGATAGGGTCCAGCCCTGCGGAACCCGGGCGGACCTGAGCCAAATTTGTGCCGCTCATGCGCCTAAAACACATAATAGGCAAAAGCAAACTCATTTTTCATATTGTGAATGAAAAATAATTTTTTCTTCCTCGATTGTTGAACTTATTTTCTTGCTTGCCATTGCACGGATGGAGTTGAAGATTGATCGTTGAATGCTCAAAGCTGGTTGTTGTGCTATTCCTATGCATTTGCAAGGTGTTCATTTGTTGCCAAGAAGATCGTAGAGAAAGAATTTTTCAAAAGAGGTTTTTTGAAGTTTTTGTTTTTTGTAAATTTTTTTTTTTACAAATGAACTATATTGTTTTGTTTTGAAGTTTTTGGTTTGTTTTCATTTTTCAAGGTATCTAAACACATGTTTATTTTTTAAAATGAATTAACTAATAAGTTGTATTTATATATTACTTTTTTTTTGTTTTCAAATTTCATTTGTTTCAATTCTTTGAATGTGTTGTTTATTGAACTTGTTGCCTTAGGTATTACAATGGCATTTGTTTCTAGCTCCATGAGCCAATCTTGCTTCAAAACAGACATTTGAGCTCATGTTTGGATTTGTGGTCATTGTAAAGTTAGATATTCTAGCTCAGACAACTGAGTGAGGTTATTTGTGCAAGATCCCTAGACAAGGCATCAAGTTTTGTCTAGGCGAAGATGGTAAAGGCATTCCAGAAATGCAAGTATTGGCATATAGTGAAGAGCAAGAAAAAGTAGACCAAGCACTAGGTCATAGATCTAATAATCCTTTGTTAAAGAAAGGATCTTGAGGGATGAAGCCCCCTACACCGCCTTCTCATTTTCAACCTACAGAGAGCCATCCATTTATGTCTATACCTGAAGAGCAACGTGGGGCCTCTACACAAAAGATCAAAGGGACCATTGGAAATGGCATTTCAGAATGAGGCTAGAGAGATTGCTGATCAAGACATAGTGAGATGTGTCTATGCAAATGGATTGACATTTAATGTTGTTCGTTGGCAAAAAATGATGAAATCTATTAGCGAGGCTCCAAAAGGGTATAAGGGCCCAGGTTTTGAGAAGGTGCTGTTGTGACCTATTTCACACATTGCCCCATTGCAAATGGGAACCCCCAAGTTTTGGTTTCGCCCTTTGCGTTGCCAGTTTGGAGTTTAGAATTTGAGTGATTTTTGAGAGTCAATCCGGCCAAGTTGAGATTTTGAACCCATTTGTGTGCCTAAACGTCATGGAAGGGCTCAGAAGGCCCGGAAGACGAGGATCGCCTATGCTTTCAGTCATTTCTGACATTTCCTATTTTTTAGGGATTTTGTTTTTTTTTTTGCTTTTTGCTTTTTTGATTTTTGGCATTTTTAGGCCATCTGGAGTTCCTATTTTTTAGGGATGCTTTTTGCTTTTTTCTATTTTTAGAAAGTTTCTATTTTTGGAAAGTTTCTATTTTGGGAAAAGTTTTTATTCTGAGGTCCCACGGAACATAAAGTCAACATGCCTCTAGAAATCAACATGAAAATCAAGGTAAATGGTAAAAAGTTGGCAAAAATGGCTAAGTCTGGTGAAGTACGCCCATGAGAAGGAATGGCAGGCCAAGCATGAAGTTCGCCCTTGCCTTTGGCATGCCAAAGGCAGGGACTGGCAAGCCAAGGTTGAAGTGTGCCATGGCATGAGAAGCCTCCAAGTCCGCCCATGGCTTGAGGAAGGGTGAAGTCCGCCCTTGGAAGGAGAGATGTCCAAGTCCGCCCATGGCTTGATGAAGTGTTAAGTCCGCCCTTGGAAGAGGAAAAGCTAAAGTCTGCCATGTCTTGGCAAGCGTCCAAGTCCGCCCTAGGGATAGAGGTAAATGGAATGAGCAAGTGCCAAGTCCGCCCTTGGCAAGAAAGACATGAAGTCCGCCCAAGCCAAGTGAATGGCAAGACAAGAGGTCAAGACCGCCCTTGGACAAGTCAAAGCTAAAGTGCACCCATGTCAAGGAGAAGCCCAAGTCCGCCCAACTATGGGAAAGGAAATTTTTCTAAGGCATGGAAAAATAAAATATGCCTAGAGAGAGAAGGGATCAAGCTGGCATAAAATTCACCCCTCGGCATGACGGAATGAAATTCTAAGGCACAAAACAAAGAATGTCTGGCAAGGCAGACACGAAGTCAACCCAACTCAGCATGAAATAAATTCCTAAGGCAAGAATAAAATTACAAAATGACAGAGAAATCTCCAAGCTCGCCCAACCCAGAAGGAGAGAGAAAATGAATTCTTGACTAAGTATGGACGTCTAGAGAAGCCAAAAGTTTGTACGGGAAATTGAAAATTGGCAGAGAAGTCATTAAGCACGTTTTGGCTAGGCAGATGATTGGAAAATTAAACATTTCCGATGGACAAACAAATTTGGCCAAGTATCAATTTTAAACGGGTTGGAAGTTTAATATTTAATTATTTCTTGACACTTAGGGAATTTTAATTAAAATATTCAAGGTCTGGAGAAAACGAGAAATTACTTGGATGAGTAATTAATTTGCCTTAGAAAAAATTAAACTTTGCCACGATTCGAGGATTAAATAGGTTGGAAAATTAATTTTAACGATTAATTTAATATTTTTCAACAATTTTTCAACACTTAGGCAAATTTTAAAAGAGATTTGAAGATTTTAGACAGAGGTGGCGTCAAGAAAAAAATTAGAAACTTGCCTCAACGATTGCGAAAATATTTAGAAACTTGCTAATCGAGGAAGAGAAAATGTTTCTAAAATTGAGAGAAACTCAAGAAAGAGAAGGCAGTTGCTAATAAGGAAAATCACACTTCTCAGCCATATAATGAGTTTCAGCAACTCATTTTTCATTAATTCGACTGAGAAGAAGTTATCTCTCTCAAATCTGCAAGAAGTAATTTTTGAAGGAAGAAATAGTGAGAGTAACGTTACTTTGTGAGTGGAAGAAGTAATTTTATGCTGAAGGATGTGATTTTTGGGAAAAAATAAATTACTTCTTTGCTGAAAGTCGCACTTCTTTTGTCAAAATTTCAGAAGTTATATTTCATTCACAGCCAGAAGACATTCTTGGAGGTTTGGAAATCAATTGGCAATACTTTTCTACTCTTTTCTAATCTTCTACATTCATTCCGACACGAGATTTATCCAGTACTTAGTGAATTTCTTCACTTTCAGCTTGCTTTTTCACATAAATTTATATTTTAAAGGCTGAAAGTGCGAATTTATCAAGTAACATCCCGGAATAATCTGATTTTTGAAAGAAAAGGTCTCGAATTAATGTTAATTATTTTGTACTTGCAGGTTGATGACCACCCGGGGAGAGCCGTCAAGACAAGCACAGATGAAGTTCGCCAGCAAGGGGATGCAGCCGGAATCCAAGATTAACTCAAAATGGAAGAATCTTACGGACACCAACCTAGGACACATCGACCTCAAGGAATTCAAAAGAAGGATGTACGGGCACGATGGATTCTTGCCGACACCTATTGCCAGAAGTATGATGAGAAATGGAATTGTTCAAGCTGCCGGATTCCCACCTGCAGTTGAATGTGCTGAGTTGATATTAGAGTGCGCTCTTCACTATAATGCACAAGACAGGCAAATTGTTGCACTTGACGGAAGGATATTGGCCCACCTTGGAGAGTTCGCCATACAAGAAGCCTTCGGCATCCCCACATACCACAAGACTGCTTACAAAACTAAGGAGGATGCAAAGAAGTTATACAAGGAAAAGCTTGACCTCTGTGCCGCCAATATTAATGTCATGGCTAGAGAAGATGCCTAAGAAGCTGTTGCACACAGACTTCAAGGAGGATTATGGAGATATCATTGTCCTGCTGAACAAAATAGTTGGCAACCCTCAGGGCGCGCCTTTCGAGACTTGGATGTACTATTTTATCGAGGACATCACGAAAGGGGTCAAAATGTTCAATTGGTCTCGCATGATAGGCAACAGTCTACACGAGCAACTGGTCAACCTTGAGAAGACCAAGACATTTTATATGAGCTCCTATGTCATCTACATGTTGGCTAGGACATATAGGTATGCAGGCTTGATCTGCAAAGGCATAGTTGGCAACGGGGAGAATGAACTGAAGTCCTACGATTGCTATCCTCAACTTTAGCTAAGTGAGAAAGCCCACTTCAGACGAGCACATGACGCATTCCTCATGTACATAACTAGAATACATCAAGGAGGAACACACCAACGGCTAACTCACGAAGCCAAAAGTCTGATCGGCAAATACGGGTCTTGGTTCATCCAGTATCCGAGATACACGTATATTAGAATCTAGGGATTCACTGGGAGTCCATACCGATTGCCTATCTTTCCAACTAACAAAATGGTCTTGCTTGAGGTGCTGCGACAGTTGGAGGAATATCAGAGCTTCCAGAGGACAAAACAAAAAGCGGCAATCACCTTTCCCTTCTTTATAGGGAACATGCTGGAGACATGTCCGTCAACGCAGGCAGTTGAGAGCGCCAGGTTGGAAATACAGCGGTACCCATTCGCCACTTATCCGTCTAGGGACAATTTCGACCCACATCATCATATTAAGACTGTGGAGGGGAGAAGGTACAGACATAGGGTTGAATTGGAGGACTTCTGGGCAGACGCTGCAAACGAATATGAGGTTAGACGGAGACTGTGGTCCAAACTGCCAGTTAATTTGATCAGGGCAACTGAATTTTGCCGAGTGCCTGATCAGCTTGAGGATGATGGGAAACAAGTACAGTCGTGCTTTGATGAAAGCTTGCTCTTGCCTGCTGTAAGGTGGCCAGAACCTGAACATGTTGACTTGAACACATTGATGAGACCAGTCACCAAGTATACTCAATGGTGGGTCGATCAGCAGATCCAAGAGCTGAGGCAGATGAAGGTGACGCTTACCTATGATAGGTTAAGTGAAATGGAATCTTACTCTTCTTGTAACAACCCCAAAACCGGGTAAACAAAAAATTTTCTATTTTCACTAATAAGATACAAGGAAATACAATTAAACGACAAAGTAAATAACTTTTCTTTTCATTCTAATTGAACATTTCATCATAAAGAAATAAAAGACACGATACATCATTGTTCTATTTTCCAAGTAAATAACAGAGTACGCTTTCATGATTACTTTTCTTCAAAATAAAAAGCAAGGTAAGAATCTTACAAGTTTCAAACATAGCTCGGAAGCTTTTGAGCAAATAGGAATAAGACTGTCCAAGATCTTCCCTTTCAAACCTTGGTTCATCAGAAGTCTTAAGGTGGAGGAGAAACATCACTCAGGTGCTTTTCCACCAACCACGGACTTATATTGCGGTCCCCCGCACGTTTACTGTTAAGTAGGCGGCCCTCCCTTCTTCGAGGAGATTGGTTGGGTAACCGGTTCTGTATGACCAACTGAGCATAGTGTGTAATCCTACATAACTAAATCCTTGTGTCCTCACAATCTCAATCTAGCATGTAACCTGGATTACTGTGAACTGACAGTGTAATTCGTCTCACAGACTAAGTGGACGTTAGGTATACTACACTACTTTGGCCAAAGCATTTCGGCAGTACTTATACTGACGGTCATCTATCACTTGCACTAAGTCAGGTTTGGTTTGACTTAAGGCTGCCTTATCCTACGCGTAGGTTGAGTCCTTCAGTGGGTAGTCAATCACCCTAGACTTCCTACTTCAACTGCTTAAACAGGAAATGGAGTACAGTCAACAAGGGGTCCCTCTGGTACTTCCCAACATGGAAATCTTTATCCATGGAGTACGTAGCTTTCTCTAGTTAACCTATTTAACTCTAAAGCTTTAGACTACCTTGGTTCTGAATCCACCCTCGTCCTAGTATTAATAACTAATCCCTTTCCTTTACTTAAAGAATTCAAGCAGTATTCAAGCAATACAAATTATAAGGTACTTTACTAAAAGTAAACAAATATTTCCCTTTCAAATTCATCTATGATTTCAAACTGATTCGTTTCAACATGCTTTTAAGTTATTCCAATTCATCAAGTTCTCTAAGCTATTTCAAAAGCTTTTCTAAGGAAATTAAACTATTCCCCAATTTGACCAGCCCTTTAAGCTATCTCTTAAATTCAATAAGCCTTTTCTAAGGAATTAAACTATTCCCAATTCAGCAATTTCATAGAACATAGAGGTTTCTTATTATTTTTCCTTTCATAAAGCAAGACATAATCAAGCAATCTAATCATACATTTTAAAATAAATGACAGAAAATCTATCAACATATATCTCATGCCTGATTTCCTTTTGCGTATGGGCTTGATCGGTAGCTTCAATCCTTGCTCCACCGTCCTTCGCAGCCTTCTCTCAGCTTAAGTAAATACTACTTTCAAGTAAATGCAAAAAGTTGTTCTCAGCAATACTGTCTCTCAGCAATACTGTCTCGATTGCAAATGATTTTCACAAAATGGCAATGGCTTTCACAAAAATGGCAATGGCTCTCATAAAATGACAATGGCTTTCATAAAATGGCAATGGCTCTCATAAAATGACAATGGCTTTCATAAAATGGCAATGGCTCTCATAAAATGACAATGGCTTTCATAAAATGGAATTTCCAAAACACAGAAATACCACAGCACTGTATTTCGAATTTTCCAAGGCAAGGAGAGTGAATGAAAAATTGAGTGTCTTTCAACAATGAGTGAGAACCTATTTATAGGTTTCGAATTCTCATGTTTCCTACCTTGTAGGCATGAGAATTCGACACCTCTCATTTTGAAAATGTCAAAATCCGTAGTGGCAGTCGAATAGCCAAACACACAGCAAAAGAGTTGATGATTCAACATATTTTCAAAGAATGTTTCAACTATCATATGACGAATTCATGAAGCATCCACGTACAGGTTTAGTCACTGGGAAAAGCCCTCAAAAATGGCGAACTGAAAGAACAAATGGCGTTTGAATTTTACTGCTGAAAACGTCAAGGGTTACGCACAGACAGTTCAGGCCTCCTTCCACCCACGCGTCCCAGACCGGTGGCGTTCAAGCATCCGCGACCAAGTCTAAGATACGCGAGCTGGGCGCGGTTCAATCTCCATTGTTTTCCATTGTTTTCTGGTTCAAACAGTCGCGCGATTTCTTCCCATGAAGAAATCCGCGATTTTTCAGTTTATTCAAACATTAACTTTAAATCTTTAAAAAGTCTATAGTTCATACTTACATTTCCTTAAATGATTTTTATAAATTTCCATTGGTCTTTACAAAATTTCGAAATTCTTTTTCCTTTTAATATTTTCCAAGTATTTCAATATTTTGAATTTCCTTTGTATGGTTTGCAAAGTATTTACCAAAGACTATGAAAGTCTTATTACCTTTATTTCCAAAGGTAAATAAACTCAAATACCTTTATAAGATAAATGTAAATTTAAATGCCAAAGATTATAGTTTATATAAAATCTTTCCAAAGTTTTAGATATTTTAATATTCTCATTAAAATGTATTAATATATTTTGTATTATATTCAATACAATATTATTATAGTTTTTAACTTACCTTTCTTTAATATATAAATATATCTATATAATATTCAAATATTATATTAGATATATTAATATATTATATTATCGATAAAACTATAATAACATCGATATTAAATATATTAATTAACTTACCCAGTTTACACTTAAATATATCTATACATGTTTATTTTCAAATCTCCAATTACGTGTATTATAGGCCAGTCAGAGCACCTCTAATAGACGTAATTGCATAAACACGTATTTATACATTTAACTGTAAATTCCAGGCATCAGTAACTTATCAGTTCACATTTCACATTCAAGGCTCACAGAACAGTAAGTCAGTCAATCAAGGAACACCACTCATAAAGCATGAAGAAGTAATCATAACTCCTAAGCCTAAGGATGACTTATCATGACAACTTAATCTGACTCAGTTCCTAAAATCCTTAGTGAAGTGTGTGTATGCTCATACGATCAACTTTACCGGTTAGTCGACCAAGTTCCTCTTCCTGAGTGATATTTCCCCTCCACCTGGAGGAATAGCTCCTGTTCCTGCATCCATGGCACAAAACCACGGCAGTCAAATGCTCACAATATTTGCAGTATATATAAATCAAATATATAAAACAAGACTAATTACTTTCCTCTATTCATTGTTTTATTCAAGAATAACATCAATCAAGAATACAGAATGAGCCAAACATAACATGTAAACAGGATTTCATATTGTCAACAAAGTTCAATCACATTTATTCATTCAAAACCTTCCTTACAATCAGAATGCTCTAAGCATTACTAGAATAGTAACTATACAAATTCCGGGGTGTAACACTTCTAATGCGAAAGCATCCCAGGGCGTGGAGTTGGTAGAGGCCACTACTTCAAGGAAGAGGAAAGAGATAGCTGTTGATAGGGAGCCTGTTCAGAAACAGGCAAGGATAGGGCCTTCACACTCTGCCTCATCCAGAAATATCGACGAGATATTGGCCACCTTTGATGATTCGTTGGCCAACATTAGGAACCCTTCTCCGATTCTCGAGGACAATGTGGAGCCTCAGCTGGACGATGATGAACCTCCATCTCCCACAGGCACGAAAATATTGGGGTCGGATGATGAGGTTGGTGCCCAAAATGATGACTTTCAGGAAGGAATGATCTCAGCCCTTCGAGGAATTTTGGACGCTCCAGGCGGAGAAACTGTACTGGAAGAGGATGGCACTGAACAACTCACAATCCCGGACTGGTTAAAAGAAAGAATGAAAATACAGGTGTCAGTTGAGGAATAGGAAGAGGATGATGCTGCGGACTTCTTGGCTAGACTTGAACAAGTTTCAGTCAAGAAGCTGACAAAGAAGTTCTCAACCATACAGAGGGATGAAGCCGACAACCGGACTGTACAGATTGCAGTGCCGATAGTGGACAAGCCATGTGAGGATATAACCCCATATGAGTATGCTGTCACAACCATCGACTTGGGTCCAACCACAAAGGGCCAAGAAGTTGAAGACCTGGACAATTTAGTGTCCACCATCAAGTCTAGGTTAGCAAAGGAGGTGGCAAAGAGGAAGGACCGTCAGCAGGAGATTGAGCGCCTAAAGAAGTACATACAACATCTGATCAAACCTCTTGATCAAGATAACACGACAGCTCCCCTTCTCTCGAACTCTTCGTAGTAGACAGCCAAGGACATAGAAGAGGACATGGTCATGACAAGAGAGGCCAAGGAATGGATAGTGGTCAAAGGCGCAGAGGCAGACACCTTTTAGAGAGGTTGACTTTGGTCTACGGTCAAGCCACTTCGTTGCTCTCCAGACTGGCCGCCTTGGCGGAAATATGGGATGGTCTTCCAGACATGCAAGAGAGGATAATTCCGTGCCTTAGGATTCTGAAAGGGGTCTCGAAGTAGGAATTAGTCGACGAAGGCGTCATTGCAACAGGCGCAACTTACGATTTCCATACATGGTACTGGACTTTGACAATACGGGGAGAGGTGTTGGAAAGAGTGAAGGTTGATGGGTTCAGAGTAGAGGAGCAAGTTAGAGAAATCCAAAGCAAAATCTTCAACATGGTTGCAGATATACTAGATAAAGAGGTCATACGAGAAAATGATCTGCAACTAGAGGGTTTGAAGAAGAAGGTACGAGAAGACTTCTTTTCCATCACAGGGCCTATCTTGAGGCAAAGCTGGGCCAGAATGGCGAATTTCTTGGCCATTCGAGAGGCCTTTGAGCGGGTCGAGACAGAGTGGGAGGACATCTTTGTCAGGTGCGCCAAAAGCATGGACGGATTGGAGTTTAGGATCGGAATACTCCCACAGATCACTATGGAAGAATTTGCCTCTATCGTGTCCAGGTTCATCGAACACACGGCAACTCGGGAGGATAGGGATGTAATTCCTTGAAAATAGCTCCAGGCGCCAACTCACCTTGTCAACTCATAGTCTACTGATGTTATTTTGGGAAACCCTAATTAGGGTTTATTTGTTTAAATCTTGGCCGTTGGCTCATTTTAATTGGGCCACTCTTTTATTTCTGAGAACTCTATATAAACTTGCGTACTCTCATTTTCAATTGGTGAAGTGAGTAGTATGAGATTGTTGCGATATACTATTTTCATTAATAAAAGCTCTAGTGCATGATTTGCTTAGAACCACTTTTGTTTTCAAATAGTGTGCAAGGTATCTTCTCCTTCAACATTTAGAGTAAAGTTAAACTAGTATTTTATTTGAATGTTTGTTAGTGAATGATAGATCTGATAGCAGTGGTTGATGAGATTTAGCTCATACTTTTGTTGAATAGATGATTTGTATTCAATGTGCAAAGTTAGCCTGAGCTATTAAGTTGTGGATGCTTAACTTCAGTTTGTCTAATTATTAATTCAGATATGAAAATCATTATCACCTCCGTTGAAGATTGCACCCACTTTGCGTAGTCGTCCTAAGGAGGTAAAACAAAGTGTGGTTATTCTAGTTTCATCTAGTCACTGCCATCTCTTGAGTTCTTAGGCATAGCTTAGACCTCTAAACCCTTATCTTTTTGCATTTTTTTTGGAAATTTGAAATACCTGATGAAAAGAACATTCACTGTCAAAACCGTCTAAGTCCTTAGCTTGCAAATAAATTCTAACATAAGTCCCCTTGTGATTACCAACAAATCACACCGCCCACTGATCTTATCCACATGTCATGACCTGACTAAAGAAACCTTGGAGTTGTTGCATAATCTTCTTAGTATTCGTAATAACTTTTCAAGAGAGGATAAAGTGTCCTTGGGCATTTTATTCTGTGCTCGGTGGGTATTTAAAACGCACACCAACAGGTGCTTAACACCTTATTAGATAAAGAGGTGAAATTTGTAGAGGATTCCTTAAGCCCATAAGGGATTCATGGATCAAAACAAGGGTGACCATTGTTTCTAATGGATGGAAAGATGCAAAGAATCGCCCATTGATCAATGTTATTGCAGTATCCCCTAAAAGGGCAATTTTTTTGAGAGCAGTGGATTGTGAAGGAGAGATGAAGGATGGTGCATTTATTGCTAACATTCTTTGTTAAGCTATAGATGAAGTTTGCCCTCAAAATGTTGTGCAAGTTATAACAAACAATGCTAAAAGTTGTAGGGCTGCTGGGTTATTGGTTGAGGAGCAGTATTCACACATTTTTTGGACACCTTGTGCTGTCCAATCCGTGAACCTAATGCTACAAAAAATTGGCAACAAAATTGATTGGATCAAATAGGTGTATGTTGAGGCCGAAGACATCTAAATGTTCATCACCAACCACCATATGTCATGAGGCATATTTAGAACATTTTCGAAATTGGAGCTATTGAAGGTAAGTTAAATAATAAACATGTTTCACTTTAGTAATACTTTTAATTTAATTTTAATTTTTGTAAATTTAAATTTTATTTTATTTTGATTTTCAAACAGGTTACTGAGATCCATTTTGCCTCCAACACAATTGTGTTGAGACAACTTGTGAAGGTGCGCGAGGCACTTTCTAACATGGTCATCAACTTTAATTGGTCCATATGGAGACAATCTAGCATTGCAAGCAAATGATCCTAGATGACATTTGGTGGGATCGTGTTGAGTATCTCCTTAGTTTCACTGAGCCCATATTGCGCATGATCTGTTATATTGACATGGATAGGCCTTGTTTGGGTGAAGTATGTAATGGCACATTGACTCAATGATTGAGAAGATGGAATTCGTCATTAATGCAAAAGAGCAAGATCCTGAAGAAAACTTCTTCAAAGAACTACACAAAATCATTGTAGAGAGATGGAACAAAATGATCACTCCATTGCATCTTCTTACTTTTGCATTGAGTCCCAAATACTATATTGCTCAACTCCTTTATTTGACAACGAGAGTTGCCCCATACAAAGATGTTGAAGTGGCTCAAGGGTACAAGGCAACACTTCGTAGACTCTCATTGATTGTGATCGACGTGATGCAGTGAGGGCTGAGTTCATGGGTTTTGCATGCTCCAGTGATTGTGGTCTTGATGCTCTTTGAGACAAGTACATGGTTGATGCTCATAGTTGGTGGTACTTCCATGGCCAAGCATACACGTACCTACAATCTCTTGCAATCAAAATTTTATCCCAAGTAAGTTTAATAGTCAAAATCTTTTATCTTTTTTTTTTAAAAATAATTTTATTTATATTTTAATTTTTAAATATAATTAGTTAAATTTTGTAACTCTTAACTATCTAATTTGGTCTTAATAGGTTGCTAGTTCATCTTCATCTGAGAGGAATTGGAGCACATACTCCTCCATCCACTCATTAAAGAGCAATAGACTACATTCAATAAAGGTGGAGGACTTGGTTTATGTGAATTCAAACTTGCGGCTCCTTACACACAAAGAAAGTGCCTACAAAGAAGGGGACACAAGGAAATGGGATATCGAGCTAGAGTATCTTGACTTGGATGCTTCCACTACCCACTTTGTTGCCCTTGATGTTGAGGATGACTATGAGCCAGCTAGTGAGCATGAGAGTGCTAGTGCTAGTGGTAGTGCCAGTGCAAGTGCCTGTGGCACTATTTGTGGTTTTTCTAATTTACCACTACATACATCATCTAATATGGATGGTGATGATATTTTTGATGACCCATATGATATTTGATCATTGATCAATGATGGTTGATTGTCGACACTTGACATTATTATTTGTTAACTTTAATCAATATCATGACATTCGAGTTTCAATAATATTTGACTATTAATATGGTGCTGTATTTTGAACAAATCTTATTGCTGCAAATATGTATATATTTCTGATTTTTATATGTTCGTATTAATGAACCCAACCCCAAAATTTTTTTTGCTCGAACCTACAAACCCAACCTTCTAACCTGAACCTATAACTTAGTTTATCGTGAATGATATTAATGTTATTATTATAAATAGAAATATATGTTTATTTATTTCTTAATGTTTTAAATCACTATTATAATAATAAAAGTAATAATACTATTTCTTCAAACCAGAGGGGACATGACAATCCTCCCTGCTCGAATTTTTCTTATCCTCAAGCAAAAATAACTCTAGAAGTGCTATCCATTTCATGCCAAAAGGCCTATTGATCCTAGGCACTGCTCCCTTTTTGATCAAGTGCTCACCATCATGCTTCCACTACTCCACTCTAATGTGACTAGAAATTGAAACTTCTATCTCCTTGTTTGTATTAGCTAAGGCAACAATTTGTGAATCTATATCCTTGGCAACTTCAGTTTTAGGTACAAAGTTCACTCCATTTGTAATAGTTCTTGATGATGGTGCATCCTTCACTTCCAAACCCTTAATTCGCTTGACACTTGCATCTGATGAGTGATCCAAAGACTTTGGAACTTGAGTTATTTGATGACTACCATCTGTTTGCGACTTAATGGAGAAATTTTCTATTGTACTATTTGCATAATCAACTTTATATAGAGCTTCACAATCCATGCCAGAGCACTTTTTTGAACTTATAACTCTGTAAGTTTCCACATCACAAACCTTCTAATGTTTGTCGTATTGGAATCAAAATATTCTTTTGCATTGTGCACAGAGTAATAAGTTCTCAGATGACTTTCACAGGGCACAATACATAAGTCTTAACTCCCTCTGCATGGTAGAAGGCTTCATTTAAGCAAGCAATGAGAAGTTTGAAACAAGTGAGATTTCAAGTTCTCTCGTTTAATAACTTTTTCCATTGAGCGAATTGACTTTATGCCTCTTTGAAATCTTGCCAATTCTGTTTGTAGCATCTCAAAATTGGTAGAGGCACCAAGTCCACATGTTGGAGCCTCATGATGGTGAAATTGTGGTTGATTTCAGAAAACCCATCATTCTTTGCACATAAATGTCATTCTCCTGTGATTCACATCTCAAATCATGTGAAAAAACTGCCAAGAAATGTGTCCAAAGTCCCAAGGAGGTGTGGAAGAATGTCGCCCATATCTACATATCTTTTCTTCATTTATTAGGCTCCTAGATTTGATGTGTTAGGGCATGGTCAAGTCGAAAAATCCATTGAAAACAATGACAAGGGATGGTGTGAACACCACTGGGTTTGAAAACCCTAATTTTTGTATTAAATGTAAGAAGGGCTGGTTTTACCTTTTGTTCTCCTCGAATCCACACCCTTTTTTATTTAAATGATTTTTGAGTGTGATTTAGTTTGATCCAGTAGCTACAAAGCTCCATCATATCAATTTTGGTGTTTTGGGGACGCTTTTGCCTTTAACATTGCAAGCTATGTAAATTTGTGCCCTTTTGATGAGCATAGGTTTCTAGGTAGGAGAAACCCTAATATGTAAAGTTGTGACATCAACCCGTCATTAATGGTCTTCTAGAGGTGTAGAGAGTTAGATGTGATTTTATAGAAGAAAATTTAAAAGTTTCAGATTGTTGAGGGATGGAGGTCAGAAATACCTCATAAGTCATAACTCATGCCAATCGGGAAGTTGGAGTATTGAGGATTGAGGGTGATGAGAAAGTCATGCAGATGCTGGGAAGTTTAAATGAATTGTGTCAACATGGTAAGAGATTGTTTGAATGTTGAGGATTGGGGTTCAAAGATGACAAATACTTGGTACCACTTTGAAGGAAAACTCTCATCTCTAACATAACATAAAGCATAAGGGAGGTTGTTAGGTGGTAGAGCTTGAAGATGCACAAAGAAGAATATTGAGGCGAAGGGGTGGGGCAAAAGTTTGACTTTGAGAAAATTTATGAAGTAATTGATGGGGTTTGGAAGTTGGGCATGACAAGAAACAAGTACCTAGGTAGAAGGAAGTTGTAGCTTTGACTCCAATAGAATACTATGTGAAAAATAATGAATCAGAAGTTGGAGTTGGGGATGACATGTGAAGAGTACTTGGGGAAAGGGAACTTTGACAATTCAACGGGTAAAGAGTGAATGGCATGATAGGATAAGGAAGTTTGAAAGTTTGGTGCAAGTGTTTAATGCAAACTTTCAAGTATTAGAGCTTAAGGATGCCATGGAAATGGTAACCTGGGAAGCAAAAGTTTGAAACTCTAGCACTTAATTTTTTTTAGAACATTGGGTCAGGGTTTTGAGGTTTGGATAGATGGTATGCCAACATGGGAGGGTCCGATGGTTGGAAAGCTTTGTTTACAAAAAATTTACAAGTTAAAGGACTAGTATGTCGGGATTGGGTGGAAAGGTATGCTAGAGGATGAAGTTCGGCAATGCAACATGGATTAAAAAGGAAGGTGGAGATGGACATAATGGCATATCAGGATGGATAACCTTGAAAGTCTGAAACTCCAATGACTTTCAGAAGGTGAAGGAAATGATCCAAACACACCCCACACTTAGACTTTTTTTTTTTGATTATTTGCTACAAGTTTGAAACTCCAATGACTTTCAAAAGGTGAAGGAAATGATCCAAACACACCCCACACTTAGACTTTTTTTGGATTATTTGCTACCTAAGGGGCACACAGAGGACAACACATAAGCAAAATACACAAACAAAGACCCATATGAAGATTTCTCAGATCGTTTATAAACTAAGGGTAAAATGAAGCCTAATTTTACTAATAAATTGGGATTCAAGCAATATGGCATTGCGGAATTGAGTCCCAATAAGGCCCAACATGTGCAGAATGGGGAGATGGCACTCAGTTGGACATGGAAATTAAATAGGAAAATAAATTTGCAATACTATTAATAGTTAAGGAAAGTCTAATGGAAATAACTTTGCTTAGAGGAGAAGATGGGTTTGGGGTTTGAAGAGTTGAAGGGGAGAGGTCCTAAATCAAACCTTTCCTAATCTAGGTTAGCTCAATGATATGGTATTGTATTTACCATGCTTATGATGTGGCAAAAATTGGCAACCTGCAAACTTTTCCCTAGAGATCTATAGTAAGTTTACTACAATCATTTTGAATTGCCAATGCTTAGAATCAGCCTTCAAAACCATGTTGATGGTCATACTTAGATTCTAGGCTATGTTTCTCAGCTATCCTCTTTCCTTGGCAAGTGGTAGACCTCTCTTAAGGGCTCCAACTTCTGCAACATTATTCTTTCTATTTTTCCATATTCCAAGGGGACGTGTCCCTGGTTGTCAAATCCCTGTCCATGTTCTCAATTGTGTTTTGGGTGTGGCGGGCATAGGAAACATGGGGATGTGTGGTCATCCCCGTGGTGCATGGGGATGTCTGAGATGTCACTTGATCATCTGAAGGATGGCTAGACATCCCTGATGGCAAGGCAACTTTTTATAATGTTTGTAAACACATATTCCTTCATGACATTAAAAAAATACTGTTTTAAATTTCCTTCATGAATCTGAAAAAGTTATATAACTGTTAACTGTTATATAACTTATATCATTAGCTATGAATCTGAATCATGATATATTTATTGCTGTTATACTGTCACTGCTGTGCTCTCATGATATATTTATTGCTGCTATACTTCTGTCACTGTCTTAGTTTTGATGTCATGTTAACCAATATTGGATAAGACTCTCTCTTGCTTTCTATATATATATTTCTGTATAGATATCTTTAGTGCTGTTCCCCGACCCTTCCCATGAAATGGCCTTTGGATTGCCGTCACCGAAACATGCCCTTGCTGTCCTCATCTCCAAAATGCCATGGAACATAGTTATTTTCTAATTCCTATCTGAAGAAAAGGACAAATTCCCTTATATAGTTTTGAAAGATCTCTCTTTGGTCCAGCGACTTGCAAGTTAACTTTTGTCCAATTCTTGTGATGCATGGGTGGGGATACATTTTTTGGATGGATCAAATTTCCCAAATTTTGGAGATAGCAGGAAGAAGGCTATTAAAAACATTAAAAAAATCAGTTCAGTCCATTGAAGTGTGTGTTTTCCAATTCTCTAAAACTCTCTTCATTTGGTGTTTATTTTCTCAATGCCAAACTGATCATTAAATTAATTTTTAATATGCCTTACATTAGGGTTAGAGGAGAATGCAATCTTTATAATCAAAGATGTAAACTCTATCATCTAAAATGCCACCAATAATGACAGCATTTCTTGTATATGTCGCTGATTCTTATGTTGCTTGTTTTTTTTTTGTGCCTTATTAACATACTCCATTCAATACCCTCTGGTTTAATTATAGTTCACTTTACGTTAATTCAAAATTTCAAATAATATTCACTTATTTCTCATGACTTGAATGGAGGTTTGGAGGCTGCACAGGTCAAAAATCTTGGAACATTGGTGCAATTGACTAAATACTTGGAGAATTGAGAGGGAATTTTCCTGATTTCTCTTCAGCATTTAATCAGTTTCATCAAACCTTACCCTCCAATTTGCCGTCTGTATATTTAATAATTTTATACACAAATGTTTTGCAGAAACCATATTCTTCAATATGTGCAGTTTGAATCTTAAAATATATTTATATTTCTCGTTGGTAGTGAGGATCAGTGGTTCAGTGAGGATAACTGTGAACCGCTGGTATTTATGGGAATAATTGTTCTTTCTACATCTTTGTAGAAATTAATGCTTGCAGCTTGACCTCAATTGGCAAGTCTTGTGATTAAATTTAAGTTACCTAAATTGTATGAAAACTTGGAAGTAAATGGTACCTGTTCTGATTCATATCTGTGATTAAGTAGTAACAAATTCATGGTAAAGTTCATTCTGCTTAATGTCATTTCTATCTTGCATGCTAACATGTGTGAAATGAGGAGTGATTTTGGAAACATGCAGTTTTAAAATCTTGGTGAGGAAGTTGCTGTTATCATTACTTTTGTTATTGAATCATTTTACAAAGAAAGTGGAGTAAAAACTATTAGAAAAATAAGGATGTCCTTTTTTCATGTTGCCTTCTGTTAGTGAGTGGTCAATCCTGGAAGATTGTCCATACTGCAGATGAAAATAGCTGTTTAACCAAGTGTTTTATTTTTGATAAATCTAATTTAATGATCTTATATTTTGCTTTTCACTGGACCTGTTCTTAATGTAGGAAATTTTGAAGCGTCCTGTTATGGAATTGCTGAAACAAGAAATAATGAAATTTGGATCGGGAAATCTTGATTCTTCTAATTTTAAAACATTGGAGGCTGAAGAAATTCAAAGTCAATTTGAAAATTTGGAAACCAGTCCTGCTGGGAGGTTAGTTGTGCGTAGTTTCAAGTTTACATCCTGTTACAGTACTTGATTCAACTTTTGAAATAATTATTTTTATCAGGGTTGCATGTTTTGTGTATATTTTGTTTCAGTAACTGGCATCAGCACAATGCAAATGAACTACAATCAACAAGTCAGATGGCTTCTGATCTTTATAAAGGTTGGATTCAAGGCCTTCTTATGTGTATATTTTGTTCTGATGTGCAATAGAGCTTTAGGTCCTTACCCCCCATCCCGGCTTCTCCACCACCTTTCTGTTAAAGTTGTTTTGATAGGTAATAATATCCAATACCCTTTTGATAACATGTCAAAATGTTTTCTGAACATTAAGATGGAATGAGAATATATCAGCAGAAGATTCCTCTTTCAACGGAGAAAGTAGGAAGGTATTTAAGTGAGTCTATATTTTCAAAAATTGCTTCTGATATGCGCCAAGAAGGATATGAGTCACTCAAGATAGTTTGGAGAAGTCTACTTGATCGTGCATATGATCTCCGCAACACTGAAATCAAGCGTTCTGTCAAAAAGAAGGCTCTCACAGACCTTCTAAATCTTCTAAGGTCTATTGGTTTATCACGATACAAATCCACTGTGCCAGAGGTAAATTTTCATGTTAATATTGCCTCCAGTATGCTTCAATTCTACCTTTACATTAATTGTCATATGCTCATGGATAGAAATATTTGCATTTTAGGAAGAGCGTGACACACGCAGCTATTTTCTGCAACCCTACTTCAATGTTACACATTTACTTGATCCAATAATCCATTCGAAACCTATTACAATGGACTCTACTACTGATGATTTTGAAGCATTACACTTTAAGAACGATGATTTGAATTGGAGATTGGCAAATGGATACTATTTCAAAAATATGGCACTGATGGTGCACTTGAAGGAAAGCCACCTGAGCTTCCACAAAGATCTCAGTCTACAAGAGGTAATGTTCATAGGGTTCTGTACTTTAACCAGTTGTATTTTAGTGCATAGAGCAGGCTGAAGAACTTTGGTATGCATTGCAGGTCAAAATTTCTTCGTCTTTCCTAGAGCATCTTCTTTATCTGCAACGTAAGCAGAGACGAACTGCTTATGAGTTCTCTTCTAAGCTTGAACGGCTCTCCAAGCTTTCTCTACTGCTGAAAGATTTTGGTATTGAATTCTACTGTAGTTTTAATTTGAATGTGATGATTGTTATTTCATTGGGGGAAAATAGATTCTATTCATTTACATGAACAAATTTCATCTCTCTTCAATGATATTTCTATGCTCTAGCTTTTCAATGCACTTTCCAATATTTGATTTAGTTTCAAATTGCTGAAATATATCTTTTCTATTTTACAGGAAATGCCGGTACAGTGGATATGGTGGTGATTCCCTATAGGCAGCATGCTATCCATAGATTGATGTGGGATCAGAAGGTAGATGTCTTAAGAATTTCAATTCATTTTTCTTGTTATCTAGATGTTCAAAGCTTCACTCTACTACTGTACTGTGATTTCTATCAACTAACTTGCTTCCTTTGGATTTGCAGCATGTTTTTGATAGTCTATGCACTGTGTCTTCCGAAATTTCTTTGCTACTAAAAGCAGTGGGAAGTGTCCATGGTTGCCCTTTGACTACTCTTGGTGGTGAGGTGAAAAAATTACAAGTCTTCATTGATAAACATATTCATTCTTTGAACAATTCAAAGGTATGTTGGAAGCCACTGTAAAGAATACTACTATTTAAGAATTGAGATATACTGTTTTTTTAATAACTTTATGCTGACATGTGGGTGTGCCTGATAGGTCTCTTTGGACAAGTATCTTCTTGGAAGTAACTTGATAACAGTCAACTCCAATCAACAATCATGGCCATTTATTGTTTCTAAAGAAATGGATGAAGTAGTACATACAAACTTTATAGTTGTAAAGCAAATGCAAGAAGACATCTTAATGTTATATCAAGATTGCAACATTGAATATGGCTCAATACCATCCTTGACATACCTATCTGACCTTCTTCAGAAGGTGATGTTTATCACCATTATATTTACATATTTTTTACAAGGACTGTTAGTTTTCTTGCTTCAGATCATATTAGATCTTTTGTGTTAAATAGAGTTCTTTTTAAGATCTTCCTGAAATGAAGAATAGGATTGCAGGATTGTACAATTTTTTAGCTGTTATAGAAATACTAGTATGTCCAAGGATATGATATTTATTGTAAACACAAGGTTCACTTGTGGTTCTGCATAAAGCTAGAAAACATCATGATCAATATAAGCAAAGACAATTCCTTTCATAAAGTATCTGAAGATCAAATTCTATAATGACATCATTCAATGTGGAACGAAGAAGCCACTTAGATCCTTGTGACAGAAGGTGCTTGCTTGAACAGTATTTCACCTCTATCTTCAGTGAGACCATGAAAAAAAAGTTTTGGGAAGTGTAAATAATATCCTATGTTGTTTTCTTGAGCATCTAGGAAGCTTCTGAGTTGAAAATGAGGATGCTTGTGATGGAAGGTGTTCTTCTAAACATTATTTCACTATACCTTTCCAATTGAGACTAGGAACATGATGTTGTGGGAAAGATAAATAATATCCTTTTAAGCTTTGCTTGAGCATCTAGAGAGTATCATAGTTGGAAAAAAACAATTATTCTCATTATTAGTTAATTCAGATGTTTTCATTCTGTAACAAATTTTTGATTCTGTGTTTCATTGAAACTTGAAATATAGTATTTTCCCTTTCTGTCAGTTTTGGCTGCCAGAGGGTTTTGAACAGTGCTTATTTGCATATGCATCTTAATGCTAGAAGGGCTAAAGATTTGCATGGATGACAAGCTTTTCATTTGAATCTGTTAGATTCTGACAGGTTAAAGTCATCCTGCAGGAAAAAAAATATTGAATAGGATCATTATAAGATGACACACCAATATGCCTCTAAATTTCTAAAACAATCTCAATTTTTACAAATGCTAAAATCATTTTAGCAGCTATACGCCTTTTAATTTCTTTTCTATGGGATGTTTTTATACATTCTGCTTTCCCCAGCTGTGTTAAAACATAGTATGTTTATGCTATGCTTCGTTGCCTTATTTTTGGTAGTCAGCTGTGGGAATTTTGAAAGGGGAACTGCAGGTGTTAGGAATTAACCAACATAGATTTAGTCCACTAATATATAACTTATCAACATGATTTATAAATTCATTGGTAGGTTAGAACTGTACCACTAAAAAATGTGGACGAGTTTGTTAACTTGTTGGAAAATCATTGTATTTTGATTTATGTTATGATGACTAATGAAATTTGGCAAGCAGTTATATTGATTGGCATCAGGAAACCTTTTTCAGGGAATGCAAACGTTTCATGAATTCATGAATGATACTGAAGGGCTCTCTTGCAACATCAATGAACTGAATACCTCATTTGTAGAATCACATGAAAAAACTATTTCAGCAGTCATGATTGCAGTGCAAAATATCAAGAAATTCAATGATAGAATGGGGCACCATGGTTTGTCAAATACACAAGTGCCTTCTTTGGCAGTGGAGAATATGGAACTTGGAGGAACTTTGCAAACATGGGAATCCATGTTTAGCCAACAAATATCAAACCTTCGCTTGGATAATATACATGGGTCACTTTCTGAAACAATTAAAGCTGCTGTAAGATTATTCCCCTATTCCCATTTAGTGATATTTTATTATGTTCATCTGTTTCATATGTTATTGGTGTGCAGTTGACTCATTCACTTTATATTCTACAGATTGCTCATTATTCAGTTGTTATCTATTTTTAGGTTAAACTCATCAACTATGGAGCTCAGAATAAAAATGAGCTTTATATCTCCACGGGAAAAATGTTGGGAAGCCTATATTTATTTGTGCATATGGTCATAAGTGCTGGAAAGATGGTCCTTTTTGATTATGTAAACATGCATAAGACAGTAAGTGCTTGGTTGTCCGGTGATAGGCATTCTATTCAGTTTACCGGTCCTTTATTAGCCAGCTCTTTTGAGAATAGATTTTGATTTAACCTTGTAGATTTTTCTTTGCTGCATTTCCACAATTTCATATATATGACACACTTCTGATTTGTTTTTGTGTAGGTAGCCAAATTGGATTATATCCTCTCAAACATCTTTGTAGCATTGTATACTGATGGTTTCTGTGTAACTAAAGAAGATCCAGAGAATGAGGGAGATAATCTCAAGTTTGAAGATGCTAGTGGAACAGGTATGGGAGAGGGTGAAGGTTCAAAGGATGTCAGTGATCAGATCCAAGATGAGGATCAACTTCTTGGGGGTTCTGACAAGGTATTTGTTGTACACTTCAGTTTGTGTATTGCTATGCTTTAGTTTTTGTCACATTTCTCTGAGGTTTCTTTTTTATGCTGCATTCATTTACCTGAAGGCTTTCTAATTATTATCCTTTGCATTTCATGTCTCAGCCAAGTGAAGAGCCTTCTGCATCTGCAAAAGGTCCCAGTGAACATGATAAAGGCATAGAAATGGAGCAGGATTTTTCTACAAGTGATATGCATAATGTCAGCGAGGATTCAGGGGATGACAGTGGGGAGGATGATGGGGATGTAAATCTGGATTCAGCTATGGGGAAGACAGGTGAGGATGAAGAGGTGGTTGATGAACAGCTATGGAACAAAGAGGATGATTTTCAGCCACAAAATCAAAATGAGAGGTATGAAACAGGGGCTTCTGTGCAGGATAGTGGGGCAGATTCCATAGAGCTTAGAGCAAAGCAGGATATGGACGATGGTGAAACAGGTCGACAAGATAAAGATGACAAGGAAGTTGCAGAAAATGATGACACGGAAATTCCTGAAAATTCAGCTCCTAGTAATGATGTGAGCGACATTCCTGAGGAGTTAACCATGAACAAAGATGATGCATATTCAGAACCCACAGGGATGCAACCCAATGTGGAGGAGGAATTTAAACTTAATGATGATATGGAGGTGGATGAGCCTGCAGGTTCAGATGAGGTTAAGGATGAACCTGATTCATGCCTAGATGATATGACCACTGAAAATAATATGCAAGATGGGGAATATTCAGAAAAGGAAGACTCTTACATGGAAGATTGCAAGCAAGCTGAAAATGATTCTATAATGGAGCAACGGCAAGAAGAACAGATTGAAAATAGTGAAGTTAAAGAAAATTCATCTGGAGGAGTTGAATGATCAGTTGAAGCTTATGAAAGTTCTTCACAAGTAGGTGCCGATCAGAACCTTCCAGATTTTCAAAATATTCCAAATATGGCAAAAAGCAATGAAAATCATAAAGCAAATCAAGGATTAGAAAATGGCATTATTTCTGAGGCTCAAAATGATATAATTTTTGAAGATAGTAAAGCAGATGGGCATAGTTCTATGGGAGGTGTGTTGAATGCAGCTGCTTCTGAGTTGCCATCATCATTTCCTGATAATGGAAAGGAAGGCGTGTCTGATTCTAATATACCATCATCATCTGAAAGACATTTGCAATCTTTAGAAAGAATGAGTGCCAATCCTTTTCGAAGTATCGGCGATGCCTTGAAAGACTGGAAGGAGAGGGTAAAAGTATCAGATACTACATCCCAAGATCCTAATAAAGTTGAATCTTCTAAGAAAGTGGAGGAATTAGACATGGATGGGGGAGAGGAGTTTCAATTTGTGTGTGAAGGAGAACAGAGTCATGCCCAAGCGCTAGGTGCTGCTACTGCTGATCAACTTGGCCAAAACTTAAATATGAACAATTCAATTATGAAGGAAGAAGATGTTAGTGTGATGGAAAATGCACACTTTCCAATTGAGACTGAAGAAATAGAAGCACAGGATAACCCTATCTTAGAGCAGAATCTTAAAAACATCAAGAATATAATGAAGACAGAAAATAATACGGTTATTGCAAATGATTCATCTTTTTCAGAAAATGTGAATGTTGACATGGATGTAGATAATGAAAATCAAGAAAGGGATCCATCAGGAAGTTTTGTGTCAATTGAAAGACAGCATCGACATAAAATTCTATACCCAAATAATGTGTCAACTACTAGTGAACCAGCTTGGACTGAGGAAGATAACAGAAAGTTGAGGAGGGAAATTGAGATGATATTCAAGGAACATCACAATGCTTTTGAAAATGCTTCAGTAGTTTGGGCAAAGTATGACCAACTTACTACTAGGCTTTCACAAGACTTGGCAGAGCAATTAAGATTGATCATGGAGCCAACTTTAGCAAGTAGACTTGAAGGGGATTACCAAACTGGGAAGCGTATTAATATGAAAAAGGTAGAGAAACCATTCATTAATTTTTTTGAGTGATCTGAGATATGATATTTATATAATTTTGCTTTATTGCAATTTAAAGGATTCTGGAATTTTCTATGCTTTGCATATTTCAGGTTATTCCTTATATTGCCAGTCAGTTTCGAAAAGATAAGATCTGGCTCCGTCGCACAAAGCCCAATAAACGACAATACCAGGTTGTTTTAGCACTTGATGATTCTCGAAGCATGTCTGAAAGTCATTGTGGTCACATGGCACTTGAAGCTCTCATTACCATATGTAAGGCAATGTCACAATTGGAAGTAGGACAGTTAGCAGTTGCTAGTTTTGGAGCAAAAGGTAATGTCCGTTTGGTGCATGATTTTGATCAACCCTTCTCAAGTGATGCAGGCCTCCAGGTAAGCATGCTAATGTTTTGCTACTTAAAAGGAAGCATTCTTTTTCTTTTCTTTCTAACTACTAAATAAAAGCCAACATTAACCAATTGACATAGCCTTATTTTGGATTTATGTAGATGATTTCAAAGTTTTCCTTCAAACAAAATAACACTATAGCAGATGAACCTGTTGTTGACCTCCTCACATACTTAACCTGCATGTTGGACCATGTCGCAATGAATTTATGTGGACCTTCTAGCTGCCCTGAAATTCAGCAACTTGTGTTGATCATTGCAGATGGTCGTTTCCATGAAAAGGTATGACAATGCTATGTTAGTAAAAAAAGAAAAGAAAATATGTGACCTGTGACTCTCATATATATTAGTTGTTTTATCTTCGAAGGAATGCACTCTTATAGCTCTTTATATGCATTCGTATATTTTCACAAGCTTTTGGGTTTACTTGGTAAAGCAACTTTTCATTTCTTTATAAAAGTTGAAACCATGTCAGAAATTTGTTCAACTCTTAGCTGAGTAGATCATTCTACGCTGTAACATCTGTTGTTAATGGCATTTAATTTTTATTGTTCAGCAAATGATCTTCAATAATCCATGGTAGTATTGTAATGAGCCATCCTTTGGGATTTTTAGATATTAACAGAACGCTCAATAATTTTTTCTTTTTTCTTTCCCAAAGGGAAAGTGCGAGTTACTGTTTACCTCTCTGAGTATAGTTCAATGTACTACGTACTACTAAAGTAAACGGAATATATGCAGGACATGGAATAGAATAACAGAGTATACAACATAATATGCTTGAATCATGAGATGCTTATATTCATTTCCAGCAAGTATCACCATGTACAATCACAAAGTATTCCCGTACTATCAATCATGGAATCATCAATCTCCCTCCCGACTATAGAACTGAGTACATATAACATTCGGCGGTGGTTGAGCAACCAACCGTCGTGACGTTCCATAACAACCCGCTACAACTAATCGGGACTTAATTACCCGAATGCACATGCCATTAATTATTCCCACTACAACTATAGTTTTATTGAAATATAACAACTGGCCGACTACGGCCGACTATACTAAAGATATTTGACGACTTACATCATCCCCCCCACAAAAGAAGTCGCCCTCTAGGCGACAAGACAACAAAAAATAGGAAATGATGCTATTCAAAATCTATTGAGAGGAAGGGGGAAATGAGGACGTCCCTGGATGAACTGATGACGTTGGGGTGACAGCAGAAGAGTGTTGTTCCTTCAAGCGTTTTACTTCCTTTGTGCGTATGCGAAGCTGGCGATTGGCAAGAATCTCTCGTTCCCTGGCAACTTTCACCATGTGAGTTGCCATTAGCTGACGCTTGGCTTTGTCTGCCTCCATACTTCTGGTCACCAACTGTTCCTCCAACTCCTTGATTTTCTCTTCCCACATCTGCTCTCTTTGTCGAGTCTCCTCCTCCTTCTGTCGAATCTCCTCCTCCTTCTGTCGAGTCCCCTCCAGATTAATCACCTTGGCCTCCAAGGTCGCTATCTGGTTCCCTTGTGAACCGGCTATCTGAGTTTGCAGATTTTTCATGGTTATGGTTGACTCCTCTTTAACCTTCTGCAAAATCCAATAGGCTTCCACCTTCCCTGCTACTGCCAACTCGATGAACAACATCTGCCTCTTCACATTGTAGAAGACATCACGAAATGCTAGCTCAATGTGGTAAAGGCTCTCTAGGACTCCAACATCCCTTCCTACCAACCTCGGTGGCTTACCCCGCCATGCTCTGAGCATTGCTGAGGTCTCGCCTGCTGGCCAACCTTGGCTAGTGAAAATGCGAGCAAACTCTGCCTCACACCCCATCTGCACAAATTGTCTGATTCGTTGCACCTCCTAGCCCACTAGTGGGGATCGACCGATTTTGAGGTCCTTTGAAATGTGCCCCACCTACATCATTACTCGCCCCATGTGCTGGAGCTCCTCCACGTATCTCTGCACTGTCCCCAAAGGATCTGGTGGATTTGGTTGTGATATCTCTACCACATACCCACCAGACTCGCTAGCATCCTCATCCTTCCTGTTAGGTGCATCCTCCTCATTGGCTGCAGGGTTCTCCCTCACTGTTTGTTCCTCTGTTGTCTCTCCTGCTACGTCTATCCCCTCTGTGGCCACTAGCGGCTGTTGGTGCACCTCCTCTGCCACTGTCCGCTCCTCTGTTGTCTCCCCTACTACGTCTATCCCTTCTGTGGCCACGGGCGGTTGTTGGTGCACTTCCTCTGGCATCCTTGCAGTATCACTCTGCTGAGTCTGAATGGCCGAGCCTGCAACATCCGTATCACCAACCAACCCTTCTGGCGGACTCTCATCAGGCGTCTCGGCCACCTCCACTGTAAGGCCCATTGACCCTAGCCAATTATCAATCCAGACCACTCCTAGCAGTGTAACAAAAGGAACTTGCTCCTTAGGCGTGATGGTTCCCCAAGTCCCTGAACCCTTTGGTGGCTTGATGGGGGCCATTGGTGATGTCCCTGCCAGGTCTGGCCCAGTGACCCTTGAAGGTACTCCATCTCCTACAACGAGCTCTGGTACTCTCTCTCTTGAATCCTCCATTCTCTCTCCTGAATTCGCCAACCCTGGTGATGCCTCTATTGAAACTGCCGATCCTGGCAGTGTAGTTGTGAATCTCGGCGGTGGTACTATATCGCCTGAGGCTGCCGAACTCGAGGATATGGTGGTCACTTTTGGTAGTGTGGTCGCTAGTGATGCCCATCCTGGCAATGTGCCAGGTACTGAGGTTGCCACTCTCAATGTACATCCGACGCCGATGGATGACACTGACAAGGTGAATGTGACAGTCGGCGAACTCCCTAGACCTGTTGGCGGTGCTGGCAAGATTAACCCTGCTGGCTGAAATGGTGGTATTACTGCTTCTATTTCCATTCCGGTTTGCGTAGCTACCGCCACAGACACTTCTTCGTCTTTTGGTGAACTCCTTGCTGATGTCGAGGAAGATAACTCAATGTGTTCCCTTTCTCCTTCTTCCCCACTCTATGTAGATGCTTCCTCTGTCGATGTTTCTTCTTCCACGGATGCTTCTCGACACTTCCTCTTTTTTCTTGCCATAGAGCCTTCGCCAATTTGTTTTAGCTCTAGTACCGTCCAGTAGAATATTGTTGGCAACCCTGGATCCAGATGTTCGAGAGGCTGCAACTGACCCCACCTACCTTCTGGTACCTGTGTGTGGATTGCATCCAGGAGCAAAGCAATCGCGTGTTGTGTCATATAAAATGCCTTGTGTGGTTGCGATAAGAATTCCCTCATCCGTTTTGAGAGCAACCGCCCCCAATTGTATACCCTGCCAACGCTGAGCCCTACCATGTAATCCACCATCCAAATGGCGATATTTGATGCTTGGTTGGTTGCTATCAATCGACATTTTACTAAATCCATCAGGCACTTCCACTTGACATTCGCCAGGTAATTCTTGCGAAGCCCTCGATTGCCAGCATTCCATATGGTGTCTTTCTCCTTGGCTGTCAAATCACTCCGACAAACTTGTTTAATGAGTATTTCTTTGTGCTGTTGAGTCATCTTCCTTGGCTTGTTGACTCCTGCACCTGTGGCTGGAATGCCAAATACTCTCTCGAAGTCCTGTGCCCAGAACGAAACTATCACTGGACAACCCTTCTAGTCTATGATTGATCTGTGTGAATGTCGGCAATAATTATCCACTATAGCCTTCAGCCAAGGTTCAAAGTCACGGGCATTGAAGTATGGTACCAGCACTGCCTTATCTACATGAGCATGTTTCAAGGCAATCTTCAGTGTGTGGTCATCTGCTGTACTTCTCCACCATTGCTTGCACTCATTGCCAGTTAAGCTTTCCTAGGTCATGGCATCTGTATCAGTGTCCATTCTCTTCTTCTTTGCTGCCGACGCCACCTTTGGCTTGTACTGCGTAATTTTTTTTTCCTTTGTCCATTTTGATGTTGTCTCGACAATCACAATCAACTTTATTATCTTCTACTTGACTGTTGCTGGAACTACCGAACTGAGGCAACTGTCGTATTAAAAAAGATTGAATATTTAAAAAAATTCGTACCTTGCTGATTTGAACTTCAACTGCCAACCATACGAATGTGTTATGCCTGGGTCGTACACAACCACCTGCCAGTCGTACGAATTGTGGGAGGATGCTAGCGAGTTGCTCTGGTGACGCCTTTCTTAGCTTTCTTCTTGGCCGTACGATGGTTCTTCTTGTTTGTATTTTACATTTGTTCTACTGTATGATGGTCTTCCCTAGCCGTACTATCACTCCCTTGCCAGGTCGTACGAAGTACCTTCTCCTGCCAGGTCGTACGAATTTCTCCCTTTTGCCAGGTCATACAGAAAATTGCCTGGTCGTACGACGTGATCTCCTCTGCCAATCTGTATGGCGTGATCTTCTTTTTCTTTGTGAGGCTGTACGTGCTCTTCTATGCCTTTCTCAAGTCGTACGCTTTGCCTTCCTGTCTTCTTGCCAAGCCGTACGTGTTCTTTCTTTTCTCTGATTTCGTCCTCCTCAAGCCATACGATGTATCCTCCTGACTTGCTGCCAGGTCGTACGATGTAGCCTCTTGTCCTTTTGCAAGCCCGTAGGTGCTTGCTTAACTCTTCACGAGGGCGTATTTGATCTTTTGTTTTCTTGCCAAGTTGTACATATGCTGTGCCTTCTCTGGTTTCTCCTTCTAGCCGTACGACGTACAGACCAACTTCGACTCTCCCTTCCTCAGGTTGTACGATGTATAAATCACGCTTCAACCTTCTTTGCTAGGGTTTCTCTTTTCGCCAATCTCTCCTTTTGCTTGTTATGCCGTACGATCTTGGTGGCCCAACCTTTTATTGTGAATTTCTTTACTTTGAGTTTTTGTCGAACTTTTTCCTTGGCAATTTTCTTAAATGGCCGTACTATGTAGTCTTTAATTTTTCGCCGAACTTTATTTTCTTGCCGAACTTTATTTTTCTCGGCAATTTTTTTAAATGGTTGTGCCTTCTTGTTGGCTGGGACTTGGCGAAGTTTCATTTTCTTTACTTTAATTGGCCATTTCAATTTTAATTTTTTGACACTTCGTATTTTAATATTTTCTTCTTTATTTAATCCTTTCTCTTTTTTAATTCTTTTGATTTTTTCTTTTTGCCTTCTTTCTCTCTCCTCAGTTTTGAATCCTTTTAATTCCCCTTTTGCCTTCTTTCTCTCTCCTCAGTTTTGAATCCTTTTAATTCCCCTTTTGTCTTATTCGTATTTTCTCTCTCCTCTCTCTTCAATTTTTGCTTTTCATTTTTTCCTTCACTTCTTATTTTCTTTTTCTTCACCTTCTCTCCTCTTTTCTCTCTCCTCTCTCTTCATCTTCCCTTTTTCTCTTCGTTTTTTCTACTTCGTCACCTATCTTGACCTTTAATTCAGATGCATAATACCATTTACATGTGTGCAGGGGTCTTTTATAGCATTCTTCCTCGCTACAAGTCCCCATGTATTGTATATCAAACCATTTATCAGGTAAAGGGGCAGGACCAATACCTTTATAGCTGCCGTCAACATACCTTCCTTCGTATTGCTGGTACCACGTAACATCTTCTCCTTCTACCGTTGGGAGTCCGGCTAGATTGGGTATTACTTTCCAGAGTCCATCCTTCGTTGCTATCTTCCTTACCCTCGGCACGTTCCTTCTCTCCCTTCTCATTTGCTTAAGTATTTTTGTTGTATATCCGTCCACATGTGATACGAACTTGTCCTTTGTCATGACCACCATTTTTAAGCAAGCAACCGTCTTCTTGAAGTATGCCTCCCATTGTTCATCATCCCATTCATCCTTTTCTTCGTCATTGTCTTCAGGTTGAGATTCTCTTGCTACTTGTTCTTCCTTCTCCTTCTGTGCTTCTTCATCCATTTCTTTTGCCAGATACCCCTTCTGTATGCCTTCATATGGGGCGACGTAACTCCAGTGTCCACCCATTCGTTGCCAGAGTGCCGGTGTCCCGAACACTGCATTGGTCAGGTGCTTGTGTATTCGTGGCACTGCAATTCCTTCCGCTTTCTTTTCCACTAGTCTCTCTTCGATGATTTGGTTCTTGCCTGATTCCATCCAAACTCCCTCTGCTACATACCCAGGGCCTCCCAAGCCCCATTCCTGCTTCCTCGGTGTCTCCTTCTACACAGGCCAGTCATTGATGGCTATTGTGTGTTTCTTCTCCTTTCTCTCCTGGTATACCTTCAACTTTGATGAATTTATTGCATTAGGTAGGAGTGATCCATCGAAGTTCTCCAGTTTTATAGAGCCATTGTCACATATTTCTTTGATCTTGAACGGTCCTAACCACCGTACTTTGAACTTCCCCGACTTGATCTTGTTACGGTTGTTATATTTCAAAACTAATTGTCCTAGTCGGAAATTCATTTGTCGGAGGTGTTTGTTGTGCTAGTGCTTCCTTCTCCGTTGCATATTCTCCGTGACCCACTGTGCCATTACTCTCCGCTCGTCCAGTTTGTTGAGTACGTACAACCGTTCCTTCAAACTCTCTGTATCTCCCAACCGGTTCTCCACGGCTATCCTCAGGATGGGTACCATGTATTCCATTGGTACCTTTGCTTCCTGGCCTTACATCAACTGGAAAGGTATGTGTCCTGATGTCACTTTATACGTCGTACGGTATGCCCACAGGACGGCCGGTAGCCGCTCTTCCCAATCAGCTTCCTCTACACCACATGACTTGTGAATGATTGACACTAACACCTTATTTGTAGACTCTGCTTGACCATTGGCTCATGGGTATTACGGGCTTGATAGGTTGCGAAATATTCGGAACTCCGTCATCATCAGCCGAATGACGTGGTTCACAAAGTGTCCTCCCCGATCACTCGTAATCTAGATTGGAATCTCATACCGTGTTACTATCTGCTCATAGATGAATCTGGCCTTGCTTTGGGCTGTGTTATCTGGCAATGCTCGTGCTTCGGCCTAGTTTGTGAGATATTCTGTTGCTACCACAATGTATCGGCATCGGTGTAATTGACTTACCTTTAGTGGCCCAATAAAATCCAATCCCCATCGTTAAAACAACTCCTGTGGTTCGGATGGATATAGTGGCATAAAATCTTGCTTTAGAGGTTTACCTACCCTCTGGTAGGTATCACAGCCTAACACCCACTCTCGTGCGTCTGTGTGCATCGTTGGCCACCATAGCCCTGCCAGGAGAATTTTTCTCGTCGTAGCATCCGGGCCCATATGCCCACTAGCCAGACCCTTGTGTGCTTCCTTTAGTACCCCTGGTATTTCCTCTTCTATGACACATCTTTGGAGGATCTGGTTGGACCCCATCTTGTACAACAAGCCACTAATTAGCTGAAATGTCTTGCTCTTCAATACGAGCTTCCTTCTCTCTGCCGGTGCCATTTCCCTTGGAAATGTGGATGTAGACAAGTATTCTCCAATCTTTTTGTACCATGAAGGGAGTACCGCAATTTGGAACAGGTGCGCATTGGGAAAATCTTCGTTCACTCCTTTTGCAGGTTTGCTCGACTGTATCCCTGACAACTGGTCGACGATCACGTGGCTCTTCCCTGACCGTACTATGATAGTGATCTTGAAGCAACATCAGCCACCTACTCACTCTTCCTTGGATTATAGGCTTGTTCACCAAATACATTAAAGCTTGATGGTCCACATAGAAGGTGAACGGCGTAGCCAACAAATAATGCCTGAATTTCTGTACAGAGTAAACCATCCCCAGTGCTTCACGCTTTGTCGTACTATAGTTCTTCGCCCTCGATAGTAGCCGACTGGCAAAGAATACTGGGTAGTCTAGCCCGTGTGCTCCTACTTGTGCGAGTGTTGCTCCAATGGCAAAGTTTGAGGCATCCACATGTACGTGGAATTCCTTGTCCCAGTCCGGGTACGCCAGTATGGATGAATTGATTAGCCGGTCCTTCAGTTCCTTGAATGCTTTTTCTTGTTCTTCAACCCATATGAAAGGTTGTCCCTTCCTTGTCAATAAGTCGAGAGGGTATGATACTTGTGCAAAGCTTTTGATGAACCTCCGATAGTACCCGACATGGCCGAGAAAGGACTTTACACCTGAGACATTTCCCGGAGCCTCCATATGTACAATGACTCTTATTTTGTCGGGATCGGTCTTTAGCGTGACTTTGCACACAATATGCCCCAGTAACTTCCCTTGTGGTACCATGAACCTGCATTTCTTTGGGTTCAATGCGAGGCGTGCTGCTCTGCACCTCTCCATGCATTCTCCAAGAGCCTTGAGATGTTTTTCCTTGTCACTGAAAATGGACCAGTTGTCTAGGAACACCCTGAAGTTGCCCACTGACATCTTGTCAAATATGTGTAAAATTATTCTTTGGAACGTGGTGTCGGTGAAGGGGATTGGAAATGGGTCCTTGACAGTCATTGCGTTCAAACACCGGAAGTCGACACATATCCGGATTTGCCCTGATTCTTTCTTCAAGGAAATGACAATCGATGACACCCACTTGCTGACATTCACTTTGAAAATGATGCCCGCCTCCAACATCTTCTCGATCTCCTCTTGTACCTTTGCGGCATAGTTCTTATTCATCCTATAGGGTCTCTTCCGCATGGGTTGGGCTCCTGGTACGAGAGGAATCCTATGCACGCACAACTCCGGTGGTATGCCTTTCAAAGCCTTGTACGTCCAAGTGAAGGTGTCCTTGTACTCCATGAATATTTTAAATCCCGCCGCCTTCAGTACGAGGTCCTAGTCATCACCAACGAGAATCTCCCTAGGCTTCTCTTGTTCCCCAAGATTCACCTTTTTGAGTGTCGGTTCCTCGTACTTAATGTGTTTGTCTTGTTCAAGCTTATGAGCCGGCATCTCGTCTAATTTTGTCGTACCTTCCTTATACTCGCCGTACTCTGGCGGGAATGTCTCACTGGCGAAGCCCTTATCTTCGCCTTATTCTTCTTCCTTAATTTGCAGCATGTTGCAATCCGGGTGGAAAACTTCATAGTCCTCCATCTGCCAGTGAAATAACCCGTTCAGTGAACTGGTTTCATTTTTCGAACAACTTCCAATTTCTAGTACGCCTTCCTCGTTTGGCTCCATTATCTTCCCTTCTTCATCGACATCCGATCCTTCGTCAGATTCAGATTCTGAAGACGCCAAGTCCTCACTGACCGCTTGATTCTTTAAATCAATAATATACTTCTTCCCATGGCTCTCGATCGAGAGCGTATTCCTCTTCCAGTTATGGTTCACCTTGGCGGCAATCAACCATCCCCGTCCCAGTAGTGCATCGTATGCTTTTCTCTCTAGTGGGATGACGACAAAATTCAATAAGAATTGTTGTGTACCTATCAACACTTTTTGTGCCATTAGAGTATCGATCGGTCTGATATTATGTTGATCGGCGCCAACCAGTTGGAATGTCGGCGGCTAGAGTGTGGGCTTCCCTAGGCTTTTCCATGTATCCTCAGGTAGTACGTTAACTCCTGATCCTCCATCGACGATGGTATTGGAGAGTTTCATCCCTAGGATTTCCATCTGTACGACAATCGGTTTCCTCCCAATGCTTATTGCGAGTAGCATTAGATCCGTGGTCTCTCCTGTCGGTTCTGCGGTGTCTTCACTCGAACCCATCTGAGTATTGTCTGTTATGACATTTGTGAGTGCTACTCTTAGTTGAGGCATGGTTTGTAGAAGGTCTGTTACCTTGATTGGTATAGTTGTGTGAAGCACCTGCGGTACTATGTTCTTTTCCAACTCCGACTGCAACAACATACTAGCCGCTTTGGAAGTTCTCCGTTCATTTGCCATTGCTTCTTCCACTTTGCCCTGGCTTCTCGGAGTCGTTCTTTCTTCGTACGAGGGTCCAGATAGCTGGCCTTCTTCGTTTGCACCCTTGTAAGTGCCAGGACTTCTTCATTGGCTACTTCTAGTATGTTGATACCTTTCTGCTTCGGGCAGTCAGTGTCTTCGTGATCGCCCGGACCACACCACTTGCACAGCTTCCCCCCGACACCTTGACTGTTCTGGCATTCCTTGGCAAAGTGACCCCATTCATTACATCTCTGGCACTAGATCATGGGCCGACCTTTGCTGTCATATTGTTTTTTGCTTCTTGGCATATTATTTCTCTGATTGTTGTGATAGCCGCCAGGGGATGCGTTGTTATTCTGAGGTTTAGGTGGTGTGGTCGGAGGGGTGGATTGTTCCCCCTGTGTGAAGAACACTTACGAACTCCGTGTTTTCAAATTGTATGGGCACTCTTTGACGAAGTGTCCCATAACTTGGCAGATGTCACAAAACATTTTCTTTGGACAGTTCGCCTTCGTATGGCCTTCTATTTTGCATTTCGTACACCATAGTTCGGTCACCTCCTTAGACCCTTCTTTGTCCACTTTTAGTTCCTTCATCATTCTTGACATGTCACGACGGAGAGCTTGTACGGTTTTTGATTCATCCTCGCTCTCCCCCACGCTTTCTTCATCATCATGCTTCTTCCCTCTAGAGGATGTCTTGTTCTCGCTTTCAATATCCATCGCACGGTTATAAGCTTCAGTGTACGAGGATGGGGGTACCACCTTCATTTTCTTACGTAGCGAGGGAAGCAAACCTTCAATAAACCATCTCTTCTTTAAGCCATCTGCTGGCTGTGACTCAAGTTTCCCCAATAGGTCCTTTAGTTTCCAGTTGTAGGTCTGCACACTCTCGTGCTTCCCTTGGTTGGTGTTATAAATTTTGGCCACAATTTCGCTGTCGTCCCTCAAAAGTTTGAATTCATCTTGAAATGCTTGCTTCAGTAACCTCCATGAAGCTTTCTGTGTTTGGTCCAACTCTGAGTACTGTCGATGGCACTATCTTTGAGTGTCGCCGGAAAGGCTTTTAGCCAATGATCCAGGTCATCTTCTCCACTTGCTATCCAGATTGTCTCGCATGTTTTGCAATGTCGAACTGGATCCTCTAACCCATTCCCCGTAAACTTCAGCAGCTTTTGCCGTTCTGGAGTCACCATCCTTCCCCGCTGTCCTCCTTGTGTATTGGACCCGATTGGATTGGTTTCCCCGTTACGTTCCAGTGCGTCACTTGCACTCTCGGCCATGTACGAGTCACTTTCCCGTCCTTTGTCAGCGTCCTCTACACCTTGAGTTTCCTGGGTCCCACTCCGGTGCTCCCTCTGCCAAGGGGTCTTGGGCTCAGATCTCCCCGTCCTCAACCCTTCATCGTCATCCGATATGGACAACTCCCGAATGCGTTAGATGCTATTCTCAAGTTCTCCGTTCAATTCATCTTCATTTTCTTGGGTTTTATATTTTTCTACGTACGGGGTGATGAATGGTTCCTCATCTCTCCCTTCCACAAAACTCTGATGTGCTCTACTTAATCTTTGCCGTCGGTTTTCGTGCTCCTGTACTCTCAATGATCGCCGAATTCTTTCCTCCTCCGCTTCGTGCCCAAATGGTATTCAGTTCTTGTCTTTGTTTGGCCGTACGGGCATTACAGGTCATTCATGCGATCATTGTTGGTTGCCAGGGGTACGTCTTCGGCTAGTGTCTCGTTCCTCCTCTTCCCGTTTGGTTCGTTCTTCGTACCGTTGCAATATTTGCTGCCTTCGGTGTTCCTGATCCTCTTCCGCCCGAAGGTCTTGTAGGATGATTGAATGGCGGGCCAATAATCTTGGCATGCAGTGGAGAAGGTGATCAACTTCGTCGTTCACTTCCAATCGATCCCAAATAACTGCCTTAGGGATTTCTCGCCTGAGGGCTTCCCTTCGTACGTGATCTCGTAGAGATATGTTCTAGAGATTTATCAAATCCCGTGTCAAGTCGTCCTTTCTTTCTTCATTCGTCTCTACGAGCTCCTCCGTTGGTCAGCCCATTGTGTTGCCATTACAACGAGTGCTTCCCTGGTCCGCTAAGGCAACGGTGCCAAATGTTTACCTCTTTGAGTATAGTTCAACGTACTACGTACTACTGAAGTAAACGAAATATATGCAGGACATGGAATAGAATAACAAAGTATACAACATAATATGCTTGAATCATGAGATGCTTATATTCATTTCCAGCAAGTGTCACCATGTACAATCACAAAGTATTCCCGTACTATCAATCATGGAATCATCAATCTCCCTCCCGACTACAAAACTGAGTACATATAACGTTCGGCGGTGGTTGAGCAACCAACCATCGTGACGTTCCATAACAACCCGCTACAACTAATTGGGACTTAATTACCCAAATGCACATGCCATTAATTATTCCCACTACAACTATAGTTTTATTGAAATATAACAACTGGCTGACTATGGCCGACTATACTAAAGATATTTGACGACTTACATCATCCCCCCCACAAAAGATGAATTCTTTCCTCCTCCGCTTCGTGCTCGAATGGTATTCGGTTCTTTTCTTTGTGAGGCCGTACGTGCTCTCCTATGCCTTTCTCAAGTCGTACGCTTTGCCTTTCTATCTTCTTGCCAAGCCGTATGTGTTCTTTCTTTTCTTTGATTTCCTCCTCCTCAAGCCGTATAGAGTATACAACATAATATGCTTGAATCATGAGATGCTTATATTCATTTCCAGCAAGTATCACCATGTACAATCACAAAGTATTCCCGTACTATCAATCATGGAATCATCAATCTCCCTCCCGACTACAGAATTGAGTACATATAACGTTCGGCGGTGGTTGAGCAACCAACCGTTGTGACGTTCCATAGCAACCCGCTACAACTAATTGGGACTTAATTACCCGAATGCACATGCCATTAACTATTCCCACTACAACTATAGTTTTATTGAAATATAACAACTGGTTGACTACGACCGACTATACTAAAGATATTTGACAACTTACATCATCCCCCCCACAAAAGATGAATTATTTCCTCCTCCGCTTCGTGCTCGAATGGTATTCGGTTCTTTTCTTTGTGAGGCCGTACGTGCTCTCCTATGCCTTTCTCAAGTTGTACACTTTGCCTTCCTATCTTCTTGCCAAGCCGTACGTGTTCTTTCTTTTCTCTGATTTTCTCCTCAAGCCGTACGATGTATCCTCCTGACTTGCTGCCAGGCCGTACGATGTACCCTGCTGTCCTTTTGCAAGCCCGTCTGTGCTTCCTTAACTCTTCACCAGGGCGTATTTGATCTTCTGTTTTCTTGCCAAGTCGTACATATGCTGTGCCTTCTCTGGTTTCTCCTTCCACCCGTACGGCGTATGGACCAACTTCGACTCTCCCTTCCTCAGGCTGTACGATGTACGGATCACGCTTCAACCTTCTCTGCCAGGGTTTCTCTCTTTTCACCAATCTCTCTCTCCTTCTGCTTGTTATGTCATACGGTCTTGGTGGCCCAACCTTTTATCGTGAATTTCTTTACTTTGAATTTTCGCCGAACTTTTTCTTGGCAATTTTTTTAAATGGTCGTGCCTTCTTGTTGGTTGGGACTTGGCAAAGTTTCATTTTCTTTACTTTAATTGGCCATTTCAATTTTAATTCATCTTTAGTATAGTTTTAGTTAAATATAACAACTGGCCAACTACGGTCGACTATACTAAAGATATTTGACGACTTACAGTTACCATGTATGTGTGGTTTCACTATAATATCTTTAGAGATATATCTTCCTCAAGTTGGAATTAAGTTTATAAGATACATTCACATATTGTCTATTTGACTAATGATTATTACTTCATATCTGTATTCATTATTATTACTTTATAGTTATATTTATTGGTGAGCACTGTTATGTTGATTCTTGATCACATTTTGCTACCAATATCCTTAATAATTGTAATGATCAAATTGATTCAATTTCCTTTATATTTATACATGAACAAGTTCCTTCCCGTGAGATTCTCATATGGTCATTCTCAATTACAATAAACAAGGTTATCAAGAGTCAAGACATTCTTGTGCATTCAATTTTAATTAAGGAATTATCATTCATAGTATCAGTGATTCTCATGCCTAATATCATGGCATTATTCTCATAAAAAATCACATTTTTCTTTATAATAGAAGTTTATCCCTTAATCATACCTAAAAATCTCACCATTATAAGTTGTTTTCAATTTTCAAGCATTCATACCTTTTTATATTGATCTTGATGTAATGACCTTTCAATTAATCATTTACCAAGGGATTCTTTTATAGAATTCCAAAGAATTCTTTCACCCCACACATAGAGAGTAATTCACATAGTCTCATCTTTTGACTATAACACACACACACACACACATTAATTTAATTTACTACTTAAAAGATATTACTAATTGTAGGTAGCTTCAAGTTACACTATAATAATTTGGTAATCTCTATTATATCTTGTCAACAACACACACCAACGGATTGGTGGTTGCATAGAGTCATTGTTCTAAGGTTTGCTCACCTAGTATTATTATTTTTTTGATTCTCATATTCATACTTAGACAATTTGATCTAGTAATTAATTGAACATGGTCCATAACACGTAGACCAACTTAATTGCTTGAGCTCCACTTGATGTGGACCACCTACATAACTCTTCTTCAAGAAATCAGAGGAGATGTAGCTATTTAGAGTTATAGATTTAAAGCATGTATACAAGTTTGATATTTAATTTCATAATTTCAATCAAATGACAATTATATCAATATTACTTATATTTTTCAATCAATTACGTCAAGTAATTATAATAACAAGACATTTTTCACATGACAAAATCATATAATAGATTGAATTAAACATTCAAGTTCTAATTTAATTGTATATTATCAGGTATAGATATGTGATTCATATTGAACGGATATAATCATGTTTATAAGATGATTGATGACAATATCAATGATTTAACTCCATTTTAATACATGATCTAATATTAAGAATATCACATCCTATTTAATATTGAGTACAATCATGTCACATAGTCAAATACTAAGTACATGGTTCTTATTTTATATATCAATCTCATTTCTCTAACTATATATATAGCTTAACTTTTAATAAGAGGAATTAGATATGCCATCCAAATTTTGTTTTAAATGACATGTTTATCCTTGATGATTATTGTAAAACCTAACCATGTCATTGTTCCAAGTTTGTCCATCTTCATTTATCAACATAATATTATATTATTTCTATGTATAAATATATGCAGACTAATATTATACGAACATAAATCTAAAATAATATATACTTACATAGATATCTTAAATACATGTATCAAAAAATGCTGAGATAGCTAAGTTGATAGACCTATAAGTTTATTTACTCACTAGCTATTTTATTTAAGAATTGTTTTATTTAGTTAAGAGCTATTTTATTTTACTTGAGGGTAATTTTTTTTACTGTATACACATGGATACATAAATAAATTAGACATAGAGTTATTTTATTTCTACTCCTCTGATTGCTTACATAATTTTGCTACCATGCGTTGTACCTATTTTTACCTTTGAATTCCCATTATTTTAATTACTTTTTTACATTGTACCATAACCACTCAACGTTTCCTACATTCTTATATGTTATGTGTTCATACCTTTAAAGTTTATCCTTTATGCACTACTTTTACTTATAATACTGTTTGTATCAGTAGCTATTCCATTGCTACCTCAACTTTGTTACCCTTACTATTCTGAAATTGATGCATTGACTGCATAATTCTTATCACATCATTCAATGTCTTCTTTGCTGTGCATTCAACATCCTGGCTTCCTTGTAGAGGAAGTTTGTAACATTGTTTGGACTTCCTAGGTGCATGTGTATGTCAGAGCATCATTGCCTTGTATTGGATCTGATCTTCTAGATAAATCAATGCCTTGATTTGTTTTTTTATTAAGAGGGGTAAACACTTTTGACCCGGAGCTATGAACTGGTGAGGTCACAAACGAGGACCTCATCCCCAAAATTACACCTCAATAGGGTTTGAACTTTGGTGGCAAGAATTACAACACAACAACTTAACCATCACACCATGCCACTATTGGCAACTAATGCCTTGATTTGATTATGTAATGATTTTTGAGATATTTATATTGTATCTGGAAGGAGCCAATGATATTAAATTCTGAGTGTAAGGTCTCTAATGATATGTATATAGTTTCAATCTTGAGAAGTCACCTAATGTATGGTTTGAATATATATATGCATTGCATTTGAAATTTATGATATTTTGTATGAATCCATTTATTTTCAAGCTGCTGTGTATTCCAAGTGCATTGTGGTTTCAATTAGAAATTGCAAACATTGGTTTATTTCGACCAGAAGATCAACCCCTTCTTATCAAACCAAGTGAATAGTTTGACACCATGCTTGCATTGTCAAACTAAAGAAGTCAAAAATATCGTTTAGAGGGGTAATGGTTATTACAAGAACAAATGTGCTTAAGCTTTGGAGAAAAAAAACTGCTTACAATAATAATCGATGATTTCTTTTGAGCAGTTCTCTTCTTTTTATAAGTTCCTTTTTAGCCCCTTTAATTTGAATTTTCTTTTCCTTTAGCAAATTTGTTTAAAAACACTTCATAATAAAATATTACATAAGATTTAAAATGTCCTATTTAGATGGCTACTTTAGTAAAATAACAATAATATTTAAGTTGTCTTTTTACAATGTTTTAAAGTAAAAGGATCAACTTAAAGTATTATTATTATTAAACTATTTTCCTAACTTTATCCCCTAGTCCATAGGAAATAAATAAATGAGGCCCCAATTAATTTAATTAGAAAATGGTACATGATAGTTAAGCCCTATGGAGCATGATGGACAGTCTCGACGGATGTTCCTCTGTCGTGTTGGTAAGTGTGCACCTGATCCAAATGGTGGGGCCTCCATGTGTCGATTGCATGCTACCTTATGGATTGTCCAAAGGATGAAACCCCTCCTTTAACACCCTCGGTGCTTGTTCTCACCACTAGATTGGTCTTTTGATGTAGTTGCATATCACAATGGCATTAGAGTTGAGGTCTCAAGGTTGAAACTTGTAGAGCGTGGTGGGCAGCCCCATCGAGTGTTCCTCTATTGTGCTAGCAGGCATGCCCCTTCAATTTGGATGGTGGGGCCTCCATGTGTTGGTTGTGTGCTACCTTGTGGATCCTCTAGTGGACAAAATCTTTTCCTTAACACTTGTGGTGCTCGTCCTCATGAGTAGGCCAATCTTTTGGGATAGTGGCACATCGTAGAAAAAATGAGTTTGATAAAGGCCTTGTTCATATGAGTGAACCATTACTACAACCTAATATGGTAGGTGGAACAAGGAATTTGGAGTGATTGGATAGGCTAATGAAAAAGGTGGAAGATGGTCAAGCAATCCTCACAAATATGCATAGTTAAATAATGCAATATTGTGGAGTTCATTGTTTACTCAAGGAAGTAACTTGACGGACTAACAGAGTAAACGAGAATAGAACTTACAAAAACATAGATATCCAGTACTCACGAATGCATATGCATAGAACAATAGTATTCTCATTCTTGCATCGGATGAGGTCGTTGAATGCAACCTTCGGCCCGATGTTGGCTTGGATCTATTGGAGGAATTGATTTACCAGCTAATCGAAAGAGAAGATAGAATTATCAAGCAGGGAGGAATACCACTCCAAAGCAGCGCCCTTGAGGGAACGCAGGAATAGTTTTGCTAGTAGGGCATCGTGATGGAAGTCCATACACATGGCGTTGAAGGAATGACACACATATGACCATTCACCCGATTGTATGAACTTGTATATTGCTTATCACATCCACAACATATCCAAATATATGTCCTGCCACATGGAATCTGCTCTGGTATTTCTACATGCTTCAACAAAGGTGAATTTGAGTCAATTTCAAAGGAGGGTTTGCCAATGGAACTAGAACTAGAACTAGTTGCCGTTATAAAAATCTACGTGCAATAGGCCTCCTTCAAAAATAATTTTGAACATGAAAAACAAAGGAAATTCAAACAATTTACAGAATATCTAAATTTTATGACCATGCAAAATTGCAAATAAAATTTGTAATTTATATTTTACATTATTTAATAATTATTAATTTTACATTTATGTAAAAATTAATTTATTGCACATTATTTATTGCTCTTTGTGGCAAATACAAATAAAATTAATATTCAAAATAAATTAAAATTAAATAGTCAATCAATTTACAATGCAAACTAATGATTCTTATAATACATTATATAGTTTGATTATTTTATTTTAGTCAAATAAATAGTATTAAACATAAATTTAAAATCATACAATTATTAATATATAAATATACTATTTAATGTACTGTATTTTAATTATTGTGAATTTGTATTCAATATTTAGTATTTGACTAAATAATACTTTGAAATTTAACTTAATAATGCTTATATTTATATTAAATATTAATTATAGAGAGATTTAATAATGTTTTTAATATTTATTGTATTTCTAACTAAATATTAACTATTTTTTTAAGGTTAATGTTTGCCCTACTTCTGACTATGTTAACTATGTGTTTTAATGGTCACGTTCGCCTTGGTTTCAAGTTGTAGTTCATATGGTTAAAAACATGTATCATTTGTAAGTGTAATAAATACATTGAATGTGTTAAAAAAAGAGACTTGAATCGTTGTCAAACATAGGTTGCCTACAAATAGATGAAGGCGTCTTTGGTTTTCCCATGAAAATAGAAAAGACCCTTCGCATTTGTGTCCCATGTAAGAAAAAAATGAGTGAAACCACTGAATGGGCTACAAAATGCTTCATTTTAGGGTTAAGAAAAGAAGTCAAACCTATGCTTAGAATTGGTCCAAAAGCACCACGTTGTTGCTCAACTCACAATGGCATGGGAAGCTTTTGATAGATTTTCTTTTTGTACCAAAAAAGTTGAACCCTAGATGAATCCGTAGGTGGTTTGGTTTAGATTCCAATTCCAGGACATTTCATACTTGGAATTGCTAGGGAAGTATGTTAGTTTGGCAATGTAGTTAAAAAGAGTAGAAAAGTAACAATCCACAAGTAAGGGAAATATGAGATATTTCATATTACAATGCATCTTTCTTCTAATTGTTGTGCAAGATAAAAAGGAGATTGTCCTTGAGCTCTTGTACCTCGCCATTTGTTGTGTGGAGAGCATCCCAAGATGAAGGGCCATAAGACTTCTATATTCCTCAAAGATTCTCTTCATGAGTCCAACCTTGAAAATTTGGTAACATTTCCTTAGAGCAACGTTCTCCTTCACATTCTTGCTAAAAACCCCACCAATGTCATTTAGAGCAGCACATGGACAGCTTCAAAAATTACACTTTGCTAAGAACTTTGGATATACTTGTTTGCTACCAACTAACCTACATTTTCTTTCCCATAGTTTGATTATTGTCGTCAAGAATTCTTTCAAAAAGATGTCATGAATGTGGCCTCCTTCAAAGAGTTTCATACCAACAATGGGTTTGATAGCATCTTTGACAAGCGAGGTAACAATATTAAACAAGCTTTGAAATTGCATCAACAAGTCTTCTTCCAAGCACCCACAATTTCTCCTTTGAATGGAAAGTCTCAATGCCATTCTTCTTGCCGCGTCATTCATTGTTGCATTTGCCAATTGTCACCATAAATAAGGCATTCATTGTTTTGTATTGTAGTTTTGTAAGGAAGCCAAGGTAACAAAACAACTTCTTACACTAACCTTGAGAGGAGAATAATGCAAAACTTCTACAGATCTTTAACAGTTACAAAACTTAAATATAAATAAACACAAGTATCATGCATACCATAACACAATGATTTACGTGGGGAAAACCCTTTCGGGAGAAAAACCCCACACTCCAAAAGCCGCCCAATATATTATTCAAAAATCAAAATATTACAATTTACTTGCAGAGCAAGCTTCTCACAGGAGTATCATCACCAGAGATCAATAGACACCACGACCACTATCAGTCTCTCAGAATACACCCCGTCTACATACATCCCACCTGCTTATAACAAGCTTTTTGGAACCTTCTAGAATTAGGGTTTTACAAGGTCGTTTTTCATTTGACGTGTTAATGGAAAAACCTTGATGTGTCAGTGGAAAAAAACTTTGATGTGTCAGTAGGAAAAAGCCTTGATGTGTCAGTGGGAAAAAACCTTGACGTGTCAAGGAAAAAACCCCATGTCTTGTTACGAGTGTACAGTATTTGCATGATCAGTCGCCACATATCAACATACATCCTGTATATAATTGTAAGGTTGAGACACATTTTTCCAACAAATCTCCCACTTGTCGAACACCTTGCAAGGACAATAGAAGGGTGTCGTCATCATCTCTAATTGCTAGGGGCCGAAAGGCCCATAGTCCCTGAACACCATCTGAACTTCTTTGTGCTCACAGGCTTAGTTAAAGAATCAACAACATTCATCAAAGTCTCTACCTTAACCAGCTTCACCCTGCCAACTTCGACCATATCTCTAACAAAATGATACTATACATCAATGTGCTTGGTCCTAGCTTGAAACATTGGGTTCTTGGCTAGATATATCACACTCTGACTGTCGCAATAAATTGTCACTGCACCTTGTTTTATTCCAATATCTGAACACAGTCTCTTAAGCCAAATGGCTTCTTTACAAGCATGCGTAGCTTCCATATACTCTGCTTCAATAGTGGACAAAGCAACCACAGCCTGTCGCTTACTCATCCAACTAATTGCACCACCAAATAAAGTAAACACATAAGCATTGGTGGATCTTCTGCTATCAACATCACCTGCCCAGTCTGAATCCACATAACCATGAATATCAAGGGAAATCTCGTCTTCAGTCATATTACTGTGATAACATAAGGAATAATCTGAGGTACCATGCAAATATCTATAGACTCTTTTAACTGCATCTCAATGAACTCTACCAGGATTAGACGTATATCTGGAAAGAACTCCCATTGCTTGGGCAATGTCTGGTCTAGTACAAACCATAGCATACATCAAACTTCCAATTGCACTCTGGTAAGGCACTCTTCTCATGTCTTCCATCTCCGATAGGGATGTTGGACAATTTGAAATAGATAACTTTGTTCCAGCTGAAATAGGAACACATAATGGTCTACAATCATGCATATCAAACTTCTATAAAATTGAATTGACTAACTTACTTTGGCCAAGCCATAGCTTTCTGTTCACTCTATCTCTTCTAATTTCCATCCCAAGAATGTGTTTAGTTGCACCAAGATCTTTCATTTCAAACTTAGTAGCAAGTTGATATTTCAATTATGAAATCATACCTTTCCTTTTACCAATGAATAGCATATGATCAACATATAATGCAATAAATAGGAAATGATCACCATCAGTTTTATAATAAACACAATGATCTGATTTAGAACGCTCAAATCCCAAACTCAACATATATGTATCAAATTTCTGGTACCACATCCTAGGACTCTGTTTTAAACCATACAAAGATTTCTTCAATTTGCAAACCAATTTACTTTTACCTTTCACCACGTAGTGCTCTGGCTGGGTCATATAAATATCCTCCTCCAAGTCACCATGAAGGAAAGCAATTTTCACATCCATTTGCTCAACCTCTAAATCGTAAGCAGCAGCAATAGAAAGCAAAAATCTAATGGATGTCATTTTTGCAATTGGAGAAAATATCTCACCATAATCAACACCCTCAACTTGAGAGTAACCTTTTGCAACCAACCTTGCTTTGTATTTCTCAATACTTCCATCTGAACCAATCTTTTTCTTGAACACCCATTTATAACCAACAGGTTTTCGTCCTTCAGGCAATGGTACAAGATCCTATGTATCATTCTTTTTCCAAGATGCCATTTCTTCATCCATAACAATCTTCCAGGATTCTATATCATTCATACATAGTGACTCTTCTACAGATCTGGGTTCATCCAAGTTAGTATTCAAAGCAAAAATACATCTCCAATCATCAGGTGAATACCTTACAGGTGGTTGTCTATGCCTTGTTGACCTGCAAATGAGGTAAGTTGGAGATTCTTCCTACTCTTCTAAAGACATAGAGCTAGATTAGCTCTCCTCAACTTCTTGTCTATCCTTGGGCCTCAATTCAAATTTCTCAGGTGTAGAAGGAAATTGAATAACATCTTCTTGTTTACTTTGTTCTGGCTGCAATGTAATAGAAGAAGGCTTAATTTCTCTAAAAATAACACTTCTACTGTGTATTACCTTCTGTGCAACAAGATCCCAAAGCTTGTATCCTTTCACACCATAACTATATCCGATGAAGATACATTTCACAACCTTGTTCTCCAACTTTGTTTGCTTCTCCTTTGGCACATGTGCATATGCCTCGCAACCAAAAACCCTAAGATGTCTTAATGAAGGCTTGTGACCCAACCATGCCTCTATAGGCGTCTTATCAACAAGAGCTCATGTAGGAGACCTATTAATCAGGTAACAGGCAATGGCAACATGTAAGAGACCTGCTGTCTAAACCCCTGAAACTTGTGCTGAATGTTGGAAGTTTGTTTGTTTTTGAAGATTTTGTAATTTTTTGGTGTTTTTGGATATGTATGCTTTTTTGGTTTTTTGGATAAATAACTAGCAAATGAAAAAATACAGAGCAAATGCAAATTTCTGAAACCATATTGACTAAACTGAAATGTTTCAATCTGCAAATGTATTTTCTAGATAATAGAATATATACAAAGCTGATTCAGCAATAGTGCATACCCAAAAATGCCAATATGAAGCTTTTATTAAATTCTGGAATTTTATTGCAGTTAGTGGGAAACCCTTGGAATGTACGGCCTGCTTGGTATATCAATTTCTCCAACTTAAAATTGATTGCTAGAGCCTTTAATAGCCTAGACGCCACCAAAGGAAGAGGTATGAAGCCAAAAGAGAAGGCGTTTTGGCCTTGAACAAACACGCCTCTAGCTGGAGATGTACGGCCTGGGAAAAACAGCAAGGTACGGCCTGAGAAGATGCTGTTGTACGGCCTAGGCATGTGTGATGACAATTCTTAATTGCAGCCTTCTATCTTTCAGAATTTATCTTTCAATCTGCCTTAAACCGTTGACTATATCTTCACAATTATGCTCTGTTTTGGTCTCTGGATGAAACCAAATCTCCTAGCAAACCTTCATTGGATATCTCACCACCTCAAATTGCTCAAACAATGAAGAGTTGACATTCTCCAATGTTGTAAATGATGAAATTCAACAGAAACCCTTGGTCTCTTTTAGAACTCCAAGAAATGCACAAAAAGAGAAGTCAAGTATTCTCATAATGAGAGGTTGATTTGCTTTTTGGAGGCTTATATACTCTCGTTCACTTGGCTCAATTTCCAATGCATTATTAAATGCTTTTTAAATTGCTTTTTATGTTGACTTTATAATATGTCTTCATAATGGTGTACTTTTCAAGAAGTATTAATTGCTCATCATTAATGAGATGGCCCCACTTTATAAAGTTAAGTCATAACTTTATAATCACTTTATAATTTTAAATATCATTTAAAGCCATTAAAATATTAATAACTCATTAAATACACATAATCACACCATATCAACTGAAATTGAAGTCAACACCGTAACCCCACATATGACCAAGTGCCCTGCTAATAATAGCAACTCCGACTCACTGCCAAGGTGACTTACTATAAATAGTAAGTATGTCAATCTGAATCCAAAAATCACTATCAAAGCCAAATCCTGACGCTAGCAAAGCACTGGAGAGAAGTAATGTCACCAATCGACCAAGTAATTGCATTAGAGGACCCTCTATCCATCAGTGTTAGCCTACGAGGGTCAAAATAATAGGCTAACCCCTCTGAAACAAGAACTGACTAGGATGGGGACATTACAGTCCGCCCTCCCTGAAATTGCTTGTCCCCAAGCAATCTCAACTCCGGATGCTGTAAGATCTCCTCACTCTCCAAAGTAGCATCCTCTTCCGACAAGTCCCTCCACTTAATCGGATATTCGTTGATGACCCATCTCTGAAGATGCCACTCTCTAACATTGTAATGTCCCCGTTTTGGAGGTAGAAATGATTTAATTAATTTAATTAATTAAGTTGTCCAATTAATAATTTATCTTATGGATAACTTAGTTGATTATTTTAATTAAAAAGTATTAAGTTAATTAATTATAAAGTTATCAAATAAATTAAAATTAAAAGGTAACTTTATATTTAATTAATTTAATAAAGTGACTTAAATTAATATTATATCATAAAAAGTCAAATAAAATAAAGTTCTAGAAGGAGGCCGACCTATTGAGGAAAAAGAATAAATAGACATCATGGGCTTCATTCTCATCATCCAGATTTGAAGAATAACTTGTTAATTTCAGTTGTGGAGCCAAGGGTTTCTGCAGTTGTTTCAATTGGCCATTGAGAACGAAAACTCTCAAGTGGTAATGCAATTTTGAGGCTGTGAGATACCGGTCGAATTATTGCTAGAGGAGAGCTTCATCCAAAAGTTCTGATTGTGCTTAAAGATTCAAGAATTCATCAAGGGTTTGAGCATATCTGAAGACTCATCTATTGCAGACCTATAGCTTATCATTGGCAGCCATTAAAGAGCAGATTGCAAGCTTTCATCCACTGCTACAGTACCCATGTGAACAGTACTCGCGTGAACAGTACCCGCATTAACAGTACCCGCATCATTGGAGGGCATCTTGCATAGTTGATTGGAGATCATTGGAGGCATCATTCTTGCATCAATTGTGGCATTGAGGAGCATTTTGAGGTGAATACAAGGTCTGATATTAAATTGCAGAGGTCTGATATAATTTTCAGACTTGACAGTCAGCCATTAAAGGACCACAAATTTATTCACAGGGGCAGCTCATGCTGGGTCTGATTTGGGCTTAAGAGGAGTCTTCTTCCTTTGCATTCAAGTTGCCACATTTTCTTCAAGCCAAGGCAGATTTTATACCAGGTTCTTGCATCTTATTTAAGCTCTTTGCATTGTCATTTTTAAGAGTTGCTGTAGGTGGAATATTCATATCAAACTTTGGCATTGTATTGGATATTTTGTAAAGCCAAGAGTCTTGGCTAATCCACGATTCCCTTATATGCACATTGTCAATCTATAAAAGGGGAGATAAGTTGCTAGTCTAGTGTTGATGTAATGTTCATTTTGATTCAAGCAATAGTTTGCATGCTAATTGTTTGGAAAAATACCAGTTGGCTGTAGATGCATGTTTTTCCAATTAAAAATCATATAAGTGCATTGTAAATGATAGAAATATGTCATTGATGCATCTAGAATATAGTTTGGACATTGAAGTGTTGAATTACAAGCATTTGAAGCATTCTATGATCATTTTTTCAAAGAATATATCAGACTGATAACTCAGACCAGAAAGTTGGAAGTTTGCATGTGAAGTGTTTGACAATATTCCTTGAGCCTTATATCAGCATTTTGAGATCAGATTGGGCAAGGGATATTACAGTGGTATCAGAGCGGTTTCCTGCCATCCTTGTGGGGTTTGAAAACCGTTTTGTTCATGCACCAGAGTGATAGAGAAAAGAGATATTATCAGAGGGAAAACAAAAAAACTTGGCAGCCACCACTTATTCCGGCAGGTGAGACGGCTACAGGTTTGATAGGTGTTCAGTCTGGTTCTTCTTCTGGATCGTTTGTACAAGATACAGGCATGGGTGACAAAACAGAGATTTCTCGAGATCCTCGGGAGGAAGATGCAGAGGTTAGACAGACTTTTAGAGATTTACAGACAGGTCAACAGCAAGTAGCTGATGTATTACAGCAATTGACCATGGTTATACAGAGGATGGGTACACCTAGGAGACCGTCACCACGTCATGATGAGGATAGGAGTGATGCAGGTTCACAGAGGATACCCAGGACTGTTTCACGGACAGCAAATAGGCCTACTCGACCCACTTTCCTAAGAGGAGAACAGGTTGAGGAGAATGTTGAAGAGGTTGGGAACATATTATATGCTGATGCAGCTATGGCAGCCAACGAGGAGTGGGATTTATTCACACCACAAGTGCGTGAGCGCATGCATTTTGATCGATTTGTGAATTCGGGAGTTGAATATTGTAGGTCTCGACAGGGAAATAGGCCTCGAAACCAAAATAGAGACTTGAAGCACGCCACCAGCAAGATCAACCTACCCTATTTTGATGGCAGTGGCAAGGTAACAACACAGTCTTGGATTCACAGGCTAGACACTTTCTTGACACTTCGACCTATGTCTGAGGAAGAGGCAATCAAGTTTGCCACATTACATTTAGAAGGAGTAGCCCATGATTGGTGGTATCATGGAATGGTGACACTGCAGCACGATCGTATCACCACTTATTAGGAGTTCGTGGACAGATTGGTGGATCGCTTTGATAAAAAGGAACCAGAAGTTTATTTTAGAGATTTGCCCCAGCTTAGGCAGATTGCCAGCCTGGAGAGTTATATTAGTGAATTTCAGAAAAATTATCCGTGATGGTGTCAAATATTTCAGAGAGGAGGCTAGTTGTAGTCTTTATGGAGGGCTTATCAGAACCATTACGAGGGTGGATAAAAGCCTTTGATCCACCAACACTTCAGGAGGCTATGAAAAAAGCTAGAAGCATGGAGTTTGCAGCCCCAAAGGGAAAAAGTTCACACAAGGAGGTCCCTTCTACTAGCAATGAGAGTCCTCAACACATTGATGACAAGAAAAAGAAATCAGCACAAGTGATTAATGAAGAGACACAAGAAGAGTTGAGGAAGAAGAAATTGTGCTATTGGTGTAAGGAACCTTATAACAGGGATCACGATTGCCCATTGAGACCTAAGAGCAAGGCAAATCGTTTCATGTGGGCATACTTTGAGGATTCCGATTTTGATGATGTGGACCAGCAGGTTGCTTCAGGAATTGATCAGGATGAGAAGACATCTACTCCCATGGCGTTTCTAGCCAATGTTCAGGATGAGACTACATTCAGATTCAGAGGGACAGTTGATGGACAGTGTTGCATTGCTATGCTGGATACTGGTGTGACACATAACTTTATTAATGGGGACTTTGTAGCTAGGTGCAGACTTCAAGTCGAGGATTTTGATGGATTCAAAGTTCGAATTGCTGATGGATATACCCTTGCATGCACTAGGCGGATTACTAATCTCACTTTGATGTTGAATAGTTACGAGTTACATTCTGACTTCTATGTGGTCAACATGGGTGAGATGGATATAGTTTTGGGCATGAAATGGCTCCAAGATTTGGGAGTCTTTACCCTCAATGTGCCTAAGATGGAGATGTCATTTGAGGTTGATGGTAAGAAACATGTGTTGAGGGGAATTATAGATGGAGGCTTGCATTCTATCACATCTTGTCGAGACGTGGATAGGAAAAGGAATTACTTGTCGAGACGTGGATTGGGCAAGGGATATTACAAACATCGAAGATGGCCTCAGGTACTAGAATCAACTTCCCCTCATCATCCAGGGGTGGTAACGCTGAAGAAGGAACTATGTGATGTCCTAATGCCTTCTAGAGCTGTGACACATGGAATACATTGTGCACCCCGCTCTTTGTCGGTAGATCCAACTCATAAGCCACCTCGACTATCTGCCTGATAATCCTAAACGAACCATAATATCGTGGCTTGAGTTTCTCTGCGCCACTCTTCCTAAGAGTAGATTGACGATAGGGCTGCAACATGAGATACACCATATCACACACCTCAAAAGATCACTCAACCCTCCTCTAATTAGCATATTGCTTTTGCTGATTTTGTGCCTTCTGAATATTCTCTCTGAGAGCTCTCATAATGTCCTAGTTCTCCTGTAAACGATCCCCAACACTAGACACTCTGTTGTCACTGAACACTAAATCAAGGAAGTTGGGCATCTCATACCCATAAAGTGCCATGAAAGTTGTCATCTGAATAGTCATATGGTAAGTGGAATTGTAGTAGTACTCACAAAGATGAATCCACCTAACCCAAGCTTTTTGCTGCCCAACTATGTAGTTCTGCTAGTATCCCTCCACCCACTTATTTACAATCTCAGTCTGTCCATCTATCTATGGATGGTAGTTAGTACTTGGAGTGAGCTCAGTCCCACAAAGCTTGAATAACTCCTGCCAGAAGTGACTCATGAACCGACTATCCTTGTCGCTAACTATACTTCGAGGTGAGCCATGTAGTTTGAATACCTACCGAAAAAACAACTCCGCCACCTGCACGGTTGAATATGTAGTAGTAATCGGGTAGAAGTGTGCATACTTCGTCAACCGATCAACAACCACATATATGCAGTCTCTACCTTGGGCTTTCGGCAATCCCGTAATGAAATCCATCGATAAGCATTCCCACTTCCTATCAAGAATTGGAAGTGGCTGTAACAACCCTGCAGGATAGGTAGACTCCTGTTTGTTTTGCTGACAAATAGGGCACTCTCTGACATAACGAATAACATCTGCCTTGAGTCCTTTCCAAGTGAATCGTTCCCGAATTTGTTTATAAGTCTTAAAGTACCCGGGATGACCAGCCATCAGTATATCATAGAAAGCTCTCAATATTGTGTTCTTCACCTCCGAATCTGGGATCAAAAAAATTCTCCCCTTGTAAATGATAAGATCATTCACAATGGAGTACCTGCTATCCTGCATTGTTCCATCACTGATGCCAGAAGCCCATGAGTTCTTGGCATACTCAACAATAACTAAATGTCTCCAATCCTTTGCAATCTGCACCATGGAGCTCAAGTGCAGTCGGTGAGACAAGGCGTCAACTACAACATTTTGAGTTCCTTTGACATAGGAGATGTCAAAGTCATATGACTATAACTTGTTGACCCATTTCTGCTGGCGATCATTCAAGTCTCGCTGTCCAAGGAAATGCTTTAGGCTGTTATGGTCAGTTTTGACACCGAATTTATTGCCAACAAGGTATTGCCTGAACTTAGCCAACGCGTGCATGATGGCTAACATCTCCTTGTCATAAATACTATAGCCCCTCTCGGGTCCCCTCAGCTTCCTACTCTCATAGGCAATAGGATGCTTATCTTGCATGAGAACCGTGCCAATGCCTTCACCAGAGGCATCACAATGGAGCTCAAAGGGCCTAGTGAAATCCGGTAATGCCAATATTGGGCATGATGTCATCAACTGCTTAAACCTCTCAAAACGCTCCTGGGCCTGAGGTGTCCATACAAATGTACCTTTCTTTGTCAAATCTGTAAGTGGTGCGGCATGCTGAGGGAATCCACTAACAAACTGACGGTAGAAGGCACACAACCCCACAAAACCTCTGAGCTAAGTAAGATTCTCAAGAATAGGCCACTCAATAATAGCGCGAACCTTATCAGGGTCCATGCAAACTCCTTCTGCATTGGTGATGTGACCCAAATACAAAAGCTCTGACATGCCCAAAGCACACTTGGACTCCTTGGCGTACAAGGACTCCCTATCAAGTATGCCCAAAACGGTATCCAAATGAGCTAAATGCTCCTCCCAAGATCTGCTATATACCAATATATCATAAAAAAACACCAGAACATATCTCCTCAATTGAGACTAGAAGACCCTGTTCATAGTGGACTGGAATGTGGCAAGTGCATTGGTTTGGCATAACCAAAAACTCAAAATGTCCACAATGACATTTGAAGGCAGTCTTCTCAATGTCTTGAACTCTGATTTGGTGGTAACCTGACCTCAAATCTATCTTGGAGAAATAACAAGCCCCATGAAGCTCATCTATCAGCTCATCGATGCGAGGGATGGGATACCTGTTCTTTATTGTCTTCTTATTTAACAGCCGGTAATCTATACACATCCTGAGTGTAGTATCTTTTTTCTTCACCAAAACAACTGATGAAGCGAAAGGAGACTTACTCGGCCTTATGTGTCCCATAGCTAACAATTCTTTGATGGTCTTTTCAATTTCATCCTTCAAACACTTGGGATGCCGGTAAGGAGTAATCATAACGGGCTTGGCGCCCTCCTCCAACTCAATGATGTGCTCTATGCCTCTATCTGGAGGTCTGCCAGGTGGTATATCAGTAAACACCTTAGTGTGTTTAGTTCTAAGCTCTTGAATGTTTGGATGATAGGCTGGTTTTTTCTGCTCATCATGAGAAGGCATCAACATACACTCTGCAGCCCACTCCACCATGTCATGTCTCATAAGTCTCTCCATCCTCCTAAGAGAGATCACCTTCAAATTATTGTCCTTGATGACTTTTAACACATGAGTCTTCCCATCAACCTGGAATTTCATCTCCATCTCTCTATGGTTGAGAGTAAACTCACCAATGGCATGAAGCCACTTCATGCCAAGTACCAGATCCGTGTCTCCCATATTAACAACACAAAAATCTGCCTTGAATTCATAGTTGTTAAGACGCATGGGAAGATCTGGAATCATCCTCTCACATTTGAGAGTATATCCATCAACCACCTTGACCCTAATGCCTTCAAACTCCTGTTTGTATGCCACGTTTTTCAACCAACCGTGCATCTATGAAGTTATATGTGGTACCTGTATCAAGTAGAGAAATAAATTTTTGACCTGCCAAGACACCACGTATCCTAAAAGAACCTTCTTTTTGCATGCTAGTTATGTAGGCATCTTGTAGGTTGCCTTCACCTTCACCTTCTTCTTCATTTTCTTCATTTTCTGCCCCGAAATCCTCATGAACAGCATGCTGATCTGTCATATTAGTCAAGTCTTTACCCTCATAAAACCACTCCATTTGCTTGGGCTTGCCCTTAGGCCTAAGAGGACAATCATGTTTATCATCATATGGGCCCTTGCAATAGAAACATAACTTCCTTTGACGTAAATCATTAAGTGTTTCCTTGTCTAAGGGTGCTGCAAACTGCTTCTTTGAATCATAAGGTTCTGATTTCTTTGGGGCTGCTTTGCTGTCACTAGTTGAAGAAGATGGCTTTGATCCAAACTTGCTGTGAGAAGCTTAAAATTCCATGCTATGTGCCTTCTTCATAGCTTCTTGCAGTGTAGGGGGATCGAATGCTTTGATCCAACCTCTCATGGGTTCAAATAAATCCCTCAACAAATAATATAATCAGTCTCCTCTCTGAAATACCTGTAACCATGACTGAAAGTTTTTGAAATTCACTAATATAAGAATCCAAACTGCCCACTTGTCGAAATTGAGCAAGGTCTCTAAAATATGATTCAAGATCTTTCTTGTCAAAACACTCTATCAACCTGTTAACAATTTCCTGATAAGTGTTGATATGGTCATGTTGCAAAGTGACCATCCCATGATGACACCAATCATGGGCTACCCCATCCAAATGCAATGTTGCATACTTAATTGCATCATTTTCGGTCATGGGACATAGAGATAAGAAGGTATCCAACTTGCTAATCCATGCTCTAGCTGTAACCTTACCACTGCCATCAAATGTGGGAAGTGTGAGATTACTTGGGGCTTGTTTAAGATCCCTGTTTTGAGTCCTAGGCCTCCTATCTTGCCTTGCCCTGAAATGCTCTCTTTTGTCTCATGTAATGATCAAGAGTCAAATGGTCCCTCACACGCTGCGATAACAAAGCCCACTCATCATGCATGGCCATAACATTATCTGTGAACATTGCTTCAACCTCTTCATCCTCATTACCTTCTTCTGGTTCATCCCTCACAAATGTAGGACGTGTAGGCCTATAAAAGGTATGTGTGGGTGCTCTTCTTGCTCTTGGAGTTCCAATAGCACTTCCATGGTCCTCTTGATCATGATTGACTCTTCTAGGTTGATCCAACCGTTATATGGCTACTGCAAGCCATTCTAAAACAGTGAATACACGCTGCTGCCCTGCTTGGAGACCCCTCATAATTTTTGTGGCTTCTCTTTCATCCATATTTCCATCATTCTTGTCACCCATTATCTCTTCAATTTGTGGTATTGGCTCAAACAGATTTTCTTGTTGAGCTCTTCTTCTGGTATAGTACCTGTGTGGACCAACTTCTTGTGGCCGCATAAGAAGCTTTAACCCTTAAGGATGGTAGGATCAAAGCTTTGATACCACTGTAAGAGACCTGCTGTCTCTAAACCCCTGAAACTGGTGCTGAATGTTGGAAGTTTGTTTGTTTTTGAAGATTTTGTAATTTTTTGGTGTTTTTGGATATATATGATTTTTTGGTTTTTTGGATAAATAACCAGCAAATGAAAAATACAGAGCACGTGCAAATTTCTGAAACCAAATTGACTAAACTGAAATGATTCAATCTGCAAATGTATTTTCTAGATAATAGAATATATACAAAGCTGATTCAGCAATAGTGCAGACCCGGAAATGCCAATATGAAGCTTTTATTAAATTCTGGAATTTTATTGCAGTCACTGGGAAACCCTTGGAATGTATGGCCTGCCTGGTATATCAATTTCTCCAACTTAAAATTGATTGCTAGAGCCTTTAATAGCTTAGATGCCACCAAAGGAAGAGGTATGAAGCCAAAAGAGAAGGCATTTTGGCCTTGAACAAACACGCCTCTAGCTGGAGATGTACGGCCTAGGAAAAACAGCAGGTATGGCCTGAGAAGATGCTGTTGTACGGCCTAGGGATGTGTGATGACAATTCTTAATTGCAGCCTTCTGTCTTTCAGAATTTATCTTTCAATCTGCCTTAAACCCTTGAATATTTCTTCACAATTATGCTTTGTTTTGGTCTCTGGATGAAACCAAATCTCCTGGCAAACCTTCAATGGATATCTCACCACCTCAGATTGCTCAAACAATGAAGAGTTGATGTTCTCCAATGTTGTAAATGATGAAATTCAATAGAAACCCTTGGTCTCTTTTAGAACTCCAAGAAATGCACAAAAAGCAAAGTCAAGTATTCTCATAATAAGAGGTCAATTTGCTTTTTGGAGGCTTATATACTCCTTTACTTGGCATGATTTCCAATGCATTATTAAATGCTTTTTAAATTGCTTTTTAATATTTTATGTTGACTTTATAATATGTCTTCATAATGGCATACTTTTCAAGAAGTATTAATTGCTCATCATTAATGAGATGGCCCCACATTATAAAGTTAAGTCGTAACTTTATAATATCACTTTATATTATATAATATTTAATATCATTTAAAGCCATTAAAATATTAAAAACTCATTAAATACACATAATCACGCCATATCAACTGAAACTGAAGTCAACACCGTAACCCCACATATGACTAGGTGCCTTGCTAATAATAGCAACTCTAACTCACTGCCAAGGTGACTTACTATAAATAGTAATTACGTCAATCTGTGTCCAAAAGTCTCTATCAAAGCCAAATCCTGACCCTAGCAAACCACTGGAGAGAAGTAATGTCACCAATCGACCAAGCAATTGCCTTAGAGGACCTCTATCCATCAGTGTCAGCCTAGGAGGGTCAAAATAATAGGCTAACTCCTTTGAAACAAGAACTGACTAGGATGGGGACATTACACAACAACTTTAGCCCAAAACCTTTGTTCTAGGCCAGCACCACTCAACATACTCCTAGCCTTCTCCATCAGTGCCCTGTTCATTCTTTCTGCAACTCCATTCTGTTGTGGAGAATATAGAGTTGTCTTCTGTCTATGAATACCACAATCTTTACAGAATCTATCCAAATCATTAGAGCAGAATTCACTGCCATTATTAGTCCTCAAATATTTTCTTTTTCTTTTTCCAATCTGCAACTCAACCATTGCTTTAAATTCTTTAAATCGATTGAAAACTTCAGATTCACTCTTTACAAAATATACCCATGTCCTACTATAATCATCAATAAATGAAACATAATATGTGGATTTACCAATTGAAGGAACATCTACAAGACCAAATGCATCAGAATGAATAAGATCTAATACACCACAAGATTTATGAGAACTCGAGTAAAACTGAACATGGTTTTGTTTTCCATAAATGAAATACTCACAAAAATCGAATTCAAGATTACAATCAGACAAACCTTCAATAAGGTTTTTATTTTTCAAGAACTTAGACCCTTTTCTCCAATGTGGCCAAGTCTTTGGTGCCATAACATAGGTTTCTCTGCAAGTAACTTTGTCTCAGAAGAAAGAGCACCCTTGGGTACCCAAAAGCTATACCATCTATTGAAGGTGAAACCCTCACTTCTTCCACAGACTTGCTTTTCACATAAGTACTATTGCACTCAATAGTGCATGCATCAAGCTTATACAATGTGCCATATCTGACACCTCTAGCAATCACCATAGCACCTCTGACCATCTTGCATCCTGCATCAGAAAATACTACCTGCACACCTGCATCTATTAGTTTGCTCACAGATAACAAATTTCGTGCTAATCCAGGGATATGCAACACGCCATTAATCCTTTTTATTCTACCATTAGGAAACCTTATTTTAACTTTACCACGACCAACAATGTCTAAATGAGAATCATCATCCAAGTACACCTTACCTCCATCAAATTCTTCATATTCACAAAACCAATCTCTATTAAAGGTCATATGAAAAGATGCACTTGAATCAATTAACCATGCATCATTACCTGCATGAGTTGCCAAAGCTGCAATGAATGCGTCACCATCTTCCTTCTCAGACTTGGAATCAGAATCAAATTTCTTATTTTTCTTCTTCTTTGTAGTCCTTACGAACATGTCCAGGCTTACCGCAGTTCCAACAAATAAATTTGGACTTTCCAAGAGACTTAGATCTCCGCTTGGACTTGGATTTGTTATGCCTCTCATTCTTCTTTCCTTTTTCCTTAGGTCTTCCATGAACATTCAAGGCCTCCTTGGCACTGATGGATACCTTCCTCCTCATCTCTTCAGTAAGCAATGAACCCACCACATCTCCAGTCTTCAATATAACAAAAGTACCCCCAATAGCCATAACAAGAGAATCCCACAAATCAGGAAAAGAACAAAGCAAGATTTGACATTTTTCTTCCTCATCCATTTTGACACCGACTGATGCCAACTGAGCCACCAACATATTGAATGCTTCCAGGTGGTTTGGAATTCGTCCACCCTCCTCCATTATCAAGGAATACAATTTCTTCCTCAAGAAAATCTTGTTCACTAAGGATTTGTCTTGATACATCTCACCAAGCTGCTTCCATAGTTTTTGTGCAGAGGTCTCTTCATGGACTTTAATTAAAACAGAGTCTGCCAAGCACAATTTGATTAGACCTTTGGCTTTACAGTCCATAACATCATATTGAGCAACTTGAGTAGGATCTGCAGGCCTTGAAACATTCTCATCAATAGCAACCCACAAATCATGATCTATCAACAAATCCTCCATCTTTAGCTTCCACATCTCAAAATTATTTCCAGAAAATTTCTCCACCTCTATTCTCCTTGATGAACTTGCCATCTGAAAATTCCTTCAACAAGATCACAAAGTGTCTTCTGCACAAACTCCCACTCAAATCTAGATTAGTTCAAAAAACCCAACAACCCACAACTGAAACCAAAGGTGATCAAGCTTTGATACCAATTGTAAGGAAGCTAAGGTAGTGGAACAACTTCCTACACCAACCTTAAAGAGGAGAATAATGCAAAACTTTTACAGATCTTTAACAGTTACAAAAATTTAAACAAAAATAAACACAAGTATCATGCATACCACAACACAATGATTTACGTGGGGGAAACCCTTTGAGGAGAAAAACCCCACACTCCAAAAGCTGCCCAATAACTTATTTAGAAATCAAAAGATTACAATATACTTGCAGAGCAAGCTTCTCATAGGAGTATCACCACTAGAGATCAACCGCTATTAGACTCTCAGAATACACCCGTCTACATACATCCCACCTTCTTATAACAATCTTTTTGGAACCTTCTAGAATTAGGGTTTTACAAGGCTGTTTTTCATTTGATGTGTTAACGGAAAAACCTTGACGTGTTAGCAAGAAAAAACCTTGACGTGTCAGTGGGAAAAAACTTTGACGTGTCAGCAAGAAAAAACCTTGAATTACAATATATTTGCAGAGCAAGCTTCTCACAGGAGTATCACCACCAGAGATCAAGAGACACCACAATTGCTATCAGACTCTCAGAATACACTTCGTCTACATACATCCCACCCGTTTATAACAATTTTTTTAGAACCTTCTAGAATTAGGGTTTTACAAGGTCGTTTTTCATTTGATGTGTTAACGGAAAAACCTTGACGTGTCAATGGGAAAAAACCTTGACGTGTCAACAGGAAAAAACCTTTACGTGTCAAGGAAATTTTTTTTTTGGGGCATTGCCCTGAACCCCACGTCTTGTTATGAGTGTACAGTATTTGCATGATCAATTGCCACATACCAACATATATTCTATATATAATTGTAAGGTTGAGACACATTTTCCCAACACATTCTTCTTGCCACGTCATTCATTGTTGCATTTGCCCATTGTCACCATAAATAAGGAATTCATTGTTTTGTATGTTAGTTTTGTAAGATCTTTCACAAGTTTGTCTTCTTTGCAATAGATAAAATATGATTGCATCTGGATTGCTTTGATTGCATGTGATTCACAATTTCGCCTCCTAGATGGGTACAACGTGCCTTCTAGACTTGATTATCTTGTAGAGATTTCTCTAGACATCACTTTGGTTTGACACTAGTGTCTCTTCCAACTACAAGGTACCATGGTTTGCAAGGAGAACAACATTGTTAGCTTCTCAACAGAAATGCCTAACCAAGAAATCTTGCATTCCATCAAGAATAGGACAAATCAAATATATCCATTTCCTTAATTTCCAATTAGTTGCATTTCTATCTTTTATTGCATTAATATAAATCATTGAATGAACCTTCGATGACAATGTTTTTTATATTTCCCTACACATAGTTTTAGACCTTTGTATAAAGCCTAAAACTCAACCTGATTGTTAGTACTAGGCTGGAGTTTCTTAAACACTGCCCATATGAGGAATTCCACCACATTTTTGATGATGCAACATGCACTTGAGTCCTCAAGGTTTTCTTGTGAGTCGCGATCGAAACTCATCTTCAATCTTCCACTTGGAGGGGCTAGCCATTTTTCTTTTTGTCTTATTTTTAAGAGCACTCTTGGTTGACATTAGAAGAGTGACCGGTGGGGATCTTGTTCAAACTCTATGGCTTTAGAAACAGTTCATCCGAGTGGGTGTATTGTTTAGATTTTGAGATCTTCCCCTTGACATTAAAGTATTCACTTATACCAACTTCAATCCTTTTTGTAACTTCTACATTTGACTGCCTACTTTTGAAGATTCTTCTATTTCTCGCTTTCCACAATTGCCATATAACCATGGAAGGACTTACAAACCATAGTGCCTCCCAAATTGATTTATTGAAAAGGTGCAATCAACTTTTTAATAGTTTCAAAATATATCTCTATAGAGCTCTAGTCCAACTCAGCTTCTTAGTTAACCAATTCCAACATTTGTTGGCAAAAGGTCAATTGAATAACATATGGTCAATAGTTCACAACCTCTCACCATTGAGGATCCACTTGTGCAACTTATTCCACGCCAAGGATTTAGCTTTGGTAAACCATTGGAACCCTACAAAGATCTAATGGCTAGGAAGAGTTGATTGGAAGTGTATTTTGAATACGATACCCAAGTTTGACGGGATAACAACCTAGTTCAGCATCACTACAAATTATTTTTATCATCCTTTTGAAATAATACAATCCTTGTTTTAGTTTGCTCTGCCATACTTTTAATTCTAGCCTAGGGTGAGATAGGTGCTCTGTTGAAATCCTTGCATTCCCATTCCACTCCATTCTCATTGGTTTTCTTAATTACATAATCTGCCACATTGACACCCCACACTTCCTCCATGATTTCCCTACACTTGCTTAACTTAGGATTTCTGAAAGAGGCACAAAGTTGTTCCAATAGTCAGCCCAAAAATTGGTTGACTTCCTATTATTGATGACCCAAGGCACATGGTTTGTTATGATGGACTTGCAAGACATCACGAGTCTCCGAATTTGAGAACCAATTGGAGGATTGGCTATTGTTAAAATTCTACTCAGGTCCCCATTATCAAGATACTTCTTCTTTAAAATTTGACCCCATTGGAATGCATTGTTCTAAAATATTTTCCAAACTAGCTTCACACCAAGCACTTTGTTGTGCTTCAAGGTAAATTGAGTTTCGACACGTCCATCAAATTTTCTTTTCCTCACTGTATCCCAACTTACTAACGGTATTCTCTTTACCTTGTTGGATCCTTCCTATAAAAATTTCTTAATCTCTTCATAGTCCCATCTAGATCTCACATGACATTCTTCCTGAGTTCGAGGCACAACATCATATAGATAGGAATCACAAAGAGCACAACCTTTATCATTAGAATCTTACCTACCATTGTGAGCCATTGACCATTCCATGCCTTTGACTTTTTTTTGCATGCCCCAAATTATGCCTTCCCATAGAGTGGTCTTTATTGTGCCTTTGAACAACAAAACACCCAAATATTTTCTTGGAATGGAGTCAATATTAAAGCCCAAAAGTTTTGAAATCCTCCTTTGCTACCTTCTTAGTATGAAAAATAATCTTGCCTATGGAGGTACCACCATGTACGAGCATCTACACTATATTGGTCTTGAGGAGCACAAATACTTTGATTTTGTCCTGACATGAACTTGCCAAAGTCTTTCCTAACATTTTCCACCTCTTCTGGATTTAAGAAGAGTCTTTTGAATGCCTGCTTGTACCCATTAGCAATTTCACTATCTCTATATGGTGTTCTCACTAGGAAAGCAAGCATCTATGCGCTATATTATTTGGGAGACGATGCATATGCAAGGAGATGAAATGGTGGGTTCATCTTGTTCCAACAGCGATGAATGATTTTTTCAACACTTTGAAAAAATGTTTCTTCGGGGTCATTCTCTTTTTGTGCTATTATGACCTTTATTTTTCTATCATGGAGTCAATGCCATCATAGATTTCCCCCAAGCATGGTCGATTTGTATCAACAAACCTGCTCATACTCATATGGCTCAGTGAAACTCAAGACATAGTCCACACGAGCCCACCAATAGTCATCTAGGATTAATGACTTCACCTTCTGGGCCCTCTTTGAACTTGATTGCTTCTAAATACTCCATTGGTTGCTAATAACCATGGCACCCAATGCCTCTCACACCTTCACAAGTTGTCTCAAAATGATTTTGTGTGAATCAAATTAGGTCTCAACAACCTAGGATCATGTAAAACATAAGTTAATATCACATTAAAATATATTATATAAGTATACATGGCATAAATAAAATTAAAAAATAAATAAAATTTACTTTCAACAATTCCAAATTCAGGAAAGTCTTGAAAATGCTTTGTGACATATGGTGGTTTGTCACAAACATTTGGATCTCCTCACCTTTTTGGTATATAGCTTTCACCTACTCTATTTGAGTGCCAATTTCTCGCATCACCAAGTTAAGGGAGTGTGCGGTGCATGGTGTCCAAAAAATGTGTTCATACCTTTCCTCAACCAAAGCACCTGTAGCCTTGCATTTTTGTATTGTCTGTAATGATTTGAACATTTTCAGGGCCCACCATCTCAATGGACTCAATGAGGATTTTAGAAATGAATTCCACATCCTTGATTTGCCCCTCACAATCAATTGCCTTCAAAAACATTGCCCCTTTGGGGGACATTGCAATAACATTTATTAAAGGTTGGTTTTTGCAATCTTTCCATCCATAAAAAACAATAGACACTCTTGTTTCAATCCAATAATCCCTAATTGGTTTGAGTGATGTCTCTACAATTTTTTTCTCTCTTGCTAATAAGGTGGTGGGCACCTTTTCATACCCAAGACCTATGAAACCAAAAGGTGCACTATTGATCGCTGCCACCATTTCATGCCAATATGGTGAGCTCACCAAGTTGAAAGGAAGACCATTGGCATAAATGCAATGTGCAACTTTTTCCTCTACAATGTCTTTTCCTTTAGTTTGAAACGTCTTATCCAATGGGCCTCTTTTGCGGGAAGGAGTGGGATCTTCTACTTGGATAGAGGGTGTCTCCAAGAAAGGATGTTGAGAGGCCATTACTAAATCTGTAGGTAAATTCATTGATGGTTCTGTTTGCTAAAGGATAAGATCTTAATTTTGCTCTTTCACTCACAGCATCAGCTTGTTCTTGTTCTCTAATGAACGCCATATTTTTTTCCATTGGCAATCCCTTCTTATTTCGCCCTTACATATTCTAATCCCTTTCCCACTTTGTGCGCATAAGTGAAATTTCAATCGACTATACGAGCTTTTAAATTGGACTCCGCACTCACCACAATCCCAAATGAATGCCCCACCTCTTGGAAGTTGTTCAAGCATCATAACATAATTCCATAAAGGAGATGCTTGATCAGTTTTGAATTTTTTGTTTGCATTAATACCCACTGAACTTGAACTTGTGGCCATTTCAAATACATTGCAATTTGATTTTGCTGTTATAAGAAATTATAAAACTTTAAATTACAAAATAAATAAATAAATACAACCCTAGAATATGTATAAAGTATAAAGTAATGAAAGTTCAAAGTGAAATCCAAAAGACATTGAAACAAATATCAAAACTTGTTTCTTCTTTTCTAAAAAAAAATTTAAAAAATAAACTTGAAAAAATTCATAAAAAACTTGAAGCAATTTGTTAAAAAATTAAAAATTAAGTTACAATGCTTACCTTAGATGATTAGATCTCCTTTGTGCAAGTGATCCTCGATCCTTTGGCACTCTTTGATCGATCTCCTTCGAAATACCAACCCTTCAAAATGGAAAAATATACTTGATGAATGTGTTTGAGGAGAGCAATGAAATGTTGAATAGCTTTAGATGGTGTTTTCTAGGGTTTATGGCACTTTTTAGGTAATTTTATATGTTTTGCATTCACTTTTGGTGCCCCCTAGGAGATGGCGCTTGCGAGAGCGCTTGGGAGCGTCGGGAGTGCCTAGGGAGCACCCCAAACGCCCCAAGTTCCTTGTGGGTTTGCATTTCGTAGACCCACAGGGAACCTAGGGTGTCCGTGACGCACCCTGGGCACTCTTGGGTGCTCCCAGATCGGGCCGCTCCCAGAATGGGTACGAGGATCAAAACCAAGGAACCCAGTAACACAGATTCGAATCCTCACATAAATATTAGAGATTTGAGTTGCCTCCAAGTATCTCCATCTTGATGGAGCTAGTGTAGCCCATGCTATTTCCTATGTTTGTGAGTCTTGTTGCAAGAGTTTTGCCCTTGGTCTCCTTGTGTTGTGTAGTGCAACGCTTGGGTTCAGGACATGGCTTAATCGCCTCTTGTGGATCTGGGTTCGTGACATGGCTTAATCGCCTCCGGTGGATTTGGGTTCGTGACATGGCTTAATCGTCTCCTGTGGATCTTGGATCTTGTATAAATCTGGCGGTTGTATCGAGCATTGACAAATCGATCTTTTGGTGCAACGGTAGCCGCCTGTGCAACAATTGGTATTAGAGCTGAGGTCACAGGTTCGAACCCCTCGCTTGCGCTAGGGGGGGGGATTGTTGCAAGAGTTTCGCCCTTGGTCTCCTTGTGTTTTGCAACACAGCGCTTGGGTTCGTGACATGGCTTAACTGCCTCCTGTGGATCTGGGTTCTTGTATAAATCTGGCGGTTGTATTGGGCATTAACAGGTCGATGTTTTGGTGCAACGACAGCCGCTTGTGCAACAAGTCTTTCAATTGTTCAATATTCCAACGAAAAATTGTCAAGTTGGGTCCAATATGGAGTGCCATGGGGGGAGCAAGCTAGTTGGTTGAAATTAGGACACCATTTTTGTGTACAAAGTTGTGCTCTTCATCCTTCAAAGCCCATTTTGGAGGACAAAATCCTTATCTTCATCTTCCAACGTTCATGAAGAATGGAAGCCACCTCATCTTCTTCAAGACTAATTGATAGGTGTGGAAAACTATCACCTTCCTTATCATCTTTGGAGTGTTGCATGTTGCTTCCTTTTCTAGTTTTGTTGTGTTGATCCTTTACTTTCTTTTTAGGTGCGAGCCATTATATATATATGTGTGTGTGTGTATGATTTGTAATTTTATATACAAAGGTATGATTGTAATGGTGAAATTTACATAGCATGCCAATTTCTATTTTATTTTGGGTTCATTTTGAGGAATTGTCTTAATATGATTTACATGGTGACATGTAGCATACTCTTGTGTGTTAGGCTTGGCTCCCTTTTGGATCCTTATCCATCCTCAAAATTGAAATAATTTTAATGAATTAAATTTGCCTAATTTACAAGAAATACAAAATGAGGGGCATGACAAGAATTTAGTACAGGAATATGTACTCTTCATGTAGACACAATTCAAATTTGTGCTTATATTGGTAAAACTCATCAATACAATTTAGTGCTGAAATTGCAGTACTTTCATGCAGTGGATGCTTACGAGACATCTATAACTAAACATTAATAATTGTGTAACACATTTTTCACATGATAATTACAGGCTCAAGCATTAAAATTATCAAGACTACAGACTAGGCTTGGACATATTTCAATACACTTACCTTCAAATGGCACTATACTATACTCTGTTGCATTTCGTAGTACAGTGAGTATAGTTTTGTCTAAACTTTACATAAGCAACAACAAATAATTGATCACTTGAATTTTCCAAAATTCAAAATTTAATTGATCACAATAGAAAATGGTGATGAATTATTGATGGTCTATTTATTAGTCATGTTGCCTTGGTGAAAATTGCGATCCTTTTCTTTTCCTTCTGTTTCCTACTCTCCTAGGAGGCTAGGACACTTTGTTCCTAGGGGTGTTACTTGCAATTCTGTTTTCAATGAGATACAGTAATTCTCCCTTTTAGGATATTCCTAAATTTAGGCTTGCAAAACAATAATAATCACTAAAAGCTGATATTAGTAATGACAAGTATAAACTTTATGGTTATATTCAGATTAACACAAAATATTATAATATTGAGAGCAATACATCATAGCTAAAACATCATAATAGTTAGATCTATAGTTCATAACATCTTTAACATTTGGATTCAAAATATCTTAACATTATTAAAATGGTTATTCCAAAGCATATTTCTATAGCCAATCATATTAGGAATTCACTTGAAGTACTTGCAAACCGCAATCTCAAGGATGGTTGTTCTTGTATTGTGAGAGCATGGGTGGATCCTTGTCCATCCATCTCGAGGCGGTGTACTTGAAAAGACCCTCAAGCCCAGGAGCACTTATATGCCTCCTGGCCCACAAGTGCTCCATCTTGTGGGTGCTGTACTTGAGAATTCCCTCAAGCCTAGGAGCAGTCATTCGCCTCTCGACCAAGGAAGATGGCATGATCTCAAGTCCACTCCATCCCTCAATCCATGTTGGAGGCATTCCATCCTCCTTGATCAATCCCAAGAGTGCTCATTCGCATCCCAACCCATGAGCGCTCCATGTCGAGGGTGGTGTGCTTGATAAAATGCATGAAGAGTGTCTTCCTCAACAAGATTGGGAGCACTCATACGCCTTTCGGCCCCACAAGCACTCCATCTCAGGGCTGGCATACTTGATGAAGGAAAAGCCGATACTTCACCTCTCATGAACTCGGAAGGTTGATCGATTTCCCTTGCAAAGCACTTTTATAAATTTAAAATAGATTGCTAAAGGAATCTACAATATTAATTGGAATAAAATATCCTTATATATGTATATATATATATATATATATTATAATTACATATACATATACATATAGTTATTCGTAATTTATAATTTAAAACTTACATCCCAATAATATTCTTCCTAAAACAATATTAATTTCCAATAGATCTCTTATTTTCCAATTTCTTATTTTTTCCTCTTTTCCAATCCACTTCCTTGATAGATGAGTGATGGAGAATAATATATTTCCCCATTGATGATTTCTTCTCCAATAGTTACAACTCTTCATTGCTGCACTTGGAGAATAATAATTTAATTTTAAATAAGTCAATTTGTTAGTGCTGCTGTCTATTTTTTGTAATCAGTCCTAATAATTCCTCACCCCTCCCTTTCCTTGTAGATCTACCTTCCTTATATATCTTATCTTGCTTAAGGGACACAACCTTTCATATGCTGGTTGACCATTCTTAACAACTTAATCTGTATTTAATGCCAGTTTGGTGTAATATTAATTATCTTTATAGGCTGCAGACATTTAGGACTTAAACGGGACATTACAGATATGATGTTCCTCCTTAGGTTCCATTCTAAGTTGTTAAATTGGAATTGGGTATGGATATGGGTGTGTTTGTATGATATGCTGGTACAACAGATATTTTAGGGGGGCTAGGCATATTCTGGGTATGCTGTACAAATATATATATATATATATATATATATATATATATATATATATATATATCAGCTGGTCAACTGAAACACAAAAACCCTATCCCAAAGCCCTCTCCACATGTTTTTTCTGCTGTAATGTTGAAGTTATGTCTAGCAGCAGCTAGTAGATCTGAAATGCATGTAGCCTAAAGGAAATTGCGTCTGTGTTTGTTGTCTTCTTCCTTCCCACAGTGGAGAAAAGTCATGACATAAACAATATAATAAAGTTTAGGGCTTTTTTTCGGTAAAAAATGTCTGAAAAAACCCTTCAAAATTGTGTGTACAGTTTGAACCACTATAGAATTGGCATGTCCTCACTAGAGATAGCTAGATTTGACAGAGAAAAGTTGGAAACATTTTTAAGTGGAAAAAATTCAAAACCTTGGTTGAATCGATAGGTGATTCAAACTAGGATCAGATTCCAGGATGTTTCGTACTTAGAATCGGCTTGTATATGTGCCAATTTGGTAACTTAGTTGCCATTCTCTTCTTACAAGAAAAGGTTAAATCATGATCAATGTAGGTAAACTTGGAAAATATTTAACCTTAAAGCTGTCTCTGGAGATTTATTTTTTCAGGCAAAAAGGTACTCTATTAAGTTTGCTTGTGGCTTGAGGGGATTAAATAGCAGCTCTATTCTGTGCTGTACTATGGTATCAAGCATGGCTTTCTTGTTAATTTATCTATCCATGATAAATATTATCGCTTGTAACTCTTATTAATTCCCTGCTGTGACATCACATTTCTTGATAAATTTTTGTTAAAGTTTCTATTCTTTGTAGCCAAACTCAGACTTAAATTGGTGCCTATCATTTTGTCTCTTTCTTTCCCCTTTAATAGATAAACAGCATCCATGCATTATTGTCATTATGCATTGTCATATACATTGGCTTGGAATGTTCTCTCTTCATGTATGCTTTGATACATCTTCTTTGTATTCTACTGTGACATTATTCCAGGCCACCTTTCTTGGATGATGTAAGTTTGTAACTCTATAAAGGGATGTTGGGTGGCTTGAGAGCTAACTGTGTGCAAGGTGGTTGGTGCTTTTAACTGCAATATATTAATTATAGCTTGCCTGTGTCACATACTTTAAGAGCCTGGAGTGACAAACTGCCTACTCTGGTCAAGCATAGGCCGTCACTTCTGCCCACTCCTTCGATCTTCGACTTAAATGTTGTGGGGGGGTTGGGGGTGAGGGGAGTTATTTTAAAAGCAAGTAACTATATAATGCTGCCCTCTCCCTGCCTGTTTCTCATACCTAACGAATGGAGATCAAAACAAACAAATGGTGCTCATGATACAAATTATATCCCGGGGCAATCCGGATGGTATTTCAAACCTTAGAAATGAAGAGACTAAGCTTTAACAAGATGAGAACAATGTGAAAAAGGAGATGAAACAATATGATGGTGCCTGTCAACTGCTGGGAAGGGAAGGATGCGCACCAGAGAACTTGATACTTGATGATTAAACAATGGGTTGGATGTGTATATATACAAATCAATACACAAATTCAAAGGAGGTTGACCTGGAATATATTTAAAGGAGGCTGGTCTAAATGAGCACTTAGCCCAAAATTCATTAGAATGTCCATGGAGAAGATTACAAACTCTAACAAGGTTGACTAGGGAGATAGATCATTGAGACTATTTTAGATCCTCCCTACTTGAAGCATAAGGGGAGATGTTGGAGTTTGTAATCTTAGACAAGATTATAAATTCCAACAGATGAATGGCATTATTCATCTCTAGTGTATCTCTTTTTGACTATCAGTAGATATGCTATCTGGATTCTTGTAAGCCATAAGGTTTATGAAATCCTTATCCCTTACGGTTTAGTCTGTGCCAAATGAGCTTAGGGTTGATACGTTAATTGGCACTTGGTTTATCTTCTATCTTCAGTTTTGTTTTCTTCTGCTTATGTTGGTAATCATGACTGATAGTTAAGATCAATTTTAAGTTACAAAGGAGTTTAACATAGCATGTTTAGCACAAATGAATACACTAAATTGTCTTCATTTTGATGATACAGGAGAGTTTGAAGCACTGTGTAAGGGATGCTTTGAGTAGGAAACAACTACTGGCCTTCATTGTGTTGGATAATCCAGAGGAATCGATACTGAATGTGCAAGTAATACTTCACTAGATTGTGGCTAGATTTTAAATTGTACATTTTCTTTTAGCAATTTCTTTGGTATCTGATTCTTGTGTTACATGCTTTTCTGCAGTCTGTATCATTCACAGGGGGAGTACCTACATTCTCCAAGTACTTGGATTCGTTTCCTTTCCCATATTATATTATCTTGAAGAGCATTGAGGCACTGCCCAAGACACTGGCAGATTTGTTGAGACAGGTATTTCTGTTTTGGAACCCCTTTTATCACTTCTTTCTTTGGTTGATCTCTACATTGTATATTCTGCCAAGAGAAACACTTCTGGATTGTTTATCACAATTTTACTTGTTTGAATTTGCAATGATACAAGTTACAAATATAGCTTTTCCATGAAATTTGATATATGTCTGACAAACCTCCATTAATGGAATACAAAGATAAGCTGTGTTACTGAATCAGCTGGGAACTTCCCTGGAAATGGGTACAAAATGTTTTGGGTATGGAATTGGGCACAGGTACTCTGTGGAATTGCACAAGGTACTGAAGATCTGCCCCAAAATTGCCTGGGTACATCCAGCAGCATACCAGGTGATGACAGGACAGAAATGTGGTACCTTGAGCGATTTCAGAGGGTCCCTGGGTTTTGGCACCTCTTTTTTATTAATTGTTTTGACCCTCAAGTTTGACTTTTCGACTTGAAAATCTAACTCTAATTTTATTCTCATACAGAAAATATGTTGGCATCAATGAAACAACATATGAATGAAAGCAATAAGCTCTGCCATCTTGGTTTTATTGCACGCACAAAATCCAATCTTTGGTATGCCCCTGATTCTGCATTTACATGGTAGAGTGCCACCCTCCTTGTAGCCAATATCAGATAAAGTTCTCCACCAGAGAACAGAACATTACTTTTCTAGAGAAAGCTCCTCCATCTGAGAGGCTTCTCTATCCAAAGAGTATTGTACCCCTTGTCTAAAGAGATGATCTATTCCCTGCTCTTCCCTGAATCCTGACTCACATTTTATATTGTAACACTTGGTAAACCCCTAATTCTTAGTAATGTTTTGAATGTCTTGCAGTTGGGCGGTAGAAGGCAGTAGGCTGTTTTTATGACAGTTGAAGGCAACACTGTTAGGATTGATGAAACTCCTAACTATATTTTTTGGTTTGATGAATTGGACTTTACACCACCCAGTTGCATTTTATCAGAACTATCCAAAATGTTTTCAACAGAACCATTTTGTGTGTACCCACATTGATTGCAGTCCAAGAAACCATCTCAAATTGGGATAATGTGTGTCTCATATATCCTGCTACATGTCTATTGAGAATGCCATAACCACAACAAACTAATATTTCTCATTTTATTTTTGGTGAGCTAAAATCCCGTTTCCAATGCTTCAAGTAGGTACAATGCTGGAAATGGTTAGAGTCTCGATTTACACATGCCTATTACATTTGCTCAAAACTTACCGAGGCTTTGTATTTTGTAAGCAATCCTAAATTTTGCAATTCCAAAACAGTTTTGTAATATCATTCCATGAGACTCAAAATCATAGAGACAACTCCTCTAAAATGCTTACAAACTTGTAAAGAACACTATTTAGTGCCACATCCTATTCCATCACACTCCAATAAACAACGATTTTTTTAGATCAAAAATCATGTGTCTTTGAATGCTTTCACATTTTACATATATGTCTATAAGGGTGGACAACTACAACACTAGACAAATTTTCATTTGATTATACTGTGCATTAATAATATCAGGTGTTCACAATCCATATTATAAATCAGTATTGCGTCTGGATTCAATTGTGTTCAAATTTTTTCTTCTCTTGCTCTCTACTATCTTGATAATGGATTACGGGATTACGGAGTGTGATTCGAAATGTTGATGCAAAAATTTGAACACAATCGAATCTAGAAGCAATACTGATTTATACTGTGCATGTTATGTGGTTATCTAAACTTAATTCTCGTCTTTAGGCTTATAGATATAGTACATACTACACATACCCAAAATATGCCCAACCCCAATTCTTTTTGTCATACAAGTGTACCTGAATCACTGTACCTATATTGACAACTTAGGAGTCGCATTGACACAAAAATAAGTGAAATGGATGTCTCTGCCAAGGAGATCAATTGAGCTAAACTTTAATAGTGCCTCAAGGGGAAATCTTGGAAGAGCTGGGACATATTTCTTACTATGGGATCTTTCAAGGTCCTTGTTAGAAGGTAGTGCAAATTTCCATCCAAAAGCCTTTGACATTGATGATCTGCAAACTCCAATGGTTCTACCATTTGTGAGTCATCAACTTACGGATTTCATTTAGACCACCTTGCAAACACCTTCAAAACATTGAATCATCTACCGTGATTGGTTATATGTAATGTCTTCCTTTTAATCTGAGCACTGAATGGGAATTTTGTCTGCAGTTGATTAGGAATTAAAGGTTTTGTTGAAAATTAGTTGTTAGGAGTGAGTCTTCAGCTGGAATAAGGAGATTAAGTTCCCGGTTAGCACAAGTAGCAAAATAAGGAAGTTGTTGGTTAGTTAGTACTTATGTTTGGGGAGGGATGAGTTAACAATTAACTGCCACTAATTATGGAATTGATTTCCATTGATCGGGGATCACTAGAGTATTAAAGTAATATTTAATTACTTTATTAATGCTCAAATATTGTAACATATTGTAACATAGTTGTTTCTATTCTTATGCTTTAGTTTAGATTTTGAAACTTTTTGATTTCCTTTGAAATCTCCTTATTGTAAAATCTATAAGAGCGATTGCCTCTTACTCATTTATTAATTCAAGATTTTACCATAATATGGTATCGGAGTGGGAGATTTTTTCTTGGCGCCATCTTTTTTGATTTTCGTGCCATTTTCGGCTCTTGTCTGGTTTCTATCCAGTTTGTCAGTGTGTGGCGCACACGTCTTTCTAAAATCATGTTTCTTTGAAAATCATGAGGTTTTTTGGCGTGGATTTTTTTGTGCATTGATGGGTGTCGAGATCTCTCTTGTTCCTGAGTGTGTTTCTTCTTCATCGCGTTCTTTTCTGGCCGTTGTTTGACACGATTTTTCTAACCATCGTGTCCTAATCGTGGTTGTTTGGCGTGTTCTTTACTTGTGACGGGAAAAACCATGTTCTGTTTCACATCCCGTCTAGGTTTCTTGTGCACGCGACTTTCTTTTCATCTGTGTCCTGTTTGCACATTTCACCTTCCTCCTTTGCACACGATTTCCGAGTTTTCAGTGACGACTTTCTTTGGACATTTTTTCAAAAATCGTGCCCTCTTCCGGTGTGAGTGTCTTACATTCGCTCTTTTTTGGCTGCCGTTTCCTTTTCTGTGGCCTTTCTAAATTGTGTTTTGATTCTTGGAAGATTTTTTTTTCAGATTTTTGGCGCATGATCTAAGAAAAATCGTGACTACTGTCTTTTTATCTAGTTTTGTGCATTTTTTCATTCGTTCCCTAGCCACTTTTTCTCTCTATTTGCTGCACGTGTGGGCCACTCTACTCTCAAATTTGAGTGTTCTCTGCCATCTCAAAACGTATCTTTTCTTGTGCCGAATTTGTTCAAGAAACCTCGGATTTTGCACCTTTTAGATTTTTGACACCTTTTTTTGTTAGAATTTGTTTGTGAAATGGCTTCTTTGTTGCATATCATGTTGGAGGGCAATCAAAAATTCAACGACCGCAATTACAACACCTGGAAGCAGCGAATGATGACAATATTTGAATATTGGTGCCTGAACCAAATTGTTCTGGGCAACACTATACATCCTACAATGATGGGTAAAGATCAGGAAAAGTGCGATTTTTCTGAAAAGCATGTTTTCCATCATGATGGATGAGAAGACAACTTTGCAGGTGCACTTGACGAAAATCAAGGATATCTGTGATCAACTCGAGGCTATCGGTCGGAAAATGGAGGAAGAAGATATGGTAGTCATCACTCTGAAAAGTCTACCAAAATCTTATGAGCACTTTATTGAGGCACTCAACATTACCTCAACTAATGTTGATTTTGAAGTTTTCAGATCTTTGCACTATACTTCTGTAGCAGGATTGTTGGAAACAATAGTTGGTAGTGGTGCCAGTTTGTCCTCCACAAAGCAGGCATTTCCTGCCAAGATTGTTCAAAAGAATAAAGGCAAAAATCAGCCTTCTTAGCAGACTAGTCAAGCGCAATCTCAAGATTCCTCTAAGAAGAATATTTAGTGTAACTATTGTCACAAGTTTGGTCACATGAAGAGAGATTGTCAGAAATGCTTGGCTTTTGCACATAACAAGCAAGGAGAGTCTAAGCCTAAAACCAATGTTGCAGAGCACACTGAGCAAAACAAATCTGCGTTCTATGCTTTTATGGCCAAGAGACCAGCAGATCCTGTTAAATCCTCTGCCTAGTACATTGGTACAAAACTCCCCATTATCAGTCTTCTCTTTTTATGAATCCTGAGGATCAGTCTATGTAGCTTTCTAATTTGGGTGTTTGTCTTCCCCTAGCTCCACCTGATGGGAGGGATTCTGCAATTGTGCAGGCACCTCAATAGAATATTCCACCATCCAACCCTTCTCAGGACAATTTGGATCCTCTTCTAGCTGATTCTATTCCAACCACACTTAGTGAAGTTGTTCCTCCTGTTTCAGATATTGGTCCTTCTCTCTGGCCTAAATGGTATGCTAAAACCATAAGTGATCTTCGTGTTGATGAATTACTTGAGGGTAGAACTGCTCGGAAAAAGAGCAAGCAGTAGAATATTGTTAATTTTGCTCTCATGGCCATTCTTTATAGCATCTCTGAGCCTCAAACCTATTCTAAGGCTAGAGACATACCTAAGTGGGAACAGGCTATGGAAGCCGAACATAATAGCCTTCTGAAGAATAACACTTGGGTCCTCTTCGATCTTCTCCCTAGGAAGAAGCCCATTTGTTGCAAATGTGTGTATAAAGTTAAGTACAAGGCTGACAGAACTCTTGACAAGTATAAGGCTTAGTTAGTAGCCAAAGGGTTCTCATAGACAGAGGGCATTGATTATGAGGAGACTTTTTCTCCTACCGCCAAAATGAGTACTATTCGGTTTGTCCTCACTACTGTAGTGCACAATTTGGTTGGAAAGTCCATCAAATGGACGTCAAGAGTGCGTTTCTTAGTGGTGATCTACAGTAAGAAGTCTATATGACACAACCTCCCCGTTTCAAGGTTCCTAGTAAAGAACACCTAGTAAAGAACCACAACTCCCTCATGCTCTTGTTGTTTGCCCAACAATGAAAGAACAACCTTTCCACTAGCATTGATCAACTTCTTGAATCGTGAAGTACTTGTCATATTGATCTTGGACTTTCCAATATAAGAATGCAAAGTAAACTCTTTCTCATATGAACAAATCCTATACTAATTCTGTAAAATACCACCCTTATTTTTTCCAAAAGCTTCACAACTTGCACCATTAGCGTTATTTTCAAAATGCAATGATATATATATTGGAAAGCAACCCTTCACTTTCTAATCACCCAGATCCCGAAGTGGGCAAGGTGAGAGCATACGGTGTAAGGGGATCTTTGCAAATACTAAAAGTGATAAAAGAAAATTGAAAGAACACCTTCCACTTTCTGATCACCTAGATCCTAGTGTGGGCAAGGTAAGAGCATACAGTGGTTGGCTTACAATTAAGAACTTGACTAAGCTAACACTTTTTCAGTGGGGTGAGTAGTAATAAAAATGTTGGAAAGCAAACAAGTAAAGCTATTGGTGGTAAGGCAACCAATAGAGAAAGTAAAGCACTTTGTGGCAAAGCCAACCACTTCCACTTTTCAGTGGGCTACAAGAAATGAAATAAGGAAAACTTGAGCACTTATTCAACGAGAGTGAAGTACAATAAGCAAAGGCTCAACCACTTTTCAGTGGGAGCAACCACTTATGCAATGGGGCAAGCATCCAAAACAACTGAAAGTAAAGAGCTGAATGGTACTACCATAACAGCATTACAATATGATGTCTAGTATAATATAACATGAGATGAACATGACAATATGACTGCCCAATGAATCAAATATCAACCCCTGCAACATAACAGAGACTAGGCAACATAAAACATGAGCGAATAGGGGTATATCAGGTCTGATATACTGTAGCAGTAGTCTAATATGAAAGGATAGTGAACTGGAAACCTCAATCAGCCCTCACGAAATCATCATAACTCCCTCAAATCACCTCAGAATGACCCCAAATCACTTGCAAATGGAAGAGCTGACCTGGGCGTCCCCACACAAGTACCCAACCACCACCAACAAAGCAGGAAAGCTTTGGCACACACTCCAATGCACCCCCAACCAAGATGTACGACCCCCAATGAGGTCGACCTGCTGTTAAAAATTAGAAACTCCACCTAAAATCACCAAACTCAGTAAGATAGGTTGCCCTAGCATGAGAAAACCAATGAGCCAACACCCACAAAAATATCTCAACTCCTCCGGTCAGTATTAGCAAAAATGTGGGTCAGCTATGCATAAACCAGCAACATAAAATTGTCTGATAAACACTCCAAAATGATCTCCAATCTGCAAACTAACACACACTCACACCAAAATATGCTAGAAAACATCAAACCCAACAAGAACAAAAAGCATTAAGAAATCCATCATGAATCCGGAGGCACTTTGTTATCACAAAAATTGCATACCTAAATGAAAGGAGGAGAGGCATATAAATAGGCTTCAAATCTAGAAGTTTGAATTGCAAATTCCCTCCAAAAAGGGATGCCAACTTCATGGAGCAATATAAAATTCAATTAAAATATCTTTGACCTTAACTTAGGCGTCCACTTTGGCTTGGCATCAAATTATCATTTAAAAACGCAAAGTCTCCAAGAAGGGCGTCCAACACATGGGTCCCACTTTTAAAAACAACTTAAGTTGCACAACCTAGGCGTGGGGGCCAAAAAACAACTCAATTATAAAACATTAACTTAAGTTGCAACCTTCCATTTTTGGACTCCAAGAACGTTGGAAGAGCCAGTGCCAAATACTACATTGTCACACTGCCAAAAATAGAAACCATGTGTTGAACTGTTGCCAAACTCTATTGCTAAAAATAACACTTACTAAAAATAGCATACTGCTAAAAATAGTGACTCCAGACATCATATGAGCACATTTTGGGTAGCCATTGTAACTTACTAAAAGTAGTAAGTCTAAAAATAGACATTGCTAAAAATAGTAGTGACTACCCACCAAAGCTCTCTGAAAACCTAGAAAGACCTAGAAAACATACTAAAAAACTCCAGAAAAATTGCCATGAAACCTCCAAGAAAATAGGAAACTCTAAAAACTATCTCCGAGTAGCTGACAGGACTCCAAAAATGGGCTATTGGCCACTGAAATACATAGGGCTAAAAAGGGGACATTACAGTCCTCCCTCCTCGAGATTGCTTGTCCTCGAGCAATCACAAGTCATGCATTGATTATTTCTGAATAAAACTCAACATGACTCCAAGATCCCAAATAAGTCTAAGGAATCCTTAGCTTCCCTGAATAGAAACACTGCTCTATTGGGTGTGTGCAAATGTAATCTCATGAGGTCTCCCCAAAAGAAGAGCAATCAAACCCAACAACATCTTAGCTAAACCCATGGAGAATCGCTTCCCATGATCAAAGGTTTGTGTCACCCCATAGGTAAATTTTAGAAATTTAATGCTAACTTCTTCATACTCAGCCTCTTGTATAACATCATCATGGTCATAACTGAAAATAATCCACTGTCCCAATCATAAGCACAAGTGAATGGATTAGAATAATCACTGATTAGTGCTTCTACAATTCTCCCACACGGATATTGATTGCCCAAATTCAACATTTCCCTCATCTGAAACCAAATATCAACCTTGCTAGGAGATTGAATGGACTGAAAATAGGCATACCAGCAGCTCTTCAAGTCTGAAATGGCCAACTTGAGGTCTGATTTTTGGAAAATCAGCACCCAAGAAGATAAAGAGCTGCTGCAATACTGAAAAACATCAGCCAACAAGACATATCTGCTCATATCTATAGCCAGAAAATTCCTTTCAAGTGTCACCAACTTGCCATAGAGCCATCCTTTGCTCAAAATCTCTCTCCAATCCATTGGTAGGGACATCAATGGACTTATAAGATCGCTGCAAAGAGAGGTTACAACAACAATTTGCCCATGCATACGATCCTGGGCACGCATAATCTCTCCCCAAGTGACTCCATCATGTTGGGGCTGCCAACAATGCATCAATTCGTGTGACATAACCCCTAGAACTTTATGAATCTCTGAAACCTCCTCACAAGGTCTCACTACACCAACACTAACTCAATCAATATGATGCTCCATTCCTTGTAGTGAATCCACAAGGCCAACCTCCCTATCGCAAGGATCCAATCCATCACATCTCAACATAGGTAGCGAATCAATTAGAGATAATGGTCCTTCTATCATCATGTCTTCATGCAACTCAAACAAAGGATTAGGAAATGTGAGCTCTGCTTCCACGTCAAAAAGGGGATTGCCGTGAACCTGGAAACTGTTTTCATCTTCTTGCTTGGATTCTATCCCTTGCATCATCTTTCACGCAAAAGTGTTGGATCCTCCATTAGTCATCCCTTTCAAAACCACCTTCCTATCGCCATCTTGAAACTTAAGCTCCATGGATTGCAAGTTCAAGGTGATCTCTCCTAAAGAACGGAGCCACTACATACCCAAAACAACATTTGTGCCTCCAGTGTTGACAACATAAAGTCATCATTGACTTCATAGTGATTTAATAGGATCCTCAAACGTGGTATCATCCTAACACAAAACATTGTGTTACCATTGGCAACCATTACTTTGAATCCTCCAAATTTTCTAGTCTTGAGCCCACGTTGTGCCACAATATCTTCGTCAATGAAATCATGCGTACCACTAGTGTCAATTAGAGCAACAACTTGCTGCCCTTTCAATAGCCCTCTTAAGTTTAAAAGAATTGCTTCTTTGAAGGCTAGAGATCCTTGCAAGAGTGCCACCATTCTCCTTCACTTTCTCAGTCTCTTCTTTTGAGCTTTCTTCTTCACTATTCTCTGCTTCAGCTTGCTGGTCTGAATTTTCTGATTCTGATCCATCAACTGAATAGGCCTCCATTTGACGATTCTTTCCTTTTTCCCAACACTTGTGACCAGGGGCCCATGGCTCATTGCATGTGAAGCAAAGATTCTTCTTCCTCAGCTCTTCTCTGTAGTCATCTTCCACCTTCTTTGTGGGGTTTTCTTTGGGCTGCATGTTCTCCTTGCCATCACGCCTCTTATCTCTATCATGTGGAAAGGACTTAGGTGGAAATCTGTTCTTTGGGGCTGCAAACTCCATGCTTCTTGCCTTCCTTATCGCTTCATGAAGATTTGGTGGGTCAAAGGCTTTAACCCAACCCTTCAATGGCTCCATTAGCCCTTCCGAGAAAAAGACTACAACTTTTGTTTCAATGATGTTGGGCACCATCACGGAAAGCCTCTGGAAATCAGAAATATATGCATCAAGAGAGCTTTGTTGTCTCAACTAGGCCAACTCTCTAAACTTCACTTCAAGATACTTTTGGTCAAATTTTTTGATGAGTTTGTTGGTGAACTCATCATATGTAGTAATCAAATTACGGCCAAGTGTGATAAGGCCATGATACCACCATTTGTGAGCTGCTACATCAAGGTGTAAAGTGGCAAATTTGATTGCCTCATCTTTTGGCATGGGTTTTAGTGACAATTAATTATTCAACTTCTACACCCAAGATCTAGCTGTGCACTTATCACTTCCGTCATAGTGTACCAATGTTACCTTTCCCAGAGCATTCTAGAAATCTTTGTGCACTAGTGGCCCTATGTTCTCTACTCTTCCACCCCTTTTCTTCCATTGGTGGAGGTTCTGATCCAAGGTCAACAACTCTCGAATCTCAGCTGGTAGAGAAGCATACTCCATGTAGGCTGTCCTAACTTTATCTACCAAAGGAACTTGCTCCTCGTTAGCACCTCGTGGCTCCTCCCTTCGTGTGAATGTGTGCTGGAATGGTTTAGGAGCATACCTTGAAGATATTGTAGTAGTGTGTACACCATTGTTTGTCTGGTTGATGTAGCTAGTTTCACCTTGTGGCACTTGGTTAACTTGAGGAATGCCTTGACTCATCTTTGCAAGCAGCTGTGACATCATGTCGAACATTGTGTCAAACTTCCTCTTTGTTCTATCATTTGGATTTTTGGGTTGACCTAGTGCCTTCCCTTTGTTTGCCATAACCTCAATCGAGCTATCACTACACTAGAAGAATCTGAATTGATTCCAAGAATCCCTGAAACTGCCTCTCCTTCTAGAATTGGTGGTGGTTTCCATTGTATTTTCTTCTGCTCTTTGTTGTAATACCTTCTTTCTCTTTCACCCATAGATGATTACAACTGCATGGCAAGTGTCAAGAGCACAAGTTGGTAGGATAACTAGCTCTGATACCACTATAAAATACCACCCTTATTTTTTCCAAAAACTTCACAACTTGCATCGTTAGCATTAGCCCAAAATGCAATGATAGATATACTGGAAAGCAACCTTTCACTTTCTGAGCACCTAGATCTCGGAGTGGGCAAGGTGAGAGCATATGGTGTAAGGGGATCTTTGCAAATATTGAAAGTGATAAAGCAAACTGAAAGAACACCTTCCACTTTCTGATCACCCAAATCACAATGTGGGCAAGGTGAGAGCATACAATGGTTGGCTTACAATAAAGAACTTGGCTAAGCTACCACTTCTTTAGTGGGTTGAGTAGTAATAACACTGTTGGAAAGTAAACAAGTAAAGCTATTGGTGGCAAGCCAGCCAATAGAGAAATTAAAGCACTTGGCGGCAAAGCCAATCACTTCCACTTTTCAGTGGGCTACAAGAAATGAAATAAGGAAAACTTGACCACTTATTCAACAGGAGTGAAGTACAATTGAAAGTAAAGAGCTGAATGGTACCATAATTCGAAGACTCTTCAGGACTGACCGCTGACTCGGCGGACTCGGGAGTCCGTGGCTGAGCCGAGTCGACTCGCCACGGACTCGGGAGTCGAGTCCAGAAGAGTCCTGGGTCGGGACTCCCGAGTCCCGAGTCCCGACCCAGGACTCTTGTCCGCGGCTGGGGCATCTAAATGGGTTAAAACCCATACTTTTTTTAAATTTTTTGTTCATTTTAGCCGAGTCCAGAGGTCGGACTTGGGAGTCCCGACCCAGGACTCTCGTCCGTGGCTGGGGCGTCTAAATGGGTTAAAACCCATACTTTTTTTAAATTTTTTGCTCATTTTAGCTCGAGCATTGGTGTTTTTTAGGTCTGCAAATTGGTTTTAGCTTGAAAGAAGGCAAGAGGAGGAGCTAAAAAGATCAAAATAGAGCCAGGTAAGTGATCTAACATTTCTTTTTTTTTGTTTTTTTGCTTTCAAAATTTAAAAAAATAAAGAAAAATAAGGGGATATGCTGCCAAATTTTTTTTCTATTTTCCTTAATAGCCATTATAGCCTAATTCCTATTATTTCTAGCTTGGTTTTGCATTCTTTTTTTTTGCAAATAAATGAAACTTTGAATCACATTTTTTTGCAAACCCTTGCTGATTTTTTTTTTTCCACGTTGAACTTGAAACAGCAATGTCGTCTTCAAATCCAAAGGGAATGAGAAAAGACCCTGCATGGAAGTATGGAATACCAGGAATCAAAAAAGGTGAAGTGACATGTACTGAATGTCAGAAATGGATGACAGGAGGAATAAACAGGTTAAAATACCACCTTGCAAGGATACCTGGGCAAAATGTGGAGGGATGCCCTAAAACTACTCCTGAGATTATTAGAGAGATAAAGGCCCTTCTTGCTGACTATGAGCTAAAAAAAGATGAAAGACAAAAAACAAAGAATGCCCTAGCATCAATGATGAGTGGATCCCCTTCTACACCAACTATGCCTCATGGTGCTACTGCTGCAAGTCCAAGTGTTCGTGCTCCACATTCATCTTTTGGTGAGAGTCCTGAGGGTTCCTATTCTACTGCTAGTGCTGGCCACGGTCCTTCATCAGGACCAAATTATTTTATTCCACGTAATGTTCCAGGAGCACAACCTTCACTTGAAGGTACCGGTTGGAATAAGGAAAAGCATCATGAAGCTAGGATGGCTGCTGCAAACTTTTGGTACTACAATAATCTACCTTTCAATGTTGCAAGCAGCCCATATTGGGAAGGTCTAGTGAACGCCCTTACAGTTGCAGGAAAGGGGTTTAAGACCCCATCAGCTAAAGATTTGAGTGGGCCATTGCTAGAGGAATCCGTAAAGAATACATGGCTTGTAGTTGATGAGCAAAAGAAATTTTGGCGAAGAAAAGGTTGCAGCATTTTATCTGATGGGTGGACAGATGGACGGAATAGAACTCTCCTGAACTTTTTAGTGGCCTCAAATGGTGGATTGGTGTTCCTAAAATCAATAGATGCCTCCCATGAAGTTAAAAATGCTGAGACTTTATGCAGTCTATTGGATGGGGTGGTCCAGGAGGTTGGAGTTGATAATGTTGTCCAAATTATCACGGACAACGCAGCTGCATATGTAGCTGCAGGTAGGCTACTTATGGAGAGGTATCCCACAATTGCATGGTCTCCATGTGCTGCACATTGCTTGGACCTATTGTTAGAGGATATTGGGAAGATTTCATGGGTCAAAAGAGTGGTTGAAGATGCAAAAAGTGTTACAAAATTTATCTACAACCATACTTGGGTGCTTTCTTTGATGAGGAAATTCACAAATGGCAAGGACCTTGTGCGACCTGGAGTGACACGATTTGCTAGCCACTTCCTCACATTGCAAAGCATTCTTGGTGCCATTGGTCATCTCAAGCAAATGTTTGTGTCCGATGCTTGGAAGGAGTCCTCATTTTCCAGTAGAGCTGAAGGGGAGAGGATTGTTACCATAGTTTTTGATGAGACATTCATCAAAAATGGAGAGGAGCTGATGGGGGTAAGTAGCAATCACACAAAAAAAATTATACATGATAATCTATTTGCTGTTTTTTATTTTTTGAGGGGTTAATTTTGTTATAATTTAACATTTGTTTTCATTTTTTTAGGTGACAGAGCCTTTGGTGAGGGTTCTTCGTATGGTGGATGGAGATGGCATGCCAATGGGTTTCATCTATGAGGCCATGGATAGGGCCAAAGAGGCCATATCACGTTACTATGGCGGCAACAAAAAGAAATATGAAATCATATGGCGCATCATTGATCGGAGATGGACAAACCAACTCCACCAGCCGATTCATGCCTTTGCCTACTTCTTGAATCCGAAGTTCTACTTCTCGGACTCATTTAAGGCGGATGAGGAGGTCATGGACGGTGTTGTCACTTGCATTGATAGGATGGTGCCTGATAGTGAGCTGAGAAATAAGGTGCTTGATGAGTTGGAGGTGAGATTTGTTACATCTTATTTATGAATTTGCAATGTTGAGCCTTGACTATCTATGAATTTTCTATATTTGATTTACTTTTTCTTTTATCTATTCAAGGTCTACAAGGGTGCAGAGGGGAGACTCTTTTCCTCCCAACAAGCAATTGAAAGGAGAGGAAAACAACAACCAGGTAAAAATTGAAATTAGAAACTTGATTCTTACATATAGATTTTTACTTTATTCTTATTTCTTAATACTTATATTTTTTAAACATGTTTTTGTAGATCTATGGTGGGAGAACTATGGTGCTAGCACACCAAATCTTCAAAAGCTAGCCATACGTGTCTTGTCGCAGCCATGCAGTGCTTCTGGGTGTGAACGCAATTGGAGTTTATTTGAAAACATTCACACAAAGAAAAGAAACAGGTTGACTCAGCAGCGCCTAAATGATTTAGTTTTTGTTCGGTACAACCTTCGCCTTCGAACTAGGAAGGTGGAGGGTGTTTCACACGAGTCCATCGACTTGGATGACATTGATCCATATGGTGAATGGACTATTAATGAACAAAATGATGAGGCTGATGTCTTACTTACTGATGAGGATATTGCTGAATTAGAGAGAGCAGCAGCAGAAGAAGAAGAAGCAGCAAGATTGGATGCCATGGAGGACAACGAAGACACATTTGAATATCATTTTTCCCCTGCTCGATCTCCTAGTCCTCGTTTGCATACTACAACACGGGCACCTTCTAGTTCTAGGCCTCCAAAATTGAGTACCATTGGGAGGGGAAAGAGGAAGATGTAGATTATATGTGGTTGTTAATGTTTTCCTCTTTTTGACATGATTATATGTAAACATTTATAAACTTATGATGTTGTTATACATTGAAAGTGAAACTATGAGTATTTGATGACTATGAATGATTAAATTTCAATTATTGAGTGTTTGATGATCATATGATATGTGTAATCTTTGAATTATGAGTGTTTGATAATCAAATTAAGCTCTTATATTCTCTAAATGCATTAATTTGTTCTTGTTTTTTTTTGTAAAACTACGGTTTTTTTTTTGCCGAGTCCTTGCCGAGTCTTTTCCTGAGTCCGTCCCGAGTCCCGAGTCCGAGTCATATTTTTGGGCTGCCAAGTCCGCGGCGAGTCCGAGTTTTCCAACTATGAATGGTACTACCATAACGGTGTTACAATATGATGTCCATTACAATATAACATGAGATAAACATGCCAATATGATTTCCCAATGGATCAAATATCAACCCCTGCAACATAACAAAGATTAGGCAACATAAAACATGAGGGAACAAGGGTATATCAGGTCTGAAATATTGTGGCAGCAGTTTGATATGAAAGGACAGCAAATTGGAAATCTCAATCAACCCTCAAGAAGTCATCATAACTCCCTCAAATTACCTTAGAATGACCCCAAATCACTTGCAAATGGAAGAGCAAACCTGGGCGCCACCACAAAGCACCAAATTGTCACCAACAAAGCAAGACAACTTTGGCACACTCTCCAATGCACCCCGAACCAAGATGTACGACCCCAAGGAGGTCAATGTCATGTCCCCAAAATTACGTGATTTGAATTTTGGAGGGAAACACATTAGTGCTTTTAAACACTATTATCTGCATTTAATATTCTAATAATAATACTATTTAATAAAACAATAATAATATTAAATATAAATATAAATTATTGAATAAATATTATTTAAATTTATGTATTGAGGTCGACCTCTTTTAGGAAGGTGTTAAGTTATGTGGCCGACCTCTTTTTAGGAAGGCGTATTGATGCCTATTTATTCTTGTTCCTTTCCTTTGTTTAATATGACGAATCTGAAGTTGAATCTTGAAAGGATTTACAGGGACGTAGCCCTCTGTGTAATCCATGCCCAAGTGAGACAAGCATTTGCACCTGGCGGATTCATCGTTTATCTTCATTATCCATCTAGTTACCCTGACGTCTTCATTGTTGACTAGGTTGTGTGTGGGAGGAGCGACTAGCTTGAGCGATTCAGTCGAGCCTCTGGCTATGGCCGACATCTTCGACGGAGTCAAAGAAATTCAATATATTCTATCCATAGACCCGACGACATCAACTCAGAGGAGACTTCGCCATTAGTCTTAAGGCTCCAAACTACTATAGGAGAGGTCCATACATTACCACGTCAATATATTAAGCGCTCTTCACATAGCAGCAGCACCATATAAATCTAGAGCAAGCATTATACGGATTTGGTGTAAGTGACTCGTCCTTATTAGTCTCTCACGGGTCCCATTGTTGGTGTCATTGAGTTCGATCGAGAGCATGAAGATTGTTCTCATGGTAGAAACGAGAATCTTACTGTAAGCAACGATGATATTGTTCCACATTCTATCACACACAGTTGGCGTCACCCGACAATTAGATCGTAGCTCCACTCTGGGCACTACCAATACCATCACGGGTTTGTGTTCCATGCTGCTCATTCCTACTCCATGACTACACTCGGCTGAAGCGATCATTCTATTTGACTTTGGCTGTTTGAGGATCTTCATTACATTGGCCATTGGTAACTTCGATACTCTGATGGCAATATTCGACACGTATTACTTACCCACATCTTGTCTCAGACATTTGATCCTAAGCGATCCTTACCCAAGCGCTTAAGAACTTCAAAATATATTAATTCATCAACAAGTTCCTTTCCTTAGCGGTGATTTGGCTTACATTTGGGCTGATAAGTTTGTATGTGGAACCGGTTATCTTGGATCTAATGTGAATGTTTTGTTTAACTACCAAGTTTTGTTGTATTCATTCACTATCATAAGTGATTCCCAACTTGCATCAAGTCGCAGTGCTTTGGTTGTTTATCATAAGTGCAGTGGTGGTGTTGATGGTTATATTTTGTAAACTACCAATTGTGATCAATTTGGGGCAAGTGATTTTTCAGAGCTTTGATTATTTAAATTCTGTTTTGAGGTGTTTATCTTGTTTGTTTTGAGAAAGCACATTATAGTCGACCTGCTGTTAAAAATTAGAACTCCACCTAAAATCACCAAACTTAGCAAGATAGGTCGTCCAAGCATGATAAATCCAATGAGCCAACACCCACAAAAATATCTCCTCTGGTCAGTACGGGCAAAAACGTGGGTCAGCTATGCATAAACCAGCAACACAAAATGTCTGATAAACACTCCAAAATGATCTCCAATTTGCAAACTAACACGCACCCACACCAAAATGTGCTAGAAAACATCAAACCCAACAAGAACATAAAGCATTAAGAAAGCCATCACCAATGTGCCGCACTAGTGCAACTTTTGAGTGAAGCTGCAACCATTGTTCAGCTAGGAGTTCTCACAAACTCGAAACTGAAGTAAGTTTGGAGGGGTATCGTCCTCAAAGCCCAAGAGTTCTATCACCAATCCGGTAGCACTTCGTTATCATAAAAATTGCATACCCAAATGAGAGGAGGAGAGGCATATAAATAGGCCTCAAACCCAGAAGTTTGAATTGCAAATTCCCTCCAAAAAGGGATGCCAACTTAATGAAGCAATATAAAATTCAATTAAAATATCTTTGACCTTGACTTAGGCGTCCACTTTGGCTTGGCATCATATTATTATTTAAAAATGCAAAGTCTCCAAGAAGTTCATCCAACACATGGGTTGCACTTTTAAAAACAACTTAAGTTGCACAACCTAGGCATGGGGACCAAAAAGCAACTTAATAATAAAACATTAACTTAAGTTGCAACCTTCCATTTTTGGACTCCAAGAACATTGGAAGAGACACTACCAATTACTGCACTATCACACTGCCAGAAATAGAAACCAAGTGTTGAACTATTGCCTAACCCTACTGCTAGAAATAGCTATGTTCCACGATCTTTTAGGGATGGGGACGGGGACGGGGACGGGGGGACGACTGGGGACGCGTTTCTGGGACGTTTCCTAGGGGGGCATTTTTAGGGGACGGTAGGGGACGACAACATACAAAATACATATATATATATATATATATATATATATATATATATATATGATTTTTTCAAAATGTATTAATACGTTATAGACAGAGAGAGGGAAAGAGAGATATATGTCAATAAATTAATAATTGATAACAACAATATCAATATATAAAGGATACAAACCTTTTGGTAAGGACCATTGCCTTTTTTGAAATGGAGTTTACTTTGGGCTCAAACAAAATTTCTTTGTTTCAGCATGCAATGAGTGTTTCATAAACCATTTCAGTAAAATATTTTGAAATACTTTGTAGCTAAAATACCTTGGAGCAGACGTTTCTGAAATATTGGGATAATCTTATGCGTCCTATTTAAGACATTGCAATTGCAACTATGGCAGGTTCTTTGGTCTGCTAACTTTTAAAAGAACCTGGGATTAGACAGCTTAGGTACTGTTGAACTTGTAATGATTCTTGAGGAAGTGTTTACTTTTGAAAACCCTGAAAAGGGAGCTGATAAAATTAAGGCCATCCGATTTGTTATCAATCACATTTCTTCACATCCATATGTCTACAGTGATTAAGCATGTCTTGGGTAAAAATTGGTTTTAGTTGTCAATTGTAATTTATTATTCATACAAAAGATGGGCATATGATTTTGAAATATATGTCTGCATTATCAGTTGAATCATGGAATTTCTGATGTTGTGCAGTAGGAATAAATCTATCTTTTTATCAATATCACAAATTTACATATTGGACGTGGTTTGTGAAGCTTCCAGAACCCACATACAAAAATTATATCGAGTTTGTATTTGATCACCATCTTGTATAGATAGATTATACCTGATTATATATCATTACCGTTCTATAGACAGCTTGATACCAAAGGTTCAAAACATAAAATACCAGCTAGAACAGAGGTAAAATGAGCTTAAAGTTAAGATGATCAGGCTTGAGGAATCTTCTGCACAAGAAAAACAAAAATATGATTTGGACAGAATGTTTATTGCTTGCCTTAAATCTCACAAGCGTGATATGTTGCTTCCATTACAGGTCTGCACTACCTTATTTATTGTTTGTGTTAACCTAAACATATGCTCTTGTTGCATTGAGTTTCATATGGTGAAAATCTACACAAAGATGTCTGCAATCTTTTATGAAAAACTAGTTGTTGTTTCAATGGAAATGATCTTATTTACAAAATCTTTGATAAAAATATGTAGCACACAGATTTGGTAAAAATCCCATGACCTTATTAGTTATTTCCTCAGAGTCGTTGCTTGCCGTGAGAGCCCAGTTCGATAGCCATGAAACTTTTAAGTTTCATTTACATTTTACTCTAGTTTTTGGAGAAAAATTTAGGTCGCCAGTCAACGTGGGCCCCACACAACATTTAGCAGCAGGTAAAAATAAAAAATAAAAAAACAATTTTAAAAAAAATAAAAATGTTTGGAGGCTTGAGGCACGCAGGGGATGGTTAGCTGTCCCCGGGTACGGGGGACCGTTCCCATCCAAAAGGAAACGTTTCCTACCGTTTCCTGTGAATTTTCTTAATTCGGGGACGGTCGGGGATTGTCCCCGATGCGTCCCCCTATCCCCGGGACGGATGGGGACGGGTACAGGGGGTTTTGGGGCAGGGGACACGTCCCCGTGTAACACAGAGAAATAACACTTACTAAAAATAGCATAATGCTGAAAATAGTGACTCCAAACATCATATGAGCACATTTCGGGTAGCTGTCGTAACTTACTAAAAATAGTAAGTCTAAAAATAGACATTGCAAAAAATAGCAGTGACTGCCCACCAAAGCTCTTTGAAAACCCAAAAAGACCCAGAAAACATACTAGCAAACTCTTGCAAAGAACTCCTAAAAAACTGCCATGAAACCTCCAAGAAAATAGGAAACCCTAAAAACTGCTCCGAGTAGCCCATGGGACTCCAGAAATGGGCTATCGGCCATCGTAAAGCATATGGCTAAAAAGGGGACATTATAGATTCTTTCTCCTAAAGTAAACATCTGTCTCATAGAGATAAGGGCTATTAAAAATAACATCACAAGCATCTAAAGGCACAGTTTACATACTCGGAATCGGAGAGTACTCGGCAAGCCCAAAAATTTTGACTCGGGAAAAACTCGGAAAATACTCGGCAAATACTCGGCAAATGTGTGGATATTTATGTATGTGTATACTCAGGACTGCACTGTGCACACACACACATCTATAAACATACACAGGATGCCAAGTTTGCATGCATATACACACAGACATATTTATACACACAAACATGCCAAGTTTGTGGGGTTTTTGCAAGCTACTAGCGATTACTTGATAATTTGACGGGAGAAAATCCATCTGCAAACTGCTTGCGAGTAAAAGTAGAAATTACTCGGCATGCAAAGTTTTTGGAGATTACTCGGCTACTCGGAGAGTAATCGGAGAGTATGTAATCCATGTCTAAAGGTATGACATGTAAATAGGTCTGTTTAGATGGTGGTTCCCATTGCATTTTTCGTGTGGTTAATATTGGAGAATCTAATTATTCTCAATTTCTGTATTATCTTTGTTTATAGAACATACGGAATCAGTGATCACTGGGTATTGGTAGTATCAGTTAGGTAATGCAATAGTTGAGGCAGCAGTTGAACAGTGTCTGGCAGACAAACAACCAATATTGAAAAAGTATGAATAGAAGATTGTTAATGTTAGTTTTATATATGATCAGATAATACAAACTGAAAGCACTCAGAAAATGCAACACATGAGACAATGAACACCACAGATACCTTGGGAAAACCACCCTCTTGAGGGAGAAAAACCCAGCAATTATATCTCTTATATATATAGCAGACTTAAGAGCAGAAATCTGCTTACAACTCAGGCCCAGCACATGGCTGAATTTGATACAATGAATAATAGCACCTCTCCTAGATGCAAAGATACAAAGAATATGCTTCTCCTTGAAATCGGTCTGCTGCAACAGAATGAATACCTGCTGCTGCAAGATGATGCGCTGCTGCTACAAGATGATCTCTGCTGCTACAAGGTGATCTGCCGCTCAAGTATGAACTTCTTCTTCGAATGCGAATTATGACAAATGAACTTGATGATCAAATGATCGATCATCACCTTGTATTTACACAAAACAAGGTGACTCTTCAAGGAGGTTGGCCACCCTTTAGAAATAATAAATTACATGAGTCGGCCAAAATAATAAATATTATTCATTATTATTAAATCTATTTATTTAATAAAGTGAAGTCGGCCTCTTTCATTTATTCGAATATATATGTAAATTTAAATAGCATTAATGCTATATTTAAATTTAGTCTTCTGAATTCAAATCTGGAAGTATTACTTCTGATGCTGCTTTATCATCAACAGTTAAACCCTAAGTTAATGATATATATATATATTCAACCAGTTTCAGTTGAATACTGTTTCAATTGACTTTTCCTTTTTATGTTCACATTTTTGTCTTGTATGGACCAGGCGTATTAAATCAGGGCTGTGGCTATTTCATTTAGTGTTGGCTGGTAATGGCCAATTTTATGGCTGGGAGACCCACTACAAGTCATTTTATTGATAAAAAATTGTCTGAAAAAATTATAAATATTTCAAAATGTATGAGTGATGGTTCACATTATAAAACTCCTTTTTCCAGTTGAATCATATCAGTTCGTTTAGAAGAGTGGCTAGCTTTTAATAGGAGGGTTCCATTGGATTTTAGTTGTTTAAAGTTTAAACCTATCTCTGGGGATGCGTCCACTAGGTTTTTCCAGGCGTACTCGTTCCAGGGACATTCTGGGGACATGGGGACAGCTTGGGGACGTCCCCTAGCTGTCCCCATTTATTTTTTTTCCCCAGAAAACGTCTCAGGGATGTGGGGATGGGCATGGGACAGGTAGGGGACGGCTGGGGACGTGAGATGTCCCCTAACTGTTCTAGGGACAGCCAACCATCCTGTACCATTGTAGCTGAGTTTTATAGAAAGAAAACTCCAATTTAAAAAAATAATGATCTATTAAGCTGTCCCCTACTACTGTAGCTGATTTTTATAAAAAGATAAAACTTACAAAAATAATGATTTATTAAGTTGTCCCCTAATGTTGTAGCCAAGTTTCATAAAAAGAACTCAATTATTTAAAATCCCTAGATAAAACTTTATAGAGGAATCTGTTCCATGACAGTGATTGTTTCTGCATTTGGACAAAACCATAACATCTAAAGGAACCATAGGATAAAAGTAGTGGAAGAGTTTATATAAAGTTTAAACTTAAATGTGATGTAGCCAAAAAAAAAAGATACACCATAGAAATGTACAAAGGAAGAAAAAAAACGCATTGGGGTTCACCTCAAGTTTCAAGAAGCCTCCTTTTATTTTCCGTTGTTAGGTGGAAGTTGCAGCAGCAGTATTGCTTCTGTTGTTGGCTCCTGGCTGCACTGCCATGTTTACAATTTCAGTCGTCATCATTTTAATCCTATGTTAAATTTAACTACTTAAATGCCTATTTTAACTATTGAAAATTTGGTATCTAACTGTGTAAAGGAGCAGGGTATATCTATATACAATCTAGACATATTGTTTTGATGTTTGTAAAGTTGGACATTGTATTTTTTATATTTGCAAGAGTGAGAAGATAGGCACTTCTTAAATTTATGGTTTCTTTACTTTTCAAGCTTTTAAAGTTATTACTATTAAATTTAATTTGTTTGACTTTTATGTCAATCCTATTGTTTTGTATTAAGGATTCTATAATGTATATGTCTTATGATGAATGCATTATCATTGTTATGATGTTATCAATGTTATCATATGAATATTTGAAATTTTCCTATATTTTAAAAAATTTCCCTATTTTTTATATAGCTGTCCCCAAAAATGGCCTAAAAAAATCCGTCCCCGAAATGCTTCCCCTTGCCCCGATGTCCCCTCATCCCGGAAACTTGGTGGAACATAGGTTGAAACCTTTAGAGACAAAAGTAAAGAATCTGAAAGGAGAATACCTCTTTTGGTTTTAAGTTATCTTATCTACATGATTCCATAGTGTCTAAGGTTTGTGGAGTCAAAATACATTTGTAAATTTTTGTCCACTGTTTCAGATGCTTCTCCTCGATCCATCTTCAGGGAATTTAAGTGACTTTTCCTATTTGTTTGCACTCTTGTCAGGTGTATGCATATAGCAAATGTAGATGCCTTCAAGGTTTTGTATATATGAAGAGGTGAATGTTTTTTTGACATAATTCCAGCATTAGCCAGGTGGAAGACTTTAGATAATACCATTTTTACATGTGCATGTGTGTTTGACATCCCCAAGGATGAGGGATGCTTTTCCAGCATACCTCATATTTAAGGGATGGTGGTGTGCAAGAAACATCCCAACATCCCCAAATTGTTAGAGATGCTTGAATGTTACCCCACATCTGCGATGAATAAAAGGTAAAAAGAAAATTCAAGAAATGCAAAGGAAATGCTTCTTAATGCCCTGAAATGTTGCCGAAGGTCCAGCAATTTACTGTCAATGTTTGAGGAGATAAGAAACATGGAAATTTTTTCCCCTTATTTAAATTATAGTGAGGTTTCCCTTTTTCTCCATTTATTGTGACTTTTGCAATTTATCATTTTTTTATAAACCCATTTGAGCCACATGTTCAATGTGCCAGGCCCTAAATTTGGGGAGGTCTCTTTAGCCATACTAAAATCACTTTACCCATGCCCTTTTGTCCTTGAAATTCAAAGAGAACCATAAAATTATACTCTCTTGTTATGCTCTATCTAGGTCCACATCCCCTTTTTCTCTTTGATTGTGAATCCATGTTTTATAGGAGATATTAGAAAAACCTGACCCTCGAGAAACAAATGTTGTTTAATACATTTTGATCCCCACATCTCATCTCGTCCCCAGAAATTAGGGGGCTTATTGGCATCCTGGAAACATGCCTCTGCCTTGTTATGTTACCTGGTCACCAAAACATTGTGTAACATTGATATGCACCCTGGATTGCATTGGATAGCTCTAGGTTTGCAGTGGTACCTAAGCAATTGTATCTGACATTCAACTTTCTTGACATTCCTGTGCAGTTATATTTTCAATGCATTTACCTTAGTATCTTCTTTAGAAAAATAATTAAAAAATTGAGCAACCAAATTTGATCTTTTGGAAAATAATTGCATGCAAAAGAAATCTGCTTCTTGCAAGAGAACCTTTTCCTATCACTATGACTGTAATCACAATTTCACTTTTGCCGCATGGACAGTGGAGGTTGTTATAACTGGTGAACAATCATAGAACATCAGAAGCAATTTGACTGGTGTCCGCACATTTTAAGTGATTAGTGCAGCTTTCTGATTTTATTCCAATTAATTCTTCAAAATAATCTCTTTGTATGCCTCTATGTGAGATTTATTTATTTATTTTAGTTTCGTTATGTTTTTTGGGATTGGAAACTATGATAAAATCTTCTGATAGGACTGTCATGTTTTCTTGTGTATTTTGATATATTGTTTTTCTCTTTAAATTCACATTTCGTGTTTTAGTTTGAACTTATTTCATGTTATAAGTAGTAATTTGAATCCTTAGGATCAAAATATTTAATATCATATATATGTTTTGCAGTGGTTTGAGTTAATGCAGACTACAAACATCTGAGTTCACAACTGGATATTTAATGATGTGGACCCTCTTAATGAACCATCAGTACCCAGAAGTTATGTGAGGCCCATCGTGTTCATTCTGGTACTCTATGGCTAATGTTGCCATTCTGGAGCTCTATCATATGTCTGATGGTTGTGGCTTAATGAAGAGATGGATGACATCAGGCTGTAATGTACCTATTGTTTGGTTATACCTTATTGGCAATGTCACCATTCTGGATTTCTATCTCATTTCTAAATGGCTGACTTGAAGATCGGAAGACAACAGGCTACTATGCAAAACCACATGACAGGGCCTTCTTCCAACATGATGTCCACAACAAAAGACGGTTGTGGTGCTCACTCTGGTAAAATTTGCTTCGTGTAAAAGAAAAACTTGAACATGACATTTGCTGCATGTAAAAGAAAATTTTGAACAGTGAGATTTTTTTCATTTAAAAGAATATTTGAAAAACACGAGACTTCCTGTAACTGGAAATTTTCAATCAATATGAAAGCAGAAGGCTTGGCAATGCAGACCTTGAGATGTAACACAATTTTATATTTGGCTGCTGTAAATTTTGATGAGAGGGTTTATTTAGAATCTGCAGTCATATAAATATAAAACTATATTCATGGATGGTAACTTTTATACTCAAAATAGTTAAATAAAATATCATGGTGAAGTCAATTTGTTCTCATACTGCAAGACATATACCACTTTTGGCTTTCTTTTCTCAATTCACCTTCAGTTTTTCTTACCACATGAATTGAAAAGTTTCACTCTGTAGTCTACCATTAGACTAGCCAACACTAGTAAATGTCTGTTAATTTTTCATTTGTGCTAATAATCAAATCATTTGTACCAAGTTACTGTTTCGCTCAGGAACCTCCCTTGATCTGGGTTGGGGGGTGGGCCGTTATAACTTGTCTTTTCATGGTCAGTCTTGGTGTATCCCTGCTGCATTTCTCTGTAAAATGCAATAAATTTTGGCTTCATGTTACTAAAAACAAAACATGCTTTACTCTTTAGTGCCTTTAAGTGTCCATTGCATTGGTATCATGGGTTTATATTTTATGCTTTCATGATTGACTAGATCTTATCCTTGATGTTCACTTGAAAGCAACATGAAACGAAGCTCTCAATGGGGTTAACACAAAGGGGCTTACAGCCTTTATTTTTTAATTTTTTTTGGGTAATAGTAATTTGTGTTCCTAGAAGCTGCAAAGAATTGCATCAAAACATCAGGATGTGTGATGGTTTTCCCACAACATTCTCCATAGAAGAAAATTGATATCAAACCCAAAAATGATCACATCAAAAAAGTTCCATTTTGTTAATGTTTCACCCTTCTTACTTCTACAGTTGTTCAACTTACCAAAATGTGGGTGAAGATCAAAATGCATCTACAAAAGAGAACTACCAAGAAATCCCTATTTGTCTTCAGTATTTGAGTTGACATCACATGTGAAGGAATGAAATGGCTAAGACTAGTCACATGTTCCACTATAATAACAGGCTCTATGTCACTTAGTTTTTATGGAGGAGCTACAGTTGCACTTAAAAATAGTGTATCAGAGAATCACTTCACCAAGCTAGTCAAATTGCAGCAAACAAAATTAGTGAAAGATTATATTCAACAATTCTAAAACCTATCCTTGTGTAGAAATAATTGCAGAGAACTTGAATGACTTGTTTTATTTGGGTAGGCTTACGGATCACATCAAACATGAGGTATGCATGTTTATTCTTCTTACTGCATTTGATTCTTTTATTATCACACATAGGTTAGAGGAAATTTTTTTTTTTTTAAAAGGCAAGGATTTAATAGCATGAGATAGAAGAATGCCCATTCATCTAGCCTACTAGATTGACAAAACAAATTGAGGACAAGAGAGCAAAAGGGTTATTCTTTAACTCTGATAACTGAGTCACTCAAGGACTCAAGCCTTTAGGATCACCTACAAAACCAAAACAACCTTTGACAAGAGAGAAAAATAAGAGCATGAATTTGCAATAATGGATGCAAGATAATATGGTCAATATACAATACTCCAGATTGCAAGTATATTGGATTGATTCAATTAGGATGTACATATGACGCCTTGCTTATAAAGGTATGTTGTGAGATAGGATTAGACAAGATCTTGACATGTGTCTTAATCTTGTATAATGAGACAATTACCAAAACATTATTAAATGACCTAGGACACAAGCCTTAAAGAAAAGCCAAATAGATAAGATATGATAAGATCTTATTTAGACAACTAAAGCTTCTAAAAAACACTTAGGATCTAAGTAGACATAACATGTAAATATGACCTATTAGAGAACTAGATAGGTAAAACACCTATTTACACCAACACCCCCTTTAAGTGCGACTTAGGGAGTAGATTATTATGCAAATGATGCAAATTTGGCTTTCGACTACTAGGCCATGTAAAGTACCCATGTACAAATGCAATCTCTCACAAACAAAGAAAATGAGAAAACCTATTGGGATAAAACTCTTCCTCAAAAGATTGAAAACAAAATGCTACTCAATGATCAATGAGAAGGACAAACCCTCCTTCCTCCCACATGCCCCCACGCCCCATAAGAGAGAAGAAGAGAGACCATGCAACTCCCCCTCAATGTTGAGTCTCTTGCAATGATGGTAGAAGCTTGACATTGAATGTTGAAGATGATCCAATTTCGTTGAACAACATTCTTACCCTTAGGAAGAAAAAAACCAAGATGATATGCAAGATTTCTTCTCATTCTTGAAAGGAAGATGCAGGAAGAATGATGAAATGTGATGAAATAGGTGTTCTAGGCTGCATAATTGAATAGGACAATCTAGAATCTCTTAGAGACGTATGTAGAACACAATTTAAAGACAAAGATACCTCCTTTGAAGACAAAGAAGCCTTCTCAAATGCTATCCAAAAGTATCCACACTCATTTCAAATTGTGAATGATGATCATGTATAAATTGAACAAGAGGGTTAGAGTGTTCCCTCGCAACAATTGAAAAAGGATCATCTCTATCAAAGAGAAGACGTATGCAATCAACGGTGTCTCCCAAATCTGAAATGTGGGACTCAACAAACCAACAATTTGTGCCAGCATTCCAAGTAGATGTATTAGGAAGATTATGTAGATCTTGTTGCATTGAATCACAAGAGGCTAAAATTGTAACACCACAAACATCATCAAATACAACAAAAGATGGAGAGGAAATACAAGGCTCAAGAACAAGATCTAATGTGAGAACATCCAAGTTCAAGTAGCCAAACGTCTCCTCAAAGTCACGGTGCACACTAGAAGTGTGATCAACTGAAGGAACACCATCATCAAAAGTAAAATCTACAAAGGTGTAAAACTGAGATGAATGATCAACCATCCAACTAGCAACAATCTCTCTACTCTCCAAGTCTCTAATGATAATTGGATCAAGAGTGAATTCCATAGTCCTCCTATCTTCACCATGTGTAATAATAGATGGAAAGAAGTTTGTTTGCCAAATGAGGTACACACAAAGCATTATTGAAAGTGCCCTCCCCAAAAGCAATAGACACCTTCCCAATTACAATCATGTATGAATTGTTTCCCATAAAATAGGAGACATAACACAAGGTTCAAAAGAAGAGAATATAGATTGTGAAGATGACATATTATGAGATGCTCTTGAATCTAAAACTCATCTCCCTGATCCAAGACTTGAAAAAGAACAAGAACTGTTCCTTTTCTTCTTGATGTCATAACCAAACCAACATGACCTTTGTCCTTATTAGACCATTTTGAAGAAGTTGACTCAGACATTCTAGAAGGCAAATCAATATGAGTCTTTTTAGTAAGATGTTTGAATTCATCAATATCCTTCTTATAACAAGAATGTTTGTCATGCCCAAAACTTATTACAATATGAACACGTAAGCTTCTCCTCCTTAAACGACTTCTTTATGGAAGAGGATTTATTCTTTGGTTGATTTGAATGTGGATTGTTTTTTATTTTCTTCTATTTCTTATCAGTATGTTTTGATTCTTTCACTTGACTAACCAACAATGCTTGAGATTTAGGTGACTTGATGAGACCCATAGAAATAAGCTTTTGTTGCTCATGTATTAACATCTTAGAAAAAACTACAAATGAAGGTGTAGTATATGTAGACCCCATAGTCAACCTATGATATGAAAGCTATAAACAAAAGCAACATAATCAAGACCAAGTTTGTTCAATGTATTAAAGACCAACTGAATGTCCTTATCTATTCCACATGCTTTACATTGCTCCCTTAGATCATTAAACTTAGTGATGCAATCTTAAGTTCTTAGTATCAAGGCTCATCAGTTCATTATCAATTTGATAGCCTTTTATTTCATCTATAGTACCTTACAAAGTTTTCAATTCACCCCAAGCCTCATGAGAATTCTTACATGATTCAATTTGAAACAACAAATTTTGATAAACTAAAATACAAAGACATCCAAGAGCTTTAATATGCTCAATAATCCATTTAATCTTTTTTCTCATCATTTACAGGTTCAGCTGCCTTATTTTCAACATATAGAGAGTGACCTTGATTCATTAAAACACTCCATGCATGTTGATGCCAAGTTGATAGTTATATGATGTTAGCAAAGGAAATTTAAACCGATCCATGGAAAAGAAGAGTGGAATAAAACCCCCCTTCCTCCCAAATCACTCAATCAAGAATCCACCTAGTAATATGATGTGGCACTTTATATGGAGTGTGATTACAATGCCAAAATTGTTTTCCAGAGTTTACAATGCCAAGATGGAAAATTAGAACAATATCTCAAAATGAGATTTTCAAATTGAAAGTACACTTTCCCAATATGATCTAGAATGAAAATGAAGCCTTCCCGAGATGACAAATCTTTTCCAGGTGTTAATATGTCCAAGTAATCAACCAAAATGCAAATTTGCACAAAATTTGAATAAATGATACCTGGGGTAGAAAATGGAAAAAGTACATGGATAGAATGTAGAGCTCCTCAATACCTTTCCACGTTGCAAAAACCATGAAAATTGGATAATTTGACAAAAGTTATGAGCTCAGAGGTCTAAAAAAGAAAATGACTTCAATTAGCAATAAAATTCACTTAAGGAAAAATCTAAAAAAATGGTTTACACCATTGTGAAGTGCTCAGAACCACCTTTCTGTCGATATTTTGTTTGCAAAATTTTGACACCCTGACAATAAGTTATGACATTTTGAAAAAAAACTACCCTTATAGAGCTTGTGCGGGGGGGGGGTGGTAGCGGGCGGAATTAAAGCCCATAGTGTTAAGTGCCTGGTCGACCATGTGACTATGAGTTGACTGAGTAGTTTAAAAAATATATTAAGTGTTGTCTTTGGTGGCGGGGGTGTCACTCAACAAGTGGCGGCCCTTGGTGGCAGGGTGGTGGCCAACATGCCCCCCTACAAGCTATGATCCCAGAGAGCTCACCATGTGACCTCCTGCGAGGTTAGCCATAGAGCTTACGCTAGGTGTTAGGCACCAAACACCAAAAATGATGCAAATAAAAACTAACCTCGTAATTTTAATAACAAGTTTTATTTAAAAAAGCCACAAAATTTTTATTGTTGATGAAGGAATGATGTAGACCACATGTCACTATTGATGAAGGAATAATGTAGACCCTATTCTGCTATTGATGAAGGAATGACATAGACCCTATGCTGTTGATGTAGAGGAATATTTCATTATGTAGAAAATACTGTCAAATCTACCAATTGCTAATGTTGATTGATGCTTGCAAATGGTACAGGTTGTATGAAAATTCTTCTCAAATATGCCAAACCCTCAAAAAGTGTTTTCAAATTGTTTTTCACCAAAATATCGTATTTTATATGAAAATAGGGGGTTTGAGCCTTTTGGACTCAACTATGAGGTACATTTTGTCCTAATGTGCACCCAACAAAAGCTCAAGCTTGAATCACCCTTAGATTTGAGGAGTTTTGAAAATGTGAAGCTTTGATACCATGTTGTCACTCAAAGACTCAAGCCTATAGATCACCTGCATAACCAAAAACAACCTTCTACAAGATAGGAAAGCAAGAGCATGAATTTGTAATAATGGATGCACGATAATATGGTCAATATGCAATACTCAAGATTGCAATGATATTGGATTGATTCAATTATGATGTACATATGATGCCTTGCTTATAAAGACAAGTTGTGAGATAAGATTAAACAAGATCTTGACATGTGTCTTAATCTTCTATAATAAGACAATTACTTCAACATTATTAAATGACTTAGGACACAAGCATTAAATATAAGCCAAATAGATAAGATATTATAAGATCTTATTTAGACAACTAAGACTTCTATAAAAATACCTAGGAGCTAAGTGGACTTAACATATACATAGAACCTAGTAGAGAACTAGATAAATAAAACACCTATTTACACCAACATCCTTAAGTGCAACTTAGGGAGTAGATTATTATGCAAAAGGGTTGTTCTTTAATTGTGATAACAAATACAATTGAGGACATAAATGCACCGAAAATAAGTTCTACATTGAAGGTCCTACCAAGGAAGAATAAGAGGAAAAGGTATTAGAGGTCATCAATGATTTCAATGAGGAATCAAGAGATACCCAACAAACTATTTCTTCTCATCCACATACTAGAATTGGCACCGCATAAATTCCCAACATATTGTTTTAAAAAAAAAAAGAGAGAGTAATAGTGTTGATAGACTTGGGCACCATTCATAATTTCATCAAGAAATTAGCTACTTGTTTGAATTATTTTATCTATTTTGACTCTACAATTTTAGGTCATGATTGTAGATGGGGATAAAATCATTTATTTAGTCAAATGCCATAGCATTGAACTTTCAATGGGAGATTTAACCATAGATTGCACAATGTTTGTTATCTTTATGGGTGCAACATGCATTGTCTTAAGAGTCTAATGGATTATTACATTTTGAATAATTAAGATGAACTTCCAAGAGTTGTTCATGCATTAGTCACAATTGAAATGAGAGGCTTGTGTGCAAAGTCTTGACAAATGGTAAGTTCCCATCAAACACAAAAGATGCTTAACAATGGAGTGAATGAGTTTATGGCCTGATTATTTTTATTAGAAGCACATTAATCAAAGTCTCTTACACCATCAAATATGCAAGTAATTATAGTTAGACATGCTTAGTAATTTTTCAAGATATGCTAAAAGGATTGCATCTCAAAAGAGATCATGATCATGCCATTCAACTGGTACCAAGGATTGAACCACCCAATTTTAGGCCTAGTAGGTACCCATATATATAGAAAAGTGAGATTGAGAAGATGGAACAAGAGATGCTAGAGGTAGGTATAATTATGCATAGTTAGAGTGTTCACTCCTCTCCAATGGTAATGGTGTGCAAGCAAGAGGACACTTGATCGATGTGTAGATTATAAAGAGCTCAACACATATAAATCAAATATGTTTCTAATTCGAGTTATTGATGATTTATTAGTTGAGCTTAATGTGTTGTTTACTTTATCAAACTTGATTTGTTTTGGTTATCTTTAAATCAGAATTAGAGATGAGGGTGTACATAAGACAACTTTTTAAACCCATGAAGGCTACTATGAGTTTTTGTTAATGCCTTTTGGCCTCACCAATGGACTCTTGGAATTTCAAAATTGTATGAACTCTCTCTATATCATTTTTTTGGATTTTTTGATAATTTTTTAGTACATCTTACTTTATAGAAAAACTTGGGAGGAACACATGTAACGTGTCAATGATGTTTTAGACACTCTTGAACAATATCATCATTAAGTTAAGCAATCCAAGCATGTTTTTTGAAGTGAAAGAGATGGTGTACCTAGGTAATATTGTCTCCCATGAGGGGGTCAAGGTCAATCCTCACAAGATGAAGGGCATAGTAGATTGAAAAATGTTTAAAACCCTTAAAAACCTACAAGGTTTCTTAGGGCTTTATACATATTGTTGTTGATTTAGAAAAAAAGTATGGCAACATAACAACACCACTCACAATTTTATTGAAGGACTCCTAGTGCAATGAGGTAGCCACTAGGGCATTTGAGAAGTTCAAGGAAGCCGCATGAATAAATCCACTTTGAGTGACCCTATATTTTTGTAGAATCGTCATTATAGAATATGATTCTTTTAGGTTTGGCATATAAGCAATATTTATACAAGATGGAAGAACTTTAGTATTTGAGAGTCACCAACTCAGGTAAAATGAATTTAGACATTATTTTTTGAGAAGGAAATGATGTCTATCCTTTGTAAAACTAAATAATGGAGGAATTATCTAATGGGAAGGCACTTGAACTTAAATACATACCATGATAGCCTCAATTACTTGTTGGAAAAAAGGTTGTCATTTGAGGAACAACAAAAATTAGTTACAAAAATATTGGAATATGACTTTGAGATCATGCACAAGAGAGGGAAAGATAATTTTGTGGCTCATACTCTATCTAGGACGGATGAACCTAAAAAGTCACTATTGTATGCCATTTCCACATTATATTCAGATTGGGTGGATGATGCATAAGAAGAATGGGAGAAATGTATGGGTACTTAACACTCATTTAAAAGTTCCAATAAGATGAAAGTGTGTTAGAAATATTTCAAGTGGAAAAGATATGCTCTAAGTTACAAGGCTATTTTGTGCCTATGTAAATAGCTCAACCCTCAAGCTCAATGTTTTTCTACAACTCCATGCTTCTCTAGTAGACGTGCATTCAAGCTTCTTGTAGACTTGTCATTGTAAGTGATCATGTTCATAGTTTTTGGATTGACATTATTTTATGATCACTCAACTTGTTTGTAGGTCATAATATTGTCCTCAATTAGATGCACAAATTGAGGTGGTCAACAAGTGCTTTTGATGTCTATTTTTAATGTTTTGATTTAAATAAACAAGTGATACAGGTGCATTGGTTGCCACTAGTAGACCAGTGGTATAATAGTTCTTTCCATACTTCATCCAAAATATGTATTTTTTGGCACTATGGGTACCATCCAAAATCCACAATCTCTTCATGGAAGACACGCCTAAAGATTAGAGCATTTGAAGAACACATCTCAACACGAGGAAGAGGTACTTTCTAGTGTGTAGGGAGAACTTGGAAATGACACATGTAACAAAATAAAGCAACAAGTAAAATTTTGAAGTAGAAGATTAGGTTTTTGTACAATTACAATCATATAAGCATATGTCAATAACACAACATAAGGTTCTAGCTTGCATCCATTTATTATAGACATACGGTTTTGTAGAAGATTAATATTATAGCATACAAGTTGGAGTTACCTAAGTCAATATAAATACATCTTGTCTTTCATGTTTCTTGCCTAAAGAAGGTTATTGGACAAAGAATTTCAATCTAGATAAAGTTAATTGAGCTTGATGGTGAGGGTAGAACCATTTTCGAATATGAGGAAATCCTTTATACATACACTAAGAGGTTGTAGTTGGGGAAATTATAAAGTATCTAATCAAATGGAAGAATTTCCCTATTGAAGATGCTAAATGGAAAAATAAAGAGTTCATGCAAAAGCATCCACAATTGATTTGCGTTGAATATAATGCTTACACCCTTAATCTATTTATTGTATTAGGATATATGTGACCAACTTGTGGCTAGCATAACACTTAATTTAGTTAAATGATTATCTATATAGTCTTATATGGGTAGTTAGATCAATGGAGGTGGATCCATGGAATAAGTATACAAACATATAATATGTAGTGGTTAGTTTATTATTATCATATTGTGAAATGTTCTTATGAGAGAATTTTGGAGGAATGGTCCTTTGAAGTCTCTTATTGTCAAGTATTATCAAGTATTTTGGAACTTATTACCTATTCTATTCTACTCTTGTGCAAGTAATTTTATTACATCCATTGAATTTCAGCGTTATCCATCATGCATTAGGAGGATGCCATACTATAGAGGGAAACATGGCTAGTGGAATCCTTCATTCTCATGTTTTATAGCTAATCCAAATTTGACCATCGTTCTACCTTGGCCTTATCTTCATCATGAATAGTCCAATTCAAGTTGCAAAGAGCTCATCCTAGCTCTCCTTAAGTATCCTCAATTTCATCCCATATAACTTTTTCTATAAGCAATTTATCAATGAGTATTCTCCCATTTTACTTTAAACTTATGTTCCAACAAATTATAGTGGGTAGAAGCTCGGAAATAAATTTCACCCCTTTTCTTTTAAACTTACAAGATTAGTTATTTAAAAATACTACACTATTTAGATTGTCCTAAGAGAAATCTAATTTTCCAAGGTCCCAACACAATTTAATTGAAATGGGAAATTGCAAAAAGTAAATTTAGAACCGGTTCCTTATTTTTTGCACAAAGAAGAAAATTAGAGAGGCCATACCTTCCTAGCTTCACCAATTTGTCCCAAGTGAGGATTTTCCTCCAACCACCCACCAAAGAAAGGTTGAGGGTTTTGTTAAGATTCCTTTCACCCAAATCTTCTTGTATGGGAAACCAACCATCTCCTCTCCTTGTCTAATGATAACTTGATAGGATTCTTTAATTATAGTTTATCTTTTGCAAATTTTTTATGTTGGGGGAGCTATGTCTAAATATATCCATTCACTAAAGCATAATAATGACAAACTCTACCTCCTCATAAAGATCTTTTGACTCTTCTAGTACCTTCATATCCTAATCCTCTACCAAGGATGGTTGATGCTTCTTTTGAGAAATCCACTTTGATCCTTGAAACCACTTTCCATCTCAAGCTCAAACAAATCAATGGGTGAGAACTCTTGATAAAGTCCCAAATCATAGAATTCTAAGAAGAGAAATTTGTGAAAATATTCTTGAGGCACTCATCACATGGACATACTAAAAAGGAGGATTTTATACATATTGTTTTTCTCCAAAAACATGCTATAGAAGCTTCATATTGAGTGGCTTATTCATGCATTTACATTTCCTTAATCCTAGATTTCCAAAATATTTCTCTTTTCATAACACATCTCAGCTAACCAAATTATATTTTAATGATCTACATTGCATTTCAAAATATAATTTATGTGTAGAGTTGTGATGACTAGCCATTTTACTTATTTTAAATAGATTAGTTGCATGGATGGAGATTGTCACGAGTGTGTCCTTGCTGAGAGTAATCCAACCAACCAAGGCAAGACATTTTCCTTTTCAAGTAGTAAGAATCTTTTGAATTTGATCAACAATGTATTTCCAAACATTCCTTGAGGCCCTTTCATCTATCAATGGTATTCCTAGATAGATGCTTGGTAACCTTCCCACCTCGACTCCTAAAATTTGTTGAATCTCTTGTCACTCCCTACAACCCTTTTCAAAAGTAAAATTTGGATTTATTACAATTTTCCATCTAGCTTGCCACTTCTTCATACCAATCTAGGACTCTTAAAAACCAAAGCCTTTACAACTATTTCTCTAAGTAAAGTATCATCAACAAATTTTAAATGTGAGATCTTATTAATACTCGAAGAGATACACATCTTTGATCCTAAAATGAGTGAGTGCTTCCTTTAGTGTTCTCCAAATTTTTTAGCTAAGGTAATGAAAAAGAATAGAGAGAGGACCCCTCTACCTCAATCCTCATTTAGCTCAAAAGAACCTAGTAGTTGACCCATTAATTGAAACTAAGAAAATGATTGTAGAAATGTAGCCATGAATGCACTTTCTCCATTCCTCACTAATTGTAGCTTTTGGAAAACCTTCATGAGAAAATATGAGGAAACTCAGATGTAGCCCTTATTAATATCTAGTTTAAGTAGCATCCCTATTCCTTTATGTCTATTCATATAATTAATTGATTCATAAACCACAATAATGCCATCCAATAGCTACCTACCATTAAAAAATCTGCTTAATCCGCTTAAACCTTCATTTGAATTTTCAAAATGGTAATGCATAGATAAGTATGTTGAAAAGCATCAAAATAATCCTCATTAGTCTTCTTGGGGATAAAGGAAAAAAAGGTGTTATCCCATCTTTTGAAGACTACTCTTTGTTCCCTACTTCCACAATCAACCATACATCCTTCCCTATTATATGCCAAATTTTTTGGAAGAAGCTAGCTTGGAACGCATATGTCCCAAGTTCTTTTTAACCTCCAAGATTGAAGATTGCTTAACTTCAGTGTAATTGGTTACATCTAAAACTCATTCTTCTCAATAGAGATCACATTAGGTATGTTAATCAAAAATTACTCATATGCTTTTGAATTATTTGTCATTAGCACAACTAGGATATATCAAATTAGGCAACCAAATCCTTTCAGATGACCTCACTATCAATCACTTTGTACCATTTGGAATGACAATCTTGTTGATTCTGCTGTATTGTTTCTTGACCACTTTTGGTATTTCTATCACCTTCCTTGATACATTTCAGTCTATATTTTTAGCACCAAAGTAGTTCCTCCATTCTTAAAATGTTATTTTTCTCTACTAAAAGACATTACTCTTTTACCCATAACTCTTTTTTCAAGCCAAGATTAGTAATTTCTTCTCCCTCTATAAAAATTGCCTTTATTTTCCTTTTCTACGTAAAAATATTCCCAAAAATTTCCTTATTCCACATTTTGACAACTTTGTTAACATTTTGTAGTTTCTTAGCCACATTAAATTTCTTATAACCTTCGATCTACACATTCCACTAGTTGGCCAATTTTTCTTCGAAGTCAAGCCTTTCAAACCATATGAACTCCATTTTGAAAGAGTATTTGTGGGGTTTTCTTTCTTTGAAAAATTATAATAAGATAGTGCAATGATCAAATACCTCAAAGGATAAGATCCTTGAAGAAAAAGCAAGGTTACTCAAAACCATTTTCCATCCACCAAGAACCTATCCAACCTTTCTCAAATACATTTTTTGTTGGTTCTCCTATTCCACCAAGTAAACCACCCTTCCTTATGAACTATGCCAATTAGAGCTTCCTCACAACAAAATGAATTAAAGTCAATTGCACTTGTGGATAGCTCAAGCCTTCTAATTTATCTCATATTTAAGATATTAAAATATCCTTCTAATATCCAATAACTATTGTAGATACCCTTTTGAAGTCTACTTATAACATTTCAAAGAATCTTTTTGCCATTATCTCATATTGTACCATACACATTGGAGATAAAAATATCCCTATTCTCCCTTACATTTGTTATCTTGATGTGCATAACATTGGATGATGCCTTAAGCAAGGATCTAGTAAAATATTAGTATTCCATAGTAGTACTAGCCCACAGTGGCTCTTATGGCTTCAAACATCTATCTTCTACCCCTTTTCAAAATTTCTTTACATTCTCTAGGATTTGGGATGTTCCAACCTTTGTTTATTGCAACACGAGAAAATCTAGGAGTTGCACTTAGTTCCTTAGAAATTATAAAATAAAATTGTATATTAGATGTTCTTGGTCACTACAAGTATCTTGTTATGTCCATTATTTGTATTTTTGAAAGAATCCATCAGATTTCCCATTAGTTTATTTTTATGTTCCTTTTCCTCTAAAATTCATCACCTAAATATATAAACTATCACTAACACCTATGGTTGGTGGTTAACAAAGATACGACTTAAAAAAAGATCAATGCCCCAAATTGGGCTCATCTACTCGTTAGATTCTATAACTACAAATTGACATAGCTATTATAATTTATGATCATAAATTGACTATCCTAACCATTACAAAATAAAATCACATCCACTCCATGCTTAGTTGGCTGATGAGTAACTACCATGCTAAGTTTAGAATGCATTAGGGAAAATTCCTTTGAGGTGTTACTATTCCATGTAATTGCCAATTTTAGCATTCCCCACCTAGAAGGTAAATGAATGTGATCAATAGATAATAGAAATAGGTAAAAAATCACATCCCATGCTGATATAAAGGACTTACAACACAAGATGAGAAATAACTAAGGAGAAGTGGTCAAAGGAAGGTGAGTATGATGCTCATGCAGATCATACTCATTCAATAGAATGGAATGATCCTAGATCATTTGAAAAATTGAGGATTACTCTTTCCCTTTTGTTCACATTAGTGGTAGACATTCATGTTGCCTCTTCCATTTCTTTATTATTCCATTTTATCAAATACTCCATATACTCCTTCCTTCTTGTTTTTTGGCCACTTATAAATTAATGATTACCTCTACTTCTTTTGCCTTTTTAGGAATTTATTGGACCCAATTTGGTTTTTACTCTTACAAAGTCTAAGATTCTATTTCCAAATTCTATTCTTTGTGAAAATGATATAAATGGCAACATTAAAAATTGGAGACTTATGGGAATTCTAACTCTTAGGAATTTGTTGCAAACGTTTTTATAACCTTTCATGGTCCTAATTTCTTCCATTTCAATTTGTTGTAAGTTTCCTAGGGAAACCTTTCCTTTCATAAATGTGCTAATACAAGATCTCCAATTTGAAATTCACGTTCTGTTCTCTTATAGTCAACATTTACTTTGTATTCTTTGCAAGTTTTCTTAGAATTCTCGTTGCACTTCATGTATATAATCAACAAAACATTTTGGTGCTGTGATATTTTAAATCTAATTTAGTGGTGTTTCATAGGGTATCTACCACTCTCAAACTATATCCATATACAATTTGAAAAGGGGTTTTGGTTGTGATATTGTTTATGGAATTATTATACATAAAATCCACTTGTGCATGTATCAAATCCTACTGAGTAGACACTTTTTAGCCAAAATAACTAAAGGGATTTCCCAAGCTTCTATTTATAACTTTAGCTTGCTCATCCATTTGAGGATGGTATGCTAAACTAAAACTCAACTTAGTGCTAAAATTCCTCCATAAGGTTAACCAAAAGTGGCCCACAAATTTAGTTTTGAGACTATGCTCTTGGGTAGACCAAAGAGCTTTACTTTTTCTTTGAAATTTTTTTTAGCAACATTAAAAACATCAATTGAATTTTTAGGGAATAAAAATTTCATAGAAAATATATCAACCACAACATAAATAGTATCATTACCTTTCTAGGTTTTTGGTAGTCGAAGAACCAAATACATAATCTCTTCTAATGTTTTCTCAAGAATGTGAAAAAGGCTAATAAAATCTTGTGATCTAACTTCTTCCTTTAGCATGTTAATGGATTCTATAACGCTAGACTAAATATTTCACATTCTTATTCATCTTAGGACAATAATATTTTTTCTTAACTATGCTAAAATCTTATCTATACCAAAGTGTCTGAAAAAACCTCTATGTACCTTTCCCTTATTATATTTTCCCTCATAGATCCTTATGGTATGCATAAACATTTACCTTTGAAAAGAAAATTCTCCTAAATGAAATAATCCAGTTATGGTGTCTTGTCCTAGTCTATTGGTTTTTTACATGCAACCATGCTTCTTTGAAATTGAAATCATTCTTATATTAACATTGTCATGACATCAAATCTTGTGGTCCTTCAACTATCATTTCAATTAATGTCACACCTCTTTTGCTTAAAGTATCTACCACCTAGTAAGATTTTCCACTTTTATGCTTCAAGATAAAAGAATATTTTCTTAAAAATTCTATCCATTTCATGCCTTTGATTTAGTTTACCTTGGTTGTTAATATACTTCAATGTGTGATGGTAAATTATATCCATTTCATGGCTTTGATTTAGCTTACCCTGGTTGTTAATATACTACAATGTGTGATGGTTCGTATATAAGACAAACTCCTCTAGAAGTAAGTCATGCCTCCACTTCTTTAGTGCTTGGCTGATAAGATAAAATTCTTGATCATGAAGTAAGTCATTTGGATCCTTTTAGCTTCTCATTGAAATAAATTATGTGCCTTCTTGAATTAAAACACCCTTTATAGCTAATACCACTTGCGTCACAATCCACCTAAAAAACTTTATTGAAATCATGTAAGACTAGTATAGACTTTCTATTTATGTTGTCCTTTAGTAGTTCAAAACACTTTTTTGTTGCTATTATCCATTGAAAATTATACTTTTTTCCTTTCATATTTTCTATGATTAAAACATATGTTGCTGAAATCTCATATGAACTTCCTGTAGAAGCTTTCCAAGCCATGAAAACTCCTTGAATCAAACATTTCTTTTGGGAACGATCAATCTATGGTGGATCTTACGTTTTTTTGGATCCATTTTCAATCCTTCTCGTGAAATGAAAAATCACAAATAATACCAACTTGTCTTTCATAGAACTACACTTTTAAAGATTTATCAACAATTTCTCTTCACTCTTTGTAAAATTAATATTAGATGCTCTAGATTTTCCTCCCTTTTGCTTAACATTAGAATATCATTGAGGTAAAATATTACATGCTTACCAAGATATGGAATGAATACCTCATTCACTGATCTCATGAAGATACTAGGTGTATTTTTTAATCCAAATGGTATGACCAACCACTCATATAATCCATCTTTGGTCTTGAAAATGAATTTCCACTCACCACCTTATCAAATTTAGATTTGATGATATCTACTTCTCAAATCAATGTTCGAGAAATATCTCATTTGACTTAAATAGTCTATCAAGTTGTCTATTCGTGATAAAGGAATTGGTAATGTGTTGTAATTTTGTTGATAGCTCAAGAATCAATACACATACACCATTCCCCATATTTATTTGGTGCCAATACTATTGGTAGAACACAAGGAATCATCCTCTCTTTGATCAATTCTTTGTCTAATAGTTCTTGGACTTGTATTTTCATCTCCTTATTCTCTATATGTTTTATTCTATATGTTGTCTTGTATTGTAGACTTGCTCTTGGGATCAAATCAAAATGGTGATTGCCTCTCTTGTTAGTGGTAACCCTTTTAGTTACTCATGTGTGATATAATTTCAACATATTATTCCAACAAATTTTTCACTTCTGATGGGATGACTTCTTTTATGCATGCTAATTTTATTTTTACAAATTGAGGAACAATCACAAAACATACCTTTTCTTAATTTATTTCATTCAAAATATTCTTCCAATAAATTGAACATGCCTTTGGACTATGTCCACCTTTTCTTCCCCATCCTTCAATGGGTTTATTATGTATTTATTTTTGTCCTTGATGGTGTAAGTGTTTATTTTACCATCATGACTAGCCCTCATATCATATTGCCAAAGTCTTCCAAGGAAAATATGGCAAGCATCTATAGGCATGCTATCACAATTTTTCTTTTCTTGATACGATCCGGTATAAAATCAACTAGAAGTTTATCCCTTACCAAGATTTAATGATATTTTTCTATCCATGATAATTCATATAGTCTTGGATGTTTAACCTTGGTAAGATTTAGTTTTCTTACCATTTCACTAGTTACCAAATTATCCATGCTTCCACTATCTATCACAACTTACCTCCAAATTTGTAGATAGTGAAAAATAGATTTCTTTTTTGTGTTGGTCCATATTCTATTTTCAACAATTCCCTTTTAATTATATGATATTATCCTTGTTTAGGTTCCACTAAATGTTGAGATGGTGCTCCTCATCAACTTCCACAATATGATTGATCCCCTAATTCCTACCATAATCTAGTATTTCTTGTAGACAATCATATGCCCTATGACCTCCACTACACAATAACTTACAAATTCTTGTAGATAGTCATATGCCCTATGACCTCCACTTCACAATAACACATACAAATTCTACATCTTACTCTTCAAAAAGTTCCCCCTTCTTTGACAATATTTCCTCTTCCTCGAGTGTCTCCATTAAAACTTTCATTATGGGAATTATTAGACTCCCCTTCACTAATTTGAAACTTCTTATCTTCATTAAATAATTCTCTTCCTCTAGAGGAAATTCCTTTCCCTTTGAAGTTATTATGTTACTTCCTAGCCAATTTATATTTGGATTTTAAGGTACACGCGTATGCTTCTTCTATTGATGTCACTTGGATCATGTTGAATTCATCTTAGGAAATAAAATTAATTCAATTTATATATTTCTACCTTCTCTTCATTATCCTCAATATGAATAGCTCGTATGTTAAGTTGGTGGAACTCTTCATTATATACTTTAATAATTTCTTTAAATGTTAGGCTATGTAATTTCCTCAATAAATTGAGGTGATAATTAGTAGATAGAAATTTTGATTTCAACTTTGCTAGTATCTACTCACCTGTCGAGACATTTTCCTTCCCATTTCTTTATCAATCCATTTGCACATGATCCCACCAAAGGATATATGAACCTTTAGCTTTGTACTTCCCCAATTCTATCTTGTTTATGGTGGCTTCAACACAACCAACTCAAGTCGAACACTAAACACTCTACTTTTCTTGAAAAGATAAGATATTCTTAAAGTGATCAACTCCGAGGTTCATTTTTATTCAAGTCTTGATCGAGCTGGAACAAATGAGTGTTATGTGTGATTTGTTTAACAAGAAGATTTTACTAGTAAAATAAAACTTAGAAAAATAATCGTAGTCATGTACTTTGAATACGTTAAAAAAATATTAAATCTTTAGAAGCTCTAAAGGGAAACTACCTATCTAACCTACTTTTGGCCTATTATATTTTATTCTAGACTTGCTTGGATGCAAAAAAAGACCAAGAGGTTAAGGTTTAGAGGAACAAACATAAAATAAATGGACAATGATAAGCTTATTTTCATTACTTAGTTTTGAAAGATTAGATGAGATCAAAATAACTAGTATTGTAATGAATTCTATTTACACAATCATGCACAACAAAAGTGCAGTAATCTAAGGAAATTCACAATATAAGGTTGTTTCAAGTTAAATGTATTAGAATCACCATATTTCATGCATATATTCGATATATAACTTTAGTATAAACTCAAAAAGAGATTCCACCAAGTTAATCACTCTTAAATAAATAAAAGACAAGTCACTACCAGAGTTGAGAGCATTAAAAAATAACATGCATGATCCTTTGATTATTATGAAACAATGAGAAGATTACAATTTTTAGTAGGGTTCCCACATTGAAAATTCAATATTTTGCTAATAATCAAATGTCAATGAATCATTTACAAAGGCCACAAGAGGGCTATTAAATAGCCAGCCTTAGGTAATAAAATTACCACAACCTCAACAAGTCAGTCTAAATTCACCTTGACCCTTGGGGCTCAAAGCAATGATTTCCAATAGATAGGTTGCTAAAAAAAGATAATACAATTTCAAAATATACCTATGGGGTAGGCACATCCCCAAGAAGGGTGGTTCCATAATTGAATGAGAGAAAGACAAAAGGCACCCAAATTTTATGATCATTCACATGGAGTCTTTATTGCAGTTTGGAAACAATGCCTAGAATTCCTTCAATTCTTCCCGGATAAGGTTGGAGTTGGGAGTGGTTGTATGCTTGATCTTAATATTTCTAAAGACTAGTGTCCTCTTCATGGACTCCATCACCTCCCAAATCTCCAAGACCCTATCTTGAAAATCATTGAGGTTGCCTTTAACCCTCATCATCTCATCAATGTGGTCTTTTTATAAGTGGCTTCATTGTATTTCCAATGAATTCTTCAATATTGGGCTCAGTAGAAAATACCTTTCTAGGGTTTTCCCATAAGGTACATGGTAAGGGCTTGACAAAATTCTCAATTTTGGACATAGTTGCAATAGTAGCATCCTTTGTGATGGAAAAAATATACTTGCACTTCTTGATTAATTTTATTCTATTGTTAGTGGCCTCAATCCACTTCATTGGAGTTTTAGGACTCCCATTGATCATTACTACTTTACGATTTTATGAAAGTGATCCTTGCCATTCATTTTAGTGTAGGTGTATTATCCTCTAATGTGATGAGCTCTTCATCTAGTGTTTCCTTGAAATCTATTTTTGAATTTTATTCATCACTCACCTTAGGGTAACACTGGATTACTTCCTTGATGAATCCACTACCTTGTGGCTCCAAAAAATTCTTTCATGAGGTGGTGGCACTTGTTACCCCTCCCACATATTGGGTATTCTTCCCCTTGTCTAATACTTTTGAAGTGGTAGGAATAGGGAAAATAACATCTATGGGTCCTATGGATTAGTTAATGCAAGCTTTGAGCTCACTCACCCGAGTTTAGAGTTCTACCTTTTTTCTTACATCCTTGTCCATACGATTTAGTGTGACAACTATTGAATAATTGAGGGATTGTCTCTCTTCCTCTCGGATAGTTTGAATTTTATAATCTTGATGCTACATTTTTCTCTCATCCTTATTTACCAGAGGTTCAACCACTTGTGTAGTCATTTCTCCTTGTGTATACACTAAAATGTAGATAAAGTTTTGACTCTCTTTTTCCTAGGTTGGGCTTGGAGTATACCTCCAATATTTGAAAAATCCTTAGATGCCTCAGAGTATACTCTTTGTCTTTTTTAATCTATGGAGCTCAACCACACATTTATACTTGAATCTCTAGGATATTGAACAACACTTGTATTAGGATGACTAGGTTTATTGGGGGGATTTGGTTGCTTTGGAGGTGGTGTGGGAGATTTGTGTGACTTGTTCTCTATAGATGAGGGTGGAGAAGGTACCAAAATATTAGTGGGTGTGTGTGGTCTATCCTCAAAGAAATACATAGTGCCTTGTATCAAACTCACATCAATAAACTCCATAGTTGTTTTCTCCTTATCCTCTATTTATTTTGGAATAGGGGTTTGTTAAGGAGAGGAGTGAATTTGGTTGAGAAAAGGAGAGGAAGGGTAATGTGAAGGAATAGGGCTTTAGGTAGGAGTGGTTGATTATTTATCAAAAAATTATTCAACTTCTCCTTGAGTTGTAATAATAATATTTGTTTATATTCTTCTTTGTAGGGGTTCCTTTATTCCATTTCATCACTTGTCGTAGTTATATACAAACCAGGTGACTCTCCTCTTTACCTTTTCTTCTCACCTTTACTTTTATTTATAGCCATGAAGGGTTGTGTTTTGTGTATTGCAAGAATTTGGATTGACTTGGGTTTTTAGGATGAGGATCATCCATGGGGTAGGGTTTCTTCAATGGCTCCCTTGTTCTGCAGATCACTACCTCGATCCTATTTTACAAAAGAGATCCTTAGGGACTGACCAATCCACTTTGCTTAAGGGTTATTTATAGACTTTGTTATGATTTTATGAGAGATCCAATACTTTCGCATCTTTCCACATCATCTTATGAACCTTCTCCAATCCAGACCCTTTAATCAAAGGGAAATATTCTATAGTAATCTCAAATCCTCACGTCATGTTCATCAAGACAATAGGTCTGGAAGTCTTCAAAAAGTGGTACATGTACAAAGAATGACCCAATCAATAGGCCGATCTTACCAATGGGGTCAATTTGTCCCCAAACTTATATAAATGCATTGTTAGATGTGTTGGAAATATGGTCATTGATTTCAAAGGTGTATAAGAGATTGTTAGAATGTTGTCATTGATGTCAAGAAGGGATAAATTTTCTAAGTTTGTTATCATTGATATATGGACGATTAGGATGAAGTTTAAATTAAAGATTTAAACTTGTTTGTGTGAGTAAAATCCCTTATAGAGAAACATATGTGCCGACCAAAGACATTCAAATAGAATCATATTAATTATTATGGAGTAGTATTTAAGATGAGATGAAATAATTTATTAGATATCATATGATCTTATGGGATGACCCTTGGTGAAGTTGCCACCCTCCAAAAGGAAAACAAAATTAAATGAAGTTGATATCATGCTGGCTGACCTGATCTATAAACTTATGAAGAGGTGCAATTCAATTAAAGATTTATTATGAGTTGATCCATAAAGTATTTTGATATAATTCAATATTTGATTAATTATATGGGATTGACTAATCCCATTAATTGTAGCACTCAAGTGTGTGATATGTAACTTTATTTGGAGGAGTGATGAAGTGGATTTACAAGCAACAATTAGAGTTTTATAAAGATAGACATACCTTGCAAATATAATTAAATATATGAGATAACAATTAACCAAGGTAGTGATGAGTATAGGAGGATTAATTACCATTGATAACAAAAATAATCATTAATAAGAGATTTAATTTAAGTGATATTTTTAACATTAATAGCTTTCCATGAATAGTGATGTCAAAAATATATAATGAACTAATCCATGAAATACTATGAACAAGCCATCCGAATAATAGTTATATTTTAATGTGAATATTTTAAATGCATGCCAACCTAATTAGTGGCGCCTATTGGAGATTGAAATTAAAGTAAAATTATTTTTGTTTTATGAGGCCGACCCCTTTAAAGAAATGCCACTTCCTTTAGTAGGTTGAACTTTAATAAGTACAAAATAATTCTAAATAAAAGTAATAAAGTCAACCCCCTTCAAGGATTTGCATATTTTGGAGTCACCCTCTTTCATAAAGGTGTGATAGGGTTTAAAAATAAAAAAGTTGAACTGGAAGATTAAATGAATGCATATAACGAAAATCATTCACAAGAAGAACAAAAATTGCATAAGTAGATCTAGTAAAGAAGATATAAGCATGGGGAATATGTAGAATGCTGCATATTGTTGAAAATTTATGAGTAGAGTTGAAAGGAGATTTATGAGAAAAGTCAATAGAGATTTGTGAGTGTGAGATACATAGATATATAAGAGAAACAAAGATAAAGGTTGAAAGAAACTTAATGATAAATTAGAGAAATTAGTATCAGATCTAAGAACATGACTATATCAGATTGGTGACCATACTAAAGGAAGATTTAATCAGACATGTAAAGTAATCTTGATTATACATATGAGGTAGATTTAAGGAGATTCAAGAAGACTTATGAGGTGAGTAATGAAGCATATTCGAGTAGACCTGTGAAGGATTTGCAAGTAGATTTTATGAAGAAGTTATAAGTGAGGAAGATTGAAGTAAACAAGATACATATATGAAGATAATCAAGAAAAAGCAAATAAAAGTGGATAAATTCACATATTGTTACAAGAATGAAGAAAGGATTGAAGGTGTTGTCATTGATGTCAACTGGTCAACTGGTTATCTACTAGTTGTTGTTGGCTGTATATGTTGAGGATATTGAGAAAATTGTATAAAAGAAAATTTGTAGGTATTCAGTTGTTGATCAAGTATTTTCCCTTATGTTTGTGTGGTTTGGATATGTTGTTTATGGTTGTTGAATGTTGTTGTATCTAGATTTTTGGTTGTTAGTTCGTTGAGAAGTTCGAGTTGTGTTCACTAGTTTTGAACTATGTTTTTTTGTGTTCTGGTTGAGGTCCAAGAGAAATGTTGTTGGTCCAAATTTCTCTTTGATCAAGTCTTTTGACTTGCGGTTCTAGAGTTAAGATTTTTTGGTTGCATTGAAGATATTTTTGGTTTCTAGAAGTTTTGAGCTTAATTATTCTGTGTTTTACACTAGTTTGGTCGACCTTGTGTTAAGCACTATCTTCAAAGTTAATGAAGTGTGTTGGACCTATTTTGGCTCCTGATGAAGTGTGTGTTTGGGTTGCCCTCATTATACTTCCACCCTAGGATGGTTGGTCTCGACCTAATTTGAATTTGAATTTGGATGGCCGACTTTGGATCCATTTTCAAGGTTGGAGATAGTATAAATATAGGATGAGCTAGTAATGAAAAATATACAAGAGGAAAGAATGAAGATAAGTGAAAGAGTTGATGTGAAATTGATGCTATTCAGAAAGTGTGTGTGATTTGTGTGTGGCAGATCAGTGCAAAGCTTAATGCTGAGTTTCCAAATGCAATGAGTAGAAGGTGAACTCTACCATTCATGCAAGTTGATCAAGTAACTGTGGTGGAATACTTTGTTGCTTTTGGATTGTAGTCTCTCTATAACAAGTCTTCTTTGTCTTCTTTGTATCTCTATGGAAGTGAGCCCTCTAGGTTGTAGCCCTGTTGGACAGTGAGTCCTTATTTCAGGCAGTGAGCCTTGTTTTAGGTAGTGAGCCTTTTTGTAATCGGTTTTGATATTCTCTATAGTGTGAGTTAATCCTCACTGTGGTTTTTCCCTCATCAGGTTTTCCACGTAAATATGGTGTTATTGTGTCTATGTGTTGAATTTGAGTTTCTACATTGGAATTTGGTGATTAATCTTATAAGAAGTTTTAAGTATCAGTTTCAGTGATTGAATTAAAGGTGAAAATCTATGACAATTGATTCACCCCCCTCTCAATTGTCCTATTCAAAAATTGGTATTGGAGCTTGGTTCCTTGGTGAAAATATTAACTGCTTGAGGAAGGTTCGGGATGGCTAGCAAGATGGTCTTTGATTATCCGAGGTTTGATGGGACTAATTATGGTATCTGGAAATTTTGATGGAAGAATATCTAGAGTATTGTGAATATGATGTGGAAAAATCTTACAAGAATCCTTATACTCCTCTTGCTAATGGTATGGGTACACCTAAAGAAATTAAATTACACGAAGAGAACAATAAGGTGAAGTTCATTTTGAAGAATAGTCTGGTACATTTTGAGTTGATTAAGGTTCAAAATTTAAAGACATCTAAGGAAGTCTGGGATTCTTTAGGAAGAGCACATGATGGTGATGAAAGAGTTAAAGAGGCAAAATTGTAAAATTTGGAAACATAGTTTGATCTTATACATATGTCTAAAGATGAAAATGTTAAAGCTTATGTATAGAGATTGGATGAGGTAGCAGCTGGAATGTGATCTCTTGGCACTACTATAGATGAAACCAGGATTATAAAGAAGATTCTCAAAACCCTTCTTGATGGTTATAGTGAGAAGGTGAGTGCTATTAAGTAGACTATAGATTATAAGACTTGTACTAAGGATCCGCTGTTAGGATTTTTGACATCTTATGAAATGAGGAAGCTGAGTCTAAGAAATGGAGGCAAATCAGAGACTGCTTTTAAAGCTACAAAATCTGAAGATCCAAATGAAGAGAAATTTGATGAAATAGAAGCTAAATTTGTGAGAAGAATGAGAAAAGGTTCTGGTAAGTATGAAGGTAATTCTCCCTTTAAATTCTTTAGTTGTGGAGAAATAAGTCATTATGTTGCAAAGTGTCCAGAAAGACCTAAAAGGAATAAAAAAATATATGAGAAAGAAAAGAAAGGAATGAAGATTAACAAAGCTTACTATGTGAATGAGAATGCTAGTATTTCAGATGAAGATTCAAAATATGAAGATCCAGATGACAATGAATGCTTATTCTTAGTGATTAAGGATGAACCAACTTCTACTAATTTAGAAAAATAGGTAAAGGAAAGCCCTCCGGAGAAGGAGAAGGAGAAAAATGAAGGTACGGTTATCTCTACCCTACATGCTAAACAAAAAAGGAATTTTTGGGTAGTTGTTAGTGGTTGTTCACATCACATGACTGGTGATAAGAGTAAGTTTTTTAAGCTTGAGAAATATGATGGAGGCTTGGTTACGTTCAGAGATGATACTAGTGCTAAAATCTGTGGGATAGGTTCAATAAGTTTTGATGGAAAGCATCATATTGATGATGTTTACTATGTTAAGGGATTAAGGCATAATTTGTTGAGCATTGGTAAGATGTGCATAAAATGATATGATCTTGTGTTTAAGGATGAAAAATGCGAGATATGAAAAGGATTCAAAACATTGATTGCTACAGGAAAGAAATTTGAAGGGAATATTTATCAACTTAAGGGTGTTGATGAATGATGCTTTATGACTCAGATACATGAAAATTGGTTATGGCATAGGAGAGTGTGTCAATTGAATTTTTATAATTTGGCAAGGTTTAGTGTTGTTTAGGCTGTGAGAGATTTACCAAGAATCACAAAGCTTGTTAATGCTATTTGCAAGAATTGTTAGTTTGGGAAGAAAGCAAGAAATCATTACAGATCAAAGGAACAATCTACTACTGGACAACTGGATTTAGTTCATACATATCTCTGTGGTCCTATGAGAGTGCGAAGTCTACTTGGTGAAAGGTACTTTATGCTTTTAATTGATGATTATTCTAGATATACATGGGTTACATTTCTTAGAGAGAAATTAGATGCATTAGATAGATTCAAGGCACTCAAGGCTATAGTTGAAAATGAAGTGAATTTGAGAATAAAATGCTTAAGATTTGATAGAGGTGGAGAATTCACCTCCCATGAGTTCAATATTTTTTGTGAAGTGCATGAAATACAAAGATAGTTATCTGCCTTGAGAACTCAACATAATGGAGTTGTTGAGAGGAAAAATAGAATAGTTCAAGAGGTTGTTAGATCAATGATTACTGAAGCCGATTTACTGGAAGTATATTGGAAAGAAGCTATTCATACTGTTGTTTATGTATTCAATCAAGTTCAAGCAAGGGAAAATAGTACAAAGACTCCCTATGAGCTATGGCATGAAAGAATTCCTACAGTGAAATATTTCAAGGTATTCAGAAGAAAATGCTATATCAGAAGAGATGAGGAAACTTTGGGTAAGTTTGATGCAAGAAGTGATGAAGGCATATTTCTTGGGTATTCTACTAAAAGAAAGGCATATAGATGTTTCAATAAAGGCTGAGAAAAATTGTAGAGAACTCAAATGTGAAGGTTGATGAGACTATAAAGAATTCTATTGATATTGATGGATATGTGTTTGATGAACATGATTAGGCAAGAATATAATAAATTATGAAAGAACATGATATAGATGAGAAAGAGAAGCTGGATAAACAAGATGAAAGAGAAGAAGATGCTCCAGTGATGTCCCCTAGGACATTGAAATATGTACAAAGGAATCATTCAGAAAATCATATTATTGGAGACAAGACAAAAGGCGTATTAATCAAAAACAAAATGAGGCTTGTGTGTAAAGGCTAATCATAAGTATAAGGTATAGATTTTCAGGAGAATGTTTCCCCGGTAGCAAGAATGGAAGCTATAAGGATGTTCTTGGCATTGGTTGCTTATAAAGATTTCAAATTCTATCATATGGATGTCAAGTCAACATTTCTAAATGGTGAGTTGGAAGAAGAAGTTTGCATGGAACAACCAAAAGGATTTTAGTTGATAGATCAACTAGATATGGTGTGCATATTGAAGAAAGATTTATATGGACTGAAGCAAGCTCCTAGATCTTGGTATGAAAAGTTAGATAGGTATTTGATTCAACAAGGATTTAACAAAGGTACAACAAACATTAATTTGTACTTTAGGATTGATAATGACAAAATATTGACTATAGTAAATGATATTATTTTTGGAGGAAATGAAAATATGTTCAAGATTTTTGTGGAAGAGATGCATAAAGAATTTGAAAATTCTTATGTTTGGGGAGATGAATTTCTTTCTTGGGCTATAGATTAATCAAACAGAGAAAGGAATTTTCATTTCACAGTCTAAGTATGTGAGAGAGATGTTGAAGAAGTTTGGGATGGATGGTTCCAAACCAGTATGTACTCCCATGGTGATTGGTTGTAAATTGGGTAAATATGATGATTCACCTAAGACTTATTAGACCAAGTATAGATCTATGATTGGCAGATTACTGTATTTGACTGCTAATAGACCAGATATTATGCATGCAGTTTGTCTTGTGGCTAGATTTCAAGAAGATCCAAAGGAAACACATGTTGTTATAGTTAAAATAATATTCAGATATTTGAATAGCACTCTAGATTATGGATTGTGGTATCCTAAAGATACTAAATTTACACTTAGTGCCTATATAGATGTAGATTGGGCTAGATGTGTAGATGATAGAAAGAGTAAAAGTGGTGGTGCATTCTTTCTTAGATGTAGATCAATGGCATGGTTGAGTAAGAAGCAAGATTCAATCTCATTGTCTACTACTGGAGCTGAGTATATTGTTGCTGCTTCTTGTTGTACACAAGTTCTATGGATGAAACATACATTAAAAGATATCATAGTGCTATATGATGATCACATTTCTATCTTTTGTGATAATACAAGTGCAATTAACATTTTGAGGAATCCTATGATACACTTGAGGATGAAGCATATATATATTACATATCATTTCTTGAGAGAGAAGGTCATGGAGAATGAAGTAAAACTTGAGTATGTTTTGACGAAGGATAAAATTGTTGATATTTTCAAAAAGGATCTTCCTAAAGATACTTTTGTGTATCTCCAAGAGAAGTTAGGGGTTATTTCCCATCCTTTCATAAACTAAGATGCATATGGAGATGCACCAGTCTGGTGGATTCATGGTTCTATCTTTCTGGACTGATGTTTTGGTGGCTACCTCTTAGGGGGAGCAGGTAGTTTCAAGTGTTGTCATTGTGAGTATTTTTTTTTCATGTCAAAGGAATATTCAATGAACATATATTTTTCCTTTTCCATTGATGTCAAAGTGGGAGATAAAGCATGTGAAAAGGAAAGAAAGCTAATAAGAGAAAGCAGGTAATGGGAAAGATGATCTTTTGAGGGGGAGAAGCAAAAATAAAAATCTAGAGAAGTATATTCAGAATTGGTATGGTGTCTTTGATAGTTTTTCACATCATATGTTGTCATCAATGACAAAGGGGGAGATTGTTGCAATAATGAAGAAAGTATTGAAGGTGTTGTCATTAATGTCAACTGGTCAACTAGTTATCTACTAGTTGTTGTTGGTTGTACATGTTGAGGATATTGAGAAAATTGTATAAAAGAAAGTTTATAGGTATTTAGTTGTTGATCCGGTATTTACCCATATGTTCATGCGGTTCAAATATGTTGGTTATGGTTGTTGAAGTTTGCTATATCCAAATTTGTGGTTGTTAGTTTGTTGAGAAGTTTGAGTTGTGTTCACCAGTTGTGAACTATGTTTTTCCATGTTCTGGTTGAGGTCCGAGAGAAATGCTGCTGGTTTGGATTTCTCTTTGATGAAGTCTTTTGACTTGTGGTTCTCAAGTTAAGATGTTTTTGTTGCATTGAATAAATTTTTGGTTTTTGGAAGTTTCGAGCTTAATTGTTCTATGTGTTTTACACTAGTTTGGCTGAACTTGTGTTAATCACTATCTTCAAAGTTAATGAAGCATGTTGGATCTTTGGGTCTCGGTGAAGCATGTTTTTGGGTCACCCTCATTCTACTTCCATCCTAGGATGGTTGGCATTGATCTAATTTGAATTTTAATTTGGATGGCCAACTTTGGATCCTTTTTCAAGGTTGGAGATAGTATAGATACAGGATGAGCTAGTAATGAAAAATGTACAAGAGGAAAGAAGGAAGATAAGTGAAAGAGTAGATGCAACATTGATGCTATTTAGAAAGTGTGTGTGAGTTGTGTGTGGTAGATCAGTGTGAATATTAATGTCGAGTTTCCTAATGTAGTGAGCAGAAGGCTAACTTTATCATTCATGCAAGTTGATCAAGTAACTATGGTGGAATAATTTGTTGCATTGGGATTGTAGTCTCTCTGTAACACGTATTATTTGTCTTCTTTATATCTCTATGGTAGTGAGCCCTCTAGGTTGTAGCCCTATTGGACAGTGAGTCCTTATTTCAGGCAGTGAGTCTTATCTCAGGCAGTGAGCCTTGTTTCTAGCAGTGAGCCTTTTTGTAATCGATTTTGATATTCTCTATAGTGTGAGTTAATCCTCACCGTGGTTTTTCCCTCATTGGGTTTTCCATGTAAATTTTGTGTTATTGTGTTTATGTGTTGAATTTGAGTTTCTGCATTGACATTTGATGATTAATCATTTAAGCAATTTTAAGTATTAGTTCCAATGATTGAGTTAAAGGTGAAAATTTGTGACAACTCAATCACCCCCCTTTCAGTTGTCTTATTCAACACATATAAGAAATATATTAAGACCATTTAAGGAAGAAGTGTGAAGCAATGAGTATGAGATTTATGTGATAAATATATGAAAGAGATTTAAATGATCATCCTTTGAAGAAGCGATACTCAAGAAGGAAAATACTTTGTTCATTTGGAAGTTGGTGCTTCCTAAATGAGAGATTGATGTCTCTTGCTAAGTTGGTGCTTAGTTGTGGGGTTTGGTGCCCCCAGTAGGTTGGTACCTATGAAATGAGGGGATTGGTATCTCTTGTAAGTTGGTTCCTACAAAGTTGTAAATAATGATTAATATAAAAGAAATATTTTTCCATGGTTTTCTCTCATAAGGGTTTTTATATAAATTTGGTGTTCTTAATTGTTAGTTCTTGCATGGTTGTTATTGTTATGGTTGATTAAGTATTAAAAATTAAAATATTGTATTATACTAATTCACCTCCCTCTCTATATAATTGTGTGCTCATCAAGATGTGCAATTTCCAACTACGCATTCTTGGAATTTTGGATGTTATAGTAGTAGTATTGTACCTTGATAAAGATATTCTAGCCTTATTCCAGTTGGAAATCAATATTTGTATCTCCACCACTTGTCTTCATATCTCTACTAGGATAATTTTATCATCGGGATACTTGGGAATTCTATAGGGTGCTTTGTGAAATCCACCTACCATGGTATAAGAAAGTTTTAAATTGGTTGAACCAGCTCCCCAAAGTGGTGATACCTCAATGGATTGAGAATACAACTTGTTGGTATAATAATTCTCTTGGCACCTTATTATTGCATATACAAATGCATCATTGATTAAAATGCTTCCAAGTTTCTCTTAGCTTCAATTATGGGTAATGATCTTAAGCTTTTGTATCTCCCATATGCATAGTTCCTACTCCATTGAGTCCTAGGAAGCTTTCTTGATGACCCAATAAGCATACTATGTAAGAGGTCATGTGGAATTTGTTGGCCTCCCTTGCCTCTATTAGTTACTCATATAATTGGTGACTAATTAGGATAGCCTATTCTATCTGCTTGTCATCACATATATGTAAAAGAAAGGACACCATCCAAGGAAAACATCCTTACCATTAGGTAATCTAGGAAATCCATCAAGGAGAGTGATCCTATCTTTCATATCCTCTTTAAATTCACTCTTATGAATTAATTTAGTGATTTTAATTGCTAAGTTTCTTTTGTGCAGCAACAGGTTATCATTTACAAAGTTAGTTGCTTGTGTAGTGTAGCTCTCTAATATCTTAAAGGTTTTTTCACACTAATTTTATTATACTACACATAAGTTGGAAGTTTGAACACCATCTCAATCACATTTGAGCTTATATCCAATATAGTTTGGCTTGCATGACCAAACATTTCCCTTTATATCTATTCATAGACCTCAGCACATGCTAACACCAATTTAGGATATTGAAAAGAAATTAGGAATGTAGCAACTTGGACCAATATTGACTTGGACATGTATTGAGCCATGAAAGTTTTATCTCCTTCACCACTAACTCTTTGCAAGAATTATTGAACATTTAAATGCCCAAGATATATATCTCCAATGTCCACTCAAGAAAAGAACATAGTTGAGGCTAGATTATAACCCTTATACTTGTACTTCATCTCAATCAGTGTAGCTTTCTCTTCTTGCATGAGTGTTGCTAATCACACAAAGACCTATTTATATTCATGAAAAATACATTCTCAATTCCATCACCTTAACTTATTTTCAAACTTCCATCACATTTAAACATTATCTCCAATATGAAATAAGGAGTAGAGGTTCATGAACATACACTAATTATCACAAAGTTGTTAAATAAGAAGCGTAACCATCCTAGAATTTCAAAATATAGGCCTAAAGAGAATATTGGAGTTCATGAGTCGAGGATGCCTATTGAAGAGTACTTTGGGGAAAGGAAGTTTGATGACACAAGATAATGCACATGGTATTGAAAACATATCGGGGTCGAACTTGGGATGACCACTAACTTGGTATTCAAATAAGAAAAATTTGAAACTATGATTCTGAAAGGGACACATCACTAAGATAAATTGTTATTGGACTTCAATGAGTATGACAAATTGTTTTGGAAACATAAAAATCATTGTTGAAGAAGAATGGTATCAAAACCATCAAAATTAGACTTTGGGAAGATCATTAACTTGATACTCAAATAGGGGAACTTCAAAAATTTTATTCTAAAAATAATTTAACACTTAAGCTTGTCTGGAGTAGACTTCATGGAAACAATAACTAGGTATCAAGATAAGAGGATTTCAAAATTTTGGTTTTGAAAGGATAAAAACATGTTTAAGTGTAGAAACTATTTAGATCCTTGCACACTTAAGAGGGAAATGACATCAAGGTTTTGAAGATTTGACCTCAAGTAAGCCAAGTTGACCAACTCTAGAAGATTAATGAGATGATGACATCATCAAGACATCGCCAAGAAAAATGGTTCCCAACTCCAACAACACATATTTTTTTTAATGGAACAGTAGTGAAACAATGAGGACATGCAACAAACGACCCATGACACCCAAAAAAAACATGAAAATGAAAATACACAAATAGGAAACCCAAAAAAATAAAAATAACAAACAATCAAAAGAAAACAAGAAACCACCACACACAAACAATTTCAATAAAACCAAGAAAATCTGATGAGGGTGAGACTAAGAAAGGAAACCCTAGTAAGTTACATTGACAAGCATGACCTTGGAAGCAAGAACAAAATGATAAAACACATACAAGCGAAAAAAACAACTTGATACTAGTGAATTCCTCAAAATAATCATGAATAATACAAGAAAATTTAGGTCTCAAGAGAATGAGAGAAAGTATAAAATAATTAAAGAAGGATCAAGAAAATGAAGTGAAGGAGAAAAGGGAAAAAAACACATAGGTGGATCACCATTAATGTAGGAATAGAGGGGTAGGTTGCGGTGACATCTCATTGTTTGTGTTGGGGTTTTTAAGATGATCCTACATACATGAAAATATGGACAAGTTTGATGGGCCAACCAAAAATAATGCTAGGTTTTCAGGATGTCCTAGTGAGTATTCACGAACAACCAACCCCAAAAGTTTGACAAAATACAATATACCCAAAAAACTACATAAACAAAAAAATAAGGTACGCAACCAAAATGAAAGGAAACCAATGGAGAAGAAAAGAAGGGCCCCCCACTTTTTCCTTAAGTAGCATGGAGCATGTGTGTCTAAGACAAAACACACCCTTTGTGGATCTTCTATAGATTCATACTCAAAGTATCTTTCCATCTCATAAATCACATCAATTAACTCCTTCAATGCACTTAATATTAGAGTACATCGAGTTATGAATAGCTTGATTTTGGATAACATAAGTCTTCTAATTAAGTCATTATCATTATATATTGTTATTTAGTTAATTAGGTCAACCTAGGGATTATATAGGGTTATCTAAGTTGGACTAAGTGATATCCTAGGCATAAAAATGTATATATAGGGGTAGTGAGTCTTATTTCATCATAATATTATGAATTTTTTTCTCATTGGAGATATTTGGAGGTTTGTTCTCTTGAAGTGTCTTTTTATTCTCAATTATTATCAAGTATTTGTAGTATATTTTCCATTATATTATTCTTTTGTGCAAGTTATTTAATTACAAGTGGTATTAGAGCATGATATTGGCACCATAGAGGCAAGATTTCTCTTAATATTAGAGGTAATTTTGGGAAGAGCATGTTGGAAGAATAAGGAGATGTCATTGATGAACTTGTTGGAAACATGAGCATGTGGGATGAGCACAAAGTGAACAATTATGCATTTCAGTGTTGTCATTGATGTCAACATTGTATTTCGGTATAAAGAACACTATGTAGATTAGTTTTGGGTGTATTGAGTATTTTTGAGGATGATTATGTAAGACACATTTTCAAGAAAGTTTGATCTGGTGAAGGCAATAGTTGTGAAAATTGACTAAGTGTCAATTCAGGTGATTCTATGTACAAGGGATCTAGTATTTGGGTCCAAATTGGTTTGTTGATGAATATTTTTCTTTGCACATAATTTTGTTATTTGATAGATAGAGGAACCTAATTCCAAAGTTTCATCTCATTTTGGTTTATGGTTTTGGAGTTATGAGTAACAAAAGTTTGACTTGGCAATTACAGGTGTTTTCTAGTTTATTACATATGCTTTAGTGAATCTACATTTATCTGTGGATTGGATTTTGGATCTATGATTATATGGAGATGTTGACATGTGTCATATGATTAGGTATTCCATTTGGCATATTTTTTGGAGGTCCACATGTCTGAATGCAGGTGTACAGTTGGAAAATTTTGTAATTAGGTCATTACCGATGCCAACCTATTGAGTTGGATGTGTTGCAAAGGTTGAATTTTTTTTGATCTATTATGTGGGTGCTATTTTAGGTCCATTCTAACCTATTTCAAATTGTTGTAAGCCTTGAATCTTGTCACAAAGAGTGTATGTATGTATTTGTGTTGGGAAAATGTGTCTCAACCTTGCAATTACATATTATTTATTGATAAGATGTATGTTGATATGTGGCGACTGATCATGCAAATACTATACATTCGTAGCAAGGCGCGGGGTTTGAGGCAACACCCCAAAATTTTTTTGCTGACATGTCAAGGTTTTTACTTGCTGACACATCATGGTTTTTTCCCATTGACACGTCAAGGATTTTTCCCACTAACATGTCAAGGTTTTTTCGCTAACACATCAAATGAAAAATGACCTTGTAAAACCCTAATTCTAGAAGGTTCCAAAAATATTGTTATAAGTGGGTGGGATGTATGTAGATGTGGGTTTATTCTGAGAGTCTAATAGCAGTCGGGTTGTCTCTTGATCTCTAGTGGTGATACTCTTGTGAGAAGCTTTCTCTGCAAGTATATTGTAATCTTTTGATTTCTAAATAATATATTGGGCGGATTTTGGAGTGTGGTATTTTTCTCTTGAAGGGATTTTCCCCACGTAAATCATTGTGCTGTGGTATGCATGATACTTGTGTTTATTTCTACTTAAGTTTTTGTAACTGTTAAAGATCTATAAAAGTTTCACATTATTCTCCTCTCAAGGTTAGTGTAGGAAGTTGTTTCGATACCTTAGCTTCCTTACAAAACTACAATACAAAACAATGAATGCCTGATTTATGGTGAAAATAGGAAAATGCAACAATGAATGATGTGGCAAGAAGAATGGCATTGAGACTTTCCATTCAATGTAGAAATTGTGGGTGCTTGGAAGAAGACTTGTTGATGTAGTTTCAAAGCTTGTTTAATATTGTCACCCCGTTGACATGTCAAGGTTTTTATATTAAAATGTCAAATGAAAAACGACCTTGTAAAACTCTAATTCTAGAAGGCTCCAAAAATCTTGTTATAAGTGGGTAGGATGTATGTAGACAAGGGTGTGTTCTGAGAGTCTGATAGTGGTCAGGTTATCTCTTGATCTTTGGTGGTGATACTCTTGTGAGAAGCTTGCTCTATAAGTAAATTATAATATGTTGATTGCTGAATAATATATTGGGTGGCTTTTGGAGTGTGGGGTTTTTCTCTTGAATGGGTTTTCCCAACATAAATCATTGTGTTATGGTATGCATGATATTTATGTTTATTTTTATTTAAGTTTTTGTAACTGTTCAAGATCTATAAAAGTTTTACATCATTCTCCTCTCAATATTAGTGTAGGAAGTTGTTCTGCTACCTTAGCTTCCTTATAAGTGGTATCAGAGCCTGATCACCTTTGGTTCTAGTTGTGGGTTGTTGGTTTTTTTGAACTAATCCAGATTTGAGTGGGAGCTTGTGTAGAAGACACTTTGTGATATTATTGCAGGAATTTTCAAATGGAAAGTTCATCAGAGAGAATAGAGGTGGATAAGTTTTTTGGAAATAATTTTGAAATGTGGAAGCTAAAGATGGAAGATTGTTGATAGATCGAGATCTGTGGGATGCTATTGATGATAATGTTTTAAGGCTTGAAGATCCTACTCAACTTGCTCAATATGATGTTATGGACCATAAAGCCAAGGGTCTAATCAAATTTTTCTTGAAAAACTCTGTTTTAATCAATGTCCATGAAGAGACCTCTTCATAAAAACTATGGAAGAAGCTTTGTGGGATGTATCAAGCCAAATATTTAGTGAACATGATTTTCTTGAGGAAGAAGTTGTATTTCTTGAGAATGGAAGAGGGTGGATGAATTACAGACCACCTGGAAGCATTCAATATGTTGGTGGATCAATTGGCATTAGTTGGTGTCAAAATGGATGAGGAAGAGAAATGTCAAATCTTGCTTTGTTCTTTGCCTGATTTATGGGATTCTCTTGTTATGGCTATTGGGAGTAATTATGTTATATTGAAGACTAAATATGTGGTGGGTTCTTTTCTTTCTAAAGAGATGAGGAGGAAGGTATCCATCACTACCAAGGAGGCTCTAAATGTTCATGGAAGGCCTAAGGAAAAAGGAAAGAAGAATGAGAAGCGTGAAAAATCCAAGTCCAAGGTGAGATCTAAATCTCCTAGAAAGTTGAAAGTTATTTGCTGGAACTACAGTAAGCCTAGACATGTTCGTAAGGAATGAAAGAAGAAAGGAAGAAGAAAAAGAAGGAATTTGATTTTGATTTTGAGTCTGAGAAGGAAGATGGTGATACATTCATTGCAACTTTGGAAACTCATGCAGGTAATGATGCATGGTTAATTGACTTAAGTGCATCTTTTTGTATGACCTTTAATAGAGATTAGTTTTGTGAATATGAAGAATTTGATGGAGGTAAGGTCTACCTGGGTGATGATTATCATTTAGACATTGTTGGCCATGGTAAAGTTAAAATCAAGTTTCTTGATGGTAGAACAAAAATGATTAATGGTGTGTTGCATATCCCTAGATTAACACAAAATTTTTTATCTGTGAGAAAACTAATAGATGCGGGTGTACAGGTAGTATTTTATAATGCATGATACAAGATGGTTAGAGGTGCTATGGTGATTGCTAGAGGTGTCAGATATGGGAAATTGTATAAGCTTGATGCATGCAATGTTGAGTGCAATAGTATTTCTGTGAAAAGAAAGTCTGTAGAAGAAGTGAGGGTTTCACCTTCAATAGATGGTCATGGATTTTGGGTACCCAAGGGTGCTCTTTCTTTTGAGACAAAGTTACTTGCAGAGAAAACTATGTTATGACACCAAAGACTTGGCCACATTGGAGAATAGGGTCTAAAGACCTTGAAAATTAAAAAACCTTGCTAATGTTTTTTCTGATTGTAATCTTGAATTCAATTTTTGTGAGCATCGCATTTATGGAAAGTAAAATTGCGTTTAGTTTTACTTGAGTTATCATAAGTCTTGTGGTGTCTTAGATCTTATTCATTCTGATATATTTGGTCCTATAGATGTTCCTTCAATTGGTAAATCCACATGTTATGTTTAATTTATTGATGATTATAGTAGGACATGGGTATATTTTGTAAAGAGTAAATCTAAAGTTTTCAGCCGATTTAAAGAATTTAAAGCAACGGTTGAGTTGTAGACTAGAAAGAAAATAAAATGTTTGAGGACTGATAATGGTGGTGAATTTTGATCTAATGGTTTTGATAGATTCTGTAAATATTATGGTATTCATAGACAAAAGAAATTTTTTTATCTCCACAAGAGAATGGAGTTGCAGAAAGAATGAACATGACACTGATGGAGAAGGCTAGGAGTATGTTGAGTGGTGCTAGCCGAGAACAAAGGTTTTGGACTGAAGCTGTTGCCACTGCTTGTTACCTGATTAACAGGTCTCCTACATCAAATATTATTGATAAGACACCTATAGAGGCATGGCAGGGTTGAGAGCCTTCATTAAGACATTTTAGAGTTTTTGGTTGTGAGGCATATGAAGATGTTCCAAAGGAGAAGTGTCAAAAAAGGTTGGAGAACAAGGCTGTGAAATGTATCTTCATTAGATATAGTTGTGTGAAAGGATACAAGCTTTGGGATCCTCTTGTACAGAAGGTAATACACAATAGAAGTGTTATTTTTAGAGAAACTAAGCCTTCTTCTATTACATTACAACTAGAACAAAGTAAATAGGAAGATGTGATTCAATTTCCTTCTACACTTGAGAAAGTTGAATCGAGGCCCAAGGATAGAAAAGAAGTTGAGGAGAGCTCATCTAGCTCTGGGTCTTTAGAAGAGGAGGAACCTCCAACTTAGCTTGTTCATAGGTCTACAAGGCATAGAAAACCACCTGAAATGTATTAACCTGATGATTGGAGATGTCTTTTTCTTTGAATACTAACATGGATGAACCTAGATTTGTAGAAGAGGCACTAGGTATGAATGATGTAGAATCCTGGAAGATTTCTATGGATGAAGAAATGACATCTTTGGAAAAGAATGATACATCGGATCTTGTACCATTTCTTGGAGGATGAAAACCTATTGGTTATAAATGGGTGTTCAAGAAAAATATTTGTTCAAATGAAGGTATTGAGAAGTACAAAGCAAGGTTGGTCACAAAGGGTTACTCTCAAGTTGAGGGTGTTGATTATGGTGAGATTTTTTTCCTGTTGCAAAAATGAAATCCATTAGATTTTTTCTTTATATTGCTACTGCTTATGATTTAGAGGTTGAGAAAATGGATGTGAAAATTGCTTTCCTTCATGGTGGTTTGGATGAGGATATTGATATGACACAACTAGAGCACTATGTGGTGAACGATAGAAGTAAATTGATTTGCAAATTGAAGAAATATTTGTATGGTTTAAAATAGATTCCTAGGATGTGGTACAAGAAATTTGATACATATGTGTTGAGTTTGAGATTTGAGCATTCTCAATCAAATCATTGCGTTTATTATAAAACTGATGGTGATCGTTTCCTATTTATTGCATTATATGTTGATGATATGTTATTCATTGATAAAGGGAAAGGTATGATTTTAGAGCCAAAATCTCAACTTGTTGCTAAGTTTGAAATGAAAGATCTTGGTGTAGCTAAACACATTCTTGGGATGGAAATTAGAAGAAATAGAGTGAATAAAAAGCTATTTATTGGTCAAAGTACGTATGTCAATTCAATTTTATAGAGGTTTTATATGCAAGATTGTAGACCATTGTGTGTTCCTATTTCAGATAGAACAAAGTTATCTATTTCAGATTGTCCAACATCTCCATTACATATGAAAGACATGAGTAGAGTGCCTTACTAGAGTGCAGTTAGAAGTTTGATGTATGCTATGGTTTGTACTAGACCAAACATTTCCCAAGCAGTGGGAGTTCTTTCCAAATATGTCTAATACTAGTAGAGTTCATTAGCATGTAGTTAAAAGAGTCTTCAGATATTTGCATGGTACTTCATATTATTCCTTATGTTATCATAGTAATATGACTGAAGATGAGATTTCCCTTGATATTCATGGTTATGTGGATTCAAACTGGGTAGGTGATGTTGATAGAAAAAGATCCACTAGTGCTTATGTGTTTACTTTATTTGGTGGTGCAATTAGTTGGGTGAGTAAGCGACAAACTGTGGTTGCTTTTTCCACTACCGAAGAAAAGTATATGGTATCTACTCATGCTTGTAAAGAATCCATTTGGATTAAGAGACTATGTTTTGATATTGGAATAAAACAAGGTGCATTGAAAATTTATTGTGATAGTTAGAGTGTGATATGTCTAGCCAAGAACCCAACGTTTCATGCTAGGACCAAGAACATTGATGTACAATATCATTTTGTTAGAGATATGGTCGAAGATGGCAGGGTGAAGTTGGTTAAGGTAGAGACTTTGATGAATTTTGTTGATTCTTTAACTAAGCTTGTGAGCATAGAGAAATTCAGATGGTGTTCAAAGACTATGGGTCTTTTGGACCCTAGCAATTAGAGATGATGATGACAACCTTCTGTTGTCCTTGCAAGGTGTTAGATAAGTGGGAGATTTTTTGGGAAAATGTTTCTCAACCTTGCAATTATATATGATTTATTGATAGGATGTATGTTGGTATGTGGTGACTGATCATGCAAATACTGTACACTCATAGCAAGACGTAGGGCTCGAGACAATGCCCCAATTTTTTTTTTGCTAACATGTCAAGGTTTTTTCCTGCTGACACATCAAGGTTTTTTCTTGTTGACACGTCAAGGATTTTCCTCGTTGACACGTCAAGGTTTTTTCATTAACACGTTAAATGAAAAATGACCTTGTAAAACCCTAATTCTAGAAGGTTCCAAAAATATTGTTATAAGTGGCTAGGATGTATGTAGACGGGGGTGTATTCTGAGAGTTTGATAGCGATCATGTTGTCTCTTGATCTCTGGTGGTGATACTCCTATGAGAAGCTTTCTTTGCAAGTATATTGTAATATTTTGATTGTTGAATAATATATTGGATGACTTTTGGAGTGGTGTTTTTCTCCCCAAAGGGTTTTTCCCCACGTAAATCATTGTGTTGTGGTATGCATGATATTTGTGTTTATTTCTATTTAAGTTTTTGTTACTGTTAAAGATCTGGAAAAGTTTTGCATTATTCTCCTCTTAAGATTAGTGTAGGGAGTTGTTTCGCTACCTTAGCTTCCTTACATATTGAGCCAACAAGCTACATTTTTTCTTATTACATCTAATTAGGCCAACCTAATTGGTGTTTTGGATGAAGCAGGTATATAAGAAGGATCATTTTTGATGTTTTGTGATGTAGAGATATGTGATAAGAGTTTATGGATACAAATTGTGTAAATGCAGAGTAGAGAAAAGTTTTTATTCAAAATAATATGAAGTGTGTGAAGTTGGTATATTGAGTTTCAATGGAACTATACTCCAACATATTGTAGATGCAATTTGTAACAATTCAATTTTTTTTTTGTTCCACCACTGTCTTCTATATTTTTTTTCTTCATGGGCAGTGAGTCCACCTATAGTGAGAACTTTTATAATATACTATAATTGGTTATAATATATTGTGAGCTTTCCACATAAAAATTTGGTGTTCATGTGTTATGTGATGTTGGTTATTTTCATGCATTCATTCATTACTGCAAATTGAATATGCTATGTGTATTGGATGTTTAAATGATTAAGTGGTTTAAAAGAATACCAAATCAAAATGTTCAATATTTTTTCAGTTAGTGTTTTGCATATAAGAGATTTGGTCATAGAGCTACTAAATGCAGAAGTCAAATGATGAATATTTATAACAATGGTAGGATGGTTCAATCTTTTAATGACTAATATTATACATGCAATGGATTTGGGCATAAAGATAATCAATCCAGATCTAGAATGAATGGTAGTAAGATTGGTCAAAAGAATGTCATATGCTACAGTTGAAATAGGCTTGGACACATTTCTAAGTTTTGTAGAAGACAAAATATGAAGAAGAAAAATCCAATGAAGAAGAATGAACCAATACAAAAATGTTGATCTGGTAGAAAAAAAGGAGATGGAAAAGATTTGGACAAAGAAGGAAGAGATCAAGGTTAAGGATGAATCTGTACTAGCATTCAATGTAGATGTTTCCTCTAAAAACTAAGTTGAGAGATTTGTCTCAAGGGGAGATTTAATGGAAATATTTCACCCCTTTCCAAAGAAATGGTGTTGATGCTTCAACACAAGGATATGTGATGTAGATCAATGCATTTGAGCTGCTAGGGAAGATCTTGGTAGAAAATATTGAAATGTGGAGGTTTGAGGAGCATTTGAAGTTGATTGTGCAAATAGTTAGGGTTCTTACCAACTTTTTAGTTTAAGTAGTCAATGCGAATCAGGTCATAGGAATTTTTTTATAAGTGATTATACTTAACCAAACTTCATTTGCAATCAAGTTTTCAATCGAAGAAGAGCTGACAACAAGAAGAACATTGTAGTTGAAGTGATTGAGTCTTTGTGTGTGCAAACCCTAATCGAAAAAGTGAAGTGAAAGGTATTTTATGATCTTTATTGCCCTATTTTTTTATAAATTACTTTGAATTTTTTAGAAACTTGTGCAATGGCTACACCAAGGGCTATGGATGTGTTTGAGTGAGCCCAACCTAAATTCAAGAAAAATTATGATAAATCCATGGAAGTCAATCTGAAAGTTGCATTATTGAGGGTTCCTTATGGATTCTTGCACATAGAGGACATAAGGATATATATTCATGGAAAATTAGAAGAGTCTGACCATTCCAAATTAGGAGATGCATAGGTAAATGAGCTCATTGGTAAGGACTTTGAATTGAAGCTAGAGTATCAAAATTTGGTTGCGAAGAGACTCAATGTGTGGCAAGGGTTTCCCAAAATTTTCCATGACAATGCTTGGTTAAGGATTTCTTTGAGCCACATCCATGACAAGTTTTTATGGATAGATTATGCTCGAATTGATCAAAAAAGAGGTGATTAGAGAAGTTACAGGGTTATGTTCAACTAGACCTGTTCTGTTACTCAAGTTAGTGAAAAATGAAGTAGTGATGGAACTTATTAGTGCTAATATGGAAAGAGGGCATTAAAAGTGAAGAACATCATAAACCCTACTATAAAGTATGCAATTATGATGATTGGATATAAGGTTTACTTATCAAATAGAGAAAACTCTATTTCGACCATGACCATCAATACTGCCTATGAAATGGTGGAGAAGGGAGTTGACTATGATTTGTGAGAGCTCTTGAGGCAACAACTAATGGAGAACCTATAGAAAACAAAGCATACCAGGTATCCCTTTAAATATGAAACTTCAATCATATGTTTCCTATTCTATTTCTTGAAGGAACTCCCTAGTACAAAGAGTGTGGTGTGGTTGAAAGGAAGACCTATTGCACACCAGATCAAAGACTTATAAGAAGTCTGGGAGATGCTAAGGCATAGGAAAATTCCCTTGTGGAATTTTTTGTAGTATTTTAGAAAAGGATGCAAGAGAGGGAGAGAATTCCTTGAAATATGCTTGAGAAGTATAAGAAGGATTGTTGAACTTCTCTTTTGGTTTTTGTCCTTGATGTCAAAATTATGTTTCAGATTGGCACCTTGGTGATTGATTATCAATTGCATAGTTTACATTCAGTTGGTTGGCACTCTTGTTTATATTCTATCTTGGCATACTTGGTTTTGGCTTTGGCATTGTGATGATGGTTTTGATGGTACTGATCTCTTGATTCCATGTGCAGATTTCAAGGCATCTTGTTTACATGATTATGATTCTATGTTCAGGTGGTATAATTCTAGTTTGACAGGTTTGACATTTTGTGCTATACTGTGCTAAGGTAATCTATAGGTTTATATGGTATTGGCTTGATAAGATTTCCATGGTTACATGGCGTTGATAAGGTTTTGAACTACATCATAGTCATGTTTCTCTTTTCAGCCTCATACATGTAATGCTTATAAACACTTGGTTTTTGGAATCATAATTGGAGTTGGCATTTGGAATTTGATACGTTGAAATCAATTGGCATCTTCTTTTGGAAAAGGTATGAACATGGCAATATCATGGAAATCTTTGTAATACTTATTTGATGCATTATTTGTGACTTACATTTATTGGAAAATGAATTTAAAGGGAGTCATATATTTTGGGTATTAATATGGTTATCATTAAAATTCAATAAGCTGAACCTCTCTTAGCATGGAATCAAACTTTATAACATTACAAAAGGCATTGAATAAATCAGGCTTTATATCATGCAAAATGGCTTTGAATAAAGGTCATATATGTATTGGGTCCTATGTTTGATAATTCACTAGGCATTAAGGCTGACAACAGGTATGAGGAATTACTTGTCAAGTCACTTGGAAAGTGACTGACGTCGACTCTTGTAATAATTCCTTGATGTCTAAGGTAATCGACATGTTGGTAAGACAAGGAAATCACATGGTAATGTTTTTAATTATGGTGTCGGTCTTTTGCATGGATGAATTTGATTAAGTCAAATTGCATGGAGCCGCAAACTTGAAATGGTATTATGACTTGGAAAAGTCATCAATTTCTTTGCAAAGGGAAATTAGGTCATTCTTATTGTGTTTCACAAACTTGAGGGTTTGGAACCCTAGCTCTACCACTACCATGGGTGTTGAGTCTCAACCATTACTCAGTCATTTTTTTTGTCTTACTACTACTCTTTGATAGTGAATGGAGATCTCTATAGGATCCATGCCATGGTCGGTATCTTTGTCAGCCGTTTGTCTTTGGGTGAAGGCTCGAACTTGGAAGAAGTTTTATTGTTTTGTCATTCTACTGGGTTGGTAAATTTCTCCATAACATATTCTCTTGCACTCACTTCATGTATTCATCTTATCATTTGAAATTTGAGGGACCGTTACTTCTCATGGCACAAAAAGTAGAAGACAGTTGTTTGTTCTTTTCTGAAAAATGCTCAAATGGGGTTTATTTTTATGGTTAGAAATACTGTATTTCAGCTACTCTTAGTCTCAAATAGATACCCATATAAATTATCATATCCTACTTGCTCCTGCTTAAGGGATTGTGTTTCGGTTGGTGGGTAATCATGCTTTCTACAAAATATATCATTCTTTCTCTTGGCTTCATTGGTAGTTGTTCTTGGGTGCACAAAAATGGGGTTTCAGTTACATTTTGTTGTAGCAGTATTCAAGTATATTTTATATGGTGCATGGAATATATTGTTTAATTCTTTTTTCAGACAGTATTTCCTGTGTAGGCTCCTTGAGTGGATAGGGTTCAGAGTCTTCTTTCTCAAAATACATTTTTCCTTGACCATTCTGTCAGAAACAATCCTCCATGTTGAGTACTTCTCCGAATCACTGCAATATCTAGCAAATAGATTCGACAAAAGTTGGGTACATTAAAAAAATTATTACCTCTATTGTTTAAAACATGAAGAAATGAGATAAGTTTTGGTGTTGCAATTTTTGAAATGTAATTAAGACATATTTGTAAGAAGAAAAATAGAGAGAGATATAACTGTTTTCAACACTATGTGAAATGACTGTGAAAGTAGTGAGAAAATCATAGCTTTTGTAATTGTCTACACAGGAAGACATGTTTTGATTTTGAGATTGAAATTATGAAATATAAGTTCAATATCAAGCTATCTCAAGATGAGGCAATGAATAGAATTCTGGAAGTTCATTCTTGAACTTTGAGGATTGTAGGTATTGTTTGTGAAGAGGCACTTGTGAGAAAACAAAGAAATCGAGAGATCCTCTGTATCATTGTATTTTCTGTAATCTGATAAGGGGTTGGTGCTTCTTGAAATTGGTGTTTCAAAATGAGGGGTTGGTGCTCCTTGAGTTGGTGCTAAGAAATCAGCCTATAAGGCATTATCAAAAGTGGTTTTTAAAATATAAGCCTAGAAAGGCAGCAGTTTAGGAGTGGTTTTTCTACCCCAGGAGGGTTTTCCACTCGACATATATTGTGTCACATTTATTATCTATGTTTCATTGATTCATTGTGTGAATGATTTTTTATGGTAATTTCCATTGTTATACTTCTCATTACAACTATATGTGATTGCATTCAACATATGGATGAGTTAATCATTGATAAATAAGAGGATAAATCTTCTTTGTTTCAGTTTATATAAAATTTGTTAAATCAGTTTATGACACTGATTCACCCCCCCTCTTAGTTTTCTTTTGCTAATATGGCAAGAGGGAATTAAAAATGAAGAACATCATAAACCCTAATATAAAGTATGCAGCTATGATGATTGGATATAAGGTTTATTTATCAAACAGAGAAAACTCTGTTTTGGCCACCACCATCAATACTGCCTATGAAATGGTGGAGAAGGGAGTTGACTATGATTTGTGAGAGCTCTTGAGACAAAAACTAGTGGAGAGCATATAGAAAACAAAGGATACCAGGTATCCCTTTAAATATGAAACTTTAATCATATGTTTCCTATTCTATTTCTTAAAGGAACTCCCTAGTACAAAGAGTGGTGTGGTTGAAAGGAAGACCTATTGCACACCAAATCGAAGACTTATAAGAAGTCTGGGAGATTCTAAGGCATAGGAAAATTCCCTTGTAGAATTATTTGAAGTATTTTAGAAAAGGATGCAAGAGAGGGAGAGAATTCCCTGAAAGATGCTTGAGAAGTATAAGAAGGATATCATCTTCTTGGTTTCTAAAGATGAATGCATTATACAAGCAGTAGAGCCAAGAAAAGTGTGGATCCCAAAAATGGGATATGAGATCGGTGAGGATGATCTTGTAAGGCTCACAAACTATATGTTAAGCAAACCTAAGGACACCTCTGAAGAGAGGTATGGGACTTATGAAGAGAAATCAATCAAGGTCCATATAGAACAAAGACAATCTCAAGTAAAGAAAATAGTGGAGAAAATGACTACAACATTTACAAAAGAAATGGGACTCACACCAAAACAAGTTAAGGTAGCTAAGGCTAAGTCTAGAGCTTTGGGAAGCTCATTAAGTGTGAGGAGATTTAGTAGAGAAGCTACCACTCCTTCAAGTTCTTAGAAGTCCTCTGAGACTATGCTTTTAACCAATGGAATGAAGAGGAAGGAGATAAGATCTACAAAACATAATAGTGATCCAATAAAGGAGAAAACCTCTTTGGTAAAGAAGAAAAAGAGACCTAAGAAAGAAAAGGCTTCTCTAGAAGCACATAAAATTGGCCTAGTGAAGAAGAGACTTAAAGCTAAGGAAAACAAAGAATAGTACTTGGGTGTGAACATGGAGGATGATGATGAAGAAGAAGGACCTCAATTGGTTTGAAAAATGAAAGGTGAAGAAATTGTCAAGAAGTAGAAAGTTGACATTATGGATATTGACAAAGAGGAGGAAGTAGAAAAGGAAAAGAAAGCATTTTCTATCCACATGCGATAGAAGAAGGCAAAACCAAGCAAAAAGAAATCACTAAAATAAAAGAAGAAGAAAAAGAAGAAAAATATGGTAAGAGCACAAAACCCAATGAAAATAGATGCATTATTTAATGGGATTGTGTAGAATGAAATGTTAGAAGAAACTGCTACACTATATGTTGAGGTTGATGAGGTGGACAAGGTCACCATAGTTGAATCCATTGTAAAATATATTATAGTTCTTGAAGTTGACATGAGGAACATAGAGAAACAAATACCTACAAAATTATGGAATGTCTTGTTTGAGAGAATACATGAAGCAATCAAAGAAGAGGCCAAATTTAATTCCTAAGCATTGGAGAAGATAATTTATCGTGTATCCAAGGAAAATAAGGCCACATTGGCTACATTTTTTAATAAGGAATTAAAAAAAACAATGGGTGACAACCCGTATGGGTAGAGATCAAAATGATCTTGAGAGGCTCAGGAAGGAGAGTGTTGAAAAAGAAACAAACCCAACACAAAGGCTAGGAATGTCTCTTGAGAATAAGGAAGAAATGCTTGAGGAAATGCCTGCTCTGGAAGAAAATGTTGGAGATGATGTGTAGATGGATTATGCTTAACATGAGCATGAGATAGATGTAGGAGATACTCAAGATAATATTCCTCCAGATGTGGAAGAGGCAATAGAATAAAATATAGAATTTGAGAAGAATGTTGAAGGAGAAGTAGCTACTAGAGAAGATACTGCAAAGGAGGATAGTGTTGATGGTGTTTTCTGCACAACAACAACTCAGACAGAATATAAAATATCCTATCTCTCTTGAAAGGTTGATCTCTATGAGAAAAGATATAACCCCAAGGTCTCTCGGGTGTCAGCTCATGACAATGCAGTAGAACCACTCAGCGATAAATGTGAAAATGCTAGTAATCACAAAGGGACCTTACAAAACAAATGTTGGAAGCTCTAAACTTATCAAGTTTTATAACAAAATGATACTCAAATTCCTGGTTCTAACCAAAGTTCAAATAAATAAAAAAAGATAAGGGTTATAAAAATCCTAAGATTAATGTTACTCCTAAAATCAACAATACTAATGATGGAATACTTGGCTAATTTTTGCTCAACCCAGGCTATACCTACAATCCTACAGAAACAATGCAATCTTCTAAGGAATTAAAGATTTTCAGATTATGGACATTCACTCAATGGAACTGGATAAATTCCCACAATTGAACTAAGCACACAATTATTTGGTACAGGTTGACCTTGTACAACAATCCCACAATCAAGAAGCTGCCCAAAGTATGAACCAAATATTGCTACAACACTCCAAGCATTAAATCACAAGCACCATTAAATTATTTAACTCTAAATCTAAAGTGCATTCAAATATTTCCAAGCAATTTCAAAGATAGAACAAGAACCATGTAGGACAAATTAATTCAAAGAAGGCACCAATAATAACACAATGTCTCCATTTGCATTGAATTACCAGTAATAACAACAATTCTGATGTTTTGTATTACAAAACTTGCTTGAAATATGACTATCTCCTAATTCTAACTTACTACTCTACTTGATAATCTACTTACAAGATCTAGTCTTCTAACATTGAACCAACTATTCTACTCTACCTAACTAACTCTATCCAACAACAATAATAACAACAACCAATGAATGAACCTCCTAATTTTTCTAACTTTCTAACTTTTCTAACCCTTACAAATGAGGCCAAAGGCCATACTTATAGAAATCCTGCTCGTGCCAACCAAAACTAGGGTTACAGAGAAAGTCGGCCACCAACCCAATCGACCCAGACAGCTAGCAATAAATCTCCACCCTGCATTGAATGCATGAGGTGACCTTTCAAATTGGCCTTGGACTTTTACAAATCTTGATTTAGATCAGCAACCACTACAAGCCCCCTCTCCATTAATGCCTCAACCGCGTGAAGTAGAAGAATGACCACGTACAAACGAGCCCGACCTGCCCTCGACCACAAAGTGTACCTAGATGCAATCTCATAAATCCTGCAAATATTCAACGTACATCCATTTCCATTTGGCCTCGACAACAACAACTTGCTCGATCTAGCCTACACTCAAAATGACCACCATTAATAACCATAATAGCATGAGAATCCAAGTTAGTCCATCATGAAAAAACATATGCAATCATCAGAGAGATCAAAACAACCACCAGAATCAATTAAAACTTCATTAAAGCATCCTTATCAAAGTTCAGGATTTTTACCCCTTCGCGGAATTTGAGTCAGGAAGGAAATTCGGGAAATTTCGAGCCAAGCGGATCTAGGCGAGGGAATTAGAGGAATCACCAAAAGGTCGATCACTCATTAGTAAAAACTCAAGAAATATCTGCATGTACCATTAAATTATCTAAATCCATCATGCAATGCAGAACCATAAAAAACTAGGCCACGAATCCTTTCAGTCTGTGACAAATAACAAATTTTGGAAAAATTCGATAGGGATGGAAATTGTCAAGACTAGCAATACTTAGCACATCAGGAAAAATGAAGCAGGGATGGACAATCAGGCTTCTCTTGAGGCAACGGATTCTTACGAAGTCCACATAATTTATATGTCATTGACCAATCATTTTGACCTCCCAACGCCCCCAAAATGACCAAAACCGCGCTACCGCAAACCAAGCACAAACCCCTTGCGGTATGGTGGTGAAGTGCACAACTGTGGCCCAGCTTGGAGACACCCATGAAATCGAGGCAAACCATGATACCGCGCCACTGAATAAAGACTCCCATGGTAAGGAAGTACCACCGCTCAACAATGGCTCAAACGCAAGGCCCTCGAGGTAATGAGGTAAACCGTGCTATCGAGCCAAATGAACTAACCCCGCACTACTGCAACTCATTGTACAAACCACCATGGTATGACGGTGACACCGCATAACCATGAACCGAATCAAAGATAACCATGACATCGAGGTAAATGGTCAAAGACACAACCCAAGAAAACAAAGGAGGAACAAAAAAGTCAGAAAAAGCCGAGGAGATGGAAATCCGTGAAGCACCAAAATCCCTGAAGACAGCGCAGAACCAACCAAAAAAACGTAAACCAGGAAAATGAAGAGGCAAAAGAAATTTTGGAGAAATCCAAGGAAGACAGAATTCTACGAAGCATGGAAATCTCTGAAAACAACGCATAACCAACCCAGTCGGGTTTTCAGGGCAGCTGGGGAAATCCGCCTGAAGGGAAAATTCTCGAAAATAGGGAAAAACTTTAAATTATCCAAAATTCAGAATTTTCAAAGTGTTAGCTCAATAGGGGCACTTTAAAAGCAAGATAGGCATCAAGGAACATTGCAAACTAGCACAAATCTAGGACCAAAGGACCAAAATATCGAAAATCAAAATCTTAAGATTTCCAAAGACAATTCCAAAAGGCAAGGCCACAAAAAAGAACCAAAAAACTAGGAAAAAGAGGGTCCCTACCTTCAGTGGGGCGTGTATGCAAAACTGCACAAAAAATGGCAACTCCACTGGGAAAATGCTCTAGAGCATTTCAATGAAAAACTAGAATCAAGAATCTAGAATCTCTAGTTTTAGTCCAAGCATCAGGTTACCCAAGGACGAGGTTTCAAAAATCACAAACAAGCAAAAATTTCCTGTACCAGGGTCGAAGTGTGTGCATATGAATTCATTTCCTTTCCCTTAGTTGCAATAGGGACCAAACTTAGTATGATAGGGCTACATAAAGATTCCAACTCCAAAAGCATCCTAGATAGAGCCTCGCTGCCAGCTAGGCATCCATAGCCCCGACGAGGTTATCACTGTGACTCTCCCTAACATATCTCTACTGCCAGCCAGGCATCCATAGCCTCGGTAGAGATACTAGGATGCCCCTGATAAAGTGAACATTTCTTTTGATTTTCAATATTTTCTTTTCCTTTTCTTTTCTTTGATATTCTCTTTGAGATCCTTTTTTAAGCTTTTCTTTTCACCTTGCAGGAAACAAAGCCTACACTCAGGGATGAGAACCACATCGACACTAGAGAAAAATAGAAGATTTTTCACCCAATCAGACCTCATAAAGACCATATGCAACATTTGAACCCTTAAGATTTGTGTGAAAATATAAGACCCAAATACATTCCAGAATTTGACTTAATCAAGTGACTCCAATTCCTAGTACATGCAACATCAGATGAAGGAATTCCACTAGTTCAATTGACTCCGAAAAGAAGATTAGAGTTTGTAAAAGAAATTCCCAAAACAACTCCAAACAAGCAACTGAACATACCAATGCAACAAGCCTAGAAGAAAGCAAGAAAACCCAAAGCAAGAGCAAAGAAAGAAATAAAACCAACCGAAGCAGACCTACCCTAACCAAAAGTAGAAAAAGAGAAAAATAGGAACAAAGGAAACCCTAATCTAACCAAAGAAAAAAAAACAACAAAAAGGGAACCTAATCTACCTATGTACAAGGAAAGCGTTGTAAATAGCTCAGGACTAGAAGTAATGCTTCAAATACTACCCATTGACAGGTAGTGTGATATCTTCTCCAGTGAGGGTTTTCAAATGAAAAGCATTATCTCCTAGAATCTCTACAATCTGATAAGGACGGAGCCAAATTTTGTCAAATTTTCCATGCTCCCCTTTTTGGTCATGGGCTTTGTCCCAATAGAGAACCAAGTCAGAGATTCTGAAGGATTTTTCCTTCGCTCTCCTATCAAACCACCTCTTCACTACACCTTGATGTTTGGAAAAGTTTTCTAGGGCTTCATCTCTTCTCTCTTCAAGGTGTAACAGTTCAGTTAAGTGGGATTCACGCTTATCCTCACCATCATAGTATTCATTGATAAATTTCAAGGTAGGGATCTTCAGCTGGATGGGAAATATAGGTTCCAAGCCATACACTAAGTGATAAGGAGAGGTTCCTAGTGATGTTTTCTATCTGGTGTGATCTGCCCAAAGAGAAAATCTAAGCTGGGTGTGCCAATCCTTAGGGTTCTTCTCTAATATATTTCAGATGACTGTCAAAAGGTTCTTATTAGAGGACTCAACCAAACCATTACCCTGCAGATAGTAATTAGATGCAAATTTCATAACAATTTCATGATCATAAGCCTAGTTAGAAAACTTTAATGATGTAAATGCAGGACCATTATCACAAACTAGAGCCAATGGACTACCAAAACAATTAATAATACCTGACTCAATGAAATTGATTACCACTTCTGAAGTGCATTGTTTGCATGCAAGAGCCTCGGTCCATCTAGTAAAGTAATCATTTATAGTAAGAATATACCTATGGCCCGTAGATGAAGGTGGATTGATTGGACCTATGAAGTCCATTCCCCATTGTGCAAATGGTTTTACCTCTATAATAGGCTGAAGTGGAAGGGCTACATGTTTCTCCCTACTTGTCATGGTCTAACATACATGAAAAGTCCTCACATGGTTATATGTGTCTTTGAACAAGGTAGGCCAAAAATAGCCTGTCCTCAAGATCTGGTTTGCAGTGGAAGGTGTTGATCCATGGCTTGTGCCATATCTGTCATGAAATTCAGTCATCACTCTCCCGACTTCTTCCTTTCCTAGGCATCTCAAATAAACCCCCTCATGATTTCTCTTATACAAGTCAACTCCCTTCATCATAAAACTATCACTTTTCAAATGCAAAGCTCTCCTTTATACTGCATTAAGGTGTTCAGGAAACTATTGGTTCAACAGGTAGTAGATAATTTCATCATATCCGTCTCCTGGAGACACTTCTTGGAGGTGATATTGTTGAGCTATGAGGTCAGGGCCCATCTCAGCCATTGTTTGTTTCAGTCCTTTCCCTCTCACCAATTTCATGGGCTGGATCTCAATATCATACTCTTGTAACATGTTCACCCACTTGGCTCTGCGTTCTCCCAACTCATTCCACATCAACAATAGCTTAACTGCAGGATCATACACTATGGCAAAGACCTTATTTCTCAAGATATAGTGTCTGAATTTCTTTACTACTTAGACCAGGGCATAAGCCTATTTTTCCACATTGGGATATCTCAGTTTTGCATCTTTTGTAGGGGCACTTATAAAAGCTATGGGATGTTCATTCCCTTGATCGGATTTTTGAGTTAGCATGCCAAAACAGGAATGATCAGAAGAAAAAGAGTATATAAAAAAGGGCTTGGCATAATTTGGGCTTATCAGTACTAGAGCCTCAACAATAGCTCTCTTGATCTCTGCAAATTCCTCCCTAGCTTTTGTACTCCATTCAACCTTTGCTTCTTGTTTTAGCATGGCATTCAATGGCTTCACTATTTCTACAAATCTAGTGATAAACTTTCTGACAAAGTTAATTTTCCCAAAGAATGATTTCATTTCCTTTTTTGTTGTAGGAGGTTGAATTTTTAGTATAGCCTCTACCCATTCTGGATCAATGGCAATACCTTGTTCTGAGATGGCATGTCCTAACATCTTTCCCTCAGTGACTCAAAAGATGCATTTCTTTGGATTAAGTGAGATGCCAAAATCCCTCACCTCTAGAATACTTTGCATAAATCTGCAATATGATCAATTATCCTCTTGGAAAAGACTGTCAAATCATCCATGTAGATGATGATGCACCTACCAATGATTTCCTTGAAAGCTATATCCATTTCTCTTTGAAATGTAGCCCCGGCATTGATTAATCCAAAGGGCATTTTTCTGTAAGCAAAAGTTCCCTATTTTGTAGTAAAGGAAGTTTTGTGCCTATCCTCATATTGCACCATAACTTGATTGTACCCAGAGTACCCATCTAGAAAATACATCATCTGGGATCCGTTGACAACCTGAAGTACCTCATCCAGTGAGGGAGTTGGATAATTATCCTTTCTCTGATTCCCTATTGAGATTCCTAAAATCAACACATAGTCTGATTTCTCCATTTTTCTTCCTTACTGGAACCAAGTTTGAAACCCATGTTGAGTGTCTTACTAGGAATATGATCTATGCTGAAAGTAGCTTCTGCACCTCCTTCTGAATGATAGGTTCCAACAGAGTATTAATTGGTCTATGTCTTTACCTGAATGGCTTGACATTCGACTTCAGGGGAATAGTTTGTGTAATGATTGAGGTATCATATTTCTTCAAGTCATCATAACTCCATGCTATCACATCTTGATATGCGTGTAAGGCATCAATAATTCCTCTCCTTTCCCTTGGAGTACACACTTTACCAATGAAGACATTCTTTGCATTTTCTGGAGTTCCCATGTTATATGTTTCGTATTGACTACTGCGAGACTCCCTCTTCACTTGTTGTTTTGATTTTTTATCTTATCTAGATCAAAGATCCTCTCCAACTGCACCATACCTCTTGGGATAGTGTTAGTTTTTAGGTTAATGACTCCTTCCAAGGTCCATTTCTCCCTCTTGAGGCTCTACCTCATCAATCACCTGAGAAGCAAACACATCATAGCTAGTGATGAAATCAATAACATGCTTATCATCTTCAAATACCTAGAAATTAGTGACATTTTAAGGCATTGAGGGTACTGGAGTGAGTTCCATAGTAAAATTCTTCAAGCCTGAAAAAGGCTGCAATGTGCTAGCTGCTTGGGCCAGAGAATCAACAGTTTGATTCTTACCTCGAGGGATCAACTAAATGTTGAAGGCATCAAATCCTTCAATGAGATCCCATACTCAATGCATATAATTAGCCATCCTTCTATCATGACATGAGTATTGTTTCTTTACTTTCCTGACCACTAACTCAAAATCTCCAAAAACTTGCAAAATTTTGACTTTCTTTCTTCAGGCCATTAATAACCCATGAACAAGAGCTTCATACTTAGCTACATTATTGGTGCACTAGAACTGGAGCCTATGAGAAGGAAAGTAGGTTTTACCTTTAGGGATGATCAACTCAAATCCTACTCCAACACCTTGCTTTGATTTGGATCCATCAAATCTCAATATCCAACAACCATCAACCCCTAGTTTCTTTGAACTAACCTTGTTCTTGCTACTACCTGAAGGCTCTTCAAGAGGCCTTGGGGTCTTTCTTATTAGATCATTTTAAATTCTCTATATCCAGCTTGACAGTTGGGGCTGGATTAATATATCTTTGTATCTACCCCACAACTGCCTAGCACATGCAACATTCTAGCTCAGAGTGAGGGGCATTGTGAACTCTGAACCAATTGGGAAGCAACAATTCCTTGAAGTTCATATGTCTGCCCAATTGAATTTGATCCTCCACACACTTTTGGATAAACTCTTAGAAATTATCTAGCAAGCTGAGTTATCTATCTTCCTGATCATCAAGTTCCTTTGTTTGTTCAAACTGTAGTCCAAAACTGTTGGCTCCTGATGTGGATTACCAACATAAAAAATTCTTTTGTATCTGCAATAGGGGCTGCCAGGACATAGTTCCCCATGTTGACCTCTAACACCAATATCTCATTCGAAGTATTTTGATATTTAGTGATCACATACTTCATTCTAGGTTATCTCTCAATTCTGATTTGATTTGGGACTCCTTTCCAGGGGAGCCACATGTGAGAATTATCTATGGATGTATATCCATTTAGTGCCTTGGTGAAATCTCGACCCAAGATCAAACCATAAGTGTCAGGAATATCTACCACCTGAATATTAAGTACTTGTTGTACTCTCAAATCCGAAGCAACTTGCATGGGAATCATGGTCAATTCTCCCACTATATTTACCTCTTTCTTGTCCAATTGGGTGAAATTCTTTCGAGAAGCTGTAGGGGTAATATCGAGAGCCCTACAGACAACATAAGGCATACAATTTGTAGATGCCCCTGAATCCAACAAACAATTGTGCAGATTCTTCCTAAAGATACAAATAGAAATAAAAAAGGGAGGGGTTTCTATTTTTCCCTGGAACAAACTCAACTGAGTGTCTGCTTGTGCAACTTGGTTCCTATCTTCTTCTTTCCCTCTATCTCCAGGTGGTGCTTGACTTAGACCTTTAGGTGCCTATGAACTAGGAGGCATGTCAACTGCCTCATTGAATTCTACTCCTAGTGATGTTGTTCTTGAATTGAAAGACCCTAGGATTACATTTCTGATTTCAGGAACCCTTAATAAATCAAAAGCAAAAAGACTCACCTTTACTTTCTTGAGTTCTTCAATCACATATTCACCTAATTGTCCCACATTCATGTCAGTGTGGGTCTCCCTAGAATGGCTAGTCTACTTATCTTTTGCTACATCGACATTGCTTCCTTTTGACACATCAGGTTGTCCTCCTTTTGCAGAGTACTGTGTTGGCACCTGAGGATAAGATGGATTATTTCTGGCATGTGGGTCTGGTGGAGTGGTAAAATTTTTAGGAGGAATAGATGTGGTAAATGGGTCTCTAGCTTGTGGATTCCTATTAGGCCTATTCCTCAAATCATACTTTCTTGTAGGTTGCTGAAACATATATACTTATTCAACACCAACTTCTTCTTCATCTAAGGGACCATTATCATTCTCAGTTTCCCCCTCAAATAACTGAGAGATTTCATCTTCGTTGAGCACTTGTTCAGCCTCCTCATTCTGGTTTCTTGACTCCTCTTCTAGTTCATTCTCTTCATACCTTGGGAAAGAAGCATGGTTCAACACCAAAAATAGGGAATCATAGGGATTTGAGGGTACCAATTCCCGACCAGTGGAGTTGTTCTCAACTTCATACTCAAAGATGGAGTCATTAGTTTGAAATTAAGGACAATCAAGCTTAGAGTGTTGAATCGTCTTGTGAAGTCTGCACCAGCCTGACAAAGCTACTTCAACTAGGTATACACCACTTAGAGGTTTCTATTGATTGGAAGGTTGATCTAGTGGAGTGGGGACTCCTCCATTATTAGGTCCAGTATTCCATGGCCTATTCTACCTAGGTGGTTGTCTCCTTTCAAACCCTTGTCCACCTTGTTGACCTCTATCAAAGTTATGACCAAAACCTTGGCCTCTGTCAAAGTTTTGATTTCTGTCAGAGTGTTGCCCTCTATCAAAGTTCCAACCTTGTGCAACATCTCGGCTCTCCCTATTGTAACTTGATTGTATGATCTTCTAAGCAACTTGGAGTTGGTGATTCTGGTTCCTCAAGTGGGTTACCTCCATATTCAATTTTTTTACTTGCTTAGTTAGCTCATCCAAACTTTCCTTATCAAGGCTATTGTAAGGCACTGAATTCACATTGTTTGGAGGGTATCCTGACACTCGTCCAAACCTAGTAGACTGATTCAAAACTTTTGAGTTCTACAAATATGTAGGGAAAATAGCTTGTGGTTGTGGATAATTAGGCATTGGGTGAGCTTGACTTATTGGATGACCTAGGTGAGGGACCAAAGGCAACTGTGGGATGGGATTCATAATGGGAGTGTGATTAATTAGATCCTAGTTAAGAGCTTGGACTTGCCCAGGGTGAGCAGTTGATCCCAGTGATGGTAGGGGTCCTGACAAGTGTTGTCTTAGATCAGTATTAAGCTTAACAACCTCTATTTATGCAATGAGTAGGGTAGTTGGGGGATTAGTTCTCCACTTAAGGAAGGTGGATGTAAGGTTTTCAAGGGCCTCAAAATAGACCTCTAGGGCAGTGGCATCATCCACAACATAAGGTGCTTGAAGTCTAGTGTATGTTCAGTGGATCCTATTGTTGAATGATCCTATAGGCTCATTAACTTCTCTCTTAACCTCGGTAAACTACATGTAGAGCTCATTAGCACTAATGGAAATCTTAAACTTCTATAGAAATGTAGCCTCAAGTTCAACCCAATTATGAATGGACGCAATATATAAATTATTGTACCAATAAAAGACCTCCTCTCCTAGAGAATAAGGGAAAAGTATGCATGTAACATCCTCATGATTAATCCCCCTATCTCTTAGACAAGTTTGAAAAATCCTAATATGCTCCTCTGTTATTCTATTAGGGTCATTTGTGTGAAACTTAGAGCAAAAGTGCTTAGGGTTATTGGGCATAACATTGTAGTTATTGAATGACAAAGGTGATGGGTTATTTTCCAAGAAAGCCATTAGTGGAGGTGGAGGTGGTAAAGGCTGATTGATGACTGGTTGGGGTTGTTGAATGGAACCAACCTCATAATCAGATGAAGATGAGGTGGATGAGGGTGAGGATGGTGGAAGTGATGGGTTGGATGATGAATCCTCCCTTCTTCTGGTCCTTCTTGACCAGGTTGGAGGTGGAAATTCTTGAAACTCTTCTTCTTCTCTCGGTGTAGATCTGGTTCTCCTTCTGAGCCTCTCAGGAGAAATGACGTTTAAAAATGCTCCAGCTTGCTTATTCAAGCCCTCCTTCTAGCGCCAATCCCATTGATGGTGTTTTCTACACAACAACAAATCAGACAAAATATAAAATATCCTATCTCTCTTAAAATGTTGATCTCTATGAGAAAAGAGATAACCCCAAGGTCTCTCAGGTGTCAGCTCATGACAATGTAGTAGAACCACTTAGTGATAAATGTGAAAATGTTGGTAATCACAAAGGGACCTTACAAAACAAATGCGAGAAGCTCTAAACTTATCAGATTTTATAACAAAATGATACTCAAATTCCTGGTTCTAACAAAAGTTCAAAGAAATAACAAAAGATAAGGGTTTTAGAAATCCTAAGATTAATGTTACTCCTAAAATCAACAATACTAATGATGGAATACTTGGAATAGACCAATCCCTCAAAACTAATTTCTGCTCAACCCAATCTATACCTGTAATCCTATAGAAACAGTGCAATCTTCTAAGAAATTAAAGATTTTCAAATTATGAACATTCATTCAATGGAACTGGATAAATGCCCACAATGTACAGGTTGACCTTGTACAACAATCCCAGAATCAAGAAGCTTCCCAAAGTATGAACCAAATATTACTACAACACTCCAAGCATTAAATCACAAGCACCATTAAATTATTCAACTCTAAATCTAAAGTGCATTCAAATATTTCCAAGCAATTTCAAAGATAGAACAAGAACCATGTAGGATAAATCAATTCAAAGAAGGCATCAATAATAACACAATGGCTCCATTTGCATTGAATCACCAATAATAACAAAAATTCTGATATTTTGTATTACAACACTTGCTTGAAATACAACTATCTCCTAATTCTAAATTACTACTCTACTTGATAATCTACTTAAAATATCTAGTCTTCTAACATTGAACCAACTATTCTACTCTATCTAACTAACTCTGTTCAACAACAATAATAACAACAACCAATGAACGAACCTCCTAATTTTTCTAACTTTATAACTTTTCTAACCCTTACAAATGAGGCTAAAGGCCATACTTATAGAAATCTTTCCTATGCCAGCCAGTAGGGCTACAGAGAAATTCGGCCACCAACCCAATCGGCCCAGACAACTAGCAATAAATTTCCACTCTGCATTGAATGCATGAGGTGCCCTTTCAGATCAGCCTTGGACTTTTACAAATCCTGATTTAGATCGAGCAACCACCACAGGTCCCCCTCACCATTAATGCCTCAACCGCGTGAAGCAAAAGAATGACCATGTACAAGCAAGCCTAAACTACCCTCGGCCACAAAGTGTACCTGGATGCAATCCCACAAATCCCACAAATCTTCAACGTACATCCAATTCCCTTTGGCCTCAACAACAACAACTTGCTCAATCTAGCCTGCACTCAAAATGACCACCATTAATAACTAGAATAGCTCGAGAATCCAAATTAGTCCATCATGAAAAAAATATGAAATCATCAGAGAGATCAAAACAACCACCATAATCAATTGAAACTTCATTAAAACATCCCTATCAAAGTTCAGGATTTTCACCCCTCTATAGAATTCGAGTGAGGAAGGAAATTCGGGAAATTCTATGCCAGGCGGATCTAGGCGAGGGAAGTACATGAATCACCAAAAGGCCGATCACTCATCAGTTAAAACTTAAGAAATGTCTACACGTACCATTAAATTATCTAAATCCATCATGCAATGCAGAACCATAAACAACTAGGCCACAAATCCTCTCAGTCCTTGACAAATAATAGATTTTTGAAAAATCCGATTGGGACGAAAATTATCGAGACTAGCAATACTTAGCACATCTGAAAAAATGAAGCAGGGACTGACTATCGAGATTCTCTCGAGGCAATGGATTCTTACAAAGTCCACATAATTTATATGCCGTTGATCAATAATTTTGACCTCCCAATGCTCCCAAAATGACCAAAATCGCGCTATCGCAAACCAAGCACAAACCCCCTATGGTATGGGGGTGAACCGCACAAACGTGGCCGATCTCGGATACACCCGCGACATCAAGGTAAACTGCACTACCACACCACCAACTAAAGACTCCCGTGGTAAGATGGTACCACTACCCAATCACGACCTAGATGCAAGGCCCTTGAGGTAACGAGGTAAACCACGCTACCACACCAAATGAACCAACCCTGCACTACCGTAACTCATCGCACAAACCCCTGCGGTATGGCAGTGACACTGCACAACCATGACCCAACTTAGAGACACTTGCGACATTGAGGTAAATGGCCAAAGATGTTACTTGGTAAAACAAAGGAGGAACAAAACAGTTAGAAAAAACTCGAGGAGACTAAAAATCCGCAAAGCACCAAAATCCCCGAAGACAGCGCATAACCTATTAGAGTAATAAGTTATTACACTTAATTAATTATATCATACTAGTTAATTAATTAAGTCACTTATTCCTTTAGGCACTTAAGCTAAACTTGGGCACATTAATAATTGATTAATTATTAAGTGTGCACACTAGGGTTTCCCTTTTAGGGTTTCTTGATCTCCTTCATAAGGATTGATCTCTTTGTAATAATTGATTCTCAATAATGCATTTTTACTTTGAGGTTTACAAAACATCTTCTTTGGTTATGCATGTCTTTTGCATGTGACAGGTGATTGCATGCAAGTGATCTTGGTTTCTAACATAACTAGCCAAAAAATGTAAATGAGGAAAATGAAGAGGCAAAGGAAATTTCAGAGAAATCTGGGGAAGAAAAAATTCCGCGAAGCATGGAAATCTCTGAAAAAAATGCAAAACCAGCCCGGTCGGGTTTTCAAGGCAGCCAGGGAAATCCACCTGAAGGGAAAATTCTTGAAAATAGGGAAAAACCCGAAATTGTCCAAATGACTTAGAATTTTTAAAGTGTTAGCTCAATAGGGGAACTTTACAAGCAAGATAGGCATCAAGGAACATTACAAAGTAGCACAAATCTAGGACCAAAGGACCAAAAGATCAAAAATCAAAATCTTAAGATTTTCAAAGACAATCCCAAAAGGCAAGGCTGCAGAAAAGAGCTAGAAAACTAGGAAAAAGAGGGTCCCTACCTTCAATGTGGTGTGTGTGCAAAACTATACAAAAAATAGTTCACAAGAACATCAAACTCCTCCTATGGTAATTGAAAAATCTAGTAATAATATTCAAGCTCAATCGAAGACAATTATCGCTTTTAATAATATATAACAAATCACTAGTGATGGAGAAACAAAAAAAGAAGATGAGCAAAAGAATGAAGATGCCTCCAGAGATGAGGAAAAGAAAGAAGCAGAGACACCAGGTAATAATGGTGATAATAAGGAGAAGAATTGGAAGAGAAGAATATAAAGGAAGATGTTAAGGCAACTGGTGAATCCTCCATATATTCTCTAAAAAAAGTTGAACATGTAGTTGTAATTCCAACCTGTTGTGTTCACATAATTGTTACAACTACACATGCAATAGGGGAATGTGGACTTGAAAAAAATATTGCCACTCCACAAGGTTCAATTGGGAGATGTCTTCCATGAATCTTACCAAAAGGAAATCATTGAAACACATTAGAAGAGTAGAGAACTAATTGAGCAGGAAATGAAGACCTTATAGGAGGCCTTACCCAGTGCAACAATTGACAAGTCACTCTCTAGTATGGAAAATTTGAAATTTTTAATTGATTCATTTAAAGAGTATGCCTTTGGATTGAAGGAAAAGTTGGAAAAATAAATAGATAAAACTATGGATGAAAAAAATCTAATGGAAATCACGAAGAAATGTGCATAAGAACACAATAAATTTTAGGAAAGTCTAAAGGGTGCACATGCTTGTGTGGCTGAGGCCAAAGCCTTATTCTAGTTTTGCATGAATTGGTCTGGAGCCACAAAGAGTATTAAAGATGAAATGGACTCAACTGAGTCACATATAACAAAGCTTCCAATGCATATGATTTGGAAAAAGTCCTAGATGGAAGTACAAGGTCAGTGGTAGAAGACTTGCATGAGAAATACTTCCAATTGCAAGAACAAAAACAATATTATTATGCAGTTTGGAAACCTCAGGGAATTGGTGAAATCTAAGTTCATATTTGTTTCTAGTGCCTTGGTAAGTGTTGATAAAACTAAAAATATCAATCTGATACCCAACACTCTAGAAGAAGGGGAAGGCTACCTAACGGAGCTAGAGACATAGTGCAGGATGCTTGGCATAGACAAGAAGATCTGGGAAGAGGGAATATAGGATTGGAAAGATCATTTGGAGAAGCTTCAAAGGTCAACTTCCTCTGGTTGATAGCAATTCATTCTTTTTATACAGTCTCAATTTATTATTTTAGAATCCAATGTATATATGCAGATTGTTTAAAGTGTTTTTTGGTGCAATTTTTTGGTCTGGTTGTGGTGTATAGCTCTCTTAGGGGGAGTTAGTTCAATTTTTCAGTTTGAACATATGAATATATTTGTTAGGGGGAGATCTAGTATGTAAGGAAATGCATTATATACACCCTTTTCCCTTGATTTCAAAGGGGAGAATGTTTTTGGAGATAATTTTGGCATGTTTCCATCAATGACAAAGGGGAATATTTTTGGAAGAATAAGGAGATGTCATTGATGAACTTGTTGGCAATATGAGCATGTGGGATGAGCACAAAGTGAAAAGTTATGTATTGCAATGTTGTCATTGATGTCAACATTGTATTATGGTATGAAGAGCATTGCGTAGATTAGTTTGGGTATCTTGAGTATGTTTGAGGATGATTATATAAGACAATTTTGCAAGAATTTTTGATCTAGTGAAGGCAATAGTTGGGAAAATTGACTAAGTGTCAATTCAGGTGATATTGTGTATAGGGGATTGGTATTTGGGTCCTCATTGTTTTGTTGATGAAGATATTTATCTACACTTCTAACATAATTTTTCTGGTTGATAGAGGAACCTAATTTCAAAGTTTCATCTCATTTTGGTTTCTGGTTTTGGAGTTATGAGTAACCAAAGTTTGGATTGGTAGTTACAAGCGTTTTCGAGTTTAGTACATATGCTTTTGTGAATCTGCAGTTCTCCACAGATTGGATTTTGGCTCTATGATTTTGTGGAGATGTTGAAAGGTTTCAATTAATTATGCATTCTAGTTGGAATAGTGTTTGGGGTTCCGTGTGTCCGAATGTGGGTGTAGAGTTGGAAAATTTTGTAATTAGGTCATTATCGGTGCCGACCTAATGAGTTGGATGTTTTGTGGACGTTGAATTTATTTTGATCCTATGTGGGTTCTATTTTAGGTCCATGCTGACCTATTTAAAATTTGTGTAAGCCTTGAATCTTGGCATGAAGAGTGTATGTATGTATATTGAGTTGACAAGCTATATTTTTCTTATTACATCTAATTAGGTCAACCTAATAGATGTTTTGGATGAAGCAGGTATATAAGAAAGATATTTTTTGATTTTTTGTGATGTAGAGATGTGTGATAAGAGTTTTTGGATGTGAATTGTGTGAATGCAAAGTAGAGAAAAGTGTTAATTCAAAATAGTATGAAGTGTGTGAAGTCGGTATATTGAGTTTCAATGGAACCATACTCCAACATATTGTAGATGCAATTTGTAATGGTTCAAATTTGGCTGTGTACAACCACTCTCTTATATATTTATTTTCTTAGTGGGTAGTGAGTCCACCTATAGTGAGCACTTTTGTAATATACTATAACCTGTTATAATATATTTTTGTGAGCTAATCCTCAGCGTGGTTTTTCCCATTTTGGGTTCTCCATGTAAAAATTTGGTGTTCATGTGTTGTGTGATGTTGTTGGTTATTTTCATGCATTCATTACTAGAAATTGAAAATTCTATGAGTATTGGATGTTTAAATAATTAAGTGGTTTAAAAGAATACCAATTCACCCTTGCCTCTTAGTATTTTGGGTGTTCAATAGAGCATATCTATTAGATTTTGGCAATTTTTTCTCCAATTTTTAAAGGGTTTTTAAGAAAATATTCAAGAAGCTACAATCTAGATTTCAGAGGAATTCGAGTAGAATTGAGTGATTTATTTCAAAATTAGGGTTTTTACCCAATTTATCTAGAAAGTGCATAGCTTACAAATCTTGCAAAATTTGTTCCTAATTTTAGTGGATTCTTGAATAAGTAATAGAGGAGCCTATGTTGGAAAAACAAGGATAGAAAACTAAGAGGGAGGGGAGGGGGGGGGGGGGTGAATCAGTTGTTACAGAAATTAAGCTTATTTAACCTTAAACAACCTTTAATCTCAAATCTGATAATTAACAGTGCAAGCATAAATCAATAACATATTAGAGACACATGAACACCAAGATTTTTATATGTGGAAAACCTATTAGGGGAAAAAACAACGGTGGATGTTAGTCCACAAGATTATACCCTATTAGAAGTATAATGAAAGAAATGAATAGCGAATGCACATGCATTCAGGAACACTGCCTTACAAATAAAATTAGATTAAATCCATATGAATGTTTGAACTAAGAATATTAGCATATGAAAATACCTGATTAGAATTCTGGTTAAGCTCACTAATAGATCTGTTGTTCAATAAATTGATTCTGCACTTCTTCTCTGTTTTGCTCATACACACAACATAGATCTTCTATGCGCAAGTAAAACTATGCATAATCTCTCTTTTGCTCTGCTCTTATTCGCTATTCACATCAATAGACACATCATACACTCTACAAAATGATATAGACGATCATATATATATATATATCTGCAACATAGGATTCAATTACACTTTTTCGGCTTCAACAAAACACAAGAAAATTACAATTGTTGGCCTCAAATTATGTAAGATATGCAATGCATACCCTTAATGGTCGGCCACAACTTGGCTAAGACCCAAAAAAATATGTACAAACATAGAAATATTTAACTAATTGGTTCATACATTCGTGACTTATTACATTCATGAAGTCGATCACAATACAAGAAAATACTGAGAACAAGTTAATCGAATCTCCTAACTTTCACATGAACTGATACAAGCCATTGCGCTTCTATAGAAATAAAGATAATATGCCAACAAATATTCCATAGGATGCACAATAAAAAATAATAACCTAAAATCATCATGCAGATCGATGAACACTGTGTTACTGGATACTCTATTCTTCCTTAACAAACTTCGATCTTCTTGTTGGCATGGACGAATGATAGTGTGTGGATCTGATCATCGATTATGGTTGCCATTAGTGACAACACTAGGTGATACATTCAGTTTTTGGCATATGGTTGGAGAGATCATTAGAATTTGTTTTGAAAATGTTGTCATTGATGGCAACCCAATCAACCTATCCAGTTTGTAGTATAATTTTGGTTTCTACTGGCAGAGCAGAGTAAAGAATAGGGCATCTGATTACAAGCATAAAAGTTGAATTGGACACCTTACCAGAATTTTTTTTTGAGTTGAGGATCTCTAAGGAAGGTATGTTGATGTTTGTAATACCTTGGTAAATGATTTTTTTGATGCACACTCTCTGGTATGTGGTCTAGAAGGTTTGGTGAACTAATTTGTTGATTATCTGTGCTAAAAGGCTGACCCAACAAGTATAGTAATTTTGGATGCATAAGATTTAATTAATTATAAGTCTTTGTGTTCAATTAAGTGTTATTTGGGTCCTCTCTTTGTCTTAACCAACTTTGGAGGATGCGCATAATGATTTAGTGGTGGATTTGGCCAACAAGTTGAAGGTAACTTAATATTTTATAAAGCCGACTGATGGGTGAATAAATCCTTGATTGTGGATATATATATGAGATTGGTTTTTCCATTAAGGTAGTGAATATAAGCATGCATGTATGTAAGAAGTGCGAATGTGTATTACATCATTGTGTACTATGAAAATCAATAGAATCGTAGTGTGAGTTTGTCTGTAAGTGATGTGAAGAGTAGAAAGGAGTAGAGAAGAGCAGAGCAAAGTGCAAAATTGAAAAGCAGATCCAGAATCGAATCTATGAGCTTCATCAGAACTGTAATTTGGCATAGATAGATGCTACTATTTTAGTTCTCCCTTTAGATGGTTTTAATCTGAATTTTTTATGGTAGTAAGCCTTTCTCTTGAGAAGTGAGCTCTAGGCAGTGTTCCTAAATGCAAGTGTATTCCTTTTGTAAACAATTATATTTGAGTACTCAAATTGTGGATTAATCTCCATTGTGGTTTTTCTCCTAACAAGGTTTCCATGCAAAAAATCTATGTGTCATGGTGTTATGAATGTTTACTTTGAAAGAATACATATTTTCTTTAATGCAATGATGAAATGGTTTCAAGTTTTGGATCAATGGAGTTTAAGATCTATTAAACACTGATTCACCCCCCCTCTCAATGTTCCCTTGAGTCCAACAATTGGTATTAGAGCTAGTTTCTCTAAAGATGTTTTGCAACTTGAGGTGGATCTTGGAATGTGATGGACTCTGGTAGTCTTCAACAACAACTTCTGGTGGCACTTGATGACCTTGATCAGTCTAAAGCAAAAGTTCAAGAATTGAAAGAAAATCTTAGAGATGCTAAGAAATTCATCCAATCATTAAAGGATCACATAGTTAAATCCAAGGTGAAGAGGAAAGATATATATGATTAGATTAAATAAAAAGAAAGTGAAAACATGGATGATGCTCACTTGAATCAAACCTTGAAGGAGATAAATGAAGAATTCGAAAAGCTTGCTAGAGACAATACAAATCTAAAACATGAGATGAAATCTATAAAAATGAAGATGACTAAAGAAATTGAAGAAAGGAAGAGAAATGAGGAAAAATCTTACTCAGACCTTGAAAGAGAAATATGATGAATGCAACAAAATAAAAGGTGAATTCACTCAGTTGGAAAGTATACTTCAAAGAAACAGAAAAAATGAAGAAGAACTTGGTAAGCAAATTGTTACTCTTAGAAATGATCTTGTTATTGCAAATGAATATAGAGAAAATTTTAAGATTAGTTTAGTAAAGCTTGATAAACTGACTCAAGGATAAAATAGTGGAAATGCTAAGAGAGGTCTTGGATATGAAAAGGGAGAAAGTTCTAGATCAAGTCAAAATAATTTCAGATAGAAAAAAAATGAAAGATATCCGATAAGACAACCTAATGCACAAAAGTTTAATGGGTATTGTTTTTCCTATAATAAGTTCAGTCATATGATTGCTTAGTGTAGAAGTAATATGAATTGAAAAGTCTCATCATTCTCTGGTCAGTGTTTCAATTGCAAACAATTTGGTCATAAATAAATTGAGTGCAAAGAAGTATCAAGTTACCCTGTTTCTAGAAGAAAGGTTGAATGCTATACATGTGGGAAATTTGGGCATATTGCTAATCAATGCAAATCTAGAAAAAGTCATTGGAATGATTAGTCAGGACAAGAAAGCATTATGTGTTACAACTACAACAAGTATGGTCATATTGCAAGATTTTGTGGAAACAAAAATGTAGACAAAAGAGGTCCGATATACATAGGAAAAAATATAGAGAAAAATGATAAAGGAAAAGAAAAGGTAACTACAGATGAAATTAGAGATTAGATGAAGAAGAAATGGGTAAGGAAAAATGATTATGATGCTGGAAATGGTTCCATATCGGAACCTGCCTTTGGTAACTCTTTCGGTAATTGATTTCAAGTCACTGGCCTAAGGGGGGTCTTTCAAAGAAAACCCTTCCTCCCCTATCTATGGATGGTACCGAAATGAAGAAAATAGTCAAGAAGGTGTACTTATGGTGTACAAAAGTTTTGGATAACTTTGGAAAAGAGAAGTTAGACAGTTCATAGGTCCACAAAATATTTTTTTGTTGCCGTTTGGGAAAATAGAGTCTCTGGAAAACTTAGGGAAAATGCATTTATTACACATGTGCAAGCTATAAAAGTCAAATTAGAACCGTCATTTGTCACTTTGCATCAAAGAAGAGAAGAAGGAGAGCACTCGATAGGTGGATTGCAAAGCAAAAAAATTGATTCATCGACAAAGTTCGAGATCTATCAAGTATTTCAAATTATTCTTGAAATATTCATACAATTTAGTGTGTGGTTGCAAACCCTAAATACGAAAAGAAAATGGGAAAAATCAAAGGATCGATCACTCTAGATGAATATAATAGTGCAAAGATTAGGTCTATGAGGAATTTGTTACTACTTGATGAATTAAAGCAATTGAGCGAAGCTAAGCATGGAAATTTGGATTTGTGGAGTGAGTTTTCATACTTTGAGAATTCAGAATTCATGAAATTCATATTAAGTAGATTGCATGATGATTTTTTAACTCTGGACAAACCTTACAATCATTTCAAAAGAGGAAATTGAGAACTTAACTGGATTTTACAAAGTCGGAGATGTTCCCAGGAAGAAATCTATCTGGAACAAAGAGGTCAAAACCCTAACCAAATTAATCAGATATCAGAGAGATTTGATGATTGCAACAATCAAGAATCCTATTATGAAGTAAATTGCACACAAAATAACATATAAAATCTTCTACAGAAATCGAGAAGGATCTACATTGGCTGATGCAGTGTACATTGCTCACAAAATGATAATTGAAGGTCAGGACTTTGACCTATGCGGGTTGTTAAAGGATCAGTTCATGAAGAATGTTCAATTGACAAAGGAATCAGGTTATCCATTCAGGTTTGGCACTTTAATTATATTTTTGGTAATGTATTTCTTGAATTGCTTTCCGAAAATCGATAATGTAGTATGGAAGTCAAACAAACCGGTATGCAATCAGATATACTCTTATTCTAAGAGCTTGACTAACTGGGATTTAGAATTTAAAAATTTCTTCAAGAATGTGCTTGAAAAGTGTGGATTAGTCAATATTTCTCCTCTGATAAGAAAAATGGAAGTGGGTTCCTCTTCTGGTAGCACTGTTAAAGGACATAAAAGAGAAAAATAAATTGTTGAATATAGCCCTCCAGAAAGAAAAGTTCCCAAGATTGAGGGAAAATGAAAAGAAAAAGAAATCATGGACATTTGGGATGAAGAATCCGATGAAGAAACTGAGAATCCACTGAAAAAATGAATCTAAACAAGAAAATGGTAGTGGGGAAGAATAAGATCTGACAAAAGAAAAGCTACAACTTATTCAAGGTGTAGGTGGCATGTAGAAAATTACGAAGTTGTGTTTAGTTAGACCATCATACGATCAGGAATTGATTTTGGAAGTTCTAAATGCTCATGTTGAGCACTGTAAGATAAGATTGGAAAGTCTAAAGGAAATTCTACTTGAAGAGATGATCAATTGCAACAAAGAATCAATGGGCTCTGAGGACAAAGGAAAAGAAGAAGGTGAAGTTGTGTCTCACCTGAAGGAACAATTCAGACTATCTCTTTGTAAAATAAAGAAGAAAATGAATGAGTTAAGGCAATGCATAAACTCACCCAAAAGCATCTACAACTATTGCATCTATTGGCCTCATACAGTCAGAAATTACAAAGAGAAGTTGGATCAAATTGAAACGAAATTGAATAACATTGGAAATTTTTTTGACATATCTCAGGATCTGGATGGCATCATCAAGAAAAGAATCTAGGAGCTATAGTCAGAACACACACAAACTCAACTCTCCAAGAATGCTCTTGTGGATACATTTTGGAAGGTGAAGGATCTAACTGAATGCAGGTTGGAGCAGATGGTGGAAATATTGAAGAATGACAAGAAACTAGAAGAAGCAATTACAATTCCTAAATCTCTCATTGAGATTATTAACAAGACTTCCAAGAACAATAGCTTGATCATTATTATTGGAATTAAAATAGATGGTTGGAAGAATTTCCTTCCAGAAGTGAAGAAAAACCATAAGATAATCTTCTAAAGATAACAGTTAATTTTTTTCAATTTTTTGCAATTTTGATCAAAGGAGGAAAACTATAGGCATATATGTGTTAAATTTTTGAAGCCTTGAGGATTTTGAACACATGTTTTGTCTCTATCTTGTCAATATCACTTTTTGTCTTTTTTAGCATATGGCATCCATGCTTTGTCATTGATGTGAAAGGAGGAGAGAATGAAGTGAAAAACTCCCTAAGGGGGAGATAATGCAACATGACCTATAGAGGGAAAAAAGAATGTAGTGCCTCATAAATCTCAAGAGCAGAAAGTTGAGTACAAGTCTTGGAAACTACTCATAATGATTCTGACACTTAGTTATTTTTCACTAAGTGTTTCCATCAATGCCAAAGAGGGAGATTTTTGGCATATGGCTGGAGAGATAATTAGAATATGGCTTGAAAGTGTTTTCATTGATGGAAACCCAACCAACCTATTTGGTTTGCAGTATAATTTTGGTTTCTGTCAGCAAAGCAGAGTAAAGAACAGGGCATCCGGTTACAAGGATAAAAGTTGAATTGGACACCTTATCAGAAAAATGTTTTGAGTTGAGGATCTATAAGGAAGGTATGTTGATGTTTGTAATACCTTGGTAAATTATTTTTTTGATGCACACTCTCTGGTACGTGGTCTAGAAGGTCCGATGAACTAATTTGTTGATTATCTGTGCTAAAATACTGACTTGGCAAGTATAGTAATTGTAGATGTATAAGATGTAATTAATTATAAGTATTTGTGCTCAATTAAGAGTTATTTGGGTCCTCTCTTTGTATTAACTGACTTTGGAGGATGTACATAATGATTTAGTGGTGGATCTAGCTGACAAGTTGAAGGTAACTTAATATTTTATAAATCCGACTAATGGATGAATAAATCCTTAATTGTAGATATATATATGAGTGGTTTTTCCATTAAGGTAGTGAATATAAGTGTGTATGTATGTAAGAGGTGTGAATGTGTATAACATCATTGTGTAGTGCAAAACTCAATAGAATAGTAGTGTGAGTTTTTCTGTAAGTGATGCAAATAGCAAAAAGGAGCAAAGAAGAGTAGAGAAAAGTGCAGAATTGAAAAGCAGATCCAGAATCAAATCTATGAGCTTCACCAGAATTGTAATTTGGAATAGATAGATGCTACTATCTTAGTTTTCCCTTCAGATGGTTTTAATCTGAATTTTGTATGGCAGTAAGCCTTTTTCTTGAGCAGTGAACTCTAGGTAGTGTGCCTGAATGCAAGTGCATTCCTTTTGTAAACAATTATATTTGAGTACTCAAATTGTGGATTAACCTCCGCCGTGGTTTTTCCCTGAAGCAGGCTTCCATGCAAAAAATTTGTGTTATGGTGTTATGAATGTTTACTTTGAAAGCATACATCTTTTCTTTAATGCAATGATGAAATGGTTTCAAGTTTTAGATCGATGGAGTTTAAGATCTGTTGAACACTAATTCACCCCCCCCCTCTCAGTGTTCCCTTGAGTCCAACAATAGTGTCTCTTACCAATAGCCTATAGTCCAAATTCAAGATAATTTGAAGAATAAATAAGTTATTTATTACAAAATTAGGGTTTCTGACAAATTTTCTCTTAAGGTTTTAAAACACTAAATTTTTGGGAGAGTATGACCTAGGCCCTAGTAAGTTATAGTAAAACTTTTAGATTATTATGAATTTATTGGTGTAATTTATTGTAAAATTATTTTCTACCGTCATGATGGGGTTGCAACAAGAGGCAGAAAGGATGCTACCACATTAGGGAAATATTTAGATAAGGATGAAGTAAAAATTGAGGATATTAACCCTAATGATGAGATTAACAAGGTGAGGGGTGAACTTTCATCAATTTGGAATGACATAATTGAATTTTCTAAGAAGTTGGAAATCATTATTCAAAAGATGAATTTAAGGGCAGAGATTCACTTAGTAAGGTGGAAGATAATGATTTTATTGGACATGAACTCCTTGGGCTTGACTCTAAGAAGGATCTTTCCTTTAATAATCTTATGACAATTTAATTCATACCTAAGTTGGATATGAGAAATTTTGATGGCAAGGACCAACCAATTAGCTATTCCAAATGAAGCAGTTCTTTTATCTTCATCATGTTCCTAGTCAAAAAAAGGTGGCTATGACATCATTGTACCTAGAAATAGATCAATTTATTTGATATTGTTGGTTATGTGATGAGAAGAGAAAGAAGGGTTCTTTGGTCACATGGTCAATTTTTCAAGAGGATTTGGATACCCATCATGGAGATAACTTTATGTATAGCTACTTCTACCAATTCACTAAATGAAAGAAAATAAGCATGGTCAAGGATTGTATTCGACAATTTAAAACCCTTTATCTAATATCAAAGAATGTGAAAGAAGAAATTTAAAAAGAAAATTTGAAGGAACTATTTTTAGGAAATTTAAAGTATCACATAAAATATGAAGTATGATTCTTCCAACCACAATCCTTATTGCAAGCAATATTAATGGAAAGACAAGTTGAGAAGTTTTTGGCTATTAGGAAAAAAATGAGTTTTAAATGTAAGCAAAAGGAGATCTCCTACACATTCATTACCTCAACCTACTAGGTTGAATCCACAAAAAAATGAGGAGAAGAGAGTAGAAGGGTTATATTTCAATTGTGACAACAAATATAGTCGAGGAAATAAATGCAATGAAAAGAAACTATTCTATATTGAAGGTCTGATTGAGGAAGAAGAGGAGGAAAAAACATTAGAGGGTGATAGGGAGTTAGATGATAAATCACATGATCCCCAACCAATAATTTATTGTCATTCACTCTCTTGTTTTAGCGCCTCACAAACTCTCAAGGTAGTGGGTTTCTTAAATAATAAAAAATAACACTATTGACCGACTCATGTAGTAGTCATAATTTCATCAACAAAAAGTTGGCTACTTGTCTAAATTATTTTATATATCTAGGTCCAAAGTTTTAGGTCTTGATTACAAATGGTGATATTGCTAGTTTTTTGGGAATGTGCCATAACATTAAATTATACATGGGAGATTATCACCTTGATAGCCCAACATATGCTATCTCCATGGGTGCAACAAATATTTTTTTGGGAGTACAATGACTTACTACTTTTAGAAAAATTGAGATGGAATTCCAATAACTATTCATGAGATTTCAATAAAAAAGGAAAGATAATAGAGCTAAGAGGGCTAAAGGAAAGTCCCCATAAATGGTAATATCTATTCAAATGAAAATGTTAATTAAGAAAGGATTTGATAGATTTTTGGCCCAATTATGTTCACTAAAAGTCTCTCAATATAATGCTCCCACCCATCTAGGTTTACAAGAAAGAATTGTTTGTCACTCATTGGATTTTGGATATATTCCTAAAGGACTTCCTCCTAAGAGGGGTCATGATCATGTCATAAAAATAGTTCTAGGGATCCAACCACCTAACATCAGTCCTTATAAGTACAAAAATATATAAAAAAGTGAGATAGAAAAGGTTGTTGAGGAGATGTTAGAGGCAAGAATTTTCAGGCATAGTCAAAGTGCTTATTCCTTAGCCATGGTGATGGTGCATAAGAAGGATGAAACTTGGTGCATGTGCTTGGACTATAGAGTGCTCAACATGTACACCATAAAAGAAAAGTTTCCTATTCTAGTCATTGATGATTTTCTAGATGAATTGAATGGAGCTATGTATTTTACAAAGTTAGATCTTAGATCAGGTTATCACCAAATTTGAATTAAGGAAGAAGATATTTGTAAGACAAAATTTAAGACTCATGAGGGTCATTATGGTTTTTTGGTGATGCCATTTGGTATTACCAATGCACCCTATACATTTAAAATTTTGATGATTCCATATTTAAGAAATTATTGAGAAATTTTGTATTAGTGTTCTTTGATGATATATTGATTTATAACAAGACATGAGAAGAATAGTTGCAAGATGTAGATCAAGAATTACAAGTTCTTGAAGATCATCAACTCTATGCTAAGCCATCCAAGTGCGATTTTTGTCTCAATGAGGTGGAGTATTTAGGACACATAGTTTCATATGGAGTAAAGGTAGATCCTAAGAAAATCAAGGCTACCATGGAATGGACTATTCTCAAAACCATTAAGAAATTGAGGGGTTTCTTGGGATTGACTGGATCTTATAGAATATTTGTGAAGAATTATGGTTGTAGAGAAACATCCATCAAAACTTTATCAAAGGATTATTTTCACTGGAATGAATTTTCTAATGTAGCATTTGAAATGTTGAAGGAGGCTACGTGTAAACCTCTAGTGCTTACCACTCCAAATTTTACTAAGGATTTTATTTTGGAATTTGATGCTTTAGAAAATGGTATAAGAGGAGTTCTCATGTAGGAGGGTTGGCCCATTTATTTTGAGTGTCATCAATTAAATGGTAAGAATCAACTTAGAACTATTTATGAGAAGAAAATTCTAGCTATTCTTAATGCAGTAAAACAATGGAGGCCTTATTTAATGGGTAGACACTTCAAGGTTAAGACAAATCATGATAGAATAAAATATTTTCTGGAACAAATATTATCTTATGAAGAGAAACAAAAATGGGTCACTAAGATAGGATACGATTTTGAGATTGTATATAAGAAAGGGAAGGAAAATGTTGTGGCAGATGCACTATTGAGGAAGGATGAGAAGGATGAAGCTTTATTGTGTGCCATTTCAATATTACAAGAATATTGGGTAGTAGAAGTGAAAGTAGAGTGGAAGAATGATGTTGCTATAAGTAATCTCATTCAAAAATTATAAATTGATACTATTAGTTCAAATAATTTTTTCTAGAAGGGAGATACTTTGTGGTATAAACAGTGATTGTATCTTTGTAAGAATTCCTCTCTGATAGAAAATACTATCATAGATCTTCATGAGTCTCCAATTGGTAGTCATTTATTATTTTTGAAGACATATCATCAGGTCAATAAATATTTCTTTTGGGAAGGTTCAAAAGGGGATGGAAAAAATTATGGCATAATGTTTTTTTTTTCAAAGAAATAAGGGGAGACAATTAGGACACCTAGTCTCTTGCAACCATTAGCTATTCCTAGCCAACATTTGTAAGAGGTCTCCATAGATTTCATCACAAGGCTTCCAAGATCTAATGGTAAGAATTTCATCATGGAAGTAAAGGATTTCCTAACTAAATATGCATATTTTATTGCATATCACATCCTTTTACAACAAGTATAGTGGAAAAATATTTTTTGGAGAATATTCAAAAGCTACATGGTATACCAAAGGTTATTATTAGTGACTGTGATCCTATCTTTACTAATAACTTTTGGATAGATTTATTCTCATGTTTGGGTACTCAATTGGTTCATAGTTCTTCATACCATCCTTAATTTAATGGGTAAACAAAGGTTGTTAGTAAGTGTTTGGAAGGGAATCTATGTTGTTTCACTTCAAATAAACAATCTCAATGGGTAGATTGGATACCACTAGAAAAATGGTGGTATAACACTTCCTTCCATAGTCTGTCAAAAATTTATCCATTTATGGCATTGTATGGATATCATCCTTCTTTTTATTATATCATCATTTAAGGTGTCATCAAGAGTTCTTGTTTTGGAGGACCACATTCTTCATCGACAAGTACTTTCAGGAATTAAACATAATCTATCCATGGCACAAAATTGACTGAAGTAGTAGGCAGACCAACACTGCAGTAAAAGAAGTGTTGAAGTTAGGGATCGAGTTTTCTTGAGATTTCAACCTTCCAAGAAAATGTCATTGAAGCAACACTCAAAGCATAAAAAGTTGTTTCCAAAATATTATGGCCCATATCAAATCATAAAAAATATAGGTAGTGCTTCCTACAAGCTTGAATTTCCATCAATAACAAATATACATCCAATTTTTCTTGTTTCTTGTTTGAAGAAAGTAATTGGGAATAATATCCCTACTCAAACAATACTACCTGATCTTGATGAAGAAGAATGAATCATATTGGAGCCAAATTTTATTCTTCAAAAATGCAAGGAACCTAAGGACCAAGAAACTCACTCAATATCTGATGAAATTGAATAATTTACCAATTGAAGAGGCCACATGGGAGGAAAAAGAGTTCATTTAGAAGCATCCAAGCTTACTTAGCATTAAGAAAAATGATTCTCTAAAGAGGGGGGACATGCTACACCCTTAATATTAGAGTACAACAGGTTATGAATAGTCAAATTATGGCTATCTTAAGTTTTAATAAGTCATATTATCATTATTATATTGTTATTTAGTTTATTAGGTCAGCCTAGGGCTTATATAGGGTTATCTAAGCTGATCTAGGTGATATCCTAGGCATAAAATATGTATTTATAGGAGGTAGTGAGTCTTATTACATCATCATATTGTGAATTGTATTCTCATTGGATATATTTGGAGGTTTGTCCCCTCGAAGTGGCTTTCTATTCTCAATTATTATCAAGTATTTGCAACATATTTCCTATCATATTCTTTTGTTGTGCAAATTATTTCATTACAACTCTTTTGTGTTCAAACTCCGTTTGTAGTATGGGGTCTCCATTTGCAATCTATTCCTAATATGAGATAACCTATGAGGGTAAATTTATGTATTCTCATTCTTGGTAGACGGGTTCTTTGTTTCCTTTTTATCTTCACTTACATTATCAACCAATATACCTTTCCTTTGTTTTATTTCCAAGGCTTTGAAATTTATTATTATTTCTCTTAGCACTTTTTCTACCTTAGCATAACAATGAACCAAAATTCCCTCTTATCCCTCAACAATTGGAAGACTTTCACCACTTGTAACAACTCTTTGAGGTTCTCCAAGAAATAATTCTTAATGGCACAAGGTATTTTACCACTTTAATATTACAAATGGTGTAGTCCAAGATTGATTACCTACAAGGTTAGTCAATCTAGGTATCCTATCTCATCAAGGTTAATTAAAGAATTCAAACAAATCACTTTCCACCATTCTCCATAATAATGAAATTATAAAATCATAAATTTTCAACATGCATGCTTTTTATTTTGTTAAGATTTTCCTTTAAAGAAAAGAAATTCGTGCCTTATTGAAGTTAGGCTCCATAATATAAAAATAGATACCATCCACTAACTAAATAAAATTAAGTTAACAAAAAATTGTAAAATAAAATGTATATTTGATTCCTTGTTTCTATAGGTATATTGTTATCTCCATTCTTTGCATAACTAGAACAAACCATTAGATTTCCCATCAATTTCTTTTTCTCTTCCTTTTCCTTTAAAAAAATCCACTTTAATATATAAACTATCACAAAGACTTTGGGTTCACAGTTAAGAAAGACAAGAATAAAAGAAAGACTGATGTCCCAAGATGGGCTCATCTACTCACTAGATTCTATAATTTACAATTGATGTACTCGTTATAATATATGGTCATAAATTGACTACAACAATCATTAAAAAATAAAATCATTTCAACTTCATGCTTAGTCAACTAGTAAGTGATTGTTATGCTAAGTTTAGAATGTACTAGAGAAACACTTTTTGAGGTGTCATTACTCCACAAAATTTCCAAGTTTAGCATTCCTTGCTTACAAGGTGAATCAAGGTGACCAAAAGATAACATAAATAAGTACAAAATCATGTCTGACACTTGTACAAAAGATTAGTAGCAAAAGAGAAAACTATAACGTCGTAAATTGTCACCCTTGATAATTTCACACTATTTTTTGCTCCCTCCTAAGTGAATGGACCTAATTGTACATCTAATGTCCTAAATTATGCATTTCATGGCCCATTTGGATTTATCAAGAAAACCCATTTGTAAAACCAAAGAATTTTTTTAATATTTTTCCTTCGACACCTTACATCTCACAAAATGAGGCCAGGACTAAGTCACCCTAGGCGACTTGGTCTCCCTATTTTGCCTCCAAATTTTAATATGTTGGAGTTGACATATTGTTATAATTTGAATTTTAAATGTCAAATGTCAACTACCATGATTTAATTTTTGGAAAATTAGATTAATTGCATATAAATACCTAGTCATGGCATCATTTGAAAAAACAAGAAGAAGTTGGACAATCTATGATCAAGAACTTTTCAAGATCAATTATTATCAAGTAAATAGTTTTCAAGAGTAGGTTTATTACATAATTTCAACATTGAAGCATCATGTCAAGCTTTATGTGAGCTTGTTCATGTTTGTGTTATCATTTTGTTTGTGAGAACTAACCCTTGTAGGTCTTCCAAGAAATCAATAAAATTTACAATCAAGCCTTGAAGTGATGTGCATGACTTTAGACCTTCAAGGGAAATCAGATTTGGGTGGGTAGTTGTAGTCTATTGTTGACTCATCATTCATTTTTTATTTAGCCTCTATCCCTCAAAAGGATAAGCTCTCTTTTATCAAATTTTCCATTGTGGAGGTGAAAATACCAACACGAGGTTTTACTAAGGCAAGCCCCTATATGGTACAAACTTTCCTCTCTCTTTGAATGTGCAGGTTTTAGATTTGAAGAAGTTTAGAGGAAGATTGAAGATCATTTGCATTCGAACCCTACAACTTGACAACATTTGGAAACTCACTTATTTCAACATCTGACGAAGATCCGACAGTGAGACACAAAACATAGAAGGCTCTGAGAAGGCTCTAAAGGACTATGAAATCAAATTTCAAATAAATCAACTATGAAATAGTTGACCTAGGTGACTTGGTCCTCCAAAATCAGCTTCAATTTCATATGCTAAGTGCACAAAATCTGCTCAATTTGTTTTTGAGATCTAAATTCATCTATGACATTCTAGATTTGCTAATTTTGTATCAAAATACGTTATTTGCATCATTTTCTAGTCATATCATTGAATTTCATACAAAATCCATTTCCAAGTCCTTAAATTCATATCCTAGGATTGATTGGCTCACCTTTAGGTTGCAATTCAATCTCCTATCTGTTGAAATGCACAAGACAATTGAGAGGGGGGGTGAATCAGTTGTATCAAATTACTTTACTTCCAAACTTAATCAATTCTACTTTATCTTCAATCTGTTATTAAGTGTGAGCATGAAATGAAAATAATAGAAAGCAAACACTAGAGACACTAGATTTACGTGGAAAACCCAATGAGGGAAAAACCACGATGAGGATTAACTCACAATATAGTAGTAATGCAATACCGAATACAGAGGCTCACTACCAAAGGGATCACTACCAAGATACAAAGGCTCACTGCCTACAAAAAATGAAAAAGAGATAAATAAAGATCCACCACAAGTGTTCCACACACTCGCAACTTGATCAGAAGATTGTAGACACCATTAGCTCACTGCTTTCAGGAATCTAACACAATAAATAACCGTTGCATCAATTCACTCTTGCACACTCTGATTTTCACACTTTTTCACACACTTCTCTTGCTCAAATTGAATGATGGATGGATGATCAATTCGCTACAACTTTATTTACTTTTATACCTGTAGACACCAAAAATTGGTCTAGGCCTGCGAGTACCACTTTTGACATAATTTTCTAATATCCATGGTCATGATTAAATAATGTTAATTATTTAATTACTTTCTAAACACATATTTCCTCTATTAATTAAATAACCTCTTTTATTTATTTAATTAATTCATTATGACCCTTATTCAAACTTTTATTAATTAAATAAATCATATTTATTTAATTATGTCACTAACTAGTTAATTCTCTTTTTTAATTAAATAATTTATTATTTAATTAACCCCTTTGTCATATTTCAACTATAATTAAATATTCCTTATTTAATTATTCAATTAAACTTTTCAACAGTCAATTAAATAAATTATCATTATCTATTTAATTAAATCATTTCAGTTTCGAATGTTGAATTAAATTAACATTTAATTCATAATTAATTGTTTCTGTCACATTCTTCTATTGTCCAGTTATCTAATTATTCACTCACCATCTGACTCAAGATCTATTTTAAATTTGCCAGTTATCTCCAGATTCGATATCTGATTGTCTCTGCGAAAGGACTCTCTGTCACAACCAGTCAGCTAACTAGTTCTAACTCATATGCATGAACATATTTATTAATTAAATATCTTTATTTAATTAATTAATTCATGTGTGCATTCAAATAGGTTATTCTTTGAGTTCTAACTTTGTCATTTTCATTCAAAGTCTAATTCTTCTATTTTCGAAGACTTTCAACTGAAGATTAAATCATTTATTTAATCTTGAACTTGTGTTCTTTCTATTTTTGAACAATCTTAACTCCAGATTAAATTATTATTCTAATTTAATATTTATCCTACAGAATTTCCCAACTCATGTTTCAACTGACATATAACTCACATTTCATGGCACTCATCAATCTCGATCGTTGATCTCTCTTTTGAATCTGAGCCGATTGTTCGAAAAAACAATTTATATAAATTGACCTGTCATTGTCATTATTCCTCCTCCCGAAATCAATAATTTTGAGAAGAACTTATAATATTCAATAGCTTTCTTAGACAATACATCCAGGCTATGCTTGCATACATACAAAAAATCTAAGGGCAAGAATACCGATACGAAAAAATGGAGAAGGACAATCAAGATAATTTGAAGAGGTGGACTGATATTCAGTGAGATTGTTTCATTATCGTTTTTATTGTTTTAGTTTATTTAATTCATTCTTACTTTTTTTATTTAGATTTAACCATCTTTTTGTGCAACAATCCATTTTATCTATGTTACAATACCATCTCCAACCCTAGAAACATTCTCCAATGTCGGTTATACAATTTCATTTACAAATTCAAACTAGGTCAGCTACTCAATATTCCCGTGGTGGATAAGAATGAGTGAGGACCAATTACATATTTAATTTAAGACCCAAAAAACATCTTGGATCAAACACACACTTCCTTAATTCGATGCACAAACTTAATGTAATGTGTAGACACCAAGTCGACCAAACGTAATGAAAACACCAATGATCTTTGAAGTACACACATCTCCAACAAGATGATCACACATGGATCATTCAACATGCTTCACTAGACATATTTACATCTCTAAGAATACCTCAGATACATCCACTACAATTACAACAAACTTCATTCACATAAAACTCTTCAACAGTCCAACTGGTTCAACTAACAAATCACAGGAGCTCTGGAGCAGGTCTTTCAGAGTGCCAAATCATAAAATTTTTTGTCAAAACATAGAAAACATCAAGAAGAATAATCTCCCAGATCCGCAAGATATGAAACCAATGATCAGAAGACTGCAAAGCCAAAACATTTCTCCCAGTCCACAAACAGATAGTTCTACCAAACCAGTTCACACACCGGTGAACATATCTTTTACCCTCCATCGAACCAAAAGCAAAAACTCGAGATGTATTATCCGTTGAAGCTCACGAACACACCTATAGATCCACATAGGAATATGATCAACATAGGAGAAATGCAGAGCACAATACCAAAGCACACTCAGAACACACTCCAACACTGCTTTCATTATTTCTCAATTTTTTTCAAAAGCACTTGGCAAAAACACATCTACAACTTCATAAATATAGCTCCATGTACTCTAAGAACTTCTACAGTATATCAACTATAAAAATACCATATGAAATCAACCTAAACTATGTTGACATCAATGAAAAAATTAATGACAACAACACCAAACACATCCATACTTGCAACACTATCCTAGTCAATCTTGAATTTAAATGGTAAGAATTGTCAATTATGGAAAAATGACCGCTTTGAAATCCTAAAGTGAAGTTGTAGGTTTTTATTTTCCACCTTATCAAAATTTAACAAATCATAAGTGGCTAAAGGAAGGTGAATGCAATGCTCTTACATCATAGGGTGTTTTGACTTGTAAACATATACCATAAGACACACATTTATTAGTGAGCAATGTGTTCAACACATAGAATAATGGGAGGGGGTGAATCAATATTCACTAAAATTCATTATCTTCATAAAATTTAAACATTCATTCAATGCACCATATTGAACTTGTAGCGATGAAAAGGAACATAGAAATCATATTACATCAAAGGACACAAGAATGCCAAATTTATGTGGAAAACCCAAAAATAGAAAAACCACAGTGAGGATTAGCTCACAATATATTATAACTGGTCACAAGATATTATAGAATGACTCACTACCAAGTGGATTCATTTTCTAGAGGACTCACTATCCAGAGAATAGAAGAAATGGATCACTATCAGAATAGAAAAGAGGGTGGCTCATTGCAAGAGATTGAATTGATTACAATGCATCTATAACATGTTGAAGCCAGTTCCAATTAGGCTTAGAAAATTGAATTAACACACTTCATACTTCACCACTTATCAACCTCCTCACACTCTTCTCTTCTCCAAATATCACACACACTTAATTGTCCCACATATCACATCACCACACAAGGAATTAACCTTTTATATATATCACAACCAATAAAACATCAATTAGGTCAGCCTAATTAGATGTGTTGTGCAATGCAATAACCCGTTGGCTAAAAACCACAACCACAAATGCTTCATAGAATAAGCCAATACATGTGACAAATTAAAATAGGTTGGCATGACCTATAATTAATCTCATAAGTTTGATCCATACATACTTTATTTTGCATGATCCCAAACCCTTCAGGTCGGCACCACTGGTGAAGTAATAATAGAATGAACCAAATTTTCATTCACAAATTGACACATGGATCTCCAAAGCACTTACCACTTGGATCATACATATTTCTAACATCTGTAAACACATCCTAAAAACTGCATAGAAAATATTCATTAGTGATGGAATATAGAGCATTCCAATCATGTACTTTGCTACTATAACCCTGTCATTATCAAGTCCAATACTCTATCAACTCTAACATCAGCTACGAAGGAATTCAAGGCTTGAAACTTTGGATTTAGATTCCTCCAAGATACACCAATATTACCTTATAATTGCATAACTAGATTCTTCATAGCGGACCAATACAAACCACAAAATTGGTTCACTGAACATTGAAATTGTATATCGAGATAGGCAATTATTCAACACATTTGGTCTTCTCCAGACCAACACTTTTACAACTATTCAGTGGGATGAAATTATTGACAACACCATATTCAATCATTCTCATCAATCATGAAACACCATATTAACATCATATGCCATACATCCATCAACCTTCTCAATGACAAACAAACTTCCAACAATCTCCCCCTTTGCCATTGATGGAAAGACATTCTCAAAAATATTAAACTACTCCCCCTTTGACATCAAGGGCAAAGGGATCATAGTATCATACTTCTCAAACTACTTCAATAGTTCCCCACATTTGTAGATATATGTGTATATACATGATTATGACTCCCCCTTACTATTTTTACTCCTATACTAAACACTTCTCTAAAAATTAAAGAGCTCCTCCTAAACAAATTATCCATAAAAAATGACCAAAAATGTACTGCAATATTATCCACTACTTCTGCATATGGACAAAGAAATTAGAAAATTATTCTTCCCAACTTCCCAATCCTTTTGGGAAAAGGAAAGCATGCAACAATGGATCTCCAATTTCATAAGGGTATATTCTCCTTCATCTGGTGAATTGGGCATCAAGTTCTTTTGTGCCATCTTCTCCACACTTGCTAATACACCAATTAATGAGGTAAGCCTTGCACTTACTAGATCTCTAAGCTGGCAACACTGCATTATCATATTTTCTTTTTGTTCTTACTATTGGAAAAAATGTCCATGTAGATTCTTAATTATAGTCATTATTGTACCATCCACATCAATGATCAGATCATAGACACCAAAGGCCTGAGAAATCAGTGACTTTATTGAGTCCATCTGGTCCTTAATGCTCCTTGTAGAGTTAGGACATATCAAATAAAATTGAAATAAAAATTTATCTTATTCTAAGAACATTTTAACTTCTTTCAAGTTACCTTGTAACTTCCCATGTGTAGCATTGCATTTATCAGATATTTTGATCAATTTCCTATCATTGACCTTCTTTGACATTTCATTTTCTATATTTTCTTCTAAACTTACAGAATAATCTTTGAAATAATCTGATAATAACTTTAACTTTTGTACACCAAACAAGGATTCATCAATGATTGCACTAAGAATGCCTTATTGCAACACCTTGACTACTTCCTCAATTAATTTTGTACTCTTTTGGTGTGTTTGTAATATATCCTTCCTTATGGAGACATGAAAAGCATCACCAAGTTGAAGTCTTTACAAGGGAGAGATCTTGGCCATGCCAACTTGTCCCTATTGCATAGGAAGTTGTAGCAGTTGTGCAAATACCACTAGTTCAAATTGCTACTACATATCGAGTATATTCTTCAATTAATCTTCAAAGGCTTCAAAGGATTCACCAACAATCTTTGCATTTTCTCCTTCCTTATAAACACTTTTCTCCTTTTCATCACTATTGTAGTGTTCCTTAGTCTTCCTCTCTTCTTTAGCATACTTCTCATTATTTGGAGGAGGAAAGTCTTCAATATTTTGTGCCTCTAATTTCTTTGTGACCTTTTGTGTATCCTCTTATCTAGTTTGTTTTGTCTTCTTATCCAGAGAGGGTAGTTTCTATTCATTCTATGCTTCACCCTTCTTCGGGATGTCCTATCTCTCTTTCTTTTATTCCTCTACAACCACATTATCCACATCTGAAGGGATATTTTATTTCATCACATCTTCTTGAACATTATTTCTCTTTTATTTATCAATATTTTCCATAATTGGAGAGGCATTACCTTGTTTAGTTTGAGCTTCTTCTTTCTTTGGGGCAACCTGTACATTGTCATTATTTTCTTCACCACCAACATTCTCTGCAACTAGAGGGGCATTGTTTGTAGTCACATTCTCCTCTATAGGAACATGCACATGTTGTTCAATATTAGGTTCATTGATTTCCAAGATAGAAGTATTAGGATACATTTGACTTCCATTGTCCAAAGACATTCCCAATTCTTTGGCAAATTTTTCAACCTTTTACAGTGTCTCATTTTTTATCCTTTCAATTTCTTCTTTGTCCCTTCTCATTAAAGTTCTGACTCTTTTCTTTGTTCTAAACCTCTTGCTATATAGTTGAGCCAATTTAGCTCTATCTTCATTAGAAAGAGAAGACTCGGTCTTCTCCAAGTCAAATGCCCTCATTTTGGCATCCTCATCAACAACTTCTTGATTTCTAGTACTCAATATGTTCTTCAAGTCATCAGGAAGTTGATTCTCAATTTTTCCAAGGCTAGTATCAAATATTTCCATGTATTTTACATTAGCCTCTTCTATTGTTGTCTTATTTGTATCATCTAATTTTGAATACATTTTAGCAATTTCTTCCAACATCCCATGCTCATAAATACCATTAAATAGTGCATCTAACCTTAGGGGACTATAATTTCTTACTGGAGGGGTATTCTATTTCTTCTTCCCCTTACCTTTAGGAGAATTTTCTTCTTTTCCAAACCTTGAATTCTTCCCCCTCATGTGGATCTTGAAAGTTTTCTTATGCTTTTAAACTTCTTCACTATCAGTATAAACAATACCAATTTTGGTTCCTTTGGCACTGGTCTCTTTAGCGGAGGCTTGAGACTTCTTCATCTTCTATATTAGCTATGGTTTCTCTTCTTCTATATCCTTTTCTTCATTGTAACTAATATATTTCTCCCTTGTGGCCTTTTTCTGCTCAGGGATACTAAGTGTATTCTTCTTCTTTGAACTCTCTACAGGATTTGTTCTAGAGGAATTTGGAATAGTGGGAGATAGGGTAGAGGTTCTGATGGACCTTCTAGTGCTAGGATTACCCTATGGAGCCATAGATAGGGCCTTCATTTTCTCTACAAAACCCTTTGAAGAACCAACAATCTCCATCTTTTCAACATTTTTCTTTATCTCATTTTCCTTGTGTTGCAGGTCCACTTCACTGGATTTTTCCTCATAGGTTTCAAACCTATCTACTATAGGATCTCTTGGTTTTCTCAACATTGGATCTACAAGTTTGATAATTACATCTTCTGCCACTTTATATCTCATTTTTGGAATCTAGACTATTTTGGGCTCCATTGCTTCCATCAAACAATAATCTCTACTAACCAGGAAAGTAACATCATTCTTGTATTTCTCAACTACAATTTTAGGGATCCTCTCTCTTTCTTTCATTTTACCTTGAAAAGACTCAAAACAACCCCACAACATAGAATGATGGGTTTCTAGGTTCCCCAACCTTCTTAAGTGGTCTTTAATTTGAATTATAAAATTAACATTATCCAACCACATAATATTATTTTTACAAAGAACTTCTCTAAGAAAATAGAATAATAAACATATAATTAGGGTAAGATACTAGTAAGGTTATCGAGATTCTTTGGTCTTCTAAAGATTCTCCATCAATTTTTGTCTCAAGGGTTCACATAGATCAATATCCAGACCTTTCTTCACCATCTGGTGAGTAGTATGAATGGCAGTAGTTGACATACAGTTCTCTCTATTTATATAATATATCTTATATTTGATCACCATCGATGCATACTTAACTGTCGAATCATCAATGTCCTTCACCATTATGGAACACTTGTCAAATTTTGTACCGACAAGCTTTACTACCATCTCATTCTTCATAGACTTCATCATCGAGATAGGTCTAGTCGAGCACAAACCGGTAACTGCCTTGATAGCTTGCTTGTTGATCATATGTAGCAAATCCAACCACATGAATTTATCATGAATTCAACTCAGCACATACTTAACCCATTCATCCTCGTGGATTTTTTTTGGAAATTTGTTCCATACATCCAACTTCTTCTTCGTCAAACTCCAAAATTTAAGTCTCAATTCAAAGTCATCTCTTTTCAAATCATTTACCCAATATTCCACAATATTCAGATGATCATATTCTTCCTTTTTTGTGTGAATGTAGATTTACACATCCTCTGTGTGCATCACACCATATGGAATGCTAAAAAATGCACCTTCTGGATCCGTTTCCATGGATTTAAATGGATGTTTCTTGAACTTAGGTCTTGGTCGTTCCAAGACACAATCACTTGTGGAGTAAACATTATGAACAAAACTAGGGTTTCACAAAATACTGATAAATACCTTTTATTCTCTACTAGTAGGGTTTCACACGATATTGGAATTACTTTTCCTATTAGGGTTTCACACCAAGTTCTTCAAATCACCTTTTCTCCACTCTTCTATCTTCACATGATCATTAAAAAATGACTTAACCATATGAGAAATCAAATATAAACACTTTTTCGAAGACCTAAAATGCATTAATTATAGTGAATGAAGTTAGGTCAAAAATTTGGCAATCCCTCATTATGTTGACACAGTCACCTTCAATCACTCCGTAGATCTCCACAATAGGAAAATTCATACCAGAAAAACCATAAAAAAATCAACCATGTTGATCTACACATGTACCAGTGTGTTGAAGGCATTAACACCACAACTTTAGCATGGGCTTAAGGATTTTTTGGTAAAACTTCCCTTGAGCCAAAGCTCTTCATCTAGTTTTTGGAGGAAACATCTGCACTAGGAGCTAGCACAAACTCATTCTTGACTTCACTCTCTTCTTTCTTCTTCCAGATCTTGTTCATTTGATTCTTCATCTCAACTGGATCCATTTTCTTTACTGGATTGGCCTTCTTTTGTGAAATAGAGGGTTTCACATTCTTTCTTCTACAAAACTTAGTTATGTGTCTTAGTTTGTTGTAATTGTGGCATATGGAACCTTTTTGAACAAGCCTACTTCTAGTTATTATAGATGTGCATTCAAAACTCTTAGGCCCAAATCCATTGCAAGTATAATAGTAGCCATTGAAATATTGAAACATCATGCCATTATTGTAACCATTCATCATCTAATTTCTATATTCACTAGCTTTGTGAACAAATCTATTTTTTTCTTTTGGTTTCAAACCTATTTGAAATTGCTCTTCTTGTCATTCTTCTTGTTAGCATTGTTTGGAGTATGATTTTCTATTGAAATTTCTCCTTTCTCAAACCCTAATCCTTATTTTTCCTTAGAAGCCTTCTAATTTTCAATCATCTCACCATGTATTGTGAAACTCTTCTTGAAATTTTCCTCTTGGTTCTTTTCTTTCTCCAAATTTGATCTTAAATTTACAATCTCTTATTCAATATTTGAACATTCTTTAGATTTATTTTTTAATTTTGCATTCAAGCAATATTTAACTCTTTCCTTCTCCAAATTGCACTTTTAGACTGGTTATAGTCTCATTTGATTACTTGAGTTTCTCATATGTTTATTTGATTCTTTCTATAGCTTTCTTGAGTTTCTATCTCAATTTCTTAATACACTCATCTACATCATTAAAATCTTTTTTCAGATCTCTATTCTTAGCTTCTACTTTATCCAAATCATCAAGAGTTGAATTGAGTTCTCCTTCCATGTCAGCTTCATAATATTCCTGAGTAAACCCTTCAAGGATGATGTAGGAGCATCCTTGGTTGTAAAGCAATTTTGTATCAACCAAAAACCTTTCTTTTTCTTTCATGGCATTCAGTAGTGGTTTCACTAATTCACTCTACATTTCACTGCATTATCATTAATTAGCTCAAGGCATAGGATATAGCATCTATACATGGATATCTACCTCATATCTAGATTTTAGATCATTTTCACTTGTCTATTAAAAGTTTTCACTTAGAATTTCACTGTATTTTTCTAGATAGAGCATTAGGGCTGACTTGGCTCAATTTTGTAGTGTGAACCTATTTCCTAAGGCATGTAGACCTAAATGGAATATCATTATGACATCTTGGCTTCATTGGGACCTACCTTGGAGATCCACAAGTTACACCTTCCCGCATGGAGTTATCTACTCATGTTTTGGGGCCAATCTTCACACTTGATATTTTATCAGGTTACTACCCCTTGTAGCTGACAAAACCTACTTGGGAGCTCAAGAAACATATATATATGAGAATTGTAACCATTTAAACACATCAGCAAGTAGTTAATCATTAAGCATTAGCGATCAGTTCAGTTCTTAATCGTAGGTTCTTATTTTGGCATCAACCCTTTAGGGGCATGTAAGAAGGCCTACTAGCTAGTTGTATGTTTGTAAGACTCCAATGAAAGGCCTGTGAGACTGGATGCTCACTTATGTGACTAATATTGCATGCAAGCATTCTATATTAATGAAGATTCTTGTTTTGTATCGGTTATTGATATTAATTTTTCTATGTTGACTCATTGTTGCACGGTTTGGACTGTTCCTTCGGGAACCCTCCTACCATGACTGCACCAAGTGGTATCAAAGAAATTTTTTAAGTCCTGAAGGCATTCCTAGTGGTAAAAATATTGCCGACTTGAGGCAGACAACATTTATTTTCAATTGATCATTGATTGTGAGGTAGTTGAAACTCGTGTAGCTAGATCACTTAATTGAGGTAGTTGCACCATTTTGAGGAGCAATATGCCACCTAGGAGAGTACCTACTATGGATAATGTTGCTGGAAGAATGGATGCAATGTTGGAAATGATGCATGAAATATGAATTAGGCTAGATGTTATTGAAGAAGATAAAATGCAAGGCCTAAACCCTAGGTAGAATGATGATATTGATGATGAGGCAGATCATGGGAATCCAATTGTAGAAGCCCTAGGTGAAGAAGAATTAGATCAGGAAAAAAATGTTGAAAGTGATCTCAAAGATTGGGAAAAGACCTAGAGTCAAAATTTAAAATTTTGCGAGAAATTTAAATCCTAAAGAATTGATTGATTGGATCAATGAAATGGAGGAACAATTTCAATATGAAGAAATTGAAGATCTGGAAAGAGTTAGGTTTGCAAAAAAAAAGTTGAAAGGTCACACTGCATTATGGTGGAAAGAAGTCCAATTGGATAGGAATAGGAGAGGTAAGGAATGAATCATCAAATGGGATATAATGGAAACAAAATTAAATAATCAATTCATACTAGTTGACTATGAACTAGAATTGCTGAAGAGAGTGCAAAATCTGAGACAAAAGGAGTTGACTGTGAAGAAATCCACTGAAGAATTCTACAATATAATAATCAGAACAGGTCATAGTGAAGCAAGCAAAGAATTCATACTAGCCGACTATGAACTGGAATTGCTGAAGAGAGAGTAAAATTTGAGACAAAAGGAGTTGACTGTGAAGGAATCCACTGAAGCATTCTACAATATAATAATCAGATCCGGTCATAGTGAAGCAAGCAAAGAAAAGGTTGTGAGATATATCAATGGATTAAGAACAGGCATTTAGGAAGAATTGAGCCTTGTGAAAGTGACATTAGTTGAAGAAGCATACCAAATGGCATTGAAAGTGGAGGAAAAGATGAGCAAAAAATGTGAACAATGATAGAGAAGTGCAAAAGGAAGATTTCAGAACATTGGACCCCAATTTGGAGAAAGAAAACCCTATATAGAGAAAAATAATGATGTAAAACCTTACCACAGTGAGGTGAAGGATAGAAATTAATACCATGGACATAGAGGGAGTCACAATTCAAACCAAAATGATGGAATATCTGAGAGAAGACCATTTAGAGGAACCTATTTCAAGTGTAGAGAAGGACATAGAGATTTTGAGTGTCATCAAGAGAATATCAGAAAGAAGCTAGACCATACCATAAGAACAACATATGTGGAGGAAAAACTTGTCAAATCCCCTAATTCAATAGGAAGCTAGAGAAAGGTGAATCATTGGCGATGAGGTGAGCTTTGATGCATGAAGAGGTGACTAAAGAACCTCCGTAAAGGAAAAGTCTATTCAAAACCAGATGTAAATTCAAAGGAAAGGTATGTAAAGTTATCATTGATAGTGGTAGTAATGATAATCTAGTTTCAGAGGAGACGGTAACCAAGTTGGATTTGAAGATATTGAAACACCCAAACCCTTATAGGATCACATGGATTCAAGATGAGCATAAGGTATTGGTAAATGAGCAATGTTTGGTGAAATTTCATATTGGATCATATAGGGATGAAGTGTTGTGTGATATTATGCCTATGGATTCTTTTCATTTACTATTATGAAGGCCATGAAAATATTATAGGAAAGCTATTCATGATGGAAGAAGGAATACCTACATTATGACATCAAATGGAAGAAGAATCAAGTTGATACCTTTGGAAGAGGAAGAAAAGAGTAAGGTTTGTAGCACTGCTAGACTATGTTTGGTAGATGGAAGAAAGTTTCTTGATGGTTTGAGGCATGAAAAAATGTGTACTATTGCATTGATTCTAAAGAAAATCAATGGTCTAGAGATAGAGAATCCCATTGGAGAGAGTGGAGAAGTTGCATAAATGTTGACAAAGTATAAATACATCATCTTAGACAATGTACCAGACGCTTTACTAGAGGTCCAAAGCATCAACCATCAAATAGATCTAATACCAAGAGCTAGTTTACCAAAAAAAGCAGCACATAGAATGACATTGGTAGAGAATGTAGAGTTGAACCAACAAATATAGGAGCTTTGAATAAAGGATTGATTAGAGAAAATTTGAGCCCATGTGCAATAATTGTTGTTCTTGCACCAAAGAAAGATGGAGAGTGGAGAATGTGTATAGATTCAAGAGAAACTAATAAGATCATTGTCAAGTAACGATTCCCATTTCAAAGGACCGATGACATTACAGATTGTCTGAGTGGAGAAAGGTACTTCACAAAGATTGATCTCAAGAGTGGATACCATTAGATCAAGATCAAGGAAGGAGATGAATGGAAGATTGCATTTAAGACAAATGAAGGATTATATGAGTGGTTAGTGATGCCTTTTGGATTGACCAATGTACTAGGAAATTTCATGAGATTGTTGAATGAGGTATTAAAGTTCTTGGGAAATTTTTTCATTGTTTACTTGGATGATATTATGATTTTCAACAAAACTAGAGAAGAACATTTGTTGCACCTTAGGCAAGTACTACAAAAGTTAAGAGAAGAGAAGTTGCTGATAAATATCAAGAAGTGCATTTTCATGAAAACCTAGTTGGTGTATCTTGGATATGTTATTTCTACTGAAGGACTAGAAATGGATCTCAAGAATGTGAAAGAAATCTTAGATTCGCCTACATCAATAAATATTGGAGAAGTAAGATCATTTCATGGATTAGCTAGTTTCTACCAGAATTTTATTAGAAGTTTCAGTAGTGTTTTTAATGCCATGACAAAGAAAATGAGAGGAGACAAGAAGGATTTCAAGTGGACGTCCGAAGCACAAAAGAGTTTTGAATTGTTGAAGCAAAAGGTGACAAAGTATCCAGTGTTAGCACTACCTGATTTTGAAAAAGTATTTCAAGTTGATTGTGATGCAAGTGGAAATGCAATAGGAGTAGTATTGAGCCAAGAAGGAAGACCTATAGCCTATTTCAATGATAAATTGAATGATGCTAGAAGAAGTTACTCAGTTTATGATTAGGAATTTTATGCCATAATTCAAGCTTTGAAGAAGTGGAGACATTACCTGCTACCTAAGGAGTTTGTGTTGTATACAGATCATCAAGCTTTGTAGTATTTGAATAGTCAAGGGAAGTTGAATTAGATACATATGAGATGGGTTGAGTTCTTGTAGAGTTACACATTTGTGTTGAAGCATAGGAGTGGAAAGTCAAATAAATTTGTTGATGAACTGAGTAGGAGAAGGAACTTGTTGACAAAGATGAGAGTGGAAGTACTAGGATTTGATGAATTAAAGCATATGTATGAAGAAGATGTAGATTTTAGTGAGGCCTAAAAATCATGTAAGGAACCCATGGTAAACGACTGGAGCCAATGGTTGGACTACTTCATTTAGGAAGGTATGTTGTTAAGAGGAAAATAGTTGTGCATTCCAAGGAGTTCAATGAGGGAAAATTTGATTAAGAAAAAACATAGTGGAGGTTTAGTAGGATATTTCCGAGTGGATAAGACAATAGATTTGGTGAGTGAACATTATTTTTGGCCACAGATCTATAAGGATGTAAGGAAGTATGTTTAGAATTACAAGATTTGTCAAGTTGCAAAAGGAAATAGTCAAAATACTAGATTGTATAGACCTTTAATAGTACCAGAGAGACCTTGGGAAGATTTGAGCATGGATTTCATATTGGGATTTCCTAGAACACAGAGAGGACATGATTCAATAATGGTAGTTGTGGAAAACTTTTCTAAAGTGGCACATTTTATTCCTTGTAAGAAGAATAATGATGTTGTGCATGTGGCTGATTTATGTTTCAAGTAGATTGTGAGATTGCACGGAGTACCTAAGAGTACAATTTTAGACAGAGGCACCAAATTCATTGGATACTTTTGGCAAACATTATGGAAGAAAATGAAGACATATAGTTTGAAGTTCAGTTCAACATATCACCCACAAACCGATGGACAAAAAAAAGTAGTAAATAGAAGCTTAGGTAACTTGTTGAGATGTTTGGTTGGAGATAAGACAAATAATTGGGATATAGTTATACTGCAAGTAGAGTTTTCCTACAATAAATTAGTTAACTGGAGTATAGGGAAAACACCATTTCAGATTGTGATAGGAGCAAGTCCTGGAGGTGTTGTAGAGTTAAGAGACATCAGTATGGAGAAAAAAAGGAGTGCAGAAGCAAAGGAGTTTGCAGATTTCATGGACACATTGTATAAATAGGTCTGGAAATATTTGGAGGACATGAATGACAAGTATAGGAGGAAGGCAGATGAGCATTAGAGACTTAAGGAATTTGTTGTTGGAGATGAAGTGATGGTATATTTGAGGAAAGAGAGATTTATAGTTGGCACCTACAACAAGTTGAGGATGAGGAAGTTTGGACCATGTACGATTCTGAGGAAATTTGATTTTGGAAATGCATATGAAATGGTTACTAAAGATAATGGGTATATCATCTATATTTAATGTTCCAGACATATATGAGTTTCATGAAGGAGATTCAAGCAACAATAGTGATGAAATTTTTTTGGAGGGATAGTTACCACATCAAGAACTAGAGGATATTGAGTAGATCTTGGATACCAAAACTGGAAGGAGCACTAGGAGCAAGCAATATAAATAATACCTTTTGAAGTGTAAGGGTAGACTAGTAGAGGATTCATAATGGATATCTCAGGTTGAGGTGGACTGTTTTAGTTTTCCTCCTACCCCTAGGAAGTGAGGGACTCACTTTTCTTCCAACCTCAGGTGTCTGATGCAAGATCATCCTTGGTTGTAAAGAAATCTTGCATCAACCAAAAAAATTTCTTCTCCTTCATTGTATTCAGTAAAAGTTTCACTTGTTCACTCTGCATTTCACTACATTACTATTTCTCAGCTCGAGGTGCAGGATATAGTAGCTATACATGGCTATCTACCTCATATCTAGATTCATGATCATTTTCACTTGATTATTAAAAGTTGTCGCTCTTATAATTTCATTGTATTTTTCTAGATAGAGCATTGGGGTAGACCTAGCTCAGTTTCATAGTGTGAACCTATTTCCTGAGGCATTGGACCTAAATGGAAAATCGTTATGATATCTTAGGTTCATTGGGACCTACTTTGGAGATCCACAAGTTACACCTTCTCACATACAGTTATCTACTTATGTTTTGGGGCCAACCTTCATGCTTGATCTTTTATTGGGTTACTACCCCTTGTGGCTGACATGGACCTACCTGGGAGCTCAAGAAGCATATATATATATGAGCATTGTAATCATTTAAAAACATCAAAAATTAGTTAATCATTAAGAATTAGTGCTTAGTTCAGTTCTTAGTCGCAGGTTCTTATAATCACATCAACCCTTTGGGGGTATGTAAGAAGGCTTGCTAGCTAGTTTTATGTTTGTAAGCCTCTAAGGCAAGGCTTGTGAGAGTGGATTCTCACTCGTGTGGCCAATATTGAATGTAAGCATTTTATGTTAATGAAGATTCTTGTTTTGCATTAGTTCTTGATGTTAATTCCATTGTGTTGACTCATTGCTACATGGTCTGGACTATTCCTTCTGGAACCCTCCTACCATGAATGCACCAAGGGATAATATCTTCCAAAGGAATAGGATACTTCCTTTTAGCCACGCGTTCAACCTCTAAGATCTACCTCGGTGATCAAGCCAATTGAAGGAACCAAGCTCTTATACCAATTGTTAAACACCCAAAATACTGAGAGGGGGGGGGGGGTGAATTAGTATTCATTGAAATTCATTAACATTAAAAGCTCATTCAATGCACCATATTATTAAACTTATAGTAATGGAAAGTAACATAGAAATTATGCATCACATCAAAGGACACAAGAACACCATATTTACATGGAAAAACCATGGTGAGGATTAACTCACAATATATTATAATTAGTTACAATATATTACAAAATGGCTCACTACTAGGTGGACTGATTGTTTAGAGAATAGAAGAAATGGCTCACTGCCAGAATGGAAAAGAGGGCGGTTCAGTGCCATTGATTAAACTGATTACAATGCATTTACAACATGTTGAAGACAATTCTAATTAGGCTAAAAAAACTAGCTTAACACACTTCATACTTCACCACTTATCAACCTCTTCATACTTTGCTCTACTATAGATCTTTCAAACACTTAATTGTCTCACATCTCACATCACCACATAAGGAATTAACCTTGTATATATATCACAAAAAATAAAAACATCAATTAAATCAGCCTAATTAGATATGCCATGCAATACAATAACCTATTTGCTCAAAAACGCAACCACACATGCTTCATAAAATAAGCCAATACATGTGACAAATCAAAATAGGCTTACATGACCTAGAATTACTCTCATAAGTTTGATCCATATATACTTTAATTGTGCATGACCCCAAACACTTTAGGTCGAAACTATTGGTGAAGCAACAATAGAATGAACCAGCCGTTCATTCATAACTTGAAACATGGATCTCCAAAGAACTTTCCACTTGGAGCATACACACATCCACAACCACATATAAAAATATTCATCTGCAATGGAATGCAGAGCATTCCAATTATGTACTCTACCACTGTAACTCTACCATTAACAAGTCTGACACTCTATCAACTCTAACTTCAACTATAGGGGACTTCAAGGCTTGAAAATTTGGATTTAGATTCCTCCAAAACACACCAATATTACCTTAGAATTGTATAACCATATTAGTCATAGTAGGCCACAAAACTGGTTCACTAAATACTAAAACTATACATTGGGACTTAGGCAATTATTCAATACATTTGATCTTCTCCAAACCAACACTTCTATAACTGTTCAATGTGATGACATTACTGAAAACACCATATTCAATCATTCTCATCAATCATCAATTATACATTAATACATCAATGTTGAAATCAATGACAACACCATATTAACATCATATGCCATACATCCATCAATCTTCTCAATGATAAACAAACTTACAACAAAACACTTACTCTGAAAGGGGGTGGGTGAATCAGTATAAGACTAACTCTAAATTTTCAAATTAATAACTATAATAACTTTATATACACAACATCAACAAAAAATAACATAATAACACAAGATTATGTGGAAACTCTTTTAGGAGAAAACCATGGAATAAGAAGTGCTTGGATCTATTGTCCAAATCTAGCTATCAAAATAATCTTTTACAATAATTTGTAGGCACCAATCCCCATCACTAAGCACCTAATTAGTAAGAGATACCAATATCTTTTAATATGAGGAGCCAACCTCTAGCTCAATAAATTATTTTACTTCTTGATAATTCTCCTTCAGTTCCCATAGTGGAAAACTTAAGGAAGATAATTAGTGGTGCCCAAGGAATAGAAATTTTGCATAGTCTATCTCACATAGTAGATTCCAACATCCCTATGAAAGCTAGTTGCACTCAAGCATTAGGATACACTCAAAACCAAGGAGGAAATAAAATTTCTCTCCCCACAACTATACCTTCTATTCTTGCATATACATTTCCAACCCTAGTCTCAATGATATAAAACTTTAATGGCATAAATCCAAGCTTGGGGATGACTAGTGGGAATCCTTATAGTTTCATGACATCATATATGACACCTCAATATTTATCAACTCTCATAAACTTGCAATATAGTAGTCCACCAAGCACATACACAATGCCACCATATTCACCAAAATATCATAACATGTCAAGCAATGATTCAGTCATAGACCAACTTTTACAAAATGTAACATCACTCAACCAACAAGTTTTCACATTGAATCAAAGTCAACATGGAAAACCACTATAATATTCTAAGAGGATCCCATTGTCAATTGAAAGCTTGAAAACACCCATACCTCAAAATATATAGATATCTAGATTTGAGCAGTATAATGGTAAGGGGGACCCCAATAGTCATGTATCATCTTATACGAAATTGTATAGTGAAGTCATCTTTGAAGATAAGGTACTAGCCAAACTCTTTCCAAGATCATTGAAAGACATGGCCATGGAATGGTTTTTCTTATTATCGAACAACTCCATAAATTCATTCAATGAGTTTGTTGATGCATTTCTACAACACATTAAAGTAAAAACTGGACCTCAAATCATGTTAATTGATTTAGTGCATTTTAAACAAGGAAAGTATGAAAAGGTGATAGAATTGATAGGGATATATCAATAAATTTACTCACAAATCAACTATGCTCTTCTTGATGTTGATATTCAAAGATGTTCATTGGAAATTTACAACCTAGAATTAGGGATGAGATGTTGCTAATGAAATATCCATCCTTTACAAAATTTTGCATGAATATTCATGATTATCAGTTATCAGTTATTCAGCATGAAGGAACATCTTCATTGACTCCTACTAAGAAATCTGAAATTGTGCCTCAAAACAATAGTCAACCATTCATGAAGAAAATAATGAACTTTATCAAAATAAACACACCTCAAACATCCAACAACATTGAACCACAACTTGTAGCCATAAGTTCAAATCCCTACCAATTTAGGCCAAAAGAAAGACAATTTACCCAATTGCTTAGTTATTTGCATTTGATCATGTTGCAATTTTTAAGCAAGAGCCTTATATAGTTACCTATGATTAGACCCATGGAAACAAGAAAACCTTTGCCTCCAAATTTTAAATCAAAATATTTTTTTCAATATCATTATACAACTGGACATGATATAGAACAATGTATGGGTTTGAAAAATCAAATGCAAGACCTCATCGATTCTAATCACATCCAGTTGACCAATGTTAATGACAAAGGAAACAAGTTAGTTTCTCCACCCAAGAAAAAAATGCAAATTTTCACAAACCCAATGCCAAATCACACATCCAAATTTGTGCAAGCTTGTGATGATAAGAATGATGTTGAGGATGGTCTAAATAATATGATTAATGCAATATATGTTTAACCTTGTAAGGGTTGAATCACTTTGTTACTTGATATTTCTTTCACACACATTGTGCACTTATACATGCACCATATGGTCATGTCTATATCACCAGATGTATTAATGACAACCCTAAATCAAAGATACTCATTAATCTTGTGTGTTTAGAGAATATGATCATTGAGGAATTCTTATTTTTGCATGAAATTTATCAAGATTCTTATGAAAAATCGAAAGCATGGTTAAAAAATCATGATGGTTTCACTCTCCCTACGATAGGTTTGATCACTCTATCTCTTAATGTTGGACTAAAACAATTAGATGTATCATTCTCCATCATCCTAATGTCAGACCAATTCTATGTGAAGCTAGATTATCCACAAATATGATCCATGAATGGCATCTCGTTAGTCATCCATAAATGCATAAAGTTCCCATTTGAAAATAAAATATATATAGTCCATCATAGTGGGTTTAATCCTTTGGCTTCCCATGGAAAATTTTCATTGGAATATTTTTGGCATCAAACCATGGAACTTGTTAAGCCTCATGAAGACTTATTTTTTAGGTCATATCAAAAATTTAAGGCAAAGCACATAACAGAGTTATCCCTAGCAATATTCCTGAAAATGATAAGGCTATTGTTGTTCCTCCCACCCCACAAGTTGTGGATGGACCCATTTCTGAAGCAAATGCACTTCAAAGCTCACAAGCCATTTGTGTTGCAGTTCCTCCACTAGTATCATACAAAAGACCAAGAGACAATCACACGATTACATTTGTGCCACCAAAAGAGAAAAAAATTTATAGACGTAAGGAGAAGCATCTCATCAACCCTTGGTGGTCCATTTAGTTCCCCCCTAAGGGAAGAAAAGAGACTGCTGACTTAGAAACCTACTCCTACCCCTTCACAAATTGAAAACTGCACAAGAATAAATAGAAATTCTAAAGCACGCAGGCATAAACATCATGCTATAGCTCATCAGTTGGGTGAAAACAATAAAACATTACCTACTGATCAAACACCTATGCAAAAAAATCAGGATGAATTAAAAATTTCACCAAAAAATGAATTGAACCTTACATGTCCCAACCAAAAAAAAGAGTGAAACAAGAACATACAACAAAAATTATCATTAAACCACCCATGGTGATAAACCTAGATGATGAGGATGAAGATATTAAAATTGATGAACAAGTGTATAATAAACTATCTTTTTTGTTCTCAAAGTCTATGGATTTAGATCGGGGAAACTTTGATGATCCTACTGATGAGAGTGATTCACCATGTGTTGAACTTGATGATGCTTCTAGTATGGCACTTTTTGTAGTCCCTTTAGCTAGTTGTCTACCTTCCATATATGATGAGAAAGATTGGGATGCATATGATTTTATTTAGATCCACTTGCATGCATAGTACCTTTTGTTTTCTTTATGTTTTATTTGTATTTTCTTGCAATGATGTGATCTCCCATGTTGTGTCGCTTGGCATATCTTTGTGTTTTTTATTTTTCTTTGGAGGACCCTTGTTTCTCTATTGGCACATGGATACAAAGGAAATGATCCTATTATGACATTAATTTATTTGTATCTAAATTCTTCTATATGTCATAAACAACGTTCTCTTGTCTTGTGCTTTCTTTTGGGGATGATGCAAGGAGTTGAGATATTTAGGTCTCTTCCATATTGACCCAAATATTTTTTGTTTTATCTATGTGTCATTATTCTATTGTGTTCATAGTTCCATGAGTAGTTGGGGGGATGATGTTAATTTTGAGCTCACTTATGCTGTAGAAAAGATGATTATTGACCTTGACTCCATGGATCCCTTTTGTGTTCATCTTTGTGTTGTTTTTTGCATTGTATAGGGGGAAACCCTTTATCATGAGTCAACTTCATTTGGAAACATATAATCGTAATTAGGTGAAAATAGAATATAAAACTAACATAGCAATATATCAAATCGTAACTAGCACAATAGAGTACGAGCAAGCATGAAAATCAAAATAACAAGCAAATGCAAACCCAAATCCACGCTAATCTCGATTTATCTCCATTTCTCTTCTCAACCTCGCATGAGAATGCAAGATTTTGAAGGTTTGTTGAGGGAGGAATGTTGGTTGCTCACTATTGAAACATCATAACATTAATATGTAGATGATAGATGAGAAGTAGATAGATGAAAGATGATAGATGAAAGATTGTAGAGACAATTCGACAGAGTGAGGGTACTAGAAGAAGTCCATTCAAAATGGCTTGTGAGAGGCCATATTTTTAGAATTTTTATGTTGACGGAGAAGAAGATTTGATTTTTGACAAAAGAGTAAATACAACGAGATGGGATAAGATTCTAATAAAATAGAAAGTTTTTGATTTTCTCTTTTAAAGGAAATCAATCCTAAAAAAGACAAGAAGGATAAGTGATGAATTATCTAATTAAATAAATTAATTAGATACACATGAGTTCTGATATTAGAAAGAAAGCGAGAAGATATTTTAAGATTTTATTAATTAAATAAATATTTGATTTATTTAATTAATGTTGGATTTATGACTTCATTAATTAAATAATATAAATTATTTAATTAACATTAGAATAATGGAGGGATTATGAATGGAAATGATTTAATTAATTAAATAATATAAATTATTTAATTAACATTAGAAGAATGGAGGGATTATTAATGAAATTAGTCAAATAAATAAGATTTATTTAACTAATTAGATGATGACAAGGGTACCTAGGGAAAAACATGCTACAAGATGTCTAAATGACCTAATGTTGTGATAAGGTATTGTAAGAGGACATTTTTGGGTGTCTGCAATAATTGGCATAGGGATTTCCAAATAAGCTCTCATGATCCTTTATCACATGATATTTATCATTTTTCTACTTAAATAAATTTCTCATAGCATGGTGTTTAGCAATTACTTTAATGTGGGGGCATACATTCCATAATGTGCTTCACTTTGTTCACATGCATTGGACATAGTCATGTGTTGGAATAACATTGTGCTTCACTTTATTCACACATGTTGGACTTGGTAATTCATTGGCATAACATTTTGATCATTTTTGTAACACCTTATCAACACTATTAGGACTATAACTCTTGGTATGTTTGACATGGGTACACACCTAGTGAAAACTGGTCTTCACTAGTCCTTGTATGTTTCTCATTTTTTACTGTCATTGAAAGACTCACCTAGTGAATATCAAACTTCACTAGTTTTTCATGCCTTTAGTTCATGGTTCACCTAGAAAATATCAAAGCTTTTTATCCTATGATTCATGAATGCCTTGGGTATGGATCCTAACATAGTACAACTTGCTAGTTTGTGATTGTCATACCCTCTTTTTTTGTTTTTGTTATGTATGTTTTGTGTTGTTGTGTTGCATTGCATACATGTGTGTTCCCTTATCTTTATTTCATATTCTTAGAGGATCTTGAATCTTGGGGTCTTGCACATCCCCATAGATTCATTATCTTCCTATCTCTTCAACATTTAGATAACTAAATTCTTCTTAACATATTTTCTACTTTATTGTGAGTTTGAGCATAAGCTCATACTCTCACTAAAGTGGGGGATAAATGTAGCATTGTAAATTATCACCCTTGACCATTTCACATTATTTTTTTCTCCCTCCTAAGTGCATGGACCTAATTGTACATCTAATGTCCTAAATTATGCATTTCATGGCCTATTTGGACATTTATCAAGAAAACTCATGTGTAAAACCAAAACAAACATTTACTATTTTTCTCTTGACACCCTACATCTTGGAAAATGGGGCTAGGACTATGTCACCCTAGGCAACTTGGTCCCCCTATTTTTCCTCCAAATTTTAATATGTTAGAGTTAGAATTTTATTATTTGAATTTCAATTGTCAACTATCAAAATTTATTTTTTGGAAAATTATATTAATTTCTAATAAATATCTAGTCATGACATCATTTGAAAAAAAACTAGAAGTTGGAAAATCTATGATCAAACACTTTTAAAGATAAATTATTATCAATTCAAGAGAAATAAAGAGTAGATTTATTGCAACATTTCAACATTGAGGCATCATGCCAAGTTTTATGTGAGTTTGTTCATGTTTGTATTATCATTTTTTTTGTGAGGACTAACCCTTGTAGGTCTTCCAAGCAATCAATCCAATTTAAAATCAAGCCTTGAAGTGATGTGTATGACTTCAGTCCTTCAAGGGGAATCAAATTTTTGTGGAGTTACACTCCATTTTTCATTCATCATTATTTTGTAGAGTTAAGAGACATCAATATGGAGAAAAAAGGGAGTGTAGAAGCAGAGGAGTTTCCAGATTTCATGGGCACATTGCATAAATAGGTCTGGAAATATTTGGAGGACATGAATGACAAGTATATGAGGAAGGTAGATGAGCATCAGAGACCTAAGTAATTTTCTATTGGAGATGAAGTGATGGTATATTTGAGGAAAGAGAGATTTCCAGTTGGCACGTATAATGAGTTGAAGATGAGGAAGTTTGGACCATGTACGATTCTGAGGAAATTTGATTTTGGAAATGCATATGAATTGGAGTTACTAAAGATAATGGGTATATCACCTATATTTAATGTTCCAGACATATATGCATTTGATGAAGGAGAGTCAAGCGATAGTAGTGATGAAGTTGGTTTGGAGGGGAAGTTAGCACATCAAGAACCAGAGGAGATTGAGCAGATCTTGGATACTAGAACTGGAAGGAGCACAAGGAACAAGTAGTACAAAGAATACCTTATGAAGTGGAAGGGTAGACTAGTAGAGGATTCATCATTGATATCTCAGGCTGAGGTGGACCATTTTATTTTTCCTCCTAGCAATGGAAAGTGAGGGAATCACTTTTCTTCCAACCTTAGGTGTTTGATGCAGGAGCATCCCTACTTGTAAAGCAATCTTGCATCAACCAAAAATAGTTATTTTCTTTCATGGTATTCCTACATGGTTTGGGTTGTTCCTTTTGGAACCCTCCTACCATGACTACACCAAGGGATAATCTCTTCCAGAGGAATAGGATACTTCCTTGTAGCCACATGCTCAACCTCTAAGATCTACCTCAGTGATCAAGCCAATTAAAGGAACCAAGCTCTGATACCAATTGTTGAACACCCAAAATACTGAGACGTGGGGTGAATTAGTATTCACTGAAATTCATCAACCTTAAAAACTCATTCAATCCACCATATTAAACTTGTAATAATGGAAAGGAACATAGAAATAATGCATCACATCAAAGGACACAAGAACACCAGATTTATATGGAAATACCAAAAATAGAAAAACCATGGTGATTACTAGCTCACAATATATTATTACCGGTAACAATATATTACAAAATGGCTCACTACTAGGTGGACTCATTATTAAGAGGAATCACTATTTAGAGAATAGAATAAATGGATCACTACTAGAACAGAAAAGGTGGTGGCTCACTACCAGATATTGAAATAATTACAATGCATTTATAACATGTTGAAGACAATTCCAATTAGGCTAAAAAAACTAGCTTAACACACTTCATACTTCACCACTTATCAACCTCATCTCACTCTTCTCTACTCTAGATCTTCACAAACTTAATTGTCTCACATCTCACATCACCACACAAGGAATTATCCTTGTATATATCACAAAAAATAAAAAACATCGATTAAATCAGCCTAATTAGATATGCCATGCAACACAATAATTTTTCCACTAAAAAACACAACCAAACATGCTTCATAGAATAAGCCAATACATGTGACACATCAAAATAGGTTTGCATGACCTATAATTACTCTCATAAGTCTGATCCATACATACTTTAATTGTGCACGACCCAAAACCCTTTAGGTCAACACTATTGGTGAAGCAACAATAGAATGAACCAACCGTTCATTCATAACTTGACACATGGATCTCCAAAGCACTTGCCACTTGGAGTATACACACATCCTAACAACCACATAGAAAAATATTCATCTGCAATGGAATGCAAAGCAGTCCAATCATGTACTTTACCATTACCAAGTTCGATACTCTATCAACTCTAACTTTAGCTACAGAGGACTTCAAGGCTTGAAAATTTGGATTTATATTCCTTCAAAACACACCAATATTACCTTATAATTGCATAACCATATTCTTCATAGTAGACCAAAAAATTGGTTCACTGAATACTGAGACTATACACTGGGACTTAGGCAATTATTCAACATATTTGATCTTCTCAGAACCAACACTTCTATAATCGTTCAATATGATGACATTACTGAAAACACCATATTCAATCATTCTCATCAATCACAAATTATAAATTAATCCATCAATGTTGACATCAATTACAACACCATAATAACATCATATGCCATACATCCATCAATCTTCTCAATGATAAACAAACTTACAACAAAACACTTATTCTGGGGTGGGTGAATCAATATAAGACTAACTTTAAATTTTCAAATTAATAACTACAATAACTTTATATTCACAACATAAAAAAAAACCCATAATAACACAAGATTTATGTGGAAACTCTTTCAGGTGAAAACCATGGAATAAGAACTCCTTGGATCTATTGTCCAAATCTAGCCATCAAAATAATCTTTTACAACAATTTGTAGGCACCAAACCATTAGAGACACTAATCCCCATCACTAAGCACCAAATTAGTAAGAGATACCATTCTCTTTTAATATGAGGCACCGACCTCTAACGCAATAAAGTATTTTACTTCTTGATAATTATCCTTCAGTTCCCATAGTAGACAACTTAAGGAAGATAATCAGTGGTGCCCAAGGAATAGAGCTTTTGCATAGTCTAGCTCACATAGTAGATTCCAACATCCCTATGACAACTAGTTGCACTCAAGCATTAGGATACACTCAAAACCAAGGAGGAAAGAAAATTTCTCTCCCCACAACTATACCTTCTATTCTTGCATATACATTACCAACCTTAGTCTCAATGATATAAAACTTTAATGGCATAACTCCAAGCTTGGGGATGACTAGTGGGAATCCTTATAGTTTCATGATATCATTTGTGACACCTAAATATTCATCACCTCTCATAAACTTGAAATATAGTAGTCCACCAAGCATGTATACAATGCCACCATATTCACCAACCTCTCAAAACATGTCAAGAAATGATTCAGTCATAAACCACCTTTTACAAAGTGTAACATCAGTCCAACAAATTTTTTCCACATTGAATCAAAGTCAATGTGGAAAACTGCCACAATATTTTAAGAGGATCCCATTGTCAATTGAAATCTTGAAAACACCCATGCCTCAAAATATAGAGATACCTAGATTTGAGAAGTATAATTGTAAGGGAGACCCTAATAGTCATGTATCAACTTTTACAAAATTGTGTAGTGATTTCATCTTTGAAGATAAGGTACTATCCAAAAAATTTCGAAGATCATTGAAAGACATGGCCTTGGAATGGTTTTTCTCATTACCGAACAACTCCATAAATTCATTCAATGAGTTTGTTGATGCATTTCTATAACACTTTAAAGTAAAAATTGGACCTCAAATCACGTTAATTGATTTAGTGCATTGCAAATAAGGAAAGAATGAAAGGGTGACAGACTTGATAGGGAGATATCAATTAATTTACTCACAAATCAACTGTGCTCTTCTTGATGTTGATGTTCAAAGAAAGTTCATTGGAAACTTACAACCTAGCATTAGGGATGATATGTTGGTATTGAAATACCGATCCTTTAAAAACTTATGCATGAATCTTTGTGATTATCAGTTATCAGTTATTCAGCATGAAGGAACATCTTCATCTACTCCTACTAAGAAATCTGAATCCATGCCTCAAAACAATAGTCAACCATTCAAGAAGAAAAACATGAACTTTATCAAAATAAACACACCACAAACATCCAAAAAAATTGAACCACAAGTTGTAGCCATAATTTCAACCTCCTACCAATTTAGGCCAAAAGAAATACAATTTACCCAATTTCTCAATTAGTTGCATTCGATCATGTTGCAATTGTTAAGAAAGAGCCTTATCTAGTTACCTTCGATTAGACCCGTGGACACAAGCAAACCTTTTCCTCTGAAATTTAAATCAAAAGTATTTTTTCAATATCATTGTACAATTAGACATGATACAGAACAATGTGTGGGTTTGAAAAATCAAATGCAAGACCTCATCAATTCTAATCACATCCAATTGGCTGATATTAATGACAAAGGAAACAAGTTAGTTGCTCCACCCAAGAAAAAAATGCAAATTTTCACAAACCCGATGCCAAATCACACATCCAACTTTGTGCAATCTTGTGATGGTAAGAATGATGTTGAGGGTGGTCTAAATAATATGATTAATGCAATAGATGTTTAACCTTGTAAGGATTGAAACACTTTGTTACTCGATATTGCTTTCACACACATTATGCATCTATGCATGCACCAGATGGTCATGTCTATATCATCGAATGTATTAATGACAAACCTAAACCAAGGATATTCATTGATACCGTGTGTTTAAAGAATATGATCACTGAGGAATTCCTATTTTTGCATGAGATTTATCAAGATTCTTATGAAAAATTGAAAGCATGGTTAAAAAATCATGATGGTTTCACTCTCCCTAAGATAAGTTTGATCACTCTACCTCTTAAAGTTGGACTGAAATAATTAGATGTATCATTCTCCATCATCCTAATGTCAGGCCAATTCTATATGAAGCTATATTATCCATGGCTATGCTCCATGAATTTCATCCCACCAATCATCCATAAATGCATAAAGTTCCCATTTGAAAATCAAATATATATAGTCCATCATAGTGGGTTTAATCCTTTGGCTTCTCATGGAAAAATTTTATTGGAATATTTTTTCCCTGAAACCATGGAAATTATTAAGCTTTTTGAAGACTTATTTTTTAGGTCATATCAAAAATTTAAGGCAAAGCACATAATAGAGTTATCCCTTAGCAATATTCCTGAAAATGATAAGGCTATTGTTGTTCGTCCCACCCCACAAGTTGTGGTGGACCCATGTCTGAAGAAAATGCCCTTCAAAGCTCACAAGCAATTTATGTTGGAGTTCCTCCACCAATATCATACAAAATAACAAGATACAATCACAAGATTATATTTGTGCCACCAAAAGAGAAACAAATTTATAGACCTAAGGAGAAAGCAACTCACCAACCCTTGGCAGTCCCTTCAGTTCCCCTCTAAGGGAAGGAAAGAGATTAATGAATGAGAAACCTACTTCAACCCCTTCACAAATATAAAAATACACAAGAAGAAATATAAATGATAAATCATGTAGGAATAAACATTGTGCTATTGCTTGCCAGTTGGGTGAGAACAATAAAACATTACCTAATGATCAAACACCTATGCAAACAAATCAAGATGAATTACAAATTTCACCAAAACATGAATTGAACCTTACATGTCCCAACCAAAACAAAGAGTGAAACAAGAAAATACAAATTTTTTTTATCATTAAACCACTCATGGTGATAAATTTGGATGATGAGGATGAAGATACTAAAATTGATGAACAAGTGCATAATGAACTATCTTTGTTGTTCTCAAAGTCTATGGATTTAGATGGGGGAAATTGTGATGATCCTACTGATGAGAGTGATTCAACATGTGTTGAGCTTGGTGATGCTTCTAGTATGACACTTGTTGTAGTCCCTTTAGCTAGTTGTATTCCTTCCATATATGATGAGAAAGATTTGGATGCAGATGATTTTCTTTAGATCCACTTGCATGCATAGTACCTTTTGTTTTCTTTATGTTTTCTTGCAATGATGCGATCTCCCATGTTGTGTCGCTTGGCGTGTCTTTATGTTTTTAAGTTTTATTTGGAGGACCCTTGTTGCTCTATTGGCACATGGATACAAAGGAAATGATTCTATTGTGACATTCATTTATGTGTATCTCCATTCTTCTATATGTAATAAACAATGTTCTCTTGTCTTGTGTTTTCTTTTGGGGATGATGTAAGGAGTTGAGATATTTAGGTCTCTTCCATGACCCAAATATTTTTTGTTTTATCTATGTGTCATTATTCCATTGTGTTCATATTTCCATGAGTATTTGGGGGAATGATGTCAATTTTGAGCTCACTTATGTTGTAGAAAAGATGTATACTTACCTTGAATCCATGGATCTATTTCGTGTTCATCTTTGTGTTGTTTGTTGCATTGTATTGGGGGCAACCCTTTATCATGAGTCAACTTCATTTGGGAAAATATCATCAGCATAGGGATTTCCAAATAAGCTCTCATGATCCTTTATCACATGATATTTACCATTTTTCTACCTTAAATAAATGTCTCATAGCTTGGTGTTTAGAAATTACTTTAATGTGGGGGCATACATTCCATAATGTGCTTCACTTTGTTCACATGCATTGGAATTAGTCATGTGTTGGAATAACATTGTGCTTCACTTTGTTCACACACGTTGGACTTGGTAATGCATTGGAATAAAATTTTGATCATTTGTGTGACACCTTATAAGGGTTATTAGGACTATAACTGTTGGTATGTTTGACATGGGTACACAACTAGTGAAAACTGGTTCTCACTAGTCCTTGTATGTTTCTCATATTTTTACTATCATTGAAATACTCACCTAGTGAATATCAAACTTCACTAGTTTTTCATGCCATTGGTTCATGGTTCACCTAGAAAATATCAGAATTTGTTATCTTGTGAGTCATGAACGCCTTGGGTATGGATCCTAGCATAACACAACTTGCTAGTTAGTGATTGTCATACCCTCTTTTTTTTTTTTTGTTATGTATGTTTTATGTTGCTCTGCTACATTGCATACATGTGTGTTCCCTTATCTTTATTTTTTCTTCTTAGAGGATCTTCAATCTTGGGGTCTTGCACATCCCCCTAGATTCATTATCATCCTATCTCTTCAAAATTTTGATAACCAAACACTTCTTGACATATTTTCTACTTTATTATGAGTTTGAGCATAAATTCATACTCTCACTAAAGTGGGGGATAAATTGATCTGATGTTAGGATCTAGAACTATTGCACATGAATAATAACTTTTACAATGATTAAATTGAAGGTCTTAACATGTAATATCATAATTAAAATGCTTTAAATGAACATAGTAATAATAAAGTGATGAACATAATAAAAGAAAGATAGAAGAGAGAAGATAAAACACAAGTTGATAACGAAGTTCGCCAATTTGGATACATCTTTGGGTCCCTCTCCAAAGAGTAATTGATCCTCGATTATGCTTCAAATGGATTACAAGGCTTCAACTGACAAAGTGTTGAGTCTTCTGATTACAAAGAGTCACAAAATTCTTCTCCTTCAAGTGCAGTAGAATAACACTGCTCCAAAGCACAGAGTTGAACATACAAGGCTCCAAGAAAATTCTCTCCAAACTCACCACCTCCTTACCCAAATTCCTAAATTCCCCCCTTTTTATACACAAAATTTATTCAATATGGTAAAATAACCATATGATTTATAAAATCAATCAAATCCCCCTTTTACAAGTAAAAATCTTTTACAATTTCCTCTTGTTTACATGGATAAATCCACATATCTTGTACGATATTATTTCAATTCCTTAAAGTCCCTTAATAATCTTTAAAATATATCCTAAAATCCTTTAGGATAATCTTACACATCATACCATATTTATTTTAGAGCCCCCTTGGCTATTACACACCTTTGAAATAGGGATTTATGCCTTATTTTGAGGACTTAATCTTTTAAATCTTTACAAAGAATGGCTAATATTAATTAAGCCATTTTACCCTTTAAGATACCATTTAAGTCCCTTAAAAATATTTAATTTAATTTTTTTAAATCATTTTAAGCCCTTCACCATATCACAGAATCAAGATTTTTAAATTCTAAGGGGTGAAAATCTTAAATATAGAGAGATTCGAGCTTAACATTTGTTTAACAAAAATACCTTCGTAATTATAAAATAAACTTGGTTTGGCGTAGTGGTAAGAGATTTTGGTTGGGAGAGAGGAGGTTGGTGGTTCAAACCACCTACCCTCCAATTTCGGCTTTAAACCTTGATAAATAGAAAATGCCATCCGTGTTATCCCAAAAATTATGCATGGTTTAGTGAAGGTTGTTGAGACTTGTAAGTGGGGGGTCTTGGGTTCAAAAATTCCCACCAACATTCTAGCAGACACACCATCCGATATGTGTCATCCATGGTGCCATGTGGCACCTTTCTACCTATTTTGGCCTTGCCATGTGGCATGCCTTGATTGGGCCACACAACTTATTATTTGCAGTCAGTGACACTTGTGGACTTCCCATTGGTCCATGCCAGCACCAACTGCTCTTACCATGTCATCGCCTCTATATCTACCTATTATGCCTTGCATAACCACCCCATCTTTTGCCTTGGTCAAAATGGGTCCCCCTTTGTTATTTTTGTACTTAGTTGTTTTTTGAAACAAAGTTTGGAGTCTAGTTTTGCCAATACTTTGTTTTTCTTTGGTTTCTCTGTCAAAATCAGAACCGGAACTGAATTGGGTTTTGAAAGTTCTTTTGAGGCTTGTTTTTGGTTCTATCTCAATAGTCTTTTCTTTGCCTTTGTTTTGGTCTTTAGCAGAAGCGGAGCCGGAGTGGGAATTAGGATGGTTGTTATCAAAATTTGCAAAATCACAATCAGTTCCGATCCCGCCTCCGCTATTTTTATTTTTTGCTTAGTCTCGGTCTTTGTGTTTTGTTTTATTAGGTTGGTATTTTACTTAACTTTTTGTATTTACTTTTTTTTGTTTTTGGTTGTCGGACGTGGAGCCCGAATGGGAATGGGATTTGGAAATTTAATAAATTTGAGATTCCGATTCCATTTTAGTTCTGCCCCCGCCACTTTTTCTCGTTGAATTTTTGACTAAAGTTGCACTGTTGTGAAGTGTTGGTTCACTCTCAGTTCCGACTCCACCTTTATTGGGCTTTAATGCATTAATGACAGTTTGTCGGCGTAGGTAGAAATTTACATATTTACCTTTATTAAGGGTTAAACCGATCATTATTATTATTGTTAAAGATCTAAGTCTAGAGCATGAAGGAGCAGTAGCAGAGTTCATTCGAGCAAAAATATTGAAAGAGCAAAGGATTGTTGTGAACGGATCAGTTTAGAAGGTTAGCTGCATTGTTGTGTTCAAGGTAGGTTTCTTATCTTTGTTGTTCTTCATTTTGTTTGCTATTATGTGTTTTGTATATATGTTTTCCCATGCTTTGAATCGTGTCATTTTTATCGTTTCGTTTAAATAAGTTTGTGATTTCTTGGCATGCTGGTTTGAATGGGTCTTTTATATTGTTGGTTGGGTTGTTTCTTTGTTTATGTTTGTTTTTATTGTCTTTTCTTTCTATTTTTAGGGCACCGTCGCTTTCACGTCTTAATCGTGATTGCGTCGTGTTTGTTTTTGGTTTGCAATAGATTACATTAGATTAAGGGTTTTAATGGCGTTTGTTAAAGTTAGAAATCTACAGTGAGGTAGATTAGAGATTTTACAGTGAGTTAGGGTAGATTAGATTTACTGTTTAATTAGGGTTTCGTCGTCTGGTAAAATGGCAAGGTTTAAACCCGTGCCCTAGTTTTATCAGGTTTGTTAAATTAGGGTTTTGTTGGTCTCTATAATCACTTTAAATGATTAAAAAAATTGATATCCTAAAGTGCAATTGTTCCCCACGGTCATATGAGTGTAGTGTTTTTAAAGCCCATTTTCATGTTAAAGTGACGTAGGTTTTAATCATGAAGTTGTGTTGAAAATGAATAAAGTATTTGATGATGTCCTGATTAACATAGGCAGAGGTGGGATTGGAACTAATTATGGACCTAAGAGTTTTGTTTTACAAAAGTCATCGATTCCATTTCTATCCCGTTTCCAATTCCGAGTTCTAAAAGGTTTCCTTGAAATATATGATAGCATAGGCGGAGGTGGGATCGGAATCGATCTTGAACTTAAGAATTAGTTTTACAAAGGTTATCGATTCCATTCTCATCCTGTTTTCGGCTCTGCGTATAATGGGAAAGTCTGTCTTCAAAGTAATGATAACCTAATCGGAGGCGGAGGAGGAATGGAAATAGAATATGGAAAAAATGAAAATTTGAAGAAAACAAAATCCATTTTTCATTCCGATCCCGGTTTCGATAACCTCCCCGACTCCGACTCTGAGCCCATTTGTTATTAGGTGAAGTTTCTATATCGGTTTTTGCTCTGAGTCTGCCAGTGTCGTAAAAGAGATTGTTTTGAGCTTTTGTCTAGTTCAGACTCCGATGTATGTGTAATAGGTATGTTTTAAAAGCATGTTTTATGATGATATCTAAAGATATAATTAGAGGTTTGCTTGCAAAAGAATTGAGAGATGTTAGGAACATTAGGAGAAGCTGCTCGAAGGAATCAACCAGCTGGAACATCAAAGAAAACACCAAAAATAAAGAAGGTGAAACCAGAACAGCCGCCTTATACATTGAGGTATGATCATAGGAATCTGGTGGTGAAAGTGAGCAAGGTGGAATCAGAATGGTCAGATATCACAGATACTAACCTGGGCCAGTACAACTTTGAAGAATTACATGAAGAGACCTTTGTGGAACGAGCAAACTTGACAGGGAGAACACAAAGGATTGTTGACTCTGGTCTTGCACATATCACTGTATTTCCTTTATCAGTCCATTGTCCGGAGTTGATATTGACAGTAGCTAGTACTTACAATCCTACTACAAGATTATGCATGGATTCATAAAATAATGTGATTATAGATCTTACTCCACAAATGTTCCAAAGTATATTTAACGTTCCTGATCCCAAGAACTTGGTGTAGCTAACTGAAGCAGAGGCATTGGAGAAATATAGCAAGCATAAAGACTCCAATAAGTCTCACTTAAATAAAAAATGGTTAAGCATAGAGAAGAAATCTTTAAGTAAGCTTGTAGACCAGCCAAAGAGGGTAGATTTTAAGAAGGAGATATCTGACTTGATATTAATGTTGTCCAGAGTGTTTGGGAAGAGGGATACCTTCCACTTCAAGGAATGCATGTTTAATTTCATTCAAGTAATCTTTCAGGGTGATTACCAGTTTGATTGGTCAATGATTATTTTTGATGCCATACATGATCAGCTCATAAGGGTTAGACAGACTAAATATTTCTTCATGACTTATGTGGTTTATGTTGCAGCCAGATTGGGGATTTTCCCAGGATTAAACCGAGTAGGTATAATAGGAGCCTTGGATGGGAAAAAGAAGGTATGTGAACATTATGATCAGTTATCTCTTCAAGTTTCTGAGACTCATTTCAGAAGAGTCAATGATGCATTTTTATATGTGGTCATCAATCGGTTGAGTGGAGATGCAAGATAAAGGTTAAGTCAAGAAGCTATGGCTTTTATTACTGAATGGGGAAGTTGGTACATCCAATACCCAAAATTTACATACTTCAGGTTGTTTGGTTTTGAAGGCCATCCACATTTACTTCCAAGATGCTACAGTAACAGAATGGTGCTAATGGAATTTGTGTATCAAGCCATTGGAGTTAATGCTAGGTTTGGGATCAAGCACAAGACTGGATGTCAACACTTGAAGGGTGCAAAGGTAGTTTGTAATGAGTTGATACAATTGAAATTGGGATTATATACAGCTCGTAAGTATTTTGATCCAAGGAAGAAAATGTATGCCTTATTACCTTTAGTGTTCACTAGACATTTTAATTTTTTAGAGGACGTTTGGTGTGATCGACAGGCTGAATATGACTTGAGGAAGAACTATGAAAGATTATCGGTTGCACTTATGGTAGAGTTGGGTGTTAAAGAAAATATTCCTGACACATTAGTGGATGATGGAATTGCATTGGATCCCTCATATGAAGCCTTGAACATTGGCACCAAAAGGTTAGATCCAATAGACTGGAATGAGGAAGAAATAATTGATATTAAGAAAATTGGAAGAGCGGTTTTGGATAGAAATGTGCAATGGTTGATGATGAAAGCTCGAGCTCCTCAAGGACCAATCCTTAAGAAGGGTAAAGGATACAAGAGAATTAAAAGAAAGACACCTCCCAAGGAGCCATTAGAATTCTTTCCTCCAGATGTTGAAGAAATAGAACTTGAGGTGGCCGATGAAGAAGAAGAGGCACCAGAGGGAGATGTTCCAATAGGGTCTACTGCTTCTATGCCCACATTGGGTGAGTCATCCACACAAGCCCCACTCACAAGAAAGAAAATTAAAGAGGTTCACGAAGGAGTACTTCATGCCATGGCCGAAGCTACTAAAGGAAAAGAAGTGGAAGAAGAATTTGTAGAAGATGAGACAGATTCAGATGAGACTCTGTGAGAAATAGTTTTGCAAGAAAACATGCCTCTAGAGCATACTATTGAGTAGATTCTAATGAAAGAAGTACAATGGAAACTATTTGAAGAGGCTACAAGAGATTCTGATGCAAGGGCTACGATGGAGAAGCAAAAGGAAATGGATGCTAAGGTGCAAGCTGATGTTCTACTTCAATAGCAGCAATTAAAAGCAAAACAAATTGAAACAAGGGCAACAACTAATGAAGTAGAGGAGCAAATGAGGCAACTAGAGAATGAGCTCAAGGTCAAAGAAAAAAATGAAAATTTAGAATTGATACAGAAGATCCATGATCTTGAGGAGGAGAAAGCAAGAAACTGGAGGGAAAAGGAAATCCTGGTTGGTAAATTGAAACTTGCAGAGGAACCTCGACAGAAAGAGGAAGAAGCTAAAACTCTAAGAAAGGAAAGAGATGCTGAAGAGCTAATAAAGAAACAACAAGCTAAAGAAGAAAGGGAAAAGGCAGAGAAGCTCAAGGCCTTAGAAATAGAAAGGATAGAAAAGGAAGAATCATAAAAGATAAGGAAAGAAAAAGAGGCCGAAGAGCTAATTAGGAAGCAACAGGAAGAAGAAGTATAAGCTGAAAAACTTAAAGCTTTGGAGGCAGAACTATTAGAAAGGGAAAAGGTAGAAAGAGAGGCCTTAGAAAAAGAGAAATTAGAAAAGGAAAGGTTAGAGAAGGAAAAAATGGAGAAGGATCAGTTGGAGGAAGAAAGATTGAGAAAAGAAGAAGAAGACAAGAAAATGCGAGAACAAAGAGATAGAGAAGAGGCTAAGAAGTTAATGCAGATGCATGTGCTGCAGGAGCAACCGAAGAAAGCAAAGGTTGATTCTCAACCTGAGGTAAATGTTCAGCCACCCTCTACAATTGCCGCTTCCTCTTCCATGATGATGACTGCTCCCAGTGCTCCTATATGGTTTAAGTTAGACCTACAGAAGAGAGTTAGAACACATCCTCAACCTCTTAATTGGGAGGACATGATGAAGGGAATTGAACAAGAAAGGCCTAAGAAGAAGGCTAAAATCTTACATTCTACTAGACTCACAGATAAAGGGGAGATAGTTGCTGAATGTGCCATGCCTATGACTGAAAAGGAGGTAGGGGATATGCAACTAATAGACTATCAATTGAGTATGGTTAATTTGGGAAGACCCAGTAGGAATCAACAAATGAATTTGATTGATGTGGTGGCTTCAACAAATAAATCAAGAATGATGAAGGATAAACAAAAGAAAGATGAGCTTAAGGCTCAATTGGATTAGTTACATTCATTCTTGAAGAGTGTCTCCTCTCCAAGGTCACAACAAGTTGTAGCTATTGAGACTCCTATTTTGCTAAGCAAAAAGGAGGTTGATGATTTGGTGTAGGTTAGAGAAAAGGCAGAGATGGTAGACAAGTGGATAGATAAATTGAACCAAGAGGTAGGATAGATTTTAGTGAAAGGATTTGAAGCCTACAAGGATACTGAAGGGGTGATTAAAGAGATGTATCAATATATTGAGGCATCAAAAAAAGAAGAAGAAGAGTATAAGGGGTATGGTGAAAATTTAGAAAAGATAAATACATTGCCTCTAACAACTCTTCTGGAACAGTCTATACTTGAAGATGATAACAAAGAATTTTTAGAGAAGACTTCTCACATACTCAAGTTTAGGACTGGCTTTTTGAGCAAGCATAAGGATGAGATTTAGGAACTTGTAAATAATTTAACTGAGCAATTGGAAGAATTAGAAGCAGCTATTGCTATTATTGTAGATATAAATGCATTTACAAAATAGGGCATGCCTTTTAATCAAATAAAGGAAAAGTGGGATGAAAGATTCCAATTACTTATGAAAAAGGGAGATGATGGTGGAGAGTTGATGTTAGATCGAATTGTAGAGGTCAAGGAGGAGATAAAAGCTGCAGGGAGAGAATTAATAAAGGTGAAAAGTATGGAGTTTGTTGCAGCTGAGCTGGATTTGATTAAATTTGAAGATGACTAGATTGATGGGCCAGAGATGGAGACTCTATAGCAATTGTTCACCAGTTATGATGAGTTCCTAGCAGATCCAGCTTCGCATGCGTGAATCCTTACATGCATGATGTTCTCCTTCTTTGCATGTTGCATGCATACAACACTAATAGCTTTTTGAGCGCATGAATTTCTTTTCTCTTCTATCTTCTATTTTTAGTTAAGACTGAAAGTCTAATGTAAGAACTCAAGATCAAGTTGATCTGAGTTTCCAAGAGAGTCTAAATTCCTAAAAAGGTGGAAAGCCTAAAATAGAAGTGAGGTTCGAACTTTTTGTATATCTATAAATACCAGATGGGTATCATATTGTAAAGGTCAGCTAATTGAGAACTAGATTGGCTTACCTAATGCTAAGAGATAGAATTTTGTAGAGTTTTTGTAGAGATACATTGTACTTAATCTTTTAAAGTTAATAGAATTTACAGGTTAACGCGATATGGAGTTTTTGGCATTGAGTTGTTTTGTTTGATAAGGTTAATAAGTTATGATCTATCTGTATGTAGTGATCGTGCTGAACATAAGAGTTTCTTGAATGATGAAAGTCATTTGAAGGAATCGGATTTAAGGATCATCTTATTAGATTGTCATTGAGTTGAAGTTATTAAAAATTCTATTGATCTATAATTTTGATGATGAATGAATGTGTGTTGTTTTGAAATCCTTGAAATATTTGTGAAGAGTAATTGCGAAGTTAATTAAGCACCTAAAATGTATGTAGTGGTATAGATTATGCTACAGATTGTATCATCTTATGGTTTTTATGATCTGTTAGGAAACATTGATTGTTGAAGGTATATGTCCAGATACTAGATAAATTCAGTTCATACTTACTGGTTTACCCCTTTGTTCTATCTTTTTCTTTTATTTAAAACCCATTGATTTACAGGAACTATTTTGATAAAAGAGTCATAGCTTGAATCCTTTGTTACCAGTATAGGCCCCTTGAATATTACAGTTGCATGAATGAATTGAGTGACATTAGACAATTGAGAACCAACTACCAAGACCTTCGGAGTTAGGCTACTACATGTTGTCTTTCTTTTTTAGGAGAAATAGAGTATAAATATTTTGTTTTAATGTTGTTTGTGTCATTTTAACCATCAACATAAATTGGTGCTAGAGGGAGGGCCTGAAAGGACAAGCTGGCTCATGGAAGATCTTTTTTACTAGAGGGATACCAGAGGGTTCTCAGATCCTCTACTAATTGTGAACTATTTGAAGAACTTCAAACACCGATTAGACCAAGAACTCATGCTTGTAGGGTAGAAATACCTACGTTACCACCATCGCTTACTCCACTTGGATTTCCACCAAATCCACCCACATCACCACCAAATAGGCCTTTGTCACCACCAATTCCACCTGCATCACCACCACCTGCCCAACCAATCCCACCAATGGCTTACGTTGTGAATAATCCCTCCCCGTTAGGGACAATTCCTAGAGGAATCCATGACTTACCAAAGAACCCAGAGAAGTTCTGCCCGAAATACATGCATGGAGAATCAAGAAGTGTAGAGGAACATATAGGGGCATTCAAAGATGCATGCACACGAGCTCAGGTTGGTCATCAAGATGACTATGTAGATTATTTCCTTACTGCTTAAGAGATATGGCATATAATTGCTATCTAGATCTGCCCCAAGGATCCATTCTGGGTTGGACAGATTTAGAGAATGCTTTTATTAATCAGTTTAGGGTATATGTAGACCCTGCCATATTATATCACCAATTTTCCACCATTAGAAAGGAGCATCATGAACCATTTCCCTTGTTCAACACTAGGTTCCATAGGATGTATCGTAGGCTACAAGAGCCTTACCTAGTGCCGGAAGCCATGGCCATATAGGCATATCTGAGATTTGTTGATCCTTTGATTGGCCTGTTCTTGCAAAGAACTTATTTACCTCCTGAGATTGATTCGCTATCTAAGATTTATCATTTGGCTATCAAACTACAACAACAGATAAATCTACAACCTGGAGGGTTGGGAGTAGCTCTTTCTCCAATGAATTATCAGATGCTTAATCCATCATTATACAACACTATCCTAGGGATGTCTTATAACCATTATGGACCTATATCTGAGTTGCAAGCTCCACCAACTATGCCTTTCTTTGTCAATAGCATGCACGATTCCACACATCAACCTCAAAGTCAACCACCACAAGGGGGAGGATCAACCCATGTCCATTCCCTAGCCATAGTTCAAAATGTGCAGAATGATCAAAATGTTCAACTTACAAGTGAATTAGAGACTCTCAAAAAGACTCTCTCTCAGATGTCAAATGACATGGCACAACTTAGGAAAAATCCTCCCAATAATCAAAACCAAAATTACAACAATCAGGGAGGTTATAACTATCAGGGAAATTACTCTAATCAGAACCAAAATCAGAACACCAATAGGAACTTCCAGAGTCAGAACTCCTCAAACCAAAATTATCAAAATCAAAACAGAGGATACAATCAAAGGTTCAACAACAACAAAAATAATAGGTAGTGGAACACTGGACCTAACAATGGAGGAGTTCCCCATAATTATCAAGCAGGTGAAGAGAGATCAAATACTGCTAATGTTGCTGATTTGAATTTTATGACAAATTGGTGTAGGTTGCATGATACATTAGCCCATTCTGAGGTCAATTGCCTAGAAATGGAGAAGATAGTGAAAATTGCACAGGCTAATGCCCATCCTCAAGTAGGAAATTCCAATCAAGGCAATGGGCCAATCAACACTTCCATGACTTATGAAACCATTGAAGAAAAGTATCAATTCCCTATGCAAGGGGATAATGAGCTGGAGGAAGATATCTATGATGCTCAAGCTTTCCAATCTAAGGGTGGTCACTTTCTGAGGAACCAAAATAAAGGGACATTCACTACATTTGCACCCCCTGACAACATGGTTCCACCAAATCAGAATTCAGATGACAATCCACCCCCACCAAAGGGACCTTCTGATTCTCAAAATAGAGGTAATCAACCTTCTTTTCCTAAGTATCAATTTAGGAATGATTCATAGTTTGATTTTGTTGCAAAATTGCAAAGGAAAAAGACATCATTGTCTTTCTTTGATATCATGAAGTGGTGCCCAAATCAAAGGGAGGTGGTATTAAAAGCTTTGGAAGAAACATATTGCTTAAAAGGGAAAAGTAAAGTGAATCCCACAAAGGAGATAAATGCAGCTATGTATAAAGGTAAGACCAGTACCCCACCTTTCTTGTTAAGTTTGAGAATCTTTGGAAAGAATCTAAACAATTGCTTATTAGATTCTGGAGCATCAGGGAATGTCATGCTTTTTTCGATTTGTAAAAAGTTAGGATTGAGTTCTATTCCAACCAATAAAAAGGTGATTCAATTGGATAAAACTGAAGTTAATGTTGTAGGTGAGTTGAAGAACATGCATGTGCAGGTTGGATCAGACCCAAGGATCCAGACCTATATAGATATTCAAGTTGCTGACATCCTAGAAACATATGGGATGCTTTTAAGTCGAGAGCTAATGAAAAGCATAGGAGGGTATCTATCTTTGGACTTCTTGCACATGTGGTTACCATGGAAAGGGGTTGCAACCCAGATAAGAATAGAAAGTGAACCTAGGCTCAAACACATGATTACAGAGTATGTCACTCCAAATGAAGTAGCATTCTTTGAGATTGAGATGGGTGTTTACAAGCAAGAGGAAGTCCTTACTTTCTCTGTAGTTAGTCCTGAGGATACACTATCCTTAGACCACATTGATTCAATTATTCACATAAACCGACAAGTTCTAATAAGGAAATTGCAACAAGATAGGCTGGTTTTAGGAACATAAATCAATTTGAGTAATTTATTGCTTCCTAATTGGTGTAGAATACACTATCATAATCATTCGGAGTTGACATGTAAGTCATGCATAGATATTCTAAGGTATGTAGATCTACCCAAACAAGAATCTCAAGAAGTAACTAAGACTCCCATCAATGAGTTCTCCTTCCAAGCTAAGGATGCAGCTATTCTTACATGGGTCAGTCTTTCTCTAGAAGAAGTTTCTTTACCAATAGAACAAACTCAGGTCTTAGGGTTTTCGAATCAAAAAGAGGAAGTGGAAGTATCTCAATTTCATTTCAATACCCCTATTCCAGATGCTTTTCCAATACCAAAAGAGTTAATAGAAGATGAGTCAAATGCTGACTCAGCCCAAGAAATCGCTCAGGAGGTAGTTGTTGAACAAATTAAGGAACTAGGAAAATCGTTAACTGAGCTTCTTCTCAACATGAATTCTAACAAACAACAAAAGTCCGAGCCTCCACATGTCACAAATGACAAAATCCCCTTAGTTTCTAAAAAGAAAGAGCTCCCAGCTAAAAACCAATTATGGACTCTTAAATTTGATGGTTCTAAGTCTAGAGCAGGAAGTGGAGTAGGAATTGAACTAACTAACCTGAAAGGGAAAACTTATTTTTCTTCTTATAGATTGCAGTTTGGTTGCACTAACAATGTGGCTAAATATGAGGCACTTGCAAGATGACTTATGTTTGCTCATAAGAAGAAAGTAACTGCTCTTACAGTGATGGGAGACTCTGAGGTAATTGTGAAACAGGTTTGTAGCCAATACACTTGCCATAATAAAATATTGGCTGCTTATAGGAATAGGGTCTAGAATTTAATAGAAGATTTTGATGCCTTTGGGATTACTCTTATTCCAAGGGAAGCAAATCAAATAGTAGATGCTCTTGCTATTACAACAAGTACATTAGAGCTGATGCAAGATTCAAATCTAAAGAGGTTTTCTGTGGAGTTGATTTTAGTCCCTACAATTCTTGACAATGTTAGACACTTCCACGTGTTTAATGATGATCAACATATTTTGGCCTTTTTGGAGAGTTCTGATGTATTTCAAGGATAGATAATTGATGAATCTGATAGGGATCAAAGAGACTGGAATCCAGAAAGTGACAATATAAAAAGTGACAATCTAGAAGGGATAATGGATTTACAGAGCAATAACATCCCAAAAGGGATGATAGCATTGGAAAAGATATTTGATTTAGATCCACGAGCTTATCAGAGAATGCCTACAAAGAGTGAGGGAGGCAAGTATGAATCCATTAATTTGACTCACTCAGGGGTAGAAAGGAATGTTCTTATAGGGAAGACTTGTCCTCAGGAAATAAAGGATGAGATAATCAAAGTCTTGAAGTAGAATATTTAAGCAATTGCTTGGAGCTATGATGATTTGAAAACTTTTGATACATTTGTCATGACACATACAATTCCTCTTAAGCCAGAAGCCAAGCCGTTTCGCCAAAAGCAACACCCGATCAATGCATTAATTGAGCCTCTGATTTAGAGAGAAGTATAGAAGCTTTTGGCTGCAAGAATAATTTTTCAAGTTGGACACTCTACATGGGTGGCTAATCTAGTTCCTATGAGGAAGAAGAATGGGGAAATTAGGTTATGTGTGGATTTCAAAAATTTAAACAAAGCCTCTGAGAAGGACAACTATCCATTACCTTCCCTTGATGAAGTATTGCAAAAAGTTAATGGATCTCAGATGATGTCTTTCTTGGATGGATATTCAGGATACAATCGAGTACTGGTAAGTCATGAGGATAGGATGAAGACTACTTTCACTACAAAGTGGGGTACATTTGCCTACAGAAGGATGCCATTTGGTCTAATCAATGCTGGTGCTACTTTTCAAAGAGCGATGGATGTAACTTTTAAAGATCTAATAGGAAAGTGTATAATCATCTATGTTGATGATCTAACCATCTTCTCTAAAAATAGAGAAGATCATGCTGCTGATTTAGAGAAAGTACTAAAGAAATGTATCTGTTATGGTGTCTCTCTCAACCCAAAGAAATGTGTATTTGGAGTTTCTGAAGGGAAGCTCTTGGGTCACATTATATTAGAGGAGGGAATTTCCATAGATCCTGATTGAGTAGAAGCCATTTTGAAGTTGAAAAGGCCAGGAAGTAAGAAGGAGATGAGATTTTTCTTTGGAAGGATTAATTTTGTCAAGAAATTTATAGAAAGGTTTGCAGAAATTGTCAAACCACTTAATGAAATGATGAAGAAGGATGTGAAAATTGAATGGAGTGAAGAGGCTAAATCTGCTTTCATGTAGATTAAACAATCTATATCTGAGGCACCTATTTTAACAAGCCTAGATTATCTAAAACCCTTTTACATTTATTCTTTTGCTTCTGAACATTCATGTGCAGCTGTTTTAACATAGAGAAGAGAAGAGAATGAGGAGAGGCCTATTGCTTTTATGAGCTCTCCATTTAAGAATGCAGAAGTAAGATATTCATCAATAGAAAAATAGGCTTTTGCATTGGTGTGAGCAGTGAAGAAGTTCAGACACTACATAATCCGAAGTCAAGTGATGGCTATAGTCCCAGATCTAGCTGTCAAGTCCGTCCTAATGCAAAGTGAACTAGGAGAAAGAAGAGGGAAATGGATGGCCATTTTACAAGAATTTGACTTGGAGATTCACCCAATGAAGCTTGTAAGAGGTCAAGGTTTGTCAAAGGCAATGGCTGAAGTGGATAGAAGTATAACTTTCCAACAGTACACTATTCAATCATTCACAAAAGATCCCTGGTATATAGATTTAGTCTTTTTTCTCCTCAATAACAAGTGTCCAGAAGGGATGAATGCTACTCAAAGAAGAGCACTGAGGATGAAAAGTGCTCATTATATGCTTAAAGGAGGATCAATCTATAGGAAGAATTTCCAAGGGATCTACTTGCGTTGTCTGGATCAGCAAGAAGCTAAACATGCTATAAGTGAATTTCATTGTAGGCATGGAACATGACATGGATCTGCTGATGCTTTGGCTCATCAGATTTTAAGGTTGGGTTACTATTGGCCTTATGTGTTTAGGGATGCACATCAACATTGCAAGACTTGTCATGTATGTCAAAATTTTGCATCTAGAGAAAGGAATCCTGCAATGCCCCTACAACCGGTATATGAGGTAAGGCCATTTGCCCAATGGGCACTATATTTTGTAGGTGTGATTAATCCAAATTCTTCTACAGGGCATAAATTCATCTTGACTGTGACAGATTATTGCACACGTTGGATGGAGGCCCTGCCTTGCAAGAATAGCACCACGGAGGTGGTCATTAAGTTTCTGACAGAGAACATCACAACTAGGTTTGGGGTTCCATTTGCTCTAGTATGTGATAACGGCCCTGCTTTTTCCCCTATTGAATTTATTTCATGGGCCTATGAGCATAAGATTGTGTTAAAATATTCTTCCAATTATTACCCTCAGGGGAATGGAGTGGCTGAGTCCACAAATAAGAATTTATTGGAAGTAATAAAAAAGTTATTAGAAAGTAACCCTAGGGACTGACATACCCAACTGAGATTTTCCTTGTGGGAAGATCAAACCAGAATCAAAGTAGCCCTAGGGAATTCACCTTTTAAGTTAGTTTATGGCCAAGATCCAATCTTCCCCATTCATTTACAAATACCTGTTCTGAAATTTATGCAGGAGTTTTATAATAAGGATGATAGGATTGAGGTTAGACTGCTTAACTTATTGAACATGGAAGAACAAAGAGATGCTGCTTTGCAGCAATTCTCTAAACATCAGGTTGTGGTTAAACGTTGGTTTTACAAGAGAGCCAAGGTAAAATCCTTTAGAGTATCAGACCTTGTGCTATTATGGGATAAGGCTAGAGAAAACAAGGGAGATCACCAGAAGCTTGATAGACTTTGGTTAGGTCCCTATCAAATAGTTGAAATCTTAGGCGAGAATGCCTTTCGTTTGAGTACCTTAAGAGGAGAGCCTATTCCATTACCACTTAATGGTCAGTTTCTCAAGCACTATTTTGGTGCATAGACAGTCTGATGTTTTGAAAGAAATGTGCTATATTGTATCATATGTAATTAAGTTGTTGTTTTTAGTTTTTAGTTTTTTTTGTTTCGTTGGGGATTCTTATTTTTCTCATCTCAAGTTAGGGGGTTGTTATTCAAGGTATACTATTGGTACTAGGAGAGAAATTGGTTTAGGTATTCTCATTATAATCATTGAAAAGGATTTCATTCTAAAACTTATGTTTTATGATCATTTTGGTTTGGGTTGGAAAAGTTATTAAGGATAGAAGATGTAAATGTGAATATCTCATGAATTGTGATCAAAGATCTGTCACCAAATTAGAAAAACATCTACATGAGTAATTACCTATTTTTTTTAGAATGAATCTACCTTTGTTTCAAGTGAAAAATCAGATTCCAAGACTATCATGAAATCCATTGTAGTACTCAACCCATATTTTAGATTCATTGAATCTAAGTATTGAGAGATGCATAAAAGAGTTTCCATTAAAAAATAAGGAGAAAGAAAGAAAGAAAAGCAAGCTCAATATCAAGTGGGTAACCAAGTATCTATATCGGGGCTATGGACGCTTATCTGGCAATAGAGCAATGCTTTGAGAGGACTAGAGGTATCTTCGTTGGGGCTATGAACGCTTGTCTGGCAGTGGAGCAATACCCAGGATTTTATTGCACGATAGTTAAAGGACTCAACTTATGTAGCTTGAAACTTCGGTATAGTTGTTCACAAGCAGAGAAAGTACCTACAAAGAATGATGCACAATATAAGCACACACTCCGATTCAGAAATAACTCATGAGCATATAATATCTGAGATTCAAACTCGAGATTATCCTATAAATATCTGATCTCATTCAAGGTAAGGTGTTTATAAGCCAAGTAGTTTTTGGGTGATTAAAATTTTCTTTGGGTATTTTGAAAATGGGTAAACCATTTTCCCAGCCGAGTCGCCATTTGTTATGCCTTGCATAACCACCCCATCTTTTGGAGTCTAGTTTTGCCAGTACTTTGTTTTTCTTTGGTTTCTTTGTTGGAATCGGAACTGGAACTGAATCAGGTTCTGAAAGTTCTTTTGAGGCTTGTTTTTGGTTCTATCCCGACAATCTTTTCTTTGCCTTTGTTTTGGTCTTTAGCAGAAGCGGAGCCAGAGTGGGAATTAGGATGGTTGTTATCAAAATTTGCAAAATCACAATCAGTTCCGATCCCGCCTCCGATATTTTCATTTTTTGCTTAGTCTCAGTCTTTGTGTTTTGTTTTATTAGGTTGGTTTTTTACTTAACTTTTTGTATTTAATTTTGTTTTGTTTTTGGTTGTCAGACGCGGAGCCGGAATGGGAATGGGATTTGGAAATTTTATAAATTTGAGATTCTGATTCCATTTTAGTTCTGCGCCCGCCACTTTTTCTCGTTGACTTTTTGACTGAAGTCGCACTATTGTGAAGTGTTGGTTCACTCTCAGTTCTGACTCCACCTTTATTGCGCTTTAATGCATTAATGACAGTTTGCAGGTGTAGGTAGAAAGTTACATATTTACCTTTATTAAGGGTTAAACCAATCATTATTGTTATTGTTAAAGATCTAAGTCTAGAGCACGAAGGAGTAGTAGCAGAGTTCATTCGATCAAAAAGATTGAAAGAGCAGAGGATTGTTGCGAATGGATCAGTTCAGAAGGTTAGTTGCATTGTTGTGTTCAAGGTAGGTTTCTTATCTTTGTTGCTCTTTGTTTCGTTTGCTGTTGTGTGCTTTGTATATATGTTTTCCCATGCTTTGAATCATGTCATTTTTATCGTTTCATTTAAATAAGTTCATGATTTCTTGGCATGCTGGTTTGAATGGGTCTTTTATATTGTTGGTTGGGTTGTTTCTTTGTTTATGTTTGTTTTTACTGTCGTTTCTTTCTATTTTTAGGGCACCATTGCTTTCACGTCTTAATCGTGATTACATCGTGTTTGTTTTTGGTTTGCAGCAGATTAGATTAGATTAAGGGTTTTAATGGCGTTTGTTAAAATTAGAAATCTACAGTGAGGTAGATTAGAGATTTTACAGTGAGTTAGGGTAGATTAGATTTACTATTTAATTAGGGTTTCGTCGTCTGGTAAAATGGCAAGGTTTAAACCCGTGCCCTAGTTTTATCGGGTTTGTTAAATTAGGGTTTTGTTGGTCTCTGTAATCACTTTAAATGATTAAAAAAATTGATATCCTAAAGTGCAATTGTTCCCCACGGTCATATGAGTGTAGTGTTTTTAAAGCCCCTTTTTGTGTTAAAGCGACCTAGGTTTTAATCATGAAGTTGTGTTGAAAATGAATAAAGTATTTGATGATGTCGTGATTAACATAGGCGGAGGCAGGATTGGAACTGATTATGGACCTAAGAGTTTTGTTTTACAAAAGTCATCGATTCCATTTCTATCCGATTTCCAATTCTGAGTTCTAAAAGGTTTCCTTGAAATATATGATAGCATAGGCGGAGGTGGGATCAGAATCGATCTTGAACTTAAGAATTAGTTTTACAAAGGTTATCGATTCCATTCTCATCCCGTTTTCGGCTCCACGTATAATGGGAAAGTCTGTCTTCAAAGTAATGATAACCTAATCAGAGGAGGAGGCAGAATGGAAATAGAATATGGAAAAAATAAAAATTTGAAGAAAACCAAATCCGTTTTTCATTCCGATCCCGATTTTGATAACCTCCCCGACTCCAACTCCGAGCTCGTTTGTTATCTCAGAGTCCACCAGTGTTGTAAAAGAGATTGTTTTGAGCTTTTGTCTGGTTTCGACTCTGATGTATGTGTAACAGGTATGTTTTAAAAGCATGTTTTATGATGATATCTAAAGATCTAATTAGAGGTTTTCTTGCAGAAGAATTGAGAGATGTCAGGAACATCAGGAGAGGCTGCAAAAAGGAATCAACCGACTGGAACATCAAAGACAGCACCAAAAATAAAGAAGGTGAAACCAGAACAACTGCCTTATACATTGAGGTATGATCATAGGAATCCGGTGGTGAAAGTGAGCAAGGTGGAATCAGACTAGTTAGATATCACGGATACTAATCTGGGCCAGTACAACTTTGGAGAATTACATGAAGAGACCTTTGCAGAATGAGCAAACTTGACAAGGAGAACACAAAGGATTGTTGACTCCGGTCTTGCATATATCACTATGTTTCCTTTATCAGTCTAGTGTCCAGAGTTAATATTGATAGTAGCCAGTACTTACAATCTTGCTACAAGATTATGCATGGATTCACAAAATAATGTGATTATAGATCTTACTCTGCAAATGTTCCAAAGTATATTTAATGTTCTTGATCCCAAGAACTTGGTGCAGCTAACTGAAGCAAAGGCATTGGAGAAATATAGCAAGCATAAAGACTCCAATAAGTCTCACTTAAACAAAAAATGGTTAAGCATAGAGAAGAAATCTTTAAGTAAGCTTGTAGACCAGCCAAAGAGGGAAGATTTTAAGAAGGAGATATCTGACTTGATATTAATGTTGTCCAGAGTGTTTGGGAAGAGGGATACCTTCCACTTCAAGGAATGGATGTTTCATTTCATTCAAGTAATATTTTAGGGTGATTAGCAGTTTGATTGGTCAATGATTGTTTCTGATGCCATACATGATCAACTCACAAGGGTTAGATAGACTAAATCTTTCTTCATGACTACTTATGTGGTTTATGTTGTAGCCAGATTGGGGATTTTCCTAGGATTAAATCGAGTAGGTATAATAGGAGCCTTGGATGGGGAAAAGAAGGTATGGGAACATTATGATCAGTTATCTCTTCAAGTTGCTGAGACTCATTTCAGAAGAGTCAATGATGTATTTTTATATGTGGTCATCAATCGGTTGAGTGGAGATGTAGGATACAGGTTAAGTCAAGAAGCTATGGCTTTTATTACTGAATGGGGAAGTTGGTACATCCAATACCCAAAATTTACATACTTCAGGTTGTTTGGTTTTGAAGGCCATCCACATTTACTTCCAAGATGTTGCAGTAACAGAATGGTGCTAATGGAATTTGTGTACCAATCCATTGGAGTTAATGCTAGGTTTGGGATCAAGCACAAGACTGGATGCTATAAATTTCCCATGAAATTGGGTGAATATGGATGTCAACACTTGAAGGGTGCAAAGGTAGCTTGTAATGAGTTGATACAATTGAAATTGGGATTGTATACAGCTCGTAAGTCTTTTGATCCAAGGAAGAAAATGTATGCCTTATTACCTTTAGTGTTCACTAGACATTTTAATTTTTTAGAGGACTTTTAGTGTGATTACCAGGATGAATATGACTTGAGGAAGAACTATGAAAGATTATCGGTTGCACTTATCGTAGAGTTAGGTGTTAAAGAAAATATTCCTGACACATTAGTGGATGATGGAATTGTATTGGATCCCTCATATGAAGCCTTGAACATTGGCACCAAAAGCTTAGATCCAATAGACTGGAATGAGGAAGAAACAATTGATATTAAAAAAATTGGAAGAGCAGTTTTGGATAGAAGTGTGCAATGGTTGATGATGAAAGCTTGAGCTCCTCAAGGACTAGTCCTTAAGAAGGGTAAAGGATACAAGAGAATTAAAAGAAAGACACCTTCCAAGGAGCCATTAGAATTCTTTCCTCTAGATGTTGAAGAAATAGAACTTGAGGTGGTCGATGAAGAAGAAGAGGCACCAGAGGGAGATGTTCCAATAGGGTCTGCTGCTTCTATGCCCACATTGGGTGAGTCATCCACACAAGCCCCACTTACAAGAAAGAAAAGTAAAGAGGTTCACGAAGGAGTACTTCATGCCATGGCTGAAGCTACTAAAGGAAAAGAAGTGGAAGAAGAATTTGTAGAAGTTGAGACAGATTCAGATGAGACTCTATGAGAAACAGATTTTCAAGAAAACATGCCTCTAGGGCATACTATTGAGTAGATTCTAATGCAAGAAGAACAATGGAAACTATTTGAAGAGGCTACAAGAGATTCTAATGCAAGGGCTGTGGCGGAGAAGCAAAAGGAAATGGATGCTAAGGTGCAAGCTGATGTTCTACTTCAATAGCAGCAATTAAAAGCAAAACAAATTGAAACAAGGGCAACAACTAATGAAGTAGAGGAGCAAATGAGGCAACTAGAGAATGAGCTCAAGGTCAAAGCAAAAAATGAAAATTTAGAATTGATACAGAAGATCCATGATCTTGAGGAGGAGAAAGCAAGAAACTGGAGGGAAAAGGAAATCCTGGTTGCTTAACTGAAACTTGCAGAGGAAGCTCGACGGAAAGAGGAAGAAGCTAAAGGTCTAAGAAAGGAAAGAGATGTTGAAGAGCTAATAAGGAAACAACAAGTTGAAGAAGAAAGGGAAAAGGTAGAGAAGCTCAAGGCCTTACAAATAGAAAGGATAGAAAAGGAAGAATCAAAAAAGATAAGGAAAGAAAAAGAGGCTGAAGAGCTAATTAGGAAGCAACAAGATGAAGAAGCAGAGGTTGAAAAACTTAAAGCTTTGGAGGTAGAATGGTTAGAAAGGGAAAAGGTAGAAAGAGAGGCCTTAGAAAAAGAGAAATTAGAAAAGGAAAGGTTAGAGAAGGAAAAAATGGAGAAGGATTAGTTGGAGGAAGAAAGATTGAGAAAAGAAGAAGAAGACAAGAAAATGCAAGAACAAAGAGATAGAGAAGAGACTGAGAAGTTAGTGCAGATGCATGTGCTACAGGAGCAACCAGAGAAAGCAAAGGTTGATTCTCAACCTGAGGTAAATGTTCAGCCACCCTCTACAATTGCTTCTTCCTCTTCCATGATGATGACTACTCCCAGTGCTCCTATATGGTTGAAGTTATACCTACAGAAGAGAGCTAGAACACATCCTCAACCTCTTAATTGGGAGGACATGATGAAGGGAATTGAACAAGAAAGGCCTAAGAAGAAGGCTAAAATATTACATTCTACTAGACTCACAGATAAGGGGGAGATAGTTGTTGAATGTGCCATGCCTATGACTAAAAAGGAGGTAGGGGATATGCAGCTAATGGACTATCAATTGAGTACGGTTAATTTGGAAAGACCCACTAGGAATCAACAAATGAATCTGATTGATGTGGTGGCTTCAACAAATAAATCAAGAATGATGAAGGATAAACAAAAGAAAGATGAGCTTAAGGCTCAATTGGATCAGTTACATTCATTCTTGAAGAGTGTCTCCTCTCCAAGGTCACAACAAGTTGCAGCTATTGAGAGTCCTATTTTGCTAAGCAAAAAGGAGGTTGATGATTTGGTGCAGGTTAGAGGAAAGTCGGAGATGGTAGACAAGTGGATAGATAAATTGAACCAAGAGGTAGGATAGATTTTAGTGAAAAGATTTGAAGCCTACAAGGATACTGAAGGGGTGATTAAAGAGATGTATCAATATATTGAGGCATCAGAAAAACAAGAAGAAGAGTATAAGGGGTATGGTGAAAAGTTAGAAAAGATAAATACATTGCGTCTAACAACTCTTCTAGAACAGTCTATACTTGAAGATGATAACAAAGACTTTGTAGAGAAGACTTCTCGCATACTCAAGTTTAGGACTGGGTTTTTGAGCAAGCATAAGGATGAGATTCAGGAAGTTGTAAATAATTTAACTGAGCAATTGGAAGAATTAGAAGTAGCTATTGCTATTATTGTAGATATAAATGCATTTACAAAAGAGGGCATGCCTTTTAATCAAATAAAGGAAAAGTGGGATGAACGATTCCAAGGACTTATGCAAAAGGGAGATGATGGCGGAGAGTTGATGTTAGATCAACTTGTAGAGGTCAAAGTGGAGATAAAAGCTACAGGGAGAGAATTGATAAAGGTGAAAAGTATGAAGGAGTTTGCTACAGCTGAGCTGGATTCGATTAAATTTGAAGATGACTAGATTGATGGGCCAGAGATGGAGACTCTACAACAAGTGTTCACTAGTTACGATGAGTTCCTAGCAGATCCAGCTTTGCATGCATGAATCCTTACATGCATGATGTTCTCCTTCTTTGTATGTTGCATGCATACAACACTAATATATTTTTGAGCGCATGACTTTCTTTTCTCTTCTATCTTCTATTTTTAGTTAAGACTAAAAGTCTAATGTAAGAACTCAAGGTCAAGTTGATCTGAGTTTCCAAAAGAGTCTAAATTCCTAAAAAGGTGGAAAGCCTAAAATAGAAGTGAGGTTCAAACTTTTTGTATATCTATAAATACCAGATGGGTATCATATTGTAAAGGTCGGCTAATTGAGATCTAGATTGGCTTACCTAATGGTAAGAGATAGAATTTTGTAGAATTTTTGCAGAGATACATTGTACTTAATCTTTTATAGTTAATAGAATTTATAGGTTAACGCAATATGGAGTTTTTAGCATTGAGTTGTTTTGTTTGATAAGGTTAGTAAGTTATGATCTATCTATATGCAGTGATTGTGCTGAACCTAATATTTTCTTGAATGATGAAAGTCATTTGAAGGAATCAGATTTAAGGATCATCTTATTAGATTGTCATTGAGTTGAAGTTATTAAAAAGTTTGTTGATCTATAATTTTGATGATGAATGAATGTGTGTTGTTTTGAAATCCTTGAAATATTTTTGAAGAGTAATTGAAAAGTTAATTAAGCACCTAAAATGTATGCAATGGTATAGATTATGCTACAGACTGTATCATCTTATGGTTTTTATGATCTGTTAGGAAACATTCATCGTTGAAGGTATATGTCCAAATACTAGATAAATTCGGTTCATACTTACTAGTTTACCCCTTTGTTCTATCTTTTTCTTTTATTTAAAACCCATTGATTTATAGGGACTATTTCGATAAAAGAGTCATAGCTTGAATCCTTTATTACCAGCATAGGCCCCTTGAATATTATAGTTGCATGAATCAATTGAGTGACATTAGACAGTTGAGAACCAACTACCAGGACCTTGGGAGTTAGGCTACTACATGTTGTCTTTCTTTTTTAGGAGAAATAGAGTAGAAATATTTTGTTTTAATGTTGTTTGTGTCATTTTAACCATCAACACTACCACATTAGCGTCCATACTGATTGTACTTTTGTTGACATCATTATATTGACTAGTCAACCCTTTTGACTAAAAATTTGACGTGGTGTAACTTTGGCATATAGACTCCATTTTCGATGAAAAGAACAACGCCAGAATCATCATGATGAGCTCTTTGATATGATGCTATGTTTGACCTTTTTTGAGATGATCAAAATTTTCACCTTTTTGACTGGCCTATGTACCCGGTTTGATCCCAACTTTGATTAGACATAACTTGAGTGTATGAACTCCTATTTTTCCCATTCAAGTTATGTTGTGCTATGTTTTTTGAGCACTTCAACATGGTGTAGAATTCTTGAGCATATGAGAAACTTTAATTTTTGACAACAAGTATCCACCTAGATCAGTCCTCCCCACTAGAGAGATTTTGGACCTCCAAAAGTTACATTTATTCATAATTTAAGTGAGGGCATGGCATCCCCACTTGTCTTATATCATCTATCCATTTTTATACTTGGCTCAACACCATAATCAAGACTACAATAACATTTTTGAACACATACATCATTCTATTACCTCCATAAGCATCTACATCAACTGTTACAACCATTAACCAATAAACACTAACTAATATCAAGCTGAATAACAATGCAGATACAAAGGCGAATGAATCAATAATGTCTATCTTTCACAACAAGAACATTTTTACCCAAGGGAATCTCCAAATTCCCAACCAAAAGTTGCCAACTTGGATCATCAATGCATTTATTTACTGCTTCCTCATGTTGTATTGTTGGTGTATCCTACAAAATTCGATTATCCTTGATTACCTCAAGTTCATGTCTAGAACTACCTAAATTAATAGACATAAGAGAAAAATATTTACTTGCATTAATCACCCTTTTCAATTGCCCTATGTTTGCAAAAGATCTATTAGTCTTGATTTGAGAATGTACAATATACCTGATACCATCTTTAAACAAGTGACAATGATTAAATTCCTTATAGAAAATAGCCTTTTGATCATATAAATATGGGCTACCTAGCACTATCCCATAGATATCTAGTGGAACCACATCAAAATGCACCTCATCAACATACTTACTTGTGATTGTAAACCTTAAAACACATTTCCTTGTTACTTGCAAATCATTATTTTCACAAACCCAACCTAGTGGATAAGGTTTCTTATGCTATGTAGTTTTCAATCCCAATTTCCTTACAACATCTTCAAAAATTAAGTTAACTTGAGATCCATTATCTATGAGTGCATCAATTTTAGTATACTTAGCAACAACCCTTATGTGAAAAAGCTCATTTCTTTTCTTATCTTCAGGGACATCATAGACTTGAGAAGTAGAAGCACAACTAGCAAAAAAAACATTAGAAGCCTTACCTTTTATTCCCATTGTTGTTATCTTAGTTTCATCTTTAGACTCTGAACCTATTGGGGATAAGGAGTCCGGTATGTCATCAAGATAGGCATCTAAGACAAAAGTGCCTTAGTGATTTCAATTCAAAATCACATCGAAGACACAAACAACTGTACCATAAAGTGGAAGTAGGCACATAGTATCTCCCATTGATCCTACTGAGGAAAGTAAATGCATAACAATCACAGATTCAATACAAACAAATAACCATGAAAGACAAAAAAGATGACACATAGATATACATGGGGAAAACCCTTTCGGGTAAAAAACCCCACACTCCAAAATAACGAGCCATTGTATTATTCAGCAACAAAAAAATAGTTACAATACAATCTCAGGCTCATAGCCTATATAAGAGTCACATCTTGTTCATCTAGAGAATAGCAGGCAACACAAAACCAGAACCTTCACACTATTCCAACACCTTCACAACACATAGTGTAGATTCCCTTCAGCTCCTCAGAAAAGATTGTCTTAGCCAGCCTCTCAGCCAGCTCGGCCTCAAGCCTCATAGGTTCACATCATTTAGATCCAAGAGACATAGTGTTCGTAGTTTCAATGCCTTAGCATACTGCTCGAACACACTTCACACCTCTCTTTGTCCACACTCATCCTGTCAACCATCACCTTTTGGTTTACATAAATTAATGTATATCTTTGACCAAGCCATACATTGCATTCAATGATCCAACCAATCACTGACCCTTAGGTTCATGCATCGAACAACCAAGCACACATCCGATCTGCACAGATTGCATTGAGCCAGCCAGGCAATAAATCCATCACCTTAATCGGGTTCAATTTCTACGGCCTGCAATAACTGTCATTATGACTTTGTTCTTCGGTCAATCAAATGCTTCCAACCTACCACATGTCGTCTTCACATTCACACATCGCTCTGACAGAATCGGTCCAGCCTGGTCAAGCTCGATCAACCAAGCTCCGAGCTCATCTGAGCACTTACTGTGTTACCGCCGAGCCCACATGACCTAGCCATGGTACAATGATGAGCTTGCTCGAGCTCACCCTGCCATCAACCTCACTACCACTACCCCAACCAACTCACCTCGCAGTATGGCAGTAAGCCATCCAGGCTCGCACCTTGAATCCACCGCACTACCGTACCCCTATATGAGTCATTTCACGGTATGGTGGTGAGCTCGCCTGAGCTCACCCAACCATCTACCTCGCTACCACTGCCCTGTCCATCTTGCCTCGCGGTATGGAGGTGAGCTCGCCCGAGCTCACCCAAGTCATCACCAAGCCTAGATATAGACTACACCGTGCTACCACCATGCTCGTTTGGCCACCCCACAGTATAGTGGTAACTTCTTGCACTGAACGCCATCTCCACCATGCTACTGCTGACCTTCCCGAGCCTCCCTGCAGTGTGGTGGTAACCGTCAGGCCAACCGCTGGTGGTCACACCGTGGCCACTACGGTGAGAGGACCCACCACCTATGGTATGGCGGTAACCGCCGAGACCACCACTAGCGGTCTCACCATGGACACCATGGTGACTGGAACCACCGCCAATGGCATGGTGGTAATCGCTAGGCCAAGTCGTTGGAAGACTTACTGCGTTACCATGGTGAGTGAACTCACCGCATGTGGTAAGACGGTAACCACCAGATAGACACCGCGAAGACCAAGCCAGACCACCATGGTAAAGGCTAGAACATGAAGGAAAATGCCAAGTCTGAAGGGAACAATCCAGAACATTGAGGCATACTTTCCCAATAATCTACCACTTGCCGAAGACTTTCAAGCTTCCTCCAAACACCCGAACAAGGACCAAAACCATGCTTCCACGCTCCAACCAAGACCCCTGCAATGACATCAAAAATGTCCACCATCTCAGGAAACAACTCTAAACATAGGAACACACCAAGGTGAAAAAGCACCAGTCTCAGGAATGCAAACATCTGATCCTTTAGGTAGAAAGGGCACTAAAACAGTAGCAACAAACGAAGCACAACGCGAACACAAAAAACCATTCTCTAGAACAAGAAATTAACCAGCTAGAACAACAATCATAAAATTGACTGCCCTCATCCAACTGATCAAACCCACATGATTGAAAACCAGCACCCACAACTCATGCTGAATCATCCAGCCACCCATACCTCAAAGGTATGACCATCAATGAACTCATGCCATCACACAACCAACCCATCAAACATAAAAATAAGCACCATGTGCCAACCAGTCAAAAGACTAAACATGTCTAGGTACTCCTATTGCAAGGGTACTATCTAGATGAATGCAAATAAAGCACCATCACAAGTGATATAGGCATACCAAGTCCACCAAACCTCTGCACAAAGAAATGTAACCATGTAGTTCCAAGGAAAATCCACACTGATCTGCACCACCTACAACCACTTGCTGCAAGAAACATTTTTTTTTTCAACTGTCTTCCACAGTTCTTCCAAGATCCTCCATATCTGACTGAAGAAAGAAGCATAGGAACCTTCATGTCATCACCCAAGTGACAACACATGACCACAAACTATGACCAACTTGGCTCCACACAAGCATCTCACATCTAAAGTCAAAAGAACATTCAAGAAGAACAAGACCAGATTAGAGAGAAACTGCAAATCAAAACATGTAGAATCCTTCTACATACACTTCTAAATGCCAGTTGTGTCAAGAAAGATCTTCTTCAAATCCCAAGGGAAAATACTTAACAACATCCAACAAATGTAAGCACCTCAAAAAAGATCAGACTAACCCATACACCATCTCCTGTCAGTCCTCAAAAGCACAAGGAGATACACAATGCTATCCATCTTCCATTATGAATCCTCCAGAATCTTAAAACAACAACTCAAGATTCATACCAATGAAATATAAAGAATAACACACTTGAAAAGTATAATGGGAAAATACCTTTCATGGGAACACTACCAAGTAAACCGAGGAGAAAAAAAAGAACATGCTCCTCCAAGATATACAAGTCACCGTGACTTACCCAAGATCATTCTCCTTCAAGGTCTTTGTTGAATTCGCATTCAACCAAGGTGTAGGCTTCTCGAACTTTCATCTGTAACAACAACATTCTCATAAGAATTCCAGCCTCACCTTATTCTCCATGCATCCATGAGTATCAACAACCTATCATGTCATGCTGACTCCAATCTGCAATACTGCAGCAACCATGAAGTTCACCAACATGTGACCAATGCACTCAAAACATAAAGAAACCCCAGACCACCATCAAAGCTCCACAACGTAGGAACAAGAAGTTATCATGACACCATGATCTACACATCCCCCTTCGGAGATACCATGCTTCAAGTGAACAAGCTATGGTCTCAAGAGCAAAGCAAAATGCCAAAACTCTAAGAAAGAGTAACCATGACATAAAGCAAACAACTCTAAACCAAAACCAACATCACCTGTCAAACACCACCAGAAACTCGGCCAAAACTAACAATGTCTTCCATGGCTCCAAGATGCTACACACCTTCAAATAGTGAACATGTAGATGCAAAAGAAACATAGCAACTGCAACACCAAAGAAAGACACTAGTCATTGCTAAAACTCCCACTGCAATGTGACACCGAGCTTTCCAAGTACCATGACTGAACACACCATCACTGTCAAAAGCTTACACTAACCAGTGTAACAGGATCTTCATGAAAACGTGACCCACATGCTATAGGTTCCCATCACTGACTATTCAGGTACTCCAACGCCATCCATCCTCTCATCTCAAAATAGCTACGCCAATGCACAAGTGACCACATACAAGGTCAACTAATAGATCTACAACAACATAGAAGCAATCATGTGGATATAGACAGTCCAATCTTAAGTTGTCTCATATTAGTCAATAGGTAGCTAATCTATCAACCACACAACTCAGAGATCCACTTCAAATGACAACCCTGCAAATCTATCATCAAACTGGCAAATTGCAAATTGAGATCTCAAAGAAAAAAACCATGTAGACAACCATGACTCAAACACCAGATCAAAGACTAGATCTGATTTGCCAATCATGTCCGCAACTCAAGCACCATAGTCCAAGCAACTATTAAGAAAACACACCACAAGAATGTTGAATGAGTAAAACACATACCAAAACTCTCATACAGAGAAGACATCACACCTCCTCTTAGACATGTCAAGCTGCAACTATCTCATCCAGTCACACCCCAAAAAGCCAGGATCTAGAAAATAGTAGACAACAGCTCCACACAAAGCAAGTTTTCCTTGACCATGTAAAACCTGCAAAACCACAATGTTTATAAAACACCCACGCATTTCCATCTTCATTTCTCATCTAGACGACTCAGGAGTCTACACACAACCATCACAGTTAACTAGAACAATGAAAAGAAACATGAAAATGCATGATAGAATTTTTAGAAAAATCTACACAAAACCTCCAGAGCCAAGGACATGGATTTGAAACAATGCAAGTGCAAGACACATGCACACATAAACAATAGGTCCATTTAAGACCAGTTCCAACACCACATTCATGCATAAGAAAAAGGGAGAACTAGGCTATCCATAAGTTGCAAACCAACAAGGTCACTTCATAGCCTCCATGCGATCAGAGCACCAGAGAAACTGCCTTCAGTGCTAAGTCAAAAACACCCAGCACAAGCACAACTCTCCATAGGTGATCAGCCACACAAGCAAGTCCATACCACAAGGGAGCCTCTCACATAGACACCTAGTATGAACACTATGCTTCACTGCAACTTAGCCATGAACACATCTCATGCCCTTTGCATCAGGAACATTTGTTGTGAGCTAGGAGCCTCAAACCACATTGCCACAATATGATCAACTCCAAGGAACTCTTGTGTCTTTCAAAAATGTGTGTTGAATCAAAGAAGCAACTTCCACTCATTGAAGGATCAATCACCAACCAATTCCTCCAGATTTCCTCAAGCTTTCCAGGATAAGAAATCATCATAGGAGAAATACCCAGAACTACAACAACCAGGAGAAGACTTTGATACCATTGGTTGGTATCACCAAGCCTCGACCTCCTTCAACTAGCTCTTATACAACTTGTTGGTATCAAGAGCAACAAGCTACTAGCTCTGATACCACTTGTTGGGGATAAGGATTCTGATCTATCATCAAGATAGGCATCTAAGACAATAGTGCTTTAGTGATTTCAATTCAAAATCACATCAAAGACACAAACAACTGTACCATAAAGCAAAAGTAGACACAAACTATCCCCCATTGATCCTACTGAGGAAAGTAAATGCATAACAATCATAGATTCAACACAAACAAATAACCATGAAAGACAAGAAAGATGACACATAGATATACGTGGGGAAAACCCTTTTAGATAAAAAACCCCACACTCCAAAAGATCGAGCCATTGTATTATTCAGCAACAGAAAAATAGCTACAATACAATCTCAGGCTCATAGCCTATACAGGAGTCACATCTTGTTCATTTGAAGAATAGTAGGCAACACAAAACTAGAACCTTCACACTGTTCCAACACCTTCACAACACATAGTGTAGATTCCCTTCAGCTCCTCAGAAAAGACTATCTCAGCTAGCCTCTTGGCTAGCCCAGCCTCAAGCCTCACAGGTTCACATTGTTCAGATCCAAGAGACTGAGTGTTCGTAGTTTCAATGCCTTATCATACTGCTCGAACACACTTCACACCTCTCTCTATCCACACTCATCCTGTCAATCGTCACCTTTTAGTTTACATAAATTAATATATATCTCTAACCAAGCCATACATCACATTCAATGATCCAACCAATCGTTGACCCTCAGGTTCATGCATTGAAATGCATCCAATCTGCACAGATTGCATTGAGCCACCCAGGCAATAAATCCATCACCTTAATTAGGTTCAATTTCTAGGGCCTGCAATAACTGTCATTACCACTTTGGTCTTCGGTCAATCAGATGCTGCCAACCTACCATGTGTCACCTTCACATTCATAGATCGCTCTAATAGAATCAGTCCAGCTCGGTCAAGCTCAGTCCAGCTCGATCAATCGAGCTCTGAGCTCATTCGATCACTTTCCGCGTTATCGCCAAGCCCACATGACCCAACCGTGGTACAACGGTGAGCTCACCCGAGCTCACCCTGCTATCAATCTCGCTACCGTTGCCCCAATCAACTCACCTCATGGTATGGCGGTAAGCCATCCGGGCTCGCACCCTAACTCCACCACACTACCGCATCCCTATCTAAGTTGCCTCACGGTATGGTGGTGAGCTTGCCTGAGCTCACCCAACCATCTACCTCGCTACCGCTGCCCTGTCCATCTCACCTCACGGTATGGAGGTGAGCTCGCCCGAGCTCACCCAAGTCATCACCGAGCCCAGACACAGACTACACCACGCTACCGCTGAGCTCGTTTGGCCACCCCGCGGTAAGGCAGTAACTACCTGCGCTGACTACCATCTCCATCATGCTACCAATGACCTTCCCAAGCCCCCCTGCGGTGTGGCGGTAACCGCCAGGCCAACCGCTGGCGGTCTCACCATGGCCACCACAATGAGAGGACCCACCACCCATGGTATGGCGGTAACCACTGAGACCACCGCTAGTGGTCTCATCATGGACATTATGGTGAGTGGAACCCCCACTTGTGGTATGGCGATAACTGCCAAGCCAAGCCGCTAGCAGCCTTACCAGGTTAGTGTGGTGAGTAAAATCATCGCGTGCGGTAAGGTGTTAAGCACTAGACAGACACTGCCAAGACCAAGCTAGACCGCCGTAGTAAAGGCTAGAACATGAAGGAAAACACCAAGTCTGAAGGGAACAAGCCAAAACATTGAGGCATAATTTCCCAATAGAACCAGCATCCATAACAACATTTGCAGACTCCTTACCTTTCTATTTACGAACCCATTTAGGCTTCAATTCTAGATGCAACTGCTAGCAATGACCTTCATCATGACCTTTCTTGTCACAATTAGAGCATGTGAGCTTATCATCCTTCTTCTTAATGGTAGTTGTCTTCTTTCCCTTTCCTGTATCTTTAGATTCAAATGGATTCTTTTCAACAATTTCATCAATAGGATTCTTTCCCATTGAATCTAGGTGAGTGGATTGGACACATACTTCATCTAGATTACAAGGATTTAGATGGATCCAAGTGGATCTCGGAACCCTAAAAATTTAACTATTCCAATTTCCCTTTTAATCAACACCAGGGCGAGGAGCTCAATGACATGAACCCAATGCAACTTGAATGGAGTCAAAAGGATTATGTATGCTAAAGTTATGTGTAGTCAAAGGTTTGGTCAAATAGGGTACCAGAATAGACAAAAGGGAAAAAATTGATCATTGCAAAAATTTCCAAAAATGATGATGCCAGTAGGGTGACATGTCTACACAGTCAACAACCATACAAATGAAGTGGACCAATCCTAGCATGACACATGGCCATCGTGCAGGTGACATGGCAGGTATAGTTGGATCAGTCCAATAATATCTTGACATGTGGCACATTGTCGATAAATAATATGATGCAACGTGGTCCTGTTATAGCATGCCACATGGCAATTGATCAATAGGTTTGTCAGTTTAACTAAAAAAAAGATGAGATGGGGAATCAAATCCCCCACATCTCATCTCTTATCCGCACGCTTAACCACTATACCGCACGATCCTCACTTTACCCAATTTGGTCGATAGTTCATTTTGTTATTTACCCATTTTGAATTGACTATTAAAAGTTGAGTGGTGGGGGTTGAACCCCCAACTAGCTATCCCCTAAAATCTCAGGCCACCGTTGCACCACGCATGGTGTTTGAAACAAATATGTGGTGCATTTTATTTAAACATTTAAAACTGAATCCCCTTTAATTTTTAACAAACCTCTATATTTTAAACAATCCATCTCCTAGATATTGTAATAGCCCAACTTAAGGGTCTCAAAAATATATTAAATGATATGTAAAAGGTTCAAGAGGGTATTTAAGGGGATTATTAAGGATTTTGGAGATATAATCCTTATTTTGTGGTGTAGTCATGGTAGGAGGGTCCTCAAAGAGAACAGTCTAGATCATGTAGCAAGAGTTATACAATAGAATCCATACAAATTATTGAGGCAAATGTAGATTCAAACATTCCTATTATCAAAAATATCAGTTACAATCATCTAACAACATCCGGGTTTATAGATTGGGCTCACAGGCCCGATACAACATGCTTGAATTACAGTATTCCTATATGCTCCTTCATATGAGCCAAAATCTTACAGACCGAAACCAATATTCATTTTGATTCTACTTTATTCTTATTTCCTAATGATCTATTACAATGATTTATATCACATCCAAGATCTAGGATCATCTGCATTGGCCAAAGATCATTACAATCTCTGATGAAGGAAACGTAACGTGCATGAAATAGGTCGGCCTTAAATTTGAATTTCTCCTTGGCAGGTGCATAAGATGAAGTGAGGACCTAAAATTAAGGTCGAGGACACTCCACGAGATAATTTGAAACACCTCGCAAGGATCCGCAAGCTATGAGAAGGATCCACAAGAGATCAAATTAGTCATTAGGCTTGAAACTGCTTCAGTGCTTTGTTCTAGAAACTGTCACTTAATCTGAAAGTGATAACTTGTAGGAAAAAGATCCAATCATGCTGACATCTTGGAATAAGGAAAGTGAACATGTCCACAATGAAAACATAGATCCACAAAGTCTAGTGAGAAAATATGATAAAATACCGGATCTACCAACTCGAACTGGACAACAAATGAACAAGAACAAAACTGAATGAAAATATTTTTGGTTCATGCAGGATTGCAAAGAACCAAGGATTCTCTTGCATCAGACATCCAAGGTTATTTTAAAAGCGAGTCCCTCACTTTTTTGGGGCTAAAGTAAAACCAATACGGTCTACCTCAGCCAGAGAAATCCAAGAAGAATCCTCCACTGGTCTGCCTTTCCACTTCACAAGATATTCTTTGTACTGTCTTCCATGCGTTTTCCTCCCATCTCAGATATCCAAAACCTCTTCTATCTCATCTGATTGTTGTTTAGGAAACTGTTTCTCCAATTTTTTATTTATTGTCTTCACTGAATTCTACTTCATGGTACTGATGTAGATCTGCAATGTTCAATATAGGTGATATACCCATGCCATTCGGTAACTCTACTTCATATGCATTTCCTGAATCAAATTTCTTCAAAATCTTACAGGGTCCAAACTTCCTCATCTTGAGCTTATTGTATGTGCCAACTGGAAACCTTTCCTTCCTCAAATACACCATCACTTCATCTCCAACTTCGAACGCCTTATGTCTCCTCTTTTCATCTACTCACTCCTTATACTTCTTGTTCATATCCTCTAATTGCTGCTTTACTTGAGTATGCATTTTCTTCATATGTTCTACAAATTACTCTACCTTTGCACTCCTTTTATATTCATTAGTGATGTCTCACAACTTTGATATACCTCTAGGATGAACTCTAGTAATAATGGTGTCTTTTCGGTACTCCTGTTCACTAAATTATTGTAAGAAAACTTTGCTTGTGCAATGACTAAATCCTAATTTCCGGTCTTCTCTCCAACCAAACATCTCAGCGAATTCCCCAAACTCCTATTTACTACCTCTATCTATCCATCAGTTTATGGGTGAAAAGTAGTGTTGAACTTTAAATCTGTATTTAAATTCTTCCAAAGTGTCCTCAAAAAGTAACCAACAAACTTTGTATCTTTGTTTGAAATAGTACTCCTAGGTAATCCCTGCAATTTGACTACTTAGTTGAAAAAAAAGTTTGCTTCATGTACTACATCTTTTGTCTTCTTACAAGGTATAAAGTGTGCCATTGTAGAAAATTTATCCACCACCACAAATATAGAATCATTACCTCTCTATGTCTTCGACAAACCAAGTATGAAATTCATGCTGATATCCTCCCAAAGTCTCTCTGGAACTGTCAAAGGATTATATAATCCAATGTTTTGACTACTCCCTTTTGTAATTTGACAAACTCTACAACTTTGCACAAATTTCCTAACATCCTTATGAATATGTGGCCAAAATTAATTATTTCTTACCAATGCTACTATTTTATCAATTCCAAACTGTTCTGCCAATCCTCCACTATGTTTTTCTTTCACCAAGCTATCCCTCATTGAACTTTGAGGTAAACACAACTAATTCCCCCTAAAAAAATATATCCTCTTGAATGAAATAATCCAACCATTGACTCCTATCCTCCAAGACTGGTTCTTTACAATCTCTCCAAGGTTCTACAAAATTCAAGTCTTCCTAATACAAGTTCTTCAATTCATCAAATCCTAATACCTCTACTCTCATCTCTACCTGTAAATTCATTTTCCTACTCAAAGCATCAATGACTCTATTTGACTTTCCACTCTTATGTTTCAAAACAAAACTATAACTCTACAAGAATTTCACCCATCTCATGTGTCTTTGATTCAACTTACCTTGACTGTTCAAATATTGCAATGCTTGATGATCTGTATACAACACAAAATACTTAGGCAACAAGTAATGTATCCACTTCTTCAAGGATTGAACTATGGCATAAAACTCCTGATCATACACTGAATACCTTTTCCTAGCATCATTCAATTTCTCACTGAAATAAGCTATTGGTCTTCCTTCTTGACTTAATACAGCTCCAATTGCATTTCCACTTGCATCACAGTCTACCTGAAATACCTTACTAAAGTTTGGTAAAGCCAACACAAGTTGCTCAGTAACCTTCTATTTCAACAACTCAAAACTCTGGTCTACTCCAGATGTCCACCTAAATTATTTCTTATCTCCTCTCATTATTTATGTCATAGGACTAAAAATAGAATTGAAATTCCTAATGAACTTCCAGTAGAAACTAGAAAATCCATGAAATGATCTTACCTCTCCAACAATTTTTAGTGTAGGCCATTCAACAATTTCTCTTACCTTCTCAGGATCCATCTCCAATCCATTCACAAATATCACAAATCCCAAATATACCAATTCTTCCTTCATGAAAGTAAACTTCTTAATGTTTATGAGAAATTTCTATTCTCTCAACCTCTACAAAACTTGTCTTATATGCAACAACTGTTCTTTTCTATTCTTACTAAAAATCAAGATGTCAACCAGATAGACAATCACAAACTTACCCAAGAATTTATTCAATACCTCATTCATCAGCCTCATGAAAGTACTCAATGCATTTGTTAGTCCAAAATGCATCACCAACCATTCATATAATCCTTCATTTGTCTTGAATGCTATCTTCCACTCATCCCCTTCTTTGATTTTGATATGATGATATCCACTCTTCAAATATATCTTTGAAAATTATTTAGCTCCACTCAAACAATCCATAATTTCATCCATCTAGGGCAAAGGAAACCTGTACTTCACTATGATTTTGTTTATGGCCCTATAGTCTATACACATCCTCCATTCTCCATCCTTCTTAGGTGCTAGCACAATAGGTACTACACAAGGACTTAAGATTTATTTGATCAAACCCTTCCTCAACAACTCTTGCACTTGTCTATTCAATTCTTCATTCTCTACTGGTGTCATCGAGTGTGCTACTTTATTAGGAAAACTAGCACAAGGAATCAGATCCACACAATGTCTAATACTCCTCATAGGTTTCAATCCATCAGGCACATTATCTGAAAGGATATCTTCATATTCTTCTAGCATCTCCTTTACCTCCTTTGGTTGTTCTTCTACATGTTTCAAGTCTTCAAATTTCTTAGGAACCAAGGCATAACACATGTTCTCATGTATCAGTCCATCTAGAAATCTCCTTCCATTGACCAAACAAATTCTAGCACTCATGCAAACCTCAAATTTAGGAACATCCTCCAATGGCAACAAATTCTACTTCATCCCATTAGCAACAATGGTATATGTGTTCTTCTTTCCACCATGAATAGCCTGTCTATCATACTGCCAAGGCATTCCCAACAAAACATGGCATACATCCATAGGCATGATATCACACAAGACTTCATCATGATAATTTCCTATCTTCAATTTCACCAAAAATTGTTCACTTACCAGTATCTTATGCTCATCTTGAATCTATGCTATCTGATAGGGCTTCGGGTGTTTCAATGTTTCCAGCTTCAATTGGGTCACCATTTCTTCAGAAACTAGGTTCTCAGAGCTTCCACTATCAATAATCACTCTGCAACATTTACCAGCTACCTTGCATTTGGTTCAAAACAAATTATTTATCTACAACTATTCCTGCTCCATCTCACTTTGACACAATAATCTTCTATTCACCAACACTTCTCCTTCTTCCGGTTTATTAGATGATCCTACATGATCCTCCTCAGAAAGGTTGTTCTTCTATTGTTCTCTATCCTTTTTCTTGTCTCTCCCTGATTAAATTCAAATCCTCTATGTCCTTCTCCACCACACTTAAAACAAGTTCCCTTGAATACTCTTTTTACTATCCTCTATCACCTTTTCTATAACCCTCATTTCGGTATTCACCATATCCTCCCCTCTAATAAGAGTTTCCATCATCTCTATGGTATAGATTATCATTCTTACTAACTTCCTTATCTTTATTCTTGTCTACAAAAGGTCCTCTTCATCCTCCAGTAGAAATTATTCATCTCTAAAATCCTCCACCTCTTCCTCTCTATCTTTGCTCATTTCTTTTATTCAGCTTCTCTTCTGCTTTTAGGGTACATTGGTATGCCTCCTCCACACTCAACAACTTGATCAAACTAATCTCATCCTATATAGATGACTTCAATACATTCACATATCTAGCTACTTTCTCGGTCTCATCCTTTGAATGTCCAGATATGATATTCAACTTGTGGAAATCCTCATAATAATCTGTCACACTTGAATCCTTCTATTTCAAATTCTACAACTTTAAGGAATAATCTGATCTGATAGTCTATAGGTATAAACTTCGTCTTTAACTTATTGACCATATGATCCCATGATTTTATCTTCTCCTTTCATCTTCTTTTCCTATCTATCTACAAATGTTCCCACCAAAGGGATGCATGTCCTTTCAACTTTGTACAAGAAAATTTTACCTTCTTGTCTTCGGTAGTACCTTCAAAATCAAAGTACTTTTCCATCTCCATTATCCAATCAAGTAATTCATTTTAATCCAACTTACCACTATAATCTAGTGGATTGAAATATGGTTTAGTATTTACTCTTGTTAGGGCTCTTATCAACCTTTGTTCTCCTTGATCAATGCCAAGTTGATCTTATATTTCCCTTTCTTCATATTCTTCTACCTCTTCATCACTCACATCATCAACTGGTCGACCTCACCTTTGGGCCATTTTGACTGCTTTCAATCTAGCAACAATTCCTCTCAACATCTCCATTATAGTTGGGTCTGCATTTCCACGTGCTCCATTTCCTCTACTATTTATCATTACCACCATATTTACACAAGTCCTCTGTAGCTTTAGGTTGAATCCTCAGTCCACCACCCCACAAAAAATCTTTAACAAGACTTCACAAACTCTGATGATCTCTCACGAAATGAATCTCTTTCTGATACCAATTTTTGTGCAGTCACGACAAGAGGGTCCTAAAAGAGAACAGTATAGACCATGCAACAAGAGTTACACAACATAATCCATAAAAATTATGGAGGAAATGTAGATTCAAACATTCTTATTATCAAAAAAATTAGTTACAATCAGCCAACAACATCCAAGTTTACAGATTAGGCTCACAGGCCTGATACAACATGCTCAAATTATAGTATTCCTATATGCTCCTTCATATGAGCCAAAATATTATAGACCAAAACCAATATTCATTGTAATTCTACTTTATTCTTCTTTCCTAATGATCTATTACAATGATTTATATCACATCCAAGATCTAGGATCATCTGTGTCAGCCAAAGATCATTACAATCTCCGATGAAGGAAACGTAACGCGCATGAAATAGGTTAGCCTTAAATTTGAATTTCTCCTTGAAAGGTGCATAAGATGAAGTGTGGACCTAAAATTAAGGTTGGGGACACTCCAAAAAATAATTCAAAACACCTCACAAGGATCTGCAAGTTATGAGAAGTATCTACAAGAGATCAAAATAACCATTAGGCTCGAAACTGCTTAAGTGCTTTATTCTATAAACTGTCACTTAATCCGAAAGTGATAACTTGCCGAAAAAAGATCCAATCGTGCTGAAATCTTGGAATAAGGAAAATGAACATGTACACGATGAAAACATAGATCCAAAAAGTCTGGTGAGAAAATATGATAAAATACCAGATCTTCCAACACAAACTAGACAAGAATTGAACAAGAACAAAACTGAATGAAAATATTTTTGGTTGATGCATGATTGCAAAGAACCAAGGATGATCTTGCATCATTTTTTAATCTTTTGGTTATAAGACAAATGGAGTAAAATCATTGTATAAAATGAGGAGTCAAGGGAGGCATAAGGATCCCATTCTGAAGCATCCAAGTGAGAGGAAGACTTGGGAGAGGAGATTTGTAGGATTAGTTCGAGTCTCAAATCTTTGTTGTAGTTTTGAGATGAGCTTTGTAAATTCTGCATTGTAATGAGTTTGTCCTTCTAATGTCTGGAGTAAGGTCATAGGTGTAAGATTCCTTCTTGAATCCTTGTTTAAGGAGAAGGTACTTCTTTTTGTAAACACTTGTGAGAAGGTCCCAACATCTTGTAGAAGAAGGAATAGAATGATTCATGTTCAAATGGATCTAGAGACGTAGCTAGAGTCTAGTGAACTCCATTATCAACTCTCTCTCTTGTCATATTGTTTTGTTAGCATCTGTGCTTTCCATGTGTTCTATATGTTCATTGGTTTTACCAATTCACTTGAAAACATATCAGTAAGAGACCTTGGCATAAATCTATATTAAGGTGTAATAAGGAATTCTTAGCACTATTTATGGATCAAGTTTGGTATTAGAGCAGTCTGACAAGTTTTATAGAAGTGAATGTTAGTAAATTTTCCAGTTTAATCGGTTTGATAGCTTTTCGAGTCTGTGTGCAAGCTTGATAGGTGAACATATTAAACAAGATGGCATCAGAGAAAGGATAATCTTCAAGGATGACGTTGAATACATCCATGGTGGATGACATTTTGTCAATGAAAAGAATGATTGAAGTACTCTACTAGGACCATCGGGAAAGCTCTGAAAGGATTAAAGATATTGAAGAAGCAAACCAACATACTCAATCAAAGAATTTTGAGCTCAGAGGGTTGCTTGAAGAAGCAAACAATGAGAAGTAGAGGCTACAAAAGATGTTGCAAAAGGTCATGGAGGAGCAGAACAAGAGAAGTCCTCTCATATCTGAGAATGCTAGCATATGTGCATTTTTTCCGTATTCAAAGGATACTTCCTCATACTCCCTGATCACTCTGAATGATAGCTTGGAAGCTTCATCTGCATCAGTTTAGAAGGAGCCATCAAAAAAATTTCAAGAGGTTGATCAAGCAGTGGAGAAGGTAATAAAAGAAATAATTTCAATTCCTTTTTCCAATCATGATCATAATTTTGCGGCTTTTGAAAAACATACTAAGGGGATCGGTATGAAGCTATTGATGAAGATGGGATACAATGGGAAAGGCATTGGAATTCATGGCTGAGGCATAGCTAGTCCCATAAAAGTAGTAGAACAACCTCGTTATACCGGAATGGGTTATGATAGTGAAGAGAGTGGAGAATGTTCCAAGACCATATTTGTTAGAGGTCAAGTTGAAGGTGAACCGCACTACGGTGACTTCAAATCATCTCCTGGAAAAGATGCACCTAATGGAGGACAACCTATGACAGATCACTTTCAATAGTTGGTGGTAGAACCTATGGTGACCATCCCTAAGGTAGTCCATGAAGAGCCTTAGTAGAAACAAGAGCAGTTGGAAGAGGAAAGTTCCTTTGTTCAGATCCGTAGGAGATGGGAAAAAATGTCAACTATGTAGTTGTGTCAACTTTGTTTTATGTTACCTTTTGATTATGGTAATATGCTAGTTGATGTAAAACCAACATGGTTATGAGTGGAAGACTTTAAATGTAATTGTTTGCAAGTATTGTTTGAAGCTGTATTTCTCTAAGATTGAGATTTTGTAAGGCTTTTGAAGCCATATCTCTTGTAATCAAAAGGGAAAATAATTGAAGACTTCTTTATGCAGGTTAGATACTTTTTGCTTGCTAATTTCTTGTCATGCTCAGTGGTTGATCCATATTATCATGGTGAGAATGTGACATTAAGCTTCTATTGAAGAATAAGAGCACTTACAAAAGATGGATAGTTTATCCACACATCCAAAACTCAGAATTGCTAAGAATGGTCTAAAGTTTCCTATATGTTCTCCACTTGAAGAATCAATCAGATGATGATGGAAAAGGCCTTCAAGGGGTGATGTTCTTTTTATATGGCCTTGTTGCTATAACAAAAAGAGACAAAGTTGAATGTTGAAGCCTTTAATCAACCATTCTGAAGAACAAAGGTGAAGGAATGTTTTAGGCTGAGGCACAATTACCATGCTCAAGTAGTTTGAAGAAGCATCAGAATTATGCCCGAAAATATGGCTAGGCAAGAGATGCAAAACGTGAACCACCACCATGAGAAGCACCGAGAGATAGGTTTACCATGCCTAATTTTTCTTCTTGCTTTTGGAAAGTAAGTTCCATTTTGAACTATATTTTAGTGATCTTTGAAGTCCTAAGTGTTTCCTAAATGTAAGACCCCTGAGGACAGATGTGGCAATAGGCAAGCTCATGCTAAAAATGCATTGCTAAAGTGTAAGACCCTAACTTGCATATGTAGCAATGTATGCTTCTTGGTGTTGTCGAAGTGTAAGACCCCTAGAGGGTAGATGTGATAGTATCAAGGTGTAGCTGAAATGTAAGACCCTTGGAGGGAAAATATGGCTAAGAAAGTTTGGAAGCATGGTGGAACCAAGACCTAGAACCAAGATCGGAGCCAAGTTGTCAAAGGTAAAGTTAATAGTTGTACTGTAGTGGTACTTTGAAGGTGTTAGCGAAGTTGATATGAGGTAGGGTACTGAAGAGTTCTACAAGTCAACTTTTAGACACCAAAAGTTCTTCAGTGGGGAGGATAGATCTAGGTGGATCTTAGAACCCTAGAAATTCAATTGTTCCAATTTCCCTTCTAATCAACACCATGGTGAGGAGCTCGATGACGTGAACCCAATGCAACTTGAATGGAGTCAAAAGGAGTTTTTATGCTAAAGTTATGTGCATTCAAAGGTTTGGTCAAATAGGGTACCAAAGTAGACAAAAGGGAAAAAATTGATCATTGCAAAAATGTCTAAATATGATGACGTCAGGAGGGTGACATGTCTACACAGTCAGTAGCCATATAGATGAAGTGGACCAATCCTAGCATGACACATGGTCGTCGTGTGGGTGATGTGGTAGGATGACGTGGCAAGGTGACATGGCATGTACAGTTGGATCAATCAAATAATATCTTGACATGTGGCACATTGTCAGTGAATAATATGATGCCACATGGCAACCAGTCAATAGGTTTGTCAGTTTAACTTAAAAAAGGTGAGATGGGGAATCAAACCCTCCACCTCTCATCTCCTATCCACCCACTTAACCACTATGATGTGTGATCCTCACTTTACCCAATTTGGTCAACGATTCATTTTGTTATTTACCCATTTTGAATTGACTATTAAAATCCAAGTGGAAGGGATTGAACCCCCAACTAGCCAACCCCTAAAATCCTGGGCCACCATTACACCACGCATGGTGTTTGAAACAAATATGTGATGCATTTTATTTAAACATTTAAAACCGAATCCCCTTTAATTTTTAACAAACCTCTATATTTTAAATAATCCATCTCTTGGATATTGTAATAGCCTGACTTAAGGGGCTCAAAAATATATTAAATGATATGTAAAATATTCAAGAGGGTATTTAAGGGGATTATTAAGGATTTTTAAGGATTTTGGAAATATAATCCTGATCTTGTAATCTTTTGGTTATAAGCCAAATGGAGTAAACTCTTTGTATAAAAGGAGGAGGCAAGGGAGGCATAAGGATCCCATTTTGAAGCATCCAAGTGAGAGGAAGACTTGGGAGAGGAGAGTTATAGTCTTAGTTTAAGTCTTAGAGATTTTTTGTAGTTTTGAGATGAGCTTTGTAAAGTCTACATTGTAATGAGTTCATCCTTCTGATGTCTGGAGTAAGGTCATAGGTGTAAGATGCCTTCTTGAATCCTTGTTTAAGGAGAAGGTAGTTATTTTTATAAACACTTGTGAGAAGGTCCTAGTGTCTTGTAGAAGAATGAATAGAATGATTCATGTTCAACTGGATTTGAAGACATAGCCAGAGTCTAGTGAACTCCGTTATCAACTCTCTCTCTCTTGTCATATTATTTTGTTAGAATATTTTATTTCCATGTGTTATATATGTTCATTGGTTTTACTAATTCACTTGAAAACATGTTAGTAAAAGATCTTGGCATAAATATGTATTAAGGTGTAATAAGGAATTCTTAGCACTATTTATAGATCATAAATGTAGCATTATAAATTATCACCCTTGACCATTTCACATTATGTTTTTATCCCTCCTAAGTGCATGGACCTAATTGTACATATAATGTCCTAAATTATGCATTCCATGGCATATTTGGACATTTATCAAGAAAAATAAGTTGTAAAACCAAAAAAAAATTTTAATATTTTCTCTCGATACCTTACATCTTGAAAAATGGGGCTAGGACTAAGTCACCAGATGCAATTTGGTTCCCCTATTTTGTCTCCAAATTTTAATATGTCAGAGTTGGAATTTTATTATTTGAATTTCAAATGTCAAATGTCAACTATTAAGATTTATTTTTTGGGAAATTAGATTAATTGCTAACAAATACCTGGTCATTGCATCATTTGAAAAAAACTAGTGAGAAGTTGGACAATCTATGATCAAACACTTTTAAAGAAATTATAATCAATTCAAGAGAAATCAAGAGTAGATTTATTGCAACATTTCGAAATTGAAGCATCATACCAAATTTTATGTGAGTTTTTTCATGTTTATGTTATCATTTTGTTTATGAGGACTAACCCTTGTAGGTATTCCAAGAAATCAAGACAATTTACAATCAAGCCTTGAAGTGATGTGCATCACTTCAATCCTTCAAGGGGAATCAAATTTGGGTGGTGAGTTACACTCCATTGTTCATTCATCATTCATTTGTCATCTAGCCTCTATCCCTCAAAAGGATAAGCTCTTTTTTTTATTATCAATTTTACCATTGTGGAGGTGGAAACACCAGCACAAGGTTTGATTGAGGCAAGCCCATGTGTGGCACAACCCTTCATCTCTCTTTGAATGTGTAGGTTTCAGATATGAAGAAATTTAGAGGAAGATTGAAGATATTTTTGATTCAAACCCTATAACTTGACAATATTTGGAAACTCAATTATCTCAACATCCGACAAAGATCCAAAAGTGAGACACAAAATAAAGAAGGCTCTGAGTAGGCTCTAGAGGACTATGAAATCAGATTTCAAATAACTCAACAAGGAAATACTCACCCTAGGTAACTTGGTCCTCTAAAATTAGCTTCAATTTCATATACTAGGTGCACAAAAAATTGCTTAGTTTATTTTCAAAATTTTAATTTGTTTGTGACATTCTAGATTTATGATTTTTGTATAAGAATAGGCAATTTGCATCATTTTCTAGTAATATCATTGTATTTCATACAAAATCCACTTCCATGTCCTTAAATTCAGATCCTAGAATTGATTGGCTCACCTTTTAGGTTCAAAGTCAATCTCCTATCCTAGTCAATCTCAAATTTAAATGATAAGAACCACCAATTGTATAAAAGATACCCCTTTCAAATCCTAAAGTGAAGTCCTATGGTTTCACTTTTCCACCTTATAAAAAATAAAAAAGCATAAGTGGCTACATGAAGGTGAATTCAATGCTCTTAGATCATAGGGTTTTTTTGAATTGTAAACATATACCATAAGGCACACAATTATTGATGATCACATGATTATTTTGAAAGGGAGTGGGTGAATTAGTATAAGAATCACTTTGAATTTTCAAATTAATAACTACAATAACTTTATATACAAAACATCATTAAAAAATAACACAAGAACACAATATTTACATGGAAGCTCTTTCGGGAGAAAAACACGGAATAAGGACTATTTAGATCTCTTATCCAAATCTAGCCATTAATATAATATTTTTTAACAATGTGTAGGCACTAAACCACTAGAGCACCAACTCCCATCACTTAGAACCAACTCATTAAGAGACACCAATCTCTTTTAATATGAGGTGCCAACCTCTAACTCAACAAAGTATTTTTTTTATAATTCTCCTTCAAAAATACTTCTTTGAATAACCTTTTATTATATTCTCTTCACACAAATATTCTGGTGTATATATGCTATATCTCTTTATCTTCCATTCTCCATATTCCAAAATCTCTTCTTATATCTACTTAAGAGGGGGTGAATTAATACAAAAGACATTCACTTTCAAAAGAGAGGAAATTTTTATTTTTATGAGTTCCTTTTCATAACAAACTTGGGTGTTCCATTAGGGGTTGATCCCTATAAAAGATATACATTTATTTAATTTTTTTTTCCTTTTTGTGCCCTAGACATGGGTCAACCTATATATTGATTTATTTAGTAAATTTTAATTTCCAAATTGGGTGCCATCATAAGGGAGTTGGATCCATAATACTTAAGGATTTTTTGTATTTTATTTGTCATAAATCACAAGGATAAAAGCACCTATATAGAGGAGGGTCAACCAAAATTTAGGAACTTGTCTTTAATCACCTTGAAATAATGTGATTTTCCCTAGAAAAAAGTAGTGGCCTTTGGCCTTTATTCAATGTCCTTTAATAATAATATTAATGATAATTAGTTCTCATTTGAAATCGCCTCTAACATCAATGACAATTTTTTCCATATTATTTTGACATCAATAATAATAATTCTTACAATCTCCCCCTTTGTCATTGATGGAAAACCTGAATAGAAATAATGTGTGAATGTAGTATGAAAATAATAGCCCCCTTGAATTATTGCTTCCCTTGTCTCTACTTCTCCCCCTTTGACATCAATGGAAAATAAATCCTTGAAGCTATACGATAGTGTAGTGAAGATATCCCCTTGAATAATGCATCTCATTAATGAATAGGTGAAAATTATATCACCCCAAATTTTTTCTAAGATATTCAAAAGTTTATTTTGGAAGAGGCTTTGTGAAGATATCTACAACTTGTTCTCATGTGGTAATATATTCTAACTTCACCTTTTAATTGTAAGAGAGGGGGACCAACCATGTCAAGGCTCTAGGTCACGGAGAGCTGAGAGCGGAGAGCTGACCTAACTTACCTCACTCTAAAGGGGTGTTTTAGATAGAGGTTAAGAATGATGAGGAATATAAGGTACTTCTATCACTCTTCAGACCCGAAATCCAAGTTTAGGCTAGGCGAGTCAGTTTTTAGAGTTGATACTGCACCTTAGACAACTCTCTGTCTAAGGATGACAACGTAGTTCTAGGATGACAATGTGGCATGTTGGCATCTCTCAGGCATGCTGGAATCCATACAAGTAGAAAAAAAAAAGTACAATATAGACTACCAAAAAACAAACTAACAACCTAGCTAGTTATTCTTAAATGAACAAAATAGAATAATAAAGTATGAAAAGTACAAATGAAGATGATAAAGGCTAGAGTGACGAAGATGATCTTACCAAGGAACCAATTCACCAGATAGATCCAAAAACACGCTCACCTACACATAGGAAAGAGGGGAAAATATTGGGGCTATATAGGGGTCTACCTCAATTAGACCCCCATTTTGGTATTTCCACCTCCACAGACAACCAAAAATCAAAAAGATAAAAATATGTGGTAAAGAAGTAAAGAAATTATAATTTGCAATAAACACTACAAAATAGTAAAGTGCTACTCAACCAAATCACAAAGGAGAGGAGAAAAATGTTACCACCTCCACCCAAAATCTCACTAGCCAATGGAGGAGAATGCAGACTTAGCAAGGTCACCACAACCTCAATTATGATGAAGGGAGGTTTGGCAAGACTCCAAGCCCATGTTGTTGTATCTTTTTTACACTTTCTATGTGGAGTTGATGGAGTGTTGCTGCTACAATGGAGTGTTGAAGTGCTATAAATGCTAAGAGAATGAGATTGAATTACTAGAGAGTGCTTGAAGAGATTCCTAGAGGATGAAATGGAGTGAGAATGGATCAATTTGAAGAAAGAATAAGGAAGAATAAGGAATTTTTGGGTCAGTTGGTTGAAGAGGGACGTTACAATTCATCCCCAATTGGGAGTGTAACGCCTCTACCAACTTTAGATGCAGAAATTCGTTAGGGACGAAAGTGCACCACATGGATGTCTTCGCATCACGTGCACACCCTCAAAAAATATTCTCCCACTGACACAAAAAATAGATGCCAAGTGGAAGGAAGGCAGTTGGGTGATGTGGAATTTCGCCTTCAGATTTGATTTTCTAAGGTGAAGGTATGCAAAAGGGGAATTTACGTAAGGGCTGAAAATTTTCTCCTATACATTTTTCCCCCACTTTAGCGAGAATGAGTACTGATGAGTGCTTTGGTAAAGTAGATCGAAGAGTTAGTAGGGTTAGGGATTTATACCTAAACCGTCGAGGAAGAAAATTGTGATCTAGCGAGCTCGAAAGTGTAGGACAAAACAAAAGACTCCATAGCCCCATAGAATTATAAAGCTGCACAAAGTATACCAAAGGCCCTTGGACCAATGATCTAAAAATCTAGCAGGATGAAAGCATCTTATAGGCCCATATACTTGCAAGGAGGTAGCCCCCAAGATCTGTCACTTGAAGGAAGCCCCATGAAGTGTGTGCCTTACAGGCCCATAAACCTACATGAAGCTATCCCCCAAGATCTCTCACATGAAGGAAACCCAAAGAAAAAAGTGCCTTATAGGCCCACAAACCTGCAAGGAGGCATCTCAAAGATATCTTACATGGAGGAAACCCAAAGAAGGCGACTCCACAAAAATGAATTGGAAATTGGCTTAATAGGTGCACCTACAAAGTGACATGTTTACTCATAGATAAAGCATGTCTAAAAACAAAGTGACCACACAGGCAATCACAAAAATAGTCATGCAGACCATCAAAAAATTGGAAGGCTTTCAAAGGTGTCCTTCGAGAACCCAACATGAAGAGGGGTCCACTCAAGGGACACACTATTTGGAAGTGCAATAGAGAGTTTTTTTCTCAAATCGATTCATCATCAAGGAATGCTTTCAAAAGATGTTCACTTCATCAAGGAATTTGAAAGGAATAAAATGCCCCCTCATGAGGTGAAGCCAAAGCTACTTCCACCTCGGAGGAAAGTTCTCAAGTTCTTTCTTTATGAACCCATGATGAAGGAAATATGTTCTATTAAGGGTCCTAGTTGTGAATGCGATTTTCAAAAAATAAATATTTGTGAGAATTTTCGAGAAAATATTCATTGGCAATGCATGCATTTTTTGGAAATTGAAGTATCAAAAAAATGGTGTTGTCACACATGAGAGGGAACAACTCAAGAAAAGAAGAGAAAAAGATAAAGAGAGAGTGAAAGAGAGACAAACAGAGGACACAAGGGGATCTAGTTTCACAGGGTCAGATCTACTCATGCTTATATAAATAAAGGTAACCATGGTGCAAGGTGAAAGATCATCAATCCCCAACCAGATCAGGAAGAATGCATAGAAAAAAAATAAAAAATAAAATATTGGGTCAACATGGAAGGGAAGCCTAAATGCCCCCAATACTTTGCATCATCCCTAATTTTCCAAAAATAAAACAAAAAAATGGAAGAATGATGATACAGATAGAAGAAGGTTTACAACACAAAATCAATCCTATATCCAAGCACCAACAAGGGGTGAAAAGGGTCATCCAGGAACATGTAGCACAAGTATAGGGGAACACATCACAACACACACACATCTAATCTAAAGATAAAGAAGAGGCCTGCCCCTAACACTCATCAACCAATAATTCATCTTCTTCCCACTCTAGATCATCATAAAGGGAAGGCGAACGGGCCTACAGTGGTGGAATATTAAGGGGAGGTGTTTTTGACCCTCCCACAACAAGGGCTAAGGAAGAGGGCCCCACAAGGTCTTCTCCACCGAGCTCTTATGGAGCTATGGCTAGCGACTTTGTGAAGATCACTAACAAGGCCAAAAATTAATCCAAAGAGTTAAACATGGACTTCACTGGAGTTCCATGTCGTACCTCAATGGAAGGAGGGGTCTACGCCCAAGATTCACCACTTGGCTCACTGAGTGATTCGGGAGTGGTGACAAACTTAGGGGAACCCAGAGCTGGCTCTGTCACTAGGAAAAAATAAACTAGTGTGGGACCACCTTTTAGAGAAGGTGGGATCCTCTTAAGCCCTCCATTGCTGGAAGGACCTACTTCTATCTTCGAATTTGTCAGGGGATGCAAAATCCCCACATACAAGGCAAGAGGTTAAAAGGAAGAGGAGGAGAAAATCATGGCAGACACCACTAAATTTTTTGGCATGTCCATAGGTTTCAAGAAAGGCGGGATGTTCAGAAGAGACATCAACAAGGACGGCTCAACTAAAGGCACGATGAAGACCTGCACCTTTTTGGGATCAGGTGCATTTGTACTCACAATAGGAGCTAGAAGCGAGACTGAGCTAGGTTGAACAAAAGCAGAGGAGAGGAGAGAGGAGGACATAGCAGGAGGCCCTGATATAGGGTCGGTCAACTCCTCACCCTCTCTTTGCAAATCAGCTTGCTCAATCGCCAAAGCCTTTCGCTAGTGCTTGTACTCACACGCAAGGTAGTTTTTTGACTCTTTGAGCTAGAAGTTGAGAGCTATGAAGGGATGAAAGAATCCTACTCATCCATAGGAGTTTCAACTACAACAGTTTCTAGTAGAGGGATAGGCTCCTAAATGGGAGTGGGAGGAGTAGGTTGAGAAACAATAGGGGGAGTTAGCTCTAGTGCCTCGACAGTGGGCCTCTTCCCATTTATTGTTTTTAGAGTAGAAGTAGTAGGAGGCTATGGAGGATGGGACATGAAGGATTCTCCATAGGGACATTTCCTTCTACCATATCAAATAGGCCTAGAATCTATGGGAAGAACATGAAGCTCAAATGCGAGCCACTTAGGCTTTCACCAAGTGAGCACCATAGGATTCTCTTGCAAGCACAAAACAAAATATGATGGTGCCACAGTAGGGAGAGAGGAAGCATCAGGCTAAATAGTGGAAGAGGAAGAAGAGGGACCCTAAGATGGATTTTCTTCTTCTCTCCTATGAGCCTTGGTGGCATCACTATCTTCTTTTAGGCATGCCCTATGCGAAACAACATAAGGTGATGGAGGGTACCTTACTCTAGGTGTCAAGCACCCTTTCTTGTACTTTTGATATGTCTAATACAAGAGGTCCTTCCTAGGTAGAAGAGGACCAACAGGTGCAGGAAAAAAGTGATCTAGGGAGTAGCTATCATGTGCAACTGGTGGTTCATAACTAGTGTCATGAATCACATGGACTGACCCCCCATGAATAAACTTCAAAAATTTGTGCACAACCAAGGGGACTATGTTCATAGCTACTAGCCAAGGAATAGGTAGCTTCACTCTAAAGAGTTTAGACCCTAGGATTATGTCAAATAGCAGGTTTACGGACTTAGGTCTGACAAGGATTGATAAAATGATACTTCCCAGGGGAGGTACGAAAAGTCTGTTATGCATACAGATGGTGCTCACAGGTGCATTGTAACCATCTTTGTGTAGAAAGTTAATTAACATAATTTGCTCGATTATGATAGTCACCTGAGACATCTGGTCAATAAGAACACCCACTACAATGTTCCCATAGATCCACATAGGGATATAAAGAGGAGTTGGTTCTCTATTGAAGCCCATCGATAGGTCCTACAAGGTGAAGATTATACTTGGGCCACCACTCGTAGGTTGCTTAGAGGGGATAGGTTGATGTAGAAAAGAGGACATCACACACACTAAATGATACTTTCACAAAGCCCCTAAAAAGGTTATAAAATAGGATAGTGACCCAATTAAGGTTTCGTTGTGCAACACTTACTAAACCTTCCAGCTATGCCTACTAGGGGTCACAAGTTGGGTTGCAAGGAAAAACGTCTCACAACACTCACACCTACAATGCTCCTAGAACACAAGGAAAGGAGCTTTCAATACTGCTAAATGGAACCAAAAAGTTTCACGTCAGATTCACTAAAAATGTAAGAGAGGGGGACCAACCATGCCAAGGCTCTATATTATGAAGAGCCAAGAGAAGAGGGCTGCCCTAACTTACCTCACTCTAAAGGGGTGTTTCGAATAGAGGTCAAGAATGATGAGGAATACAAGGTACTTTTATCACTCTTTAGATCCGAAATCCAAGTTTAGGCTAGGTGAGTTGGTTTTTGGAGTCGATATTGCACCTCAAACAACTCTCTTTCCAAGGACAATAGTGTAGTTTTTGGATGACAGTGCAGTGCACTGGCATCTCTCGGGCACACTAGCATCTATATGGGCAAAAAATAGAAAGTATAATATAGAATACCAAAAAACAAACTAACAGCCTAGCTAGTTATTCTTAAATAAACAAAAAAGAACAATAAAGTACTAAAAGTACAAACGAAGATGATAAAGTAGATAGATAAAGGCTAGAGTGATGAAGATGATCTCACCAAGGTGCCAATTCACCAACTAGCTGCAAATGCACATTCACCTACACACAAGAAAGAGGGGAAAATGTTGGGGTTGTATAGGGGTCTACCTCAGTCAGAGCCCCATTTTGGTGTTTCCACCTCCATGGACATCTAGAAAGAAATGAAATAGAAATATATGATAAAGAAGTAAATAAAGTAGAATTTGCAATAAACATGACAAAATAGTAAAGTGCTACTCAACCAAATCACAAAGGAGAGGAGCAAAACATTACCACCTCCACCCAAAAGCTCACTAGCCAATGGAGGAGAATGCGGACTTGGCAAGGTCACCACAACCTCAACTATGATGAAGGGAGGTCTCGCAAGACTCCAAGCCCACACTACTAAAGCTTGTTTCACACTTGCTATATGGAGTTGATGGAGTGTTGCTGCTGCAATGGAGTGTTGAAGTGCTAGAAATTCCATGAGAATGAGATTGAATTGCTAGAGAGTGCTTGAAGAGATGCCTAGAGGATGAAATGGAGTGAGAATGGATCAATTTGAAGGAAGAATGAGGAAGAATAAGGCATTTTCGGGTCGATTGGTCAAAGAGGGATGTTACAATTCATCCCCAATCGAGAGTGTAACACCTCTATCAACTTCAGATATAGGAATTTGTCAGGGATGGTAACACACCACACAGATGTCTATGTGTCATGCACGTGTCCCTGGAAAATATTCTCCAATCAAAACAACAAATAGATGCCAAGTGGAAGGAAGGTAGTTGGGTGATGTGGAATTTCACCTTCGGTTGATTTTCTAAGGTGAGGGTATGCAAAAGGGGAATTTGCATAAGGGGTGAAAATTTGCTCCTATACATTAATCAACCAATTTTTATTTTAAGAAATGATATTTTATTGGAATGTGTTTGATTTGAGAATGCATCACATGATTCTTTGAAATATTAATGAAACTAGTGTTATCAAAAAATATTGATATTGGATTATCATATTCTATCTGAATATCCTATTGTATTTGCTTCATCTAAAGAAATTGAGTACAAAAATATGTTATATATTCAACCTCTACCATGGATAAAGAAATTGAAGCCTATTTCTTACTCAACCAAGATACAAGACTATTGCTGAGAAAAAGTGTACCTCACATGTGCTTTTTCTATCATCAATGCTACTAGCCTAATTTGTATTGTTGTATATTGTTAAGGTGAAATATTCACCTCTTTGATACCACAATCCAAAATTTGAAGTTCCCTTTAGATATTTAAAATAGTTTTAACTACCTACACATGGGTCTCTATTGGTGCAACTTGAAACCTTTCCACCATACCTACTACCTGCATGATGTTAGCTCTTGAAGGTATCACATATTAAAAAACTCCCAATCATTGACCTATAGAGAGTCTAATTTTATCCTAAGGGGATTCATCATTTTTTCTCAATTTGCATCTTGTGACCATGGGTATACTCACAAGTTTGCAATCCATCATCTTGAATTTCTTCAATATCTCATTAATATACTTGGCTTATGAAATAAATATTCCTTTATCTGATTGAGAGATGAGACAACTCACTAATCATAGAAATTTCAAACTCCCATGTGTTAATGGAAAACTCTTGGCATGTTTTATCATTGCTACCTCCAATAATAATATCATCCACATTAACTAAAATAATCCACTAATGATCAATTTCAATTTTAATTTCTTTATTGTTGTAGATACTTATCCAATATTGAGTACCAAGCCTTGGGGGTTGTTTCAATCCATAAATTTCTTTCTTTAACTTGCATACATAGTCCTCATTTTTTGAGAGGATGAAACCTTAAGGCTATTCAATATACATCTCTTCTTCTAACTTTCCATTCATAAATAATTATTTTAGATTAGTTTAGTAGACCTTTAAATTTATACAAACGAGAAAATGCTAAAAAATCCTTATAGCCTCTAGATGAGCAACATGGGCAAATTTTTCTTCAAAACTAATTCCTTCGACTTGAGCATATCTCTTGCATACTAATGTTTCTTTGTTCCTCACAACTTCACCATCCTCATCTAGTTTATTTTTGAATACCCACTCAATTCCAATTACATTCTTATCCTTAGGTCTTGGGACAAGTTTCCAAGTTTTTGTAGACAACTAAAATTGTCTTGACTGGCGAACAACACTATTTAACTAACTCTCACCCTTCTGATTAAATAATACATTATTATTATCATTTCTCTATGTATTCATTTATTAATTAATTAATTTTACATTATTTAATTAATTTACCCTCAATCATCAAAAGCATCAAAAACCCTAATTTCCTCTATTAATTGAATAATATTACACTATTTAATTAATTCACTTTTTCACCATTTTTGACCAATTAAATAAATTTCATTTATTTAATAAAGTTGTAATCTAACATTATTCCTCCTAATTAACTAAATAAAATCAATTATTTAATTATGTCGCTAATTCACTTTATTCCCCTGAATCAATTAAATTATTACCACTTAATAGTTTAAATTAAATCACTTTCCCCTAAACTTGAAAAATTAAATAAATTATTCAAACATCATTCAAAAAGGTAAAAAAAAATACAACTTTATTTTCAAAAGTCAAACTTTATTTTCATGTTCAACTCAAAAGGCTTAATTAATTAATTACCTTCACCCACTTTTATGATTGAGCAAATTTGGATCCCCCGATTGCTCACTCTAATTGGTTGATTGATTCATCTATTTTCCTAACCTATTCGTCTATTATTCAATCCCACTAAAGGCTCAACTTGATTTCTTCAATCCCATAGATTATTCAATCTATTTCCTCAATTCCATTGAACACTCAAATTGATTTCTTCAATCATACTAATTACGTAATCAAAATCCACAAATTATTCCTATCTATTTCCTCTCAACATATTTCAACTGTTGATTAGGATATTCTACTACACAATCTTGAGTGTTCATTTCAAAACAAAAATCCTATATAAAAACCATATTTTTCCTAAAAAATGATCGAAGAATTAACTTATTTTGTACAATGAAGTAATGCTAAAATCATAAACAATTTTTTGAGACTTCACCACATATATTCGATCAATGAGATTGCATGACTTTGAAGATTTTGCTATGCACAAATGGAGGCTTCGTATTGATACAACGAACAATCCAACATCTTTACGAACACACTTTGACACAAGATGGTAATGCTACTTTTATGAATTCATGTTTTGTTTTCTCTTTTAATTTCATTCTTTGAGTTTGTTCTTCATAGTTTCATTTCGTGAGTAATGGGCATGAATCATAGCTTTTGTTTGAATTAGATTAGTTTCAATTCATTAATTTTGATCTTATTTCACTTCTCGATTTCCCCCTTACACATTCTGGCATGCATGGTGGGACCCACAGTCCTTAGTACTAATTATTTTATGAGTGAATTTTGAAGTTGTAGGTTTCAGAAACACAATTGAAATTTTTTCACATAGAAGCTACAGAAAATTCATGGGGTTGATTTCTCATTCCTATCGTAGTCGACATTTTTTGGCTACTTCTGCCTTTTCTATTTTCTTTTGATTAATTAATAGGACCACTTCTAAAAATCTAAATTGCTTTTGCACATAACAAGGCCACACTTGAATTTTTGGAGTGTTGTTTCTTCTAAAAATAGGTCTACAAGTGTACTAAAGGAGGCCACTTTTGCTTAAAAATTTTGTCTTTGCTTTGTTAATTTTTTTTTCCAAAATCTTAAAAGTTATTATTCAATTTCTAATGCTAACAGTTGCTCGATTTGAATTTTTGGTAGGTGCTAATGTTGTTTATGCAATATTTGCATAAGTATGGCATGGGTTTATCCAAGAAACAACTAACATTATTTTATTGCAGGGAAGGCGAATGATAGAAGTTTTGTATTTTCATAAGCTTTTTAGCTTAGGAAAACCTTCTCAATTAGTGCTTTAAAAAGAATTCTCAAAAGCTTTCTAGAGTAGAAAACTTTAAATTTGGTGCCTAAAATGAATTCCACAAATCACATGCATTCAATTGGTGCTTAAAAAGAATTTTTTGAAGCTTTCTATCTTAGAAAAACTTTTCAATTGGTGCTATAAAAAGAACCCCACAAATCCACACACCTTTAGTTTGGTGCTCTAAAAAAATTAATTTTCCAAAGCTTTCTAGATTAGAAAAAACACTTTGTTTTAGTGCTCTAATTTTTTTTTTTTTTCTTTTCTTTTGACCAAACACTTTCAATATGTTGATGAAACGATCGATTTACTTTTTTTGACCAATTAAGACAAGGCTTTAGAAACACTTCAATTGGTGATTAAAATTCAAAAAAATACTTTTTGATTTTGGATATTGCTATCTCTTTGTCTACAATTTAGAATACTTCACTTTGGTGCACATAAAAGGAACAAATTGCTATCTTGTACACACTTTCTTTCATTTATTTTATTTTATTTTTTATTTTCATTTTTTTAGGGGCTTAAAAAGAACATTGCAATGAATTGTACACTATGTATTCTATGTTTGGAAAACTAGGTGTCTACCCTCTCCCCTCATGCCTTTTTGGTGATCTTGGTGACAAAAAACATCTTGAGTTTTGCACTGTCTTCATTTCAAAGCATTACCTTTAGAGGGTCTACCTCTCGATTTGTGAGAGAGAATGACCCAAGTAGTACTTTGATTTTGGTCTACTATATAAATAATTGTGGGTGTGATGAAAGTCATCAATCACCTAGTGTTGATGTTCTATAGTGACGAAAATCTCCCTTAGTATCCATGAGATGCGTAAAAAACCTTAAAAATAGCTGGGAGACCTCTTAGATGAGTGAATCGCCACATATATAGACACCAGATTATCTCGAAACACTAAGAATTTTTTTTGTAGAAGCCACCCCTTTTTAGCTAAAAACATTCTTTGAAGTGGTGCATTAGAACTTTGATTCTGAGAAGTTACTTACCAAGTCCGACTTATGGTTGAGATTAAAATACTCTCCATTTGTTGCATGTAAAATCATCCCTTTGGGGCATAAGGTAAGCCCACCTAAAAGAATGTGTCTATCCCTAGGGTGTAAATTTTCTTCATGAAATTTCCAAATCTTTTGGTTACTTTGAAACATTGAACATGTGCTTGAATTAAAATGAACACATCAAAACAAGCATTAAACATGGTTATCAAACTTCAAACCCTTTTGACTTAGTGTGTATCCTTTGAAAACAACCCTATATTTTCATTCCTTAAGGATATCTTAAAACAATATCCCTAAAGGTTTCTAGCTATTTAGTCTCACATTTCAAGTCACATTAAGAATGAAGTAAACATTGGAAACTTTGACTTTAGCATTTTAACTTCCAAAAAATTTAAGCTTTTGTGGAAGGAAACGTGCTTAAAATTGTAGACATTTAGGGTCAAATAGTTTTGATTGTTGTGTTGCATGATATCACTTGCCAAATATCAAATCAGATCAAACAAAGTCATTAAAAACTATAAATTTATTCAAGTTGTTTCCAACACAAAAACTGGAAAACAACTCTGCACAAAATACCACTATTGTTGTTGTTTCTACCACACTTGATCTAAAACAAGACGTAGTTGACCTAAAATAGCTCACTTTTTCTCTCTAGTTTTTGACAGTGGTTGTAAAAAATTTATCACTTTTGAAAATATAAATGCACTTGACATAAAATCTACTTCTTTTGATCCTAACAATGTCACACTTGACATATTTTTCTTGCTGCAATTGACTGAATTCTAGATGGCTGATTTTGACCAAGAAGTTCCCTTTTGCACTCATTGTTCACTAGTCAAAAAATTACACACAAAAGGTGCTCTAGAAAATATTACCACATTTTCTCTAAGAAATTGAGTGTATTCGAAACAAATATGGCCTCTTTTGACAAACAACACCACTATTGCTCTAAGATTGCCACTTTTGCCCTGTTTTCTGGTGAAAATTAGAAACTGATCTTGAAACTAGTTTAAACTTGTGAGAATGAAATAGTTAGACACCCAAAACACATCGTAATCCATTTGCATAGTCAAAATCAACAACCTACTTTTAGGATTCAAAATTTAAAAAAACAACTTGGATCATTCCTTCACTCAAAATTCTAAAATATCAACATTTGTTGGAACCTCAAAGCTAGTTCAAGTAGATTTCCCGCAACATATCCTCTAGAAAAAAAAAGTGAAATATCAATCCAAGTATTTGAACATTTTGAGTCCCAAAAATAGCATCATTCTCAAAATATCACTCAAAATTTAGGGTCTTAAGTATCACGAAAACCATATCAAAACACCAAACATGCCAATTTATTACCCAAATCTAGTTCCACCCTATACACCCATTGGGACATCATATGCTACAAATTTAAATGCTATATCTATTGGATGTTTCTGATATATGGTTTTCATTGATGTCAACACTATTGGCATTAATGTCTTGAAGGTTGTATATGTCGAGGATATTGAGAAATTTGTAATAAACTATGTTACAGGTTGTTGATGATGTGGTGAAGTTCAGTATATTGAGGATGAGAAGTTGTAGATTAAAGGGTTTTTTGTCAAGCCTATAAATTTTATCCACCAAAATTTTTAGAGGTTCACATGGAGATTTGATCGAGTTATGAGTTTCTATGTTTCGACAGTTTTTCTACTACTTTAGTTGGTGTTCCTAAAAGAAGATGATGTGATTCTGGTAATCTAAGTTGATGTGAATGCTTCTATGGTGATTCATGATGCTTGTGTATGTTTCTAGACCATGCTCTATCTGTGTTGGTTTGCATTGATCGGTGTTCTTGTGATTGAATATTTTCTCTTGCGTGTTCATGTTTTTCATGTTCATGGCCGATAGGGTGATTGTAGCATGTTGTGGATCTTTGAGGAATATTTTTTGAAGGTGTTTCATGTTCAAGGATATTATTTTGGGTCTTCACTATGTTGTGGCTGACTTTGGCTGATTCACATTGATAATTATTTATGTTTTGGGCTGACAGTTTGTATCCATTTTATATTTTATTAAAGCCGACATGTAGATGATGTTATCCTTAGATGCGGATATATATCATCAGTTTTTTATACCATTTGATGTATGTGAGATGATGATGTGAAGTGAGATGTGTTTGTTCTAAGTGCGAATAAAGTTCAAATAATTTGAAAGAAGAATTAAAGTGTGAAGAAGAGTGAGTAGAAGAAAGAGTTGTCATGTGCTTAACCAAAACTGTGATCAGGCATTAGCAGATGCTATTTTCTCAGTTCAAAATCTTCAGATGGATTTAATCTTAATGTGATTTTAAGACAGTGTGTCTTCCTTTGGGTAGAAAGTTTTTTTGTATTTGAGGAGTGAGCTCTAGGCAGTGTGCCTGAATGCAAGTGCATTCCCCATTTACTATACTTTTAACAGGGTATAATCTTGTGGACTACCCTCCACTATGGTTTTCCCCTAATAGGGTTTCCATGTAAAGATATTGGTGTTATGTGTGTTTATGATGTGTCGATGGTTTATTATTTCATGTTTAATTATTAGATCTGAGAATAAGTTTAAATCTGTACAATTTATGTGACAACTGATTCACCCCCCCTCTCAGTTGTCTGCCCTTGTGTTGCCAACAATTGGTATCAGAGCAGGCTCCTTGGAAGAAGTTTAATAGCTTGAGGTGATCCAAGATGACGAAATACAAGAAGGATAGTTTGAGATTTGATGGAACAAATTATTCTTTATGGATGATTCAAATAGAGTGTCATCTGAGATGCATTGGTGAATCTTACTGGAACATTACAAAGAATAGGTATATTATCCCATAGAATGGTCCTTCTACTTCTGCTAAGATTAAAGATGTTGAGTACAATATCAGGGCTAAGGAAGCATTGTTGAGTGCTTTGACTGATTCTAAGATGATAAATGTAATGGATTTGAAGACTGCTTATGAGATATGGAAAAATTTAGAAACTTTGTATGAAGGTGATGCTCATGTGAAGATTGCTAAGCTACAAAGTCTAAAAGGGAAATATGAAACATTGAGAATGGGTGAAGATGAGAACATTACTTCTTTCATGCAGAGAGTGAATGAACTTGTGTGTAATATTAGATGTGTTGGTGGAATATTGGAAGAATAAGAGGTTGTTACTAAAGTGCTCAAATCCTTGCCTTCTGTATACAAACACAAAGTTTTTGCTATTGAGGAGATCTAGACTATGACAGATGTAACCAGAGACATGTTGATTGGTAAGCTTGATGCTTTTGAGTTAAGTGAGTTTGGTGATGCTCTCATAAGAAAGAATCTACATTCAAAGCTACTACCTCTGGAAAAGATAAGTAGAGATATGATCCAGGAGAAAGTTCTTCTAGAAAGGTGTTCAAGTATGAGGAAGAAATGAGAGAGAATGAAGAAGAAGAGAGAAAGCTAGATGATCTTGAAGCACTTCTTGTCAAGAGAGTACCTAGAGGAGAAGGTAAGTATAAAGTGAAATTGCCTCTTAAATTTTTTTCTTGCAATAAGATAGGTCATTTTTCCTCAAGGTGTCTTGAAAGAGTTCCTAAGCCAAGATCTAACAAGCCTAGATTCCAAAGAAAATATTATTTTGTTACTGATGGTGTGACAAATGATGAATCTAATAAAGGGAATATAAGTGAGGACGATTTTGTATTTATTTCTATCAAGGAAAGTAATCATGTACCTAATGAATCTACTATTTGCATGGATGTGGAGAAAGATCTAGCAAGCAGAGTTGAAGAAAAGGATGAATGGGTGATCGACAGTGGATGCTCTCATCACATGATAGATGATAAAAGTAAATTTGTGAGCTTGTAAAAGTATGATGGTGGTGTTGTAAGGTTTGGTGATGACAAAGATCATGTAATCCGTGGTAGAGGAACCATTTCTTTTGATGGTAAGCATAATACTGATGATGTCCTATATGTTGAATGTTTGAAACATAATATTTTAAGTGTTGGACAAATGGTTGACAAGGGATATGATCTTCAATTCAAGGATGGAAAGTGAAAAATATTGGGAAGTTCTAGAAATATGATTGCATTTGGTTAAAAAACAAAAGGTAATATCTTTCACCTAAGTACTACTAATAAAAGTTGTCTGATTGCTCAAGTTGATGAAAGTTGGTTGTGGCATAGAATATTGTGTCATGTAAACTTTGATAATATTATCAAGATAAGTTCTACCCAGGCTGTGAGAGATCTTCCTAAGTTGATAAAGCCTTCTAATACTATATGCAAGGAATGCCAGTTAGGGAAGCAAACTAGAGTCTCATTCAGAAGAAAATAGTATTGTTCAAATGAAGTATTGGAGCTTGTGCATACTAGTTTGTGTGGTCCTGCTAGAATCATAAGTTTACAAGGAGACAAGTATTTCATGTTACTCATTGATGATTATTCTAGATTGATGTTGGTTACTTTCTTAAGGGAAAATTTTGAAGCTCTAGAGAAATTCAATATTTTCAAGGCTATGGTTGAGACAAAGATAGGTCTAAAGATTAAGTGTCTAAGATCAGATAGAGTTGGTGAATTCACTTTTGGTGAATTTAATTCTTTCTATGAAGAGCATGGGATAAAGAGAAAATTATCTACCTCGTGGACCCATTAACAAAATGGAGTTGTGGAAAGGAAGAACATGATAGTTCTAGATGTTGCTAGGACTATGATACTGGAAGGAATTATTCCCCATATCTACTAGAGAGAAGTTATGAGTACTAGTGTTTATACTCTCAACAAGGTACATGTCAAAGGTGATACTGGTAAGACCCCTTTTGAGCTATGGTTTGGTCATAAGCCTACTATTAAATACTTCAAAAATTTTGGGAGTAAATGCTATATCAAAAGAGATGAAGATATAGGAAATTTTGATGCTAGGAGTGATGAAGGAATCTTTCTTGGTTATTATAGTAAAAGTAAATCCTACCAGTGCTACAATAAGAGATTGAGGAAAGTAGTTGAAAGTGCTAATGTAAAGGTTGATGAAGACATATTTAGACCACCCAAAACCTATGGATATGATTTAGATGATCAAAATTTTAGTTCAATTTAGACTCAGAACCAAGTGCAGATCATTCCGGTGAATTAGGAAAGCCAAGCGGAAGGAAGTAGTAAAAGTGCAGAAGTGAGATCACAAAAGCCTGAAGTTCAAGAACAACCTAAGAATCCAAGGTATATAACACTGAATCATTCATAAGATAAGATTATAGGTGATAAGAACAAAGGTGTTCAGACTAGGAGAAGAATTGCAAAAGAGTACTATTTAATTTCAAAGATTAAGCCTAATAATGTCAATGAAGCATGCAAAGATGAACATTGGATGGAAGCAATGAAAGAAGAGTTACATCAAATTGAGAAGAATGATACATGGACTCTTGTTCCTAGACCTAAGGACAAAAATTTAAGTGGAACTAAATGGGCCTTTCGGAATAAACTAAATGAGCAAGGTGAAGTTATTAGAAACAAAGCAAGACTGGTATGTAAAGAATATTTACAGATGGAAGGAATTAACTTTGAAGAAAAAATTTCTCCTGTTGCTAGAATTGAAGCTATGAGACTATTTCTTGCCTATGTTGCTTACAAAAAATTCAAGGTTTATCAAATGGATGTCAAGTAAGCATTTCTTAATGGTGAACTGAATGAAGAAGGATATATTGAGCAACTTGATGGATTTCAATTAACTGATTAGGGAGACATGGTTTGCCGACTGAAGAAAATATTGTATGGACTTAAGCAAGCCCTAAGAGTATGGTATGCTAGATTGGAAAAGTATTTTTTGAAGCTTGGATTTAAGGATACTTTTGAGTATCTCAGAGCAAAGCTAGGGGTGATTACCCTTCCTAATCAAAATCAAGATGTATTGACTTGCATCAGTTTGTGAATTTCATAGTCATATATTGATCCAGATTGATGTTGTGGTGGTTGATACTCAGGGGGAGTAGTTAGATGTTTTGAAAATGTGGTTCAAATATTGTGTGAGAAAGATAATGTGTATATTTGTCATTGATGTTAAAGGGGGAGAAGAGTCATATAAAAAAAACTATGAATTATCTGGGGAGAAGAGAAAATCTAAGGGGGAGAAAGTACTAAGAGAAAGTTGCGTTGATGGTGTTTTTTCACATCATGTGTTGCCATAAATGCCAAAGGGGGAGATTTTTGGATGTTTTTGATATTTGGTTGTCATTGATGTCAACACTATTGGCATTAATGTATTGAAGGTTGTATATGTCAAGGATATTGAGAAAATTGTAATAAAATATGTTACAGGTTGTTGATGATGCAGGAAGTTCAATATGATGGATAGTTCATTGTATTAAGGATGAGAAGCTTTGGATTAAAGGGTTTATTTTCAAGCCTATCTAGTTTATCCATCAAAAGTTCCAGAGGTTTGCATGGAGATTTGGTCAAGTTATGTGTTTCTATGTTCTCACAGTTTTTCTGTTGCTTTAGCTGGTGTTCCTGAAAGAAGATGATGTGATTATGGTAATCTGAGTTGATGTGAATGATTTTATGGTGATTCATGATGCTTGCGGATGTTTCTATATTCTGCTCTATTTTTTTTGTTGGTTCGCATTGATCGGTGTGCTTGCGATTGAATATTTTATCTTGCGTGTTCATGTTTTTCATGTTCATGGCCGACAAGGTGATTGTAGCGTGTTGTGGATCTTTGAGGAATAATTTTTGAAGGTGTTTCATGTTCGAGGATATTATTTTGGGTCTTCACTATGTTGTGGCCGACTTTGGCTGATTCACATTGATAATTATTTATATTTTGGGCCAACAATTTGTATCTATTTTATATTTTATTAAATTTGACATGTAGATGATGTTATCCTTAGATGTGGGTATATATTACTAATTGTTTATACCATTTCATGTATGTGAGATGATGATGTGAAGTGAGATGTACGAGTGCTAAGTGTGAATAAAGTTTAGATAATTCAAAAGCATAAGTAAAGTGTGAAGAAGAGTGAGTAGAAGAAACAGTGTTCATGTGCCTAACCAGAACTGTAATTAGGCATTAGCAAATGCTATTTTCTTAGTTAAAAATACTCAGATGGATTTAATTTGAATGTGATTGTAAGACAGTGTGTCTTCCTTTGGGAAAAATTCCTTTTTGTATTTGAGTAGTGAGCTCTAGGCAATGTGCCTGAATGTAAATGCATTCCCCATTTACTATACTTTTAACAGGGTAGAATCTTGTGGACTGACCTCCACTAAGGTTTTTCCCCTAACATGGTTTCCATGTAAAAATCTTGGTGTTATGTGCATTTATGATGTGTTGATGGTTTATGCTTTCATGTTTAATTACCAGATCTAAGAATAAGTTTAAATCTGTACAATTTTTGTGATAACTGATTCACCCCCCCTCTTAGTTGTTTTCCCTTATGTTGCCAATAATATCAACTATGGATTCCCCTAATCAAAGTTTTAACACATCTTGTCACATGGTATATTTCAATCAAAATCCTCATCCATATCAAAATCACTCTTATCAAGGGTCACATCAAGTAGGGAAACAACATCAAGGGTTTCAAAAGCACCATCAAGATCAAAATCTACAACATAAAATTAACCTAAATGCACTTGAAAAATAAGTTGACAAAATTTATCAACAACACTTTGGACACCATCAAAATAGTAAGTCACAATATCAACAACATCGTGACACTCATCAAAACAAAAATTCATATCATCAACAACATGTTCAACATCAAGACACATCATACCAACAACCCCCATACTATGACCCTTCCTACAATTCACAATGTCAACAAGGGTTACAAAAACAAAATCAAGATCCTAATGTTATTGAAAATCCATATGGATCTTCCTTCATTCAAAACCCCCATCATTAAAACATTGATTCATATCAGAAACACAGTCTATTTCCACAACATCAAGTGAATCAAAAACATCAATGGTCACAAAATCAAAATAAATAATATCCACATCAAAATTATCAACTACAACATCATCAAGATCATCAATCTCAAAACCAACAAGAAATTCCATCTCAAGTAAAACAATCATCTGCACCACAAGCAGCTGTACAATCCAACCATACTACTAAACATGAATACACTCCTTTAGGGGAGCCAATTGAGGGGGTGTTTAAAAAATTAGTTAATGCCAAAATTATCATGCTTCCAAAACTACCATGAAGTGGTGAACCTACTGTCAAATTCCTATGGTATGATGACAAGGCCTATTGCAAATACCATGGAGTAAAAGGTCATGATGCATCAAAATATTTTACACTAAATAAATTCATCCATGACCTTATTAATAAAAAATAAATAGCTATTGAGGACAATGATCAAGATCTGAATACATATGACAACATTGACAATATCTCAACCAAAAAAGTTGAAAACGATGATCAAGATCTATCTACCACTAATCACATTGAATATGTCTTTACCTCTCCTAGTGAGAAAGAGGACATACATCAATACTCCTTCCCAAAGCATGATCAAAATCAATCACCGAAGTCTAAAAATGATCCAATTCAAGAAATATTAACATCATTTGATCTTGTGGTTGAAAGCATTAGTAATATATCAAATGCTAAAAACAATGATCCAGATCTATCTACCAATGGTCATGTTGACAATGTCTCTATATCATCCATGAGAAAGAGGAAATGCATCAAGAATTTAATCCCAAGCGTGATCAAAATCAATCACGAAAGTATAGAAATGATCTAGTCCAAGATATCTTGACATCATCCAACCTCACAATAGTACATATTGATGATCAAGAGATCTAAGCCAAGAGCTATCACTCATATGTCCTCATTTCGAGGAAATCCAAGGATCCTTTACAAGAAATCCCTTCTTTGAAATTGATTCATGTCAAGAGCATGAACCGATGCATATTGAAGATAATACCACACAAAGTCAAGATCAAGAATCACTATCATCCAAATATTATAATGACTTGGCAGATATCTTCCAAGACATCCAATTTTTTCCAAAATAAGAACAAATCCATATACCAAGTGCACATACATCTACCCATGAGATGCTTACTCCTAATGGAAATGTAGATGATCTTCATCCAAAACAAGAGTCTCATACTCTTGATATCATTACCAAGGAACAAGGGTCTCCTTCTCTTAACATATTTACACATGATCAAGACATATAAAAAGTCAGAGACATCAAAAATGGATCATGAAGAATACTTATGCATAAGTTGCAAATCAGAAACATCTTGTGCAAGCATATCAAAAATAAATAATTAGGAAGACTATTACGTGGGTTGTGAATCATCAACACTTCTTGAAGAATCGTTAAAATGTGATATTTCACAAGATCAAGCCAAAGATATCAATCAAGAAGTTGTCCTACATATGGAAAATCCCATCACTTATAAACTTGGATCACTTACCTTTGTAAAAGCAAGCTATCCTACTAGTAAATAAGCTATCACCTTTGAAGATCCACAAAAGAGCGAAGAAGGATTAGCACCTTGTTTCCAAGGTAAATTATATCCTATTACAAATAATTTTTTTCAATGGATGCATTATCAAGGTAGAGGATTAGGAAAAAATGAATAGGGTATCCTAGAACCAGTGCAGATTATTGGAAATCCTAAGCATCGAGTTCTTGGTTATTTAGCAATAAAGGAATCTAAACATATTAGTGATACCTCTATAATACTAGGGGAAACTTTATCTAATGCAAACACCAACATAGGGAGCACAAAGGGTCCTTATGATGAAACTGATACCAATGCTACAACTAGCCATATCATGAATTGTAATCCACACATATTTCAACCCTCCAATTGGGACCAACAACAAGAGAAAAATTTATATCAAAGAAAGGAACAAGTCATTGAAGAAAAAGAATCCGTAAAACAAAATGGACAAGAAAAATTCAAAGGATACAAAAGAAAAAGAAATAAAACCATCCCTATAAAACTCCATTGGTCAAAGAAACTATGGGGAAAACTAAAAAAGGGAAGTTCATTCATCCAAAATGTCTAATGATACAAAATAAAGCTTCAAGATTGACCTACAAGGTATATCAAGATTTTGGTCCCAATCGAATCTCCATATCCACCCATCATTGCTCATCCTTGCAAGTTTGGAAAACCAAAAATTCCAAACTATCAACCAATCCATCTAAATCTAATATCCCTCAACATACTCCACCATCAACTTTGACATACATGATATCAAACCCTCACATTGACCATGCATTGGAAACAAATATTTATCGAAGGACTCTAAGGGCACTCTATTGTGATATGTGCATCTAGGTAGGGTTAACTCCAATATTGACAAACAAGACATGAATTATCAGGAGTTACACTCAATCACTTGTATCTTATAAAAAATCTCCTCCAAGTAGGATATCGTTGGCACATCATGACAACAACAAAACCCATATTAGCACCATCAGTATCTCCATCAACACCACCAAGTGGTTCAACATGAGAAACAAAATTATCACCATGATGAAAACTTGGTAAACATGCGTCTTGTGTGACATCAAAAAAATAAAAAAATCAAGAAAATAGTCAAGAGAAAAATTTTCCTTCAGTGAAAACCACTATGGTGGCACTTTGGACTTGTACCATGGTGAAAACTTGGGAAACATGTGTCATGTGTAGAATCGATCATCTATGTGCACCATTTTAGGTGGAAGCATCTTAGCATATCCATAATAAATCCAATCCATTTTTATCCAAAATCAAACTTATCTTGATCTTGGCAAATGTTTGGTGTACACTTTATACTTGCTTATGGAAAATATCTTGACGTGGGTCATTATAATTGATCCTATCCTATCTAGAATTATCTAAGACAAGAGGCATTGTCCCAAAAGGGCATACTCTATCCAAATATACTATTCTTTCACAAGATAATCCATCATTGTTAGATGTTGGGGGAAAGTACTTACATATTTCTTAGAATAAAACTTGATCTACGTCTTCTAACTCATGGTGTGATCTAGGAATTTTCATAGAAACAAGGTATACCACCAACACACTACTAGGGTAACCTTCAAAATAATTCATCCCAACTACAAGGTGTACCACTAATGCACTACCAAGGTAACCTTCAAAACATTTTTCTTCCCATAATGAGGATAATGTTCTCTCGAAATGAGAGAAACTTCTTGAAGAAGGTAGCGGATTAGATCCTTATGCATCCCATCATGGTTGAAAACTATCAAAATAAAAAACATCCAAAAAATAAATAAAAAAATCAAAACAAATTTGTAAAACATCACAATTCCAAAAAAACATGTTATGCTTTGAGTCAACAATAGTCGAACTACATGGTCTCTACGTGTAAAAAATAGGAAAGGATTATCAGCCCTCGAGGCCTTAGGTCAGTCCCCTTAGGTGTCTATCATGATTTATTTCAACTTAGTAAAAAATTGAAAATCTCAAAAACATTAAACAAAAAGAAAAAAAGTCAAAAACAAGTTCTTCTCAAAACAAGTGAACTATGAGTAAAGCTCCTGGAAACTAGTAATTAGGTCAAACAACTAACATGGTCATCACTCTCTCGAGTAAAGCAGTTTGAGAACCACATGCAAACATTAAACACATGACAATAATAATTTTCTACCAAAAACACGAAATGAACCTAATATTATGAATAAACTAGCTTAAACTTCCAAAAAACAACAAAAGCGGTTTCTTTTTTTTGACAAAAGCGGTCAAAATAGTCAAAGTAGACCTATTTTTGTCAAGAGTAGTAAAGAAATACAAAAGTGGTGTAGATGAAAAAAGAGAGAAAGTTTTTTAAGAGTGAACATTTGTCACATGGCGGCCATTTAACTTGAAAAAAGTCAAAATCAAAGATTTTAAACAAAGGCGAAAAAAATAAAAGTGAAAAATAATATCAAAAGCAAAAATCTTAGACAAAAGAAATAGAAGCAAACATTTTAATCAAAAGCGAGTAAAAGAGAAAAAGTGGCAAATCAATAACTTCAAAAGTGGCAAGAATAATTCAAGTGTGAAAATCACAAACCTACCGCTTTTGCCTAAAAATATTTTTTAAGCATTTATTACTCAAAAATGACAAAACAAAAATATTCAAATATCTTGAAAACACCAAAAAAAACATTAGATAACATCAAAAAGCACAATAAAATTTGAAAAAGCTCAAAAATCCTATCTCCATCATCACCTATCTACAATAAAACATCATCTATAATAAACAAATCGTCATCCTCACCCTTTGACAAAATAGACAAACAAACAAAGCATCATCAAAAGCTATAACTTTCAAGAAAATAATCACAAAGATTTGATCACAAAAAGATTAAAACAAATCAAAAGTATTAACTACCTATCTATTGACAATTCACCAACAACATCTTGAGATATGTCTTAATAGATCCATTCCTACAATAGACATCATCAAAATTGGATAATAGCCCCAAAATAGATATGGTGAGTGATACAACAACATTGTTTTATCCTTTTGTGATCTTATCTTTTCGATTTACATTATTGACTCATTCCCAGGATCTCTTGAGGATGTCCATAAGGATTTAGAGAGGAAGGAATGGGGGAAATTGAGTGTCATTTCTGTTTACTTTGTTTGTTGGATATTTTTGTGATACTACCACAATTAATACTTACTTTGTTGTGTGTGGAAGTCGTTTTGGGGAAATTCGTGCAATAGTTGCATGTTAGGTACTTTATACCTCTTTATGTAACTGGTCTTAAATGTTTTAAAGCTTCCCACCCATACATCCTAATAGGGTTTTCGTATGTCTAGTATGAGAAATAATATTCTTTGTATGCCAATTCAAAGTCCACATAATGGATACAATACCACCTTGGTTATTAATACCCTGGTCCATCGTGTCTATTTGCTACATTGATAAGGATTGTTAAAGATACAAAGCCTCTATGCAAAGAAAAATAAAACTCATCAATGACTAACAACATCAACTATTCTTCACTTCTTATTAACATTTTCTACTATTTAACATTTCCTTTATCTATCCTTGCACTGAATGCATCACATCATCTTATCGAAAAATTTGGTTCATTATCCAAAATTTTCACCAAATTTCCTGAGGGGGCACCATGCTATCCTATTTGGGGCATAGTGGGGCAACTCTTGAGAAGGAATTTTTTATTTTTCTTTGACACAATGCTCAAAATTGTATTGTATCAAAGAGGGGAAAAATGTAGACACCTAAAAGTGTCCTGACTAGAAAACAACATTATTTAACTAACTCTCACCCTTCTGATTAAATAATACATTATTATTATTATCATTTCTCATATTCGTTTATTAATGAAGTAATTTTACATTATTTAATTAATTCATCCTCAATCATCAAAAGCATCAAAAACCCTAATTTCCTCTATTAATTGAATAATATTACATTATTTAATTAATTCACCTTTTCACCATTTTTCACCAATTAAATAAATCTCATTTATTTAATAAATTCCTAATCTAGCTCTATTCCTCTTGATTAATTAAATAACATCAATTATTTAATTATGTTGCTAATTCACTTTATTCCCCTAAATCAATAATTATTACCACTCAATAGTTTAATTAAATCACTTTCCCCTAAACTTGAAAAATTAAATAAATTATTTAAACATCATTCAAAAAGGTTAAAACAAACAAATACAACTTTGTTTGAAAAAGTCAAACATGATTTGTGCGTTCAAATCAAAAGGCTTAATTAATTAATTACCTTCATGCACTTTTATGATTGAGTAAATTATGATCCCCCAACTACTCACTTTGATTGGCTGACTGATTCATCTATTCTTCAATCCCATAGATTATTCAATCTCTTTCCTCAATTCTATTGAAAACTCAAATTGATTTCTTCAAACACATTAATTACATAATCAAAATCCACAAATTATTCCTATCTATTTCCTCTCAAAATCTTTCAACCATTGATTAGGATATTCTACTATGAAATCTTGAGTGTTCATTTCAAAGCACAAATTCTATATAACAACCATCTTCTTCCTCAAAAATGATCAGAGAATCAACATATTTTTCACAACAAAGTAATGCTGAAATCATAAACAATTTCTTGAGAACTTCAACACATATCTTCAATCAATGACATTGCATGACTTTGAAGCTTTTTCTACACAAAAATGGAGGCTTCACATTGATACAACAAACAATCCAACATCTTTGTGAATACACATCGACACAGGATAATAATGCTACTTTTATGAATTCATGTTATGTTTTCTCTTTTGATTTCATTTTTGAGTTTGTTCTTCATAGTTTCATTTTGTGAGTAATGGGCATGAATCATAGCTTTTGTTTGAATTATATTAGTTTCAATTCACTCATTTTGATCTTATCACACTTCCCAATTTCCCCTTTACATAGTTTCATTCTTTTTAATTTGATTCAACTCCTCTTCCATAGAATTTACTTAGTACTTGTCTTCTCGAGCTTTTGTAGAATTCTGGGTTCTACTTTATAGAAAAATGACATATTTGCATGTTTTGATGTACAAGCTAATCTCCTTCTTATATGAATTTCTATATTTTTTTCATTGAGAATTAGATATTTTGGATGATTCCTTTGAAAAAATATATCGCTTAATGGTGCCTTTGACGGTGTCTTTATGTCTCTTCACTCAACTACCTCATTTTCAATTTCTTCATCTACTTCCTCTTCTTTGCAACTTTTTCCTTTTTTAAAAATCAAATTCTTGTGCCTTTTCTCTTCAACTCCTTTCCTCATCCACTCTGACATTTTCACTTTCAATAATTTTGTGCAATTTCTTATTGTAACACCTATATGATTTTCTCCTTGAAGAGTAACCAAGTAAAGTACCTTCATCAAATAGAATCAAATTTTCTCAAATTTTCCTCATCCCTTCTTATTTAACATTTTCTCTCAAATACCTTGAAATACTTCACTGTTGCAGACTTACCCTTCCATAGCTCATATGGTTCTTTTCTATTGTTTAATATAATTTGTCCTTGTTTTAGAATTTAGAATTAATGGTTTTTCAATATTAAGACTTACCCTTAAATGTTAATATTTAATATTTAATGGTCTTAAATATTTGTGTCGTACATGTTAAGTGTAAGCTAATTTCTAGGAGATAGGTGTTGGATTTAGAAAAATCCTAAAAATTATGGGTTCTGACTATGATATAACATGACATAATGAACTCATGTTCACACTTGGGCATGGGTTTTTCTTATGGAAAGTTTTTGACACCATCATTGGCATCTTCCTAGGGTGAGTGGATTTTCCAAGTGTTATTATTCAGATAAGTATTGAAAACAATTAATTCTACAATATTGGGAATATTTTTTATATAATTTGATGTTAATATGGTTAATCTATGTGGATGTGTTATTCCATTTATTATTTTAGTTATTTAATGGTCACATGTTTGTAGCTTACATTAATTATTTATATTTATTTTGATAACATTACATATTATAAATTATACTCTCTAATATTTATAATATTTATTATAAATTATACTCTCTAGAAAATGTCTGACTCATTTAACATGGTTCTTTCCATTTTCTAGATAGTTCTATTTTTTCTTTCCATAAATCCATTTTGCTATGGATTCCTTGAAATAGAAAGATCTCTCCTTCTACCATGTTGTTCACAAAATTCTTCAAATTCATTTGAAGTGAACTCTCCTCTATCTGATCTTAGAAATTTTATTTTTAGACTAGTTTAATTCTCAACTAAGGCTTTGAATGCCTTAAACTTATCAAAATATTTATATTTTTCTTTCAAAAACATAATCCAATTCATTTTGGAATAGTCATGAATTAACAACATAAAGTAACTCTCACCTTGCATACTTTTTGTTCTATTTGGCCTACATATGTCAATATGGATAAGCTCCGAGGGTTTAGACATTAATACTCCTTTGCCTTGAAACTCACCATTGCTTTATTCCCATATTGGAATTTCTTACAATTGGTATTTGAAGGCTTTAAAATCTTTGGCATGTCTCTCACTGCTTGCTTATTGCTAATTTTACAATATTCTCAAAGTTTATGTGCCACATCCTTTAGTTTCATAGCCAATTATCATCTTCTTACCCCATATAAAACTTTTCACCTTTGATTTCACTAAAGATCTAAAGTTTATTGGCTGATTTACTCGCATTTGCAATCAGTTTTCCTTCTTGATTTCACATCCTTCAACATGAAATGTGAGAGTGGGTTCTTGGTCACACATTTGACTCACACTTTGGATATTCTTATTCAAACCTTCAACATATAGAAAATTATAGGTTTCATTTTTCATTATCTAGGCCAAGTACCTTTTCTTATTATCTTCATCATAGCATTGTCCCCAAATTTCACTATCCCTCCATTCAACTCCTTCAAGGTGAGGAATTTTCTTGTCTCTAGTCATGTGGTTTGAGCAACCAATATCAATATAACATTGGTGTATCTCATTTTGATCATGTAGGGAATTTTATACAAATATGGACTTATCCTTTTTCTTTTCTTGCTCTTACTTATTCTTCTATAGTTTTGTATTTTTCTCCTTTTGTTTGACCATAGTATCTCCTTGTTTTGTCTAGGTGGTTCCACAAAACCATTTCTACAAAAACATGTTGTATGTCCAAAATTGTTGCACTTATAGAATATACCATTATAATCCATTAAGGGATAAAATGAGTTCTAGTTTCTACTTGAAAAATCATAAGGACTTCTATTCTTGTTTCAACCAAAATTTCTTGAACGTGTCTTACAATCTATTACTTTATGACCAAAATAATTACACAAAAAGCCAAAAAAATGTTGTATGTCCGAAAATTTTGCACTTATAGAATACACCATTATAATCCATTAAGGGAGAAAATAAGATAGTTTCTACTTGAAAATTCATGAGGACTTTTATTCTTGTTCCAACTAAACTTTCTTAAACGCATCCTACAATCTATTACTTTATGACCAAAATGATTACACAAAAATCAATATTTGGAAATAAAAAATGTTGAAACCTAGTCATGTCCACTTGCTTTGGAGGAAATAAATTTCTAAATGTGTCCTTGCTACTGTTTAGAGGAGTTATTGATTTTTGTGGGATATTATTCTCCTTCTTACTAATTTCATTTTTATTATAGGCCTTTTGAGAGAATTTTCATAACCTTTTTGGTTTTTTTTCATTTTATTTCTTTGATGGTTCTTTGGAAACTTGATCTTCCTTTTATTCATAACCACGAACTATCTTTATGAATGGTTATATTTTTTCATTGATGATATTGTTTAATATATTCATACTCTTTTGAAACTTGAACCCTTTTTTCAACTTAGTGGTTGTCTTTTCTAGTTCCTTTCTCAAGGAAATAATTTTAGACTCTTAACCTTTCACAAAAAATTTCCTTTTTCTTCAATTGGATTCTTACCTTCTCTTAAATCCATTTTTCTTCTTCAATTTTGAATTTTTAGATTGATGACCATCCTTTTAGTCTCTTCCAAAATTTTTGCTAACTTTTCCTTAGATTCATTATCTTCTTGAAGTTGTAATTTTTGTTTCAAGTTCTTCCTCTTGAGTTTCTTGATTTCACTTAGGGCACATATAAGTTCTTCCAAATTTAATTCCCCATCTATTTGTACATTATCTTCCCCTTCCAACTCCTCTTCTTTTTCTTAGTCTTCATTTTTTAAGATATTATCTTTTGCTTCTATTGCCATTAATATAATATTTTCTCTATCAATAGAGGATAAACTCTCTTCAGAAGAACTAATTTCCTCTTTTGACTAGAGGATTTTCTTGTGTTTGTAAAAGCTCTTCTTTTTCTCATTTTTCCCTTTTCTTACCCCCTTTTGTGTTGGTGATGTTTTTTTATCTTTATTCATGTTATGGTCTTCTTCATCATCACTACTTTTACTTTCATATGGACATGTAGAAGAAAAGTGTTATACTTTTTCCCAGTTAAAACATTTAAAAGAAAACTTACCTTTAAACTAGCTCCAAATATTTTCACTAGCTTCCTCAAAAATTGAGCTTCCTCTTCATTTGACTCATCATCAAAACTATCACTTGGATTGGAATATTTACCCTTCATTTTATTTGAGGCTTTGAAGGTTGCCTCTCATTTAGATGACTTCTCCCTTTTGGTCCTCATCTCATATGTGGTGAGGATCCCATGAAACTCATCCATCGTTAAAGTATCTAGATCTTTTATTTCTTTAATAGCAAATAATTTGACATAAAATTTCAAAGAGACCTTAATAATTTTGCACAATTATTGTATCCTCAATCTTATCTCTAAGAAATTTTATAGTATTAATAATTTCATCCATGCAAAGTAGGTAGGTTGTAATGTTTTATTCATCCTTAATTTTAAAACTTTCAAATTATCTTCTATGTGTTTGAAGCTTGGATTTCTTTATCTAGTTGTCTCCTTCATAGAATTTTTGAATTTTTTCCAACATTTTTCCATTGATACTAGTATAACCTTCAAAATTTTGTGTTCCATTGATCTAAATGTTCATTCTTGGGTGTCTTCTTGGCTTGAATTGAAGATAGGGTTTAGGGTTTTATGTTATGTGTGGGTTTTAACTTAACATATTTTACCTTTGTCTTGGACCTTGTCCTTTGATCTAATTCTTTGTTGACTCACTATTTATGGTTCCAAGTTGTTTTAGATATATCTTAAGTCTTTGGTATCATTTGGTTATTGGCCCCTTGTGGTTAGGATCCCCCATTTATCCATCACACAAATATTTCCCTTATTAATTTGGTCCAGGGATTTAATATTTATAATGTTGAAAATATGGCTTTATTTGGCCTTTAAATCCTTTCCAAAAAATGAGTTTAAGTTGTTTTGAGGCCTTATCTTTTGTTCTCCCTAGGTGGTCCCTCTTTTAAAACAACTTTTATGTATGTGCAAATTTTTCCACTTAAAGTCCTATAGCTCATCGCATAAGTCTTTTTATTCATCGGGTTCATTAATACGATGAGAGATGAGCCTTTGAGTTTCATTTGTATCACGCATTGCAAAAATCATTTGGTCTTCATGTTTTATTACCATGATGAGTGATGTGTTTGGTTTCTTTTATATCACTTATCGCTTAAGACTCTTGGTTCTTTGGTTCCACTTCAACGAAAACATGATGGGCTCAAATTTTCCTTTGTATCACACCATCATAGAATTTTTTTATCGCTTATCTCAATTACAGTGATGAGAAATATGAAATGAAAGGAACAGTGGGTTATGATAATTTCACCTATCATCATTTGGTGCCATCACTCATGTTTCCCATCGCTGAAAGCATTTTCATCTCCATTTTATGACAATGAGCAATGGACTAGGGTTAGTTTCTTTGTATCACTGAGAATTGCTATTCACTAAAGTATAAAAGTGTCTTTGAAACACTTCAATGATAAGTGATGGAGAATATGATAGTGAATATTCCTTTCATTGGAGGGTTTCCCTTCATTGCCAAAGTATGGGACTAACTTTGAAGCATTACTGCGATGAGTGATGGAGTTCAAAAGCATTGTGAGTATGTGGGTGGCTACGTGGTAGCTTCCCAAGGTATCATCACTATTTTAAAGCACATCTATACAAGCAAGAAGCAATGGTCAAGGAGAGCCATAGATCATGTTTTAAATCAAAGAGGATCGATGACATGAATTTAAAATTGAACAATTACATGTAAGTTTTCTCGCACGAGCTATCTATGAGACATTAATGGAGGATACACTCCATCTTTGAGTCATAAATAGGGTTGTTGATCATTTTTCTTTCACAATTGCAATCATCAAGAGTTGAAGAGTTGGCCAAGTGAAGAAAAGAAGAAGGAAAAGCTCCAAGCGAAGGGAATTTGAGGAATAAACTACTGGATCTTTCGTGGGTAAGTTGAATTTGATACCTCTGTGAGTAATTTTATGGGACTGGGTGATTTAGAAACTGGGTAAATTACTAGGGTTTGCAATTTAGGATTGTTGTTTTCTATTTAGCAGAGGAATTGAAATTGTTGCACGTAGGGTTTGGGGTAGGGGAGTGAAATTTGTTAAATTTCAGTTCAAAACTTGTCAATTTGAAGGATTTAGGCTATAATTCCCCATTATTTGAAACCCTAGTTTATATCACACCAGAACCATAAGTGAGCCTAGCGAAACTTTTTCCAAACCCGAGAGGAAACCGACAAAGAAAATGGTCAAGAGGCCAAAACCAGAGGTGCCTGAGGCACCTACAAAGAAGAGAACCATGAAAAGATATTATTCTCAGCTCATGGAAGAAGCTCCTAAAGACCCAACTACAAAAGTAAAACCAGTTGGAAAGAGGAAAAATGGTGAAGGGGTATTGGCAACTCATTTTCAAGATTTAGCTTCTGAGATTGGTGATGTGCTACCTCAAAGTGGTTGGGATTTATTTATATATGCTTTCAAAAGGAGGTTTTCCAGTCACCCAACCTGTCAGCTATGGACTTGTAATATTAGAAAATTGGTTTTTCGTAATGTTTTTGTGGAGGTGGACTTGATGCTTGAACTGGAAAGCTATTATGACCCTAATGATAGAATAATCAAGAGATTTCTAGACTTTTTTCCCATGCTAGAAATTTCAAGAAGTCAAATAGTGTAAGTTTTCAATTTGAACCCATCTGCAACTGAGTCAATAAGCTTTCGTGCATTGTACAATGAGTATGAGAAAAATAAATTTACATAGAATTTTTTTTTCCAAGGCATAGCAGACGTGACCTAAGGAAGAATGGTGCACCTTCTAGTCCTCTAGAGTTAGATCCATTTGACTATGATGATTTTGAAGATTATTTCAAGAACAAAGATTATGCATTGTGCCAAGTTTTTCATAGGAAGTTTGATATCAATATGGATGTTTCTCTAATGGTCATGGCAATTGATATTCAAAACAAATATAAGAATAGGAATTTTGACTATGCCTCTTATATTGTTGATCACTTGCATGAAGACTTGATAAAGTTCAAGGATGCAACACCTCTATTGTCATGTAGACACTATTCTTTATTAATGCACATGCTATTGTGGAAAGGAAAAAAGGTAATGAGGAATTTTATGAAATTAAGAGAAAGGGATAATATGGACAATGAGTTGCCTATACAAATGTGGACCCATGTATGGGATGTGCACTATCCTAAATCTGACTATACTAAATTTTGCAATGCTTTTAAGTTTTTGGTGTTGGAGCGGTTGGGCTTAAAGCCCATTTACATAATATCTAGGTGTGTAAAGGAGATCTTGAGGCCCCTTGAATATGAACAATAAACTACACAAAATTTCAAATGGGGGGATTGGTACCTCCATTCCAACTATACTACAAATAGGATATATGGGTCCCTAGTGCCACCTCATAGGCTACCTACATATATGTCTGATAGGCAAGCATTTATGGAAATGGTGTGGCAGCTTGATGCCATGGACAAAGAAAATTTTAGAAAATAAATGAAGGAATCTTTGGTAAACCCCAATTGTGGATTTCTTATTTCACACGCACATCAAAGGAGGGAATTGAGAGATTTGGGTCTCTCTTAAACAATTATAGAATGAAGTAAGAAATTATCAGATATTGTGACCTTGAGGGGGTTATTATTGTTGAAATAAGAGCAAGAGGATTGTCAGGGAGATAACATCAATTTTTATATCAGGAGGACGTGATCAAAAACTTATCTTTTGATGAAGAAGTTGCAGAAAGGAAGAGAGTATGGAGAAAATATATGCTATTGAGTAAAAGATGTTAAAAGAAAATCCTTTCTATGTCAGCCTTTACTTTGAGGTACAAGATTTGTATGTAGAAGCCAAAATGATGTTAGCAGATTTTAGAGATAAAAATTTCTTTGACAAGGTGAAACAAGTTGAGATAAAGGCCAAGGTTGCCAAATAACATCATGATGCACAAATAAGGAGCTAGTCATCTTAGTCCTCTGCTCAAAGCGATCAAGTGCAAGAAAGAGAGATAGGTAAGACAACTGTAGCCACCCCATTGGTGACTTATTTCGCAAGTGAGAAAGGAGGTGAGACTCATGTTCTTGAGGAGTCTACAGAGCATATTCACATGGAGGAGGAGGTGGATCAAAGGTTCCCATCCCCTAAAAAGGAAGACGCTTTAAATATTTATATGCCAGCTAGCAGAATAATAAAATGGGAATACAATGAGGTAGAAGATGATGATGTCAAAATTAAAGCTTACAATGATTTCATGAGTGATGTTGCGTTTGTTCAGAAAAAAGAATTTAAGGATTTCTTCATCCACTTAAGAAGCTCCGATATCAAGAAAAGTATTGAAGATGCAAAGGAAAATGTTGAACCCTTATTACAAGAAGAGGCCAAGAAGGAAGAAGAGGGTAAAATAATGCAAGAGATATCATCTATATCACCACAAGAGGCAAGAGACCTAGTAAAGGGAAGTGAAATATTATTGTTGCCTAGGTGGGAGCTCTCATCTACTATTGTATTAGATGTAATAAGAAAAGATCCTAATTCATCCATTTTTGAGATCTTTGATAATAAGGTGTTTGGCTAAGGTTTTAGCCCAAAGTTACACATGCTATTTGGTCCATGGCACTGAATACTGGGAAACGTGAAGTAATAAATTCTATGGAGAAGGAGATTGGAGTTGTCGTTATCAAGAGGGCTACTAAAATTACTGCCACTATAGTTGCACAATTAACTATGCATGTTGCTATGTTGAGTGTAGATACAACCCAAATCACAAAGGATAAGTATAAAAAGTTGTTGGATAAATGCAATAAATTGATGGATGAGCATAAAAAGGCACTTGCTACTACTTCCTGTGCATCAAGGGTTTTGGCCTCTCTAACAACTTTTTCTTCTGAATTATCAACACAAGACAAATAAACCTTGTCATTAAGGATTCAAAGTTTAAAACAAGAAGTGAAAACAAAAAAGGATAACACAAATAAAGCCAAAGAGGAGACAATCAAAGTGGCTAATGATATTTTTGATGATGTTTTAAAACATAGAGTAAAAAAGTTGGTAAACAAGGTTGACACTATGTGGGATGTATACAAGAATGTTCATGAAGCCAACAAGAAATAAAAAAGCCATTATAGACTGAATGGAGCAAGTGGAGTACCGGGGTGGGAACATTAAAAAAATGATGCAACATATGCAAAAAGACCCTGAGACTCCCACCAACATTCCTGATGTACTGAAAGAAATTGAATTATTAAGTGAGACCACAAATTTCCATGGCAAGTTGGGTATGCAGTTACAAAATAATTTGAGAATGTTTAGAGAGATGGAAGGGCATGGTATGCCCAAAATATTGGATGATAAGGGTGAAGTGAAGGAGTTTGTAGTATGGAAAGATGAGTTGGGAAATTTACTCCCACATTTCAAGAAAATGATCAATGCCACTAATTATACAATGTTGAACCATGCTGTTGATAATATGTCAGTAATTGAAGTAAGGATGGACACATTTGTCAAAGATGCAAGGGTACTGATCGATGCAAGATACAATCAACATAATACAAAAGTGCAAAATTTTTTGGATATGCATTGGCCAACTAAGGAGGAGTATAACACATGGCTTGAAAATTTTATAGGTTAAGCCTTGGATGAAGAATTGTAAAATGTTATCTCCTCCTAGTCTTGAAGATTAATGACAAATGTGATGATGTGGATGGGTTTATTCTTTCCTCTTTTTCTTTCTTTCTTGTTTTTAAGTTTCTACTAAATGGGTGTGCACGTGGAAGACATTTTTTCTTGTGGAAAATATGTTTTGATGCTACTACAATGGTGAAAGATGCCTTTTGGAAGGCAAGAAAATCTTCTTCAATAAATGGAAAGAGATTTTTGTCTTATATGCTTTCCCCCTCATGGAAATGAAAATATAACCACTTGGGGAGGTTTTGAAATTCAAATTCAAATGAATGTCAAATGTAAAATGTGACTGTAAGTGTAATTTGGCTCAAAGATTGTTTCCCCCATGTTTCTATAAATGAGAATTCAAGGCCAATTGCACGGGTCTTTGGTTGGTTTAATTTTTGAACTCATGTAATGAGAATATTGTAATAAAGCACAAAGGAATAGAATAGTATTGAGTCTTAGGAATGGATTCTATTTTGTAATAAGCATAATAGTTTTACAATAGTAATGAAATTTGAATGAGAATTGAATATTCTAGAATAATTTCTTTCCTGTGTATTTTGTCACATGAATTATGAATAAAATGATCAAGGATCTTTTATTTTTCTTCAATCATTTTGGTTGAATGAATGTGTCTCTACTTTAATTCGAAGAATTAATGAAATGCTTTGATGAGATCATAGGTTTATGTGATTAAGTATAAGGATTAATAAGTAGTTTATATTATTGGAGATCTTGAGTTGTGTTGTTGCAAGGAAATATCATAATAGTTTATGAATGTGAAGTCTAATTGCTGATGTATTACAGTTTGTTGCAAATTTTAGTCTGTTACCCATGGATAAAGCACTGATCTATTAATTTGGTCATGTTTGATGTAATTGAGTCGGTCTTGCATGCCAAAGATCACAATCTTAAAGAAAAAATTTGTACACCTTTAATTGCAGTAAAGTTTTATGACAACCATCCATTCCTTTCTTTAGTTGAGAATAAGCCAAATTATTAAAGGATTGTGTCTAATTTGCAATCTATAGGAATGCATCTATTAATAAAAATGTTTGTGGTAATTTTGCACAAGAGTATCATTTAAAAAATTGTAAGGATCACCCTCTTGGGTCTTGTAGAGCTTGAAGTGTAGAGGTAAAGCCTAGCGAGATTTGACCTGTTCATTGGCCAATCCTCACCATTTTTTACCATTGAATTATGGAAAATTCATAGATAATGGCTAAGATTAAGTTTGGTTCTTAAAACATAACCAATAGATTGGTGACTCTGTTGGGGACAATGCTAGTCCAATGTCTCTAAGTCAGATCTAGTACAGTTAGAGTCAATCATTTTCATTTTTCTTCATTTTTTTGAGAAAAAATTGTTCAAATTCTCATCAATATCTTAAGTCTTGTTTTATGCATGGCCATTTTTCATTTCATATCGGGTTATGTTCAAAGTATTCTCTAAAATTGTGAGTGCATCTCCAAAGTGTAACCTAATTTTATGTCCCAATATTGTGGTTGGCGACTTTGAAGTCTCTTGTGCCAGTGCAACGTTAGAATTCCAAGAAGAAAGTGAGAAGAAGAGTTGTGAGGAGAAGTCTAAAACCATGCATGGAACCAGGAGAAAAATGAAGAACCCAGAGTAGAAGCTAGATTTTGAGTTGCCAACAAGTAAGAAGCCTTCATGGATACACAAGAAGAACGAAGTGAGATGTTCCAATGAAAATCTTGCTGATGCATCTCATGTTTTAAATGAAAATGTTCATGAAGAGGCATGTGAAGTTGAGGTGTATAATGTAAATGAGGAAGCTTTTCCCATTGAAGAAGCTTTTGATAATAATATTGAAATGTCATCGAAAGAAGAGAGGTGGGAATTCTGGGAAAAGGATAAGAAGCTCTTAGAATTAGGGGAAACTCCTGGGGATAAATTTATTTTTAATGATGGTAATTTCAAACCAAGGGGTAGATCCCATATTACAACCTCACATCATTCCCTTGAGAGAGAAGTAACAAATCTTACATTCTACACTCCTGAGCCTAGTGAGTCTAAGGATGTTTTAGGAGATGAAGAAGCCATAGATAAGGATATGCAAGCTTTGGAAGAAGAATAACTTAGACTCAAGGAGTTGGAGAAGGAACAAGCAAGGGAAAGAGAGGAGAGGATTAAAGAAAAAATTCTTGAAAGGGATGCTTAGAGAAGAAGAATTGAAAAGATGAAAGAAGTGGCAAAGCAAAATCCAATTCTTTAAAATAATTCTAAATCTACTACTAGGGAAAACCCAGATACTCCTAAGGTGACCATTCCCATGGGAACCTCTATTGCAAGTACTTATACTACATCTTTTGTGGCCACCAAAGTCATAAATCTTTCTTCTACTGTTAAGAAGCTTGTAAATCATGGAAAGAAGCCTATAGGCTATCCCAAGAAGATAATCCCAACAAAAAATACCAATACCAATACAAATACAAGCACCTCATCTATTAATACATCAAGATTCTAAGACTAGTTCTATCACATAAAGTGCACCTCCTTATCTTGAGATATTAAGGTTGCAATCAGCTAATGAAAAGCTACAACAAGAATTGGATAAAATGGAAATTGAAGCTGCAAATGTAGAAATAACAAGAAATATTTCATTCCTCAAAGAATCAATCCATGATCCAGGAGCTTCAAGCTCTAGCCACACTAATTCTAATTCACATAAGAATAATTTTGATGGACATATTCCTAGTGGAGGGGGTGGTGAAAATCAGGGTGGTGGTGGTGGAGGAAATCATAAGAATAAGAATACCTATTTTGAAGATGGAGATGGAAGTGGTGGTGATGGAAAGAAAAATGGAGGTGGTGGTAAGGGTGGCGATGGAAATGAAAAAGGTAATAATCAATCTGGTGATCCAGAAGATAATGAGTCTAGAAACAATCATAGAGACTGGTTCACTAGGAGACCAATGCAAGTAGAAAGGTATCAATAGTTGTGCTTCATTGGAATTCCTAGTTATCCAAACCAATTCCCTAAAGATATTAGGCCCGCCTTGGTAAAATTCTTTGGAAACAATGTAATAAGTGGTGAAGATCACTTGAAGGAATTTTCAAATGTAATGGATGACTTTGAGGCAAAAGCTGAAGATGTGATGATGAAAATTTTCATGCAATAACTCATTGAGGATGCCAAACAATGGTATAAAGGTTTACTTTCTGAAAGTATTGGTTCCTAGGAAGATTTCAAAAGGTTATTTAGAGAATAGTGCAGTGACAAGACTAACTCAAGGTTTCTTCTAAATCAGTTCAATAATATTTCTAAAGGCTCAACTGAGTCAATTGTTGATTTTAATGTGAGATTTCAGAAAGCCATGAATAGATTACCCCCTCACTTGAGACTCAATGATAGTGTGTTCTTAGTAAAAAAATGTAATTTATTTGATGAAAAAATGAGCTATCTCTTTTTGGATAAGAATCCTTAGACCTTGAGAGAAGCTTTGAAGATGGAAATCCACATTGAAAACATCAGAAGAGCAACTGGTAAAGTTGGGAGAAGAGATGATGTGAAAATATTGAAGAGCCCCAAGAAAGAGGAAAAATACTCTAGAGCAAAAGGATCTTCACTTGAAGACAAGATTGATAATGTTGCAAGTTCTATGAAAGATATTAGCTACAGGCTTGCAAGGCAAAAAAAGGGGCTTGCAAGTGAAAAACCAATTTTCCAGAAGAATGACAAGCCTCCTCGGTTGCAAGACCATCCATATAATACTAATTGGCATAATGGGAAGCCAACTCCCAACAATCAGATGAATACAAAAAATAAAGTTCCTCCTGATCCTTTGTAGAAAAATTCAGTCAATTTTGTTGATGAAACACCTTAGTGTGTTGTCTTCCAGTTGCCACATGCTTCCCAAACATGTTCAGTGGTAAGATAGTTTGAAGAAGAGCAGAATCAATCAGATAATTATGAGACAATGAAAGAAAATTATGTTGAAGTGAATGTGCTTATGCATAGATCATATTTTTCTGATGAGGAGTGTTCCTTAAAGGAAGAATCACATGAAGTTGATGTTGACTATCAAAGGAAAAAGTCAGAATCATACCATCAACAAGTTTTCCTTGATGAAGATGAAGAGCTTGAGAATAATATGTGTGCTGTGGAGATAGAAGAAATGGATGTGTCTCTAATAAGACATTTTGATGAGGAGTATCAAAAAATGACTATAGCCTTGATAGAGAATGCTAGAAATACTCACAACTTGAGAAGCAAAGTTGTTAATTGTGATCAAGGTAAACCTAGCAGTATGTTTGTGAAAGAATAGAATGAAAAAAAACAAAGGACTAAGATAGAAGAATTGGCCAAGTTTAAGAAAGGAGAGGTCAAGACTAAGGAAAGTAAGGGACCTCCGATTTGGGCCAAAAAAGATACTACAACCAAGAAGCTTGATGAGGTTGTTGTCTCAATTTTTAAGGTTAAGACTCAGAAGTCAGAAGCTAATCAAGAAAATAAAATTGATAAGAAAGAGACTGAGAAGAAAATTGAGCAATAGAAGGTCCAAGTTGAGGAAAAAAGTGTAGTCCCATATGATTTACCAAAAAATATAATCCAATTGACATGTTTTAGCTGCTATCTCAAGTAAAGGTCACTATTCCATTAATGGAAATTATGAGAATTGATGAACATAAGACAAAGACAGTGGCCCTTATCAATGGTTTCACTCAGGTCTATGAAGATAAAGTGTTGTCTACTTAGCCCCAAGTGAGTGGAAATCAAGTTAGTGGTGAGGTGATGGAGGGAGACATCAGTGAGATCCCTCAGATTTATTTGGGAAACACTATTATAGCCTAACCTGATAATATTGAGCCATTTAATGTAACTCTTACTATTGATGGTAAACTCCTAAATAATTGCATGATTGATTTAGGAGCATCATCCAACATCATTCCTGTGGACATAATGAAAGAAATGGGAATAAAAGTAAATTGTGCATATGGAAAATGTTATGCCATGGAATCCAAAGAAATCCCAATTATTGGAGTCATCAAGGATGTTCCATATAGATTAGTTGTTTTTCCTGATATGGAGTTTTTTATGAGTATTGTTGTGGTGGACATCCCACCAAACAATGGCATGTTGTTGTCAAGAAAGTGGAGTGCTTCCATGAGAGGTAGCAAAGTAGGATATGGCTAATAATGAGAAAATAACTTTGAAGTTACATTCCATTAAATATGCCATTATTGTTAATGAACTTTGGTGGAGAAGCCTAGATGGTGTATTGCTCAAGTGCGTTGATGGAAATCAGGCATTGGAACTTTTGCATGAAATAAACAACGGAGTGTGTGGTGGCCACTTCATGGATAAAACAGCTACTCATAAGATTTTGAGTGTAGGATTTTGGTGGCCAACAATTTTTAAAGATTATCACAAGTTTTTTAAAACTTATGATGCTTGCTATAGATTTGCAAGAAAGCTGAAATTTTTAGGGAGTTTACCACTCAGGCCTATTTCATTTCAGGCCCCTTTCCAACAATGGAGTATAGAATTCATTGGTGAGATATTAGAAAAATCTAGTGGGGGGCATTCATGGATCCTCATTGCAACTGATTACTTTACAAAGTGGGTGGAAACAATTCCCACCAAGAAAGAAACAATTAAAGTGGTAATTGATTTCCTGATGAATAATATCCTAATCAGATTTGGAGTCCCAAAGAAGATTATATCAAATAATGCCATGTGTTTTAGATCTGATGAGTTTAAAGAGTTTCGTGATAAACATGGAATATAGGTCTCTTACTCTTCCCCTTATCATCCTTAATGGAATGGTCAAGCCAAATCTAGTAACAAGAGTTTAATTAAGATCATCAAAAGGGTGATAGAGAAGAACAAGAAAGTTTGGGATTCAAAGTTGAAGCTTGCACTTTGGGTTGATAGGGTTACTATCAAGAAAGCCACTAGACATTCACCATTTGGTCTAGTTTATGGATTATATGCTAGATTTCCTCAAAAAAAAATACTAAATATGTGCAATTTTGTGCAAGAGTATGATGAGAACATCTGTGATGAAATGTAACATAGGATTGACAATCTTATACAATTAGATCAAACTAGAAGAGAAGCTCATGAAAAAAATACAAAGATGTAGCTATAAGTCAAGAAATTGTATGATAAGAAATCTTCTCCTAGAAAATTTGAAGTGGGGAGTATGGTATTGATGTGGAATGCAAGATATCAAGACAAGGGAAAGCATGGAAAATTTGAAGCACTATGGTTAGGCCCTTAGCTAATATCCAATACACATGGGGAGGATTCATACTTTCTAGAAAGCTTAACAGGTGATCTTATTGAACTACCAGTACATGGATAGTTCTTGAAGCCATATTTCTCTTTAAATATGTTATGCTCCATGTACATTATGTTGAATACCCAAGATAATGAGAGGGGGGGTGAATCAATATCTTCTTAAAATTATTGAACAAATACGATCCAATTAATCCAATGCATATTTCAGTGAAGATAAGCAGAAGCATTAAAAAAACATGAAAACACAACACATGAACACCAGGATTTTTATGTGGAAAACCTAGAGTGGCAAAAACCACAGTGAGGATTAAATCACAATATAGTATAACTAGTTATAAGATATTACAAAGGGGTGGCTCACTACCAAGACTCATTGTCTAGAAGAGAGGCTCACTACCTACAAAAGATATAGTAACAAAATGGCTTATAGCCAGAATATGAATTGATGAAGTTACACCTCACAAGTGTAGATTCAGATCCTTTGATGCTCAAAGAATTCGCATGCCAACAGACTAATATTCGCTTTTTTCACATTCACATTCAATCCACCAACCACACACTCTTTCAATCTCCAAACCATCTTGTATATATATCTGAAACTATCTTCTATATATATCTGACTTTTCCGCAAGCATCAATTAGGTCAGATTCAAGCATATACATAGTCTTCCCAAAAACAATTCAAGCATGTAGCATGCTACATCATGTCAGCTTGGATCACACATACATCCTCAATAAAAAATTTAATACATTACAACTTCAACTATTTATTAGGTTGGCCAGAGATAGACCTAATGACAAAATGAACTCAACATAATGGTGTCAAATTGCCATGAGAGCACCTATACACATGAGGTTTTGAACTTGCATGCTTCCAACAACCAAAAACCACTTCCCAAAACTATGAGAAATGATGATCACTGAAGGGGAATTGAAAACCAAAATATTAGAGGACATTTCTACATACCGATTTAGAATACCATATCAAATTTGAGTTTGAACTTGCAGTTCTAACTCATATGACATGGTGACATCAATGACAACACAAAACTGCATTAAGAGATATATTCTTCTTCATTCTTCCAACAATCTCCCCTTTTGTCACTGATGGCAACATGTGCCAAAGGAATTTAAAAATATCCTATATACAGTACTCTCCCCTTTTCTTTCCATAACATTTTCTCCCTTTTCTCTCTCCCCCTTTAACATCAAGGACAAAGGGTGACCCCAAAAAAATATGAATATACATATGCACAAATGGTCTGAAATAATGTACAAACAAAATAATCAAAATTCAAAACTCCCCCTTAGGAGTTTGACCTAATCAATGTGTAAACTTAAAAAACTTTACTTTAAGGAGGGTGAGATTTGAAGCTCTTGGAGAATACCTTTCCAGGCTATCTTACCATTCTCCCAACTCTGCTTAGTAGATATCAACATTTTATTTAGAGACTCCAATGCAATCAAGCTTTCTTCAACATCATTTGGAGTATCCAGGGTCAGATTGATTTTGTCCAATTTTTCTACATTAGCCAAAGCATTGGCTACCAAAGTGTACTCCATTCTTACACTGTCACCAAGTAGACCATTTTTTTTATAATATCTTCCTTTTTCTTCGGTAACATCGAGAATTTCTCTCTATGAGTAGAGATGACATTCTAGGTTGACCTATTTATGTCGTTAGATGTGTTGTATGTGCTGGAAGCAACTATCAACTGAGACTCAATGGAGTCCATCCGATCTTTAATTCTCTATGTGGCATCTATCCACCTTATGAAGTAAGAAAACATAATATTTTCTTCAAACTCACAAGCCTTCATAGTTTCAAGGCTCTTTTCTACATTGGTGTGTGCCAAAGCACACTTTTCATGAAGTACCAATAGCCTTTTCTCAACCAATTTCTTTTCAACTTCCTGCCTTGTCTTCTCACCAAGTCCGGAGGCATACTCCTTAAAGGAGTCCAATAGAAGTTTCAAGTTCTCTACCAGAGTGAGAGATGTGTCCATTGATGTACTAGGTGTGGCCTCCTATAGAAATTTGATGGCATCATCTATAAGCTCAGTTCCCTTCTGATGCATTTCCAGGATTTCTCCTCTGCCGAATGCATGCAATGCATCCCCTAACACCATTTTATGCATAGGAGAAATCTTATTCAGATCTGCATAGCCTTGAGTCATGAGAAGTTGTAGAAGCTCCATAGGAATCACTAACTGTAATTTCATATGCTTGGATAAAAATTATTTCAAGACATCATCACCAGAGGAGGATTCTCTGGAGGAGCTTTGTGATTCCATTACCTACTTTGTTACTTCTTCATTCTTTCTAGCTGATTCCTCATTTATTTCTTCTTCCTCAACTTTCTCTTCTTCCACCTTCCTTTCTTCTTCCTTTTCTTCTTCTATTTTCTCTTCTTCTTTTTCTTTTTCTTCTCTCTCACTTTCATCCTCATCCTTTTCTTCTTCAGCTTTATCTTTTCCTTCTCCAGTATGCTCCAGAGGAACAAAATCAAGCATTTATGCTTCAACATTTTCTTCATTTTATTTCTCAATCTTTGGAGGATCATTTGTAGCATTTATTTATGGAAGGACATCTATACCATCTATTTCTGTAGGAATATCTCTATCTTTCTTTTTCAAAGGAATGTTTGTATCACATATTTTGGAAGGAGTGTCTTCCTTGAATTCTGCTGAGACATCTTCTCCTTATTTAGGTGGAAAACTAGATGCACCAAGCATGCCATAATTCTTATTCGTGCTTTTGATGGTGTTTACAGTTTCCTTCTTTATCTTCTTCTTATCTCTTGTCATTAAAATATTTACTCTTTTCTTCATTTGAAACATTATAGAACAAACCTTCTTCAAGGTTTCTAGATCACCTATAGTCAAAGAGGATCCAGTTTCCTCAAATCCCTTAGACCTTATTTTCTCTTCCATTTAAATGACCTTTAATCTTCTTTTCATCAAAGCTTCCCACAGTTTCTCAGGAACATTATTCTTAACATGATCCTAGTTAAATTCTAAAATAATAACATACTGAATGATAACCATCATTAATATTTTTCTATCCTCTTTACCTACTTCAAAAAAATTTGTTGTGGGTTGCAACATATTTTTATAGTTTAACAAACTATTTACCAAGGCTTCTAGTCTAAGAGGAGTACCGGGTCTTACTTCTGCAACTTTTTCCTTCTTTGCTTCCGCTTCATGAACACTAAAGTCTTGTTCTTCATCTTCCTCAAAGGACAATACATAGTGAATTCTTTTAGATCCAACATTGGCTTCTTGTGAAGCACCTTCACCAGAGGACATGCTTCCTCTCTTCTTTCTTATCAATTTTGATGTAGGGTCTTCCTCCTCTTCCTATTGATCTTTAGTGATACCGAGGTTCTTTTCCCTTGTATCTTTTTCTTTCCTTCCTCACTTGATAGGAACCACCAAAGGAATACCTTTTCTCTTGGTAGATCTTGTAGCAGGTCTGGAGGGGGTTGGACCTTTTCCTTTGTTGGAGGTACTAGGTTCAATATTTACTGTAGCAGGGTCAGAAGCTAGTTTTGAAGGAGCAATCCTATTGAATCTCCTTACACCTAAAGATTCTCTAGTATTCTGCTCTCCCAGAGCCCTAATTTGTGCTATTTGTTCATTAATGAAACCAAATTTTCTAAGCACCTCATCCACCTTCTTTCTCCTCATAGCCTTGCTATGCTCCAAGTGAACTTCTAAGGATCTTTTTGCATATGTGCCAATTCTAGGTTCACTGGCATCCTTCAAAATTTTCAACATAACCTAAACATAGCCTTCATCTTCATCCTATGTGATCTCATATCCTAAAGGTTGAATCCATACAATTTGAGGTTCAATTGCTTCAACCATGCATTCATCAAAAGAGACATGGAATATGATGGAATATTTGTATTTCTCAACATGTATCATAATTCTTTCTCTCTCATTCATGTTGCTTTTGAATACAACAAAGAATGCTATCAGGGCATTATCTATATTCTTCAAATCACCCAATTTATGCAAATAATCAAAAAATTGATGAGCAACCAGTCGGGATGGGTCTCAAAACACTACATCATCTTTTTTGGGAAGCCTTTTGAGAAAATAGAATAGAAAAAAAACAATCAAAGAACCAAAATTAAATGCATATTTATTCTCCTTTGACATCCTTAGATTCTCAAACAATTGTTGTCAGAGAAGTTCACACAAATCATAATCTGCACCATTTACTGCCATGTCATAACCAGTGTAGATAGCTATAGTGGACACAAAGTTTTCTCTATTGTGAAGTATATTTTATGTACGATCATTATTGATGCATACTTCACAATAGGATTAGTGATAGGCTTTGTTGCAAGAACCCTTTTATCATATGTAGCAACAGTGAGTTCCATCACCACTTCATTCTTCACAGATTTCAACACTAGTACTAGTCTGGTATCATAGAGTTTGGTAACTACCTTAATTGATTCCTTAGTTATCAGATGGGGTCTATCAGTCCACAAGAATTGATCATACATTCTGCTAAGGATAGGTTTAACATACTTATCATCAAGAGTGGAACTGAAATTAGGGAAGGAGTTCTATCGATCCAACTTCTTTGCCATAATATTCGAAATGTCGGGTTTTACCAAGAAGTTATCCCCAATGAGATCATTCTGCCACATGTCTATCAATTTCCTTAGTCTTGACTTGAATGTACATTCTAGTGTCTTCATTAGGCATGACACCATGATGAATTGATGAGAAGGCACCTAGAGGGTCATCTTCGAAAACCTTCATAGAATATTTCCTATAGGAAGGTCTAGGTCTTTTTGATGCTTTCATGACTACAGGGGTTTCCATTCAACACACCAAGCTCAAATAATTTCAAAAGGAGGATTTGCACAAGCTCACAACAACACAAAAGTGGAAAATACCTTTTTACTTTACGAAAAATTGAAGCTAGGGTTTGCACAACTTACACTTCAATCACTCTTCACTTTGTTCAAATGCACAAGTGATTAAAATGCGTTTCCAATTAAGCTTTATAGATCAACATGATGTCCTAATTCACATTAAATGCGATGGAATTCAAAAATCTAGTAAAAACCCTTTTGTGGCATTGAAAACCCTAAATGCTCCGCAAACGAACATGCTTGTACTTTTTCTTTTGGTTTCTTTTGCATAACCTCTTCCTATTCATTCCTTACAACATATCATCGTGCCAAAGATTGGCACACCCAAAATATAAGGGGGTTGAACAATTTTCTTATAAAACTCCCCCTAAGACCATGCTAGGTCTAATTCACGAAGGAATTGTCTGCACCGGATGAGGGCACAAACACATTTGATAATTTTGTCTCTTCTTTCTTCTTCCATATCTTGCTCATTTCTTGCTTAACCTCATCTTTTTTGACCTTCTTCACTAGTTCATTCTTCTTTACCGGAGTAATCTGATTTCCCTTTTTACTTCTACATACTCTTGAAATATGTCCCGGTTTGTTGCAATTGTAGCAGCCAACATTTATCTGATTTTTTTGGCTTCCATTAATCCTTGATCTGCACTAATTTTTTTTGTGTCCAAACTTGTTACAGGTATAGCAGTAGCCAAAAAATGCTTGATTCATTCTACTTCCATTAAACTAGTTCATCATCCGAGTTCTACATTCACTAGCTCTATGTCCAATCTTCTTGCATGCATATCATTGTCCGGAGAAGGAACTAAAAAATTGATTCATTCTACTTCTACACTTAGCTTCCATGTGACCAAATTTATTGCATGAAAAACAAACACCATTGAAGGATGGATACCTTTGAGCATTTGGTTGTCTAATAGGCGGTCTTCTTCTTGGATTTCTTGTCTATTTTCCTTTACCTTGAGTCTTTTGATTGTCCAAAGCATTTGAGCTTTCACCTGCTTCTAATCCCAATCTACCTTTTCTTTAGATGGTTTACTACAATCAATTCATTAAGCCCGATGGAGCTTGTCTTAAAATTGTCTCCACATACTTTGTCTTTTTCCTTTTCTTCTCTCAGGTTCACCACTTCTTGTTCAAGACTAGAGCATTCATCATAATTTCTTTTCACTACTTCATTCAAACACTCTTCAATTCTCTTCTTTTCCTCCACTTGCAACTTTAGTTTGGTAATATCTTCATTTTTTCGTTTTAATTTCTCACTAACTTCTATGTGTCTTTATTTGAATTTCTTTAATTGCTCTTTCAATTTCTAGATGCATTCATTTGCCTCATCAATATTTTCTTTCAGATCTTTATTTTCATTTTTCAGCTTTGTTAAGATCATCAAGGGTTGTCCAAATTTCTCTTTATCATCCATTTGTTCAATCTTCAAGATCTCCCTCAAGTTGTTAGGCTTCTTTAGAGGAACCAAGCTCTGATACCAATTGTTGAATACCCAAGATACTAAGAGGGAATTGAATCAATATCTTCTTAAAATTATTGAACAAATACTATCTAATTAATCCAATGCATATAATAGTGAAGATAAGCAGAAGCATTAACATAACATGAAAACACAACACATGAACACAAGGATTTTTCCATGGAAAACCCAAAATGGAAAAAACCACGGCGAGGATTAACTCACAGTATAGTATGACTGGTTATAAGATATTACAAAGGGGTGGCTCACTGCCAGGACTCATTGTCCATAAGAGAGACTAACTGCCTAAAAAATATATAGTAACAAAATGGCTTACAACCAAAATATGAATTGATGAAGTTACACATCACAAGTGAAGATTCAATTCCTTTGATGCTCAGAGAATATGCATGCCAATAGACTAATATTTTATCTTTTCAAATTCACATTCAATCCACAAACCATACACTCTTTTAATCTCCAAATAGTCCTGTATATATATCTAACTTGTCTGCAAGCATCAATTAGGTCAAATTCAAGCATATAAATAGTCTTCCCAAAAACAATTCAAGTGTGTAGCATGCTACATCATGTCGGATTGGATCACACATACATCCTCAATACAAAACTTAATCCATTACAACTTCCACTATTTATTAGGTCGGTGAGAGATAGACCTAATGATAAAATGCACTCAACAAAATGGCTCCAACTCACCATATGAGCACCTATACACATGAAGTTCTAAAATTGCATGCTTCCAACAACCAAAAACCACTTCCCAAAACTATGAGAAATATTGATCACCAGAGGGGAATTGCAAACCAAAATACTGGAGGACAATTTTGCATACCGGTTGAAAATACTAGATCAACTTTGAGTTTGAACTCGCAGTTGCAACTCATATAACATGGTGACATCAATGACAACACAAAACTGCATTAAGAGATATGTTATTCTTCATTCTTCCAACACATTGTACAATCCTATAAATGTTGTATATAGGTCTGGTTTGCTTAGGTCTAGTCTCCTTTCCTTGTCTGAGCAAGTCCTTGGTTTTTAGTGTTCTTGTGCTTGGTCTACTTCAACCATGAGATCTAAAATATCATCATGTCTGCGAGAGACATGTGTCCCCAGTCGGAGCCACTGGTGGAACCTTCAAAATTTTTTTTTCCATTGATCTAAATTTCCATTCTTGGGTGTCTTCTTGGCTTGAATTGGAGATAGGGTTTAGGGTTTTATGTTATGTATGGGTTTTTACTTAGCATATTTTCCCTTTGTCTTGGCCCTTGTCCTTTGAGCCAATCCTTCATTGACTCACTATTGCTGATTCTAGGATATTTTAGTCATATCTTAAGTCTTTGGTCTCATTTGGTTACCAACCCCTTATGGTTAGGATCCCCCATTTACCCATCATGTAAATATTTCCCTTATTACTTTGGTCCAGGGATTTAATATTTTATAATGTTGAAAATATGGTTTTTTTTGCCTTTACATCCTTTGCAAAAAATGAGCTTAAGTCATTTTGAGGCCTTATCTTTTGTTCTCCCTAGGTGGTCCCTCTTTAAAACAACCTTTTATGCATGCGAAAATTTCTACCACTTAAATTTCTTCTATCGCTCATCACAGAAGTTTTTTTATTCATCAAGTTCATTACCACAATGAGTGATGAGCCTTTGAGTTTCATTTGTATTACACATCATGGAAAGCCTTTGGTCTTCATGTTTTATTATCATGATGAGTGATGTGCTTGGTTTCTTTTATATTGCTTATCACTGAAGACTCTTGGTTCTTTGGTTCCACTTGAGCAATGCATGATGGACTTATATTTTCCTTTGTATCATACCATCGTAGAAATTTTTTAACACTTATCTCGATTACAATGATGAGCAATATTAAATAAAAGGAATGGTGGGTTATGATCTTTCCACCTCTCAACATCTAGTGCCATCATCATGTCACCTATCGCTGAAAGCATTTTCATCTCCATTTCAATTACAATGATGAGCAATGGACTAGGGTTAGTTTCTTTGTATCGTTGGGAATTTATAAAAGTGTTTGAAACACTTCAACAACAAGTAGTGGAGAATATTCCTTTCATTAGAGATTTTCCCTTCATTGTGGAAGTGTGGTCCTAACTTTGAAGCATTACTATGATGAGCGATGGATTTCAAAAGCATTGTGAGTATGTGGGTGGCTATGTGGCAGCTTCTCAGGGTATCATCATTGTTTTAAAGCACATTTGTACAAGCAAGATGCGATGGTCAAGGAGAGTCGTAGATCATGTTTTAAATCAAAGAGGATCGACGATAGGAATTTAAACTTGAATGGCTACTTGTAATTTCTCTCACATGATCTATCTATTAGACATTAATGGAGGAGATGCTCCATCTCTAAGTCATAAAAAGGGTTGTTGATCATTTTTCTTTCAGAATTACAATCGTCAAGAGCTGAAGAGTTGGTCAAGTGAAGAAAAGAAGAAGGAAAAGCTCCAAGAAAAGGGAATTTGAGGAACAAACTACTGGTTCTTTCTTAGATAATTTGAATTATATACCTCTATGAGTAGTTTTATAGCATTGGGTGATTTAGAAACTAAATTGCTAGGGTTTGAAATTCAGGGTTGTTTCTTTCTATTTAGTGGAGGATTTGAAATTGTTGGATGTAGGGTTTGGAGTAGGGGAGTGAAATTTGTTGAATTTTAGTTTGAACCCTATGAATTTGAAGGATTTAGGCTATAATTCCCCATTATTTGAACCCTATTTTCTATCACACTAGAACAATGAGTGAGCCTAGTGAATCTTCTAAAAAAATTGATAAGAAATTGACACAGAAAAGGGTCAAGAGGCCAAAACCTCAAGATGGCACACCCAATCCCAAACCAAAGTTGCCTGAGGCACCTAAAAAGAAGAGAACCATGAAAGAGATTATTCTTGATTCATGGAAGAAGCTCCTAAAGACCTAGTTGTAGAAGAAAAAATAGTTGGAAAGAGGAAAACTAGTGAAGGGGTATTGACAACTCATTTTCAAGATTTAGTTTTTGAGATTGGTGATGTGGTGTTTCCTAAGAGTGGTTGGGATTTATTTATATATGCTTTCAAAAGGAAGTTTTCTAGTCACCCCACTTGTCATCTACGGACTTGTGATATTGGAAAATTGCTTTTCCCTAATGTGTTTGTGGAGGTGGACTTGATGCTTGAATTGGAAAGATTTTATGACCCTACTGATAGAATAATCAAGAGATTTCTAGACTTTGTTTCCATGGTGGAAATTTCAAGAAGTCAAATAGTGGAAGTTTTCAATTTGAATCCATCTACAACTGATTCGATAAGCTTCCGTGCATTGTACAATTAGTATGAGAAAAATAAATTTTCATATAGAAAAAATGTTTTTCCAAGGCATAGAAGATGTGACCTAAAGAAGAATGGTGTACCTTTTAGTCCTATGGAGTTAGAGCCATTTGACTATGATGATTTTGAAGATTATTTCAAGAATACAGATTATGCATTGTGCCAAGTTTTGCATAGGAATTTTGATATCAAGATGGATGTTGCTCTAATGGTCATGGCAATTGATATTCAAAAAAAATATTAGAATAGGACTTTTGACTATGCCTCTTATATTGTTTACCACTTGCATGTAGACTTGATAAAGTTGAAGGATGCAACACCTCCATTGTCATGCATACACTATTCTTTGTTAATGCACATGCTATTGTGGAAAGGAAAAAAGGTAATGAGGAATTTTATGAAATTTAGAGAAAGGGATAATATGGACAATGAGTTTCCTATACAAATGTGGACCCATGTCTAGGATGTGCACTGTCTTGAATTTGACTATATTGCATTTTGCAATTTTTTAAAGTTTTTGGTGCTGGAGTAGTTGGGCTTAAAGCCCGTTTACAGAATATCTAGGGGTGTAAAGGAGATCTTGAGGCCCCTTGAATATGAACAAGACACTACAAAAAAGTTCAACTAGGGAGATTGGTACCTCCATTCCAACTATACTACAATCAGGATATATGTGTCCCCAGTGCCACCTCATAGGCTACCTACGTACATGTCTAATAGACAAGCATTTATGGAAATAATGTGTCAGCTTGATGCCATGGAAAAAGAACATTTCAAAAAATCAAGGAAGGCATCTTTGGTAAACTCCAATTGTGGATTTATTTATTTCACATGCACATCAAATGAGGGCATTGAGAGATTTGGGTCTCTCTTAAAAAATTATAGAATGATGTAGGACATTATCAGGTATTGTGACCCTAAGGGGGTTATTGCTGCTAAAAGAAGAGAAAGAGGATTGTCAGGGAGACAACATAAATTTTGATATCAGTAGGATGTGATCAGAAACTTATCTTCCAATGAAGAAGTTGCAGAAAGGAAGAGTGTATGGAGAAAAAATTGTGCTATTGAGGAAAAGATGTTAAAAGAAAACTATTTCTATGTTAGCCTTTACTCTGAGGTACAAGATTTATATGTAGAAGCCAAAATGATGTTGGAAAATTTTATAGATATAAGTTTCTTTGAAAAGATGAAACAAGTTGAGATAAAGGCCAAGGTTGCCAAATATCATCATGATGCACAAATAAGGAGCTAGCTAGCTCAGTCCTCTACTCAAGGCGATCAACTGCAAGCAAGAGAGATAGGTAAGGAACCTGTAGTCACCCCATTGATGACTTATTCAGTAAGTGAGAAAGGAGGTGGGACTCATGTTCCTGAGGAGTCTACAGAGCATATTCCCATGGAGGAGGAGGTGGATCAGAGGTTCCCATCCCTTGAAAAGGAGGATTCTTTAAATATTGTTATTCCAGCTAGCAAAATAATAAAATGGGAATACAATGTGGTAGAAGATGATGATGTCAGAATTAAAGCTTGTAATGTTTTCATGAGTGATAATGCCTTTGTGCAAAAAAAAGAATTCAAGGATTTTGTCATTCACTTAAGAAGCTTTGATATCAAGAAAAGGATTGAAGAGGCAAAGGAAAAGGTTGACCCCTCATTACAAGAAGAGGCTGAGAAGGAAGAAGAGGGTAAAATAATACAAGAGACAGTAGTTATATCACCACAAGAGGCAAGAGACCTGGTAAAGGGAAGTGGAATCTTATTGTTTCCTAGGTGGGAGATCTCATATACTATTTCATTAAATGTAATAACAAAATATCTTGACGCCTCCATTTCTGAGGAGATCTTTGATAATAAGGTGTTCGACTCAGGTTTTAGTCCAAAGTTTCACACACTTGCTATTTTTTCCATGGCACCAAATATTGGGAAACCTGAAGTAATAAAGTCAATGGAGAAGGATATTGGAGATGCGGTTATTAAGAGGGCTACTGAAATGACTACCACTACAATTGCACAATTAACTATGCATGCTGCTATGTTGAGTGTAGATACAACCTAGATCAGAGAGGATAACTATAAAAAGTTGTTGGATAAATACAATATATTAATGGATGAGCATAACAAGGTACTTGCTATTGCTTCTAATACATCAAGTGGTTTTACCTCTCCAACAACTTCTTCAAATAAACCTTGTCATTGAGGATTGAAAATTTGAAACAAGAAGTGAAAACAAAAAAGGATAACACAAAGAAAGCCAAAGAGGAGATAGTCAAAGTGACTAATGATATTTTTGATGATGTTTTAAAACATAGAGTAACAAAGTTGGTAAATAAGGCTGACACTATGTGGGATGTATACAAGAATGTTCATGAAGCCAACAAGAAATATTTGCTGGTTCAAAAGGATTTCTAGATTGAATGGAGCAAGTGAAGTACTAGGATGGGAACATTAAAAGAAATTATGCCACATATGTAGGAAGACCCTGAGGCTCTCACCAACATTCTTGATTTTCTAAAAGAAATATTTTTTAAGTGAGATCACAACTTTCTATGGCAAGCTAGGTATGCAATTAAAAAATAAGTTGAGAATGTTTAGAGAGATGGAAGGGCATGGTATTCCCAAGATATTGGATGAGAAAGGTTAATTGAAGGAATTTATAGTATGGAAAGACGAGTTGGAAAATTTACTCCCACTTTTCAAGCAAATGATCAATGTCACTGATTATACAATGTTGAACCTGTTTGTTGATAATATGTTAGGAATTGAAGGATGGACACATTTGTCAAAGAGGCTAGGGTACTGATTGATGCAAGATACAATCAACATAATAAAAAAGTGCAGAAGTTGTTGGATTTGCAGTGGCCAACTATGGAGGAGTATAAAACATGGCTTGAAAATTTTACAGGTTAACCCTTGGATGAAGAATTGTAAAATGTTATCTCCTCCCAGCCTTGAAGATTGATGAAAAATGTGATGATGTGGATGGGTTTATGCTTTCCTCTTTTTATTTCTTTCTTGTTTGAAAGTTTCTGCTAACTAGACGTGCACATGGAAGAGAATTTTTCTCATGGAGAAGATGTTTTGATGCTACTCCAATGGTGAAAGATTCCTTTTAGAAGGAAGAAAAATCTTCTTCAGAAAATGGAATTTTTTTGTCTTATATGCTTTCCCTCTCATGGAAATGAATATATAACCACTTGGGGAGGTTTTGAAATTTAAATTCAAATGAATGTAAAATGTTAAATGTGATTGTAAGTGTAATTTGGCTCGAAGCTTGTTGCTCCCATGTTTCTATAAATGGGAATTCAAGGCCAATTGCATGGGTCTTTGGTTGGTTTAAGTTTTGAACTCATGTAATGAGAATTTTGTAATCAAGCACAAATGAATAAAATAGTATTGATTCTTAGGTATGAATTCTAGTTTGTAATAGGCTAATAGTTTTACAGTAGTAATGGCATTTAATTGAGAATTGAATATATTCTAGAACAATTTCTTTCTTGTGTTTTTTTTCACATGAATTATGAATAAAATGATCAAGGATCTTTTATTTGGATTCAATCATTTTAGTTGAATGTATGGTGTTGTCCCTAATTTAATTCAAAGAATTAATTAAATTCTTTGATGAGATCATAGGTTTATGTGATTAAGTATAAGGATTAATAAGTATTTTCTATTCTGGGAGATCTTGAGTTGTGTTGTTGCAAGGAAATATCACAATAGTTTATGAATGTTAAGTCTAATTGTTGATGTATTAGAGTTTGTTGCAAAAGTTAGTTCGTTGCCCATGGATAAAGCACTTATCTATTAATTTGTTCATCTTTGATATAATTGAGTCGGTCTTTCCTGTCAAAGAATAGATAATCTTAAAGAAATATTCATACACCTTTAATTGCAGTAAAGTTTTATGAGAACCACCCATTCCTTGCTTTAGATGGTGATTTGTTTGAGAATAAGCCAATTTCTTAAAGGATTATGTCTAACTTGAAGTCTATAGGAATGTATCTGTTAATCATAATTTTTATGGTAATTTGGCACAAGAGTATCATTTAAAACATTGTAAGGATCACCCTTCTGGGTCTTGTAGAGCCTGAGGTGTAGAGGTAAATCCTAGCAAGCTTTCACCTATTCATTGGCAAATCCTCACCATTTTTGACCATTGAATTATGGAAAATTCATAGATAATGGTTGAGATTAAGTTTGGTTCTTAAAAAATAACCAAAAGATACACAATGCATCACTTTGAAAAAAATAAATTTCAATGGACCACACAAAATTACATTCATATGTTTTTAATTATTTTCACTTGCCTTCATTCCAACCTAATATGTTGGTGGAGATGATGGAGCAGTATAACCATCCAATACTAATTTTAAAATACCAAACCCAAGAGACATTAAATAGGTGCACATCCTTATGCTCCATAAAGAATAGTTTGTTGCATCAAAAAATGGAGCCTTGTTAGAGGGGAATCGTTCTTGGTAGGTCATGTGTGCTCTTAAAATATTTTTTCTAGAAATTAATCTATACTTTGAAGGAACCAACTTTGATACTGATTAATGATTAGACACTTATATTGAGAGGGGGGTGAATCAGTATAAGAATAACTTTTATTTTCAAATTGATAACTACAATAAATTTAAATGCACAAAATCAACAAATAAGAACACAAGAACAAAAAGTTTACATGGAAACCCTTTCTAAAGAAAACCATGGATTAAGGATTGTTTGGATCTACTGTCCAAAGCTAGCAATCAAAATAAATAATCTTTTACAACAATTTGTAGGCACCAACTCACTAGAGACACCAATCCCCACCACTGAGCACCAAATCAATAAGAGACACCAATATCTTTTAATATGAGGCACCAATTCTAACTCAACAAATTATTTTTCTTCTTGATAATTCTCCTTCAAAAATATTCCTTTAAATAATCTTCTATTATATTTTTTTCACACAAATTTATTGGTGTATATATGATATATCTCTTTATCTTCTACACTCTATTCTCCACATTCCATAAACTCTTCTTATATCTACTTGAGAAGGGATGGCTTCATCCAAAATACATAAACTTTAAAAAGGGAGATAAATTTTATTTATATGAGTGATTTTTCATAACAAACTTGGGTGCTCCATTAGGGGTGAGCCCCTATAAAAAATTAATTTATTTAAGTTTCATTTTCCTTTTTGCGTGCTAGTCATGGGCCAACCTATATATTGATTTATATTATATTTTAATTTTTAAATTGGGAAAAATCATAAGGGGGTTGAATCCATAATACTTAAGGATTTATTGTATTTTATTCTACATAAATCACAAGTACAAAAGTGTCAATATGGAGGAGGATCAACTAATGTGATTTTCCCTAGAAACAATTAGTGACCTTTGGCCTTTATTCGATGTGCTTTAACCACAATATGAATGGTAATTAGTTCTTCTTTGAAATCACCTCTAACATCAATGACAATATTTTCCATGTGCCTTTGACATTAATGACAATAATTATAAAAATTATTTCATGAGCTAAGACATGGCAGCATTCCTCTTGATATTTGAAGTGCATGTGGTTTGGTCCAAATTAAAATGATTCTTGAACAATGGAAGGTCCAAAAACAATGAGTTAGGCCATGAGAAATCAATGACCATGTTTTCTAATCAAATGCTTTGAGAAATTAAAAGGTTGGTACAAGTGATGGACCAAACTAAAAGTTACCGACTACATACTACCCCTAGAATAGTAGCCCCCTATATCTTGGAATGAATAAATGGGAATAAAGGTTGAACACTATAAAAATGGGTGGGCACAAATTTTGGGAAGAGATTATGATAAAAAATGAAAACCTACCTTGATGGGTCCCCTTAAAAAAAATTGTATACCATTGGTTATATGATAACAATATGATAACAAGTTTACATGTTTGAGCCTTGTAGACACTAAAAATTGTCCCAGGCTTGCGATTTCTAAATTCTCCATCATTTCCCCTTTTGTCTTTGATAATTAAATAATTTTAATAATTTAATTATTTTCTAAAGTCATAATTCTTCTATTAATTAAATAATTTTAATTATTTAATTAATATATTTTTTTAATATTTATTCCTCCATGATTAATTGTATTTAATTATGCCACTAATTAAGTCCTCTTCTTTCTAAAATTAAATAAATTCTTATTTAATTTTTGTTCACTTTCCACTATAATTAAATAATTATTTTTAATTATTTAATTATTCGTGAGCCTTTTCTCTCCTAAATTAAATAAATTTTATTTATTTAATTTGGTCCACTCTCTTGAATTTTTAATTAAATCATTATTTAATTCAAAATGATTGCTTTTGTCACATTCTTTTATAAATAAATAATATTTTACTTATTTAATTAGTCATTGGCCACCTAAATTAAATAATTTTTATTATTTAATTTCTCCTCTCACCTCTTTGTCTGTGCCAATTTGATCTTCCACCTCAAGTCTTTATCTATCCATGTCTCAATCAACCTCCACCCTTCATTAAACTATTTATAATTTAATCTTGACTGTCAATCCTTATCATTTGCCCTAAGTTTGCCCTAACCCTAGTCCATACTAAATCTTTCAATCTTGGCCATTGATTAGGACATATTATTGGCTTTCAATCTCCACCATTCATTCAATTTTTTCTTTTCTATAAAAGACCTTACCCTTGTCATTGTCATGGGGGGACATATCTACACATATTATGCAAGTATATGATGCTAGTGTGAGACAACAATCTTCAATATTTTGCTAGTCACTTGTCATAGGCTTATTATTGCACACTCAAATTTGAGGGCGATTATCATATTCAAGCAAAATAGAGAAGTGCAATGGAGATGAATCAATGGTGGCATGAATATTTGGTAATATTGTTCTATGCTTTATGTCTTTATGCTCATTTATGCTTCATTGTTTACTAGGGTTTGATTTATATGCTTCATTGCATTCACCTTAAGATTTTTTTCCTAATTAGATTGGTTAACCTGACATGAATTTTAACAAATTTTTAGGAATTTTGGAGTTGGATCCTTTTTGTTGCGGGTTTTGTTATCTTTTTGTTGCGGGTTTTGCATCATTTTGGGATAAAACCCTAGTTTTTAAAGATTTAACCATATCTATCAAATGACTATATATTTTCTCACAATTTTTTTTTCTATAGATTGGAGACAATATCAAGAGATTCTAGTCTGAAAATCATATTTTTTGGAACTGTTTTTAATTTTTATAATTATTTTGTCATTTTTCATGAAAAATCAATTTGGAGAGAAAATTAGCAATTTTTTCAGATTTCTTTACATTTATGGGAATCTCTCTAAATTTTAATAGGGGTCTATTCTTTATATTTTTAATTTGGATGAAAAATAATTAGACAAAAAAATAGATCTTTTAAATTTAGAGTTTTGCAAAGATTTTCTTATATCTCACAAAAGGTTGTAGATATTTTTACAAAAACAATTATATAGATTTGGGATGATGTTAGGCATCTTCAGTCCAAAAATAAGAATTTTTTGATTTGATTTGAAGTTTTTTATAAATTTTTAGTGATTTTTCATGAAAAACTAATTATGGATGCAAAATAGTGAATGTTTTGGATTTCTTTACATTTTTGGAAAGCTCTAGAAATTTTAGTAAGGGTTTGTTCTCTGTGTTTTTATTTTTTATGCAAAAAACATTTCTAAAAATCAGATTTGTCTTGACTAGCTAACCCTCTAATATTAGTGATCAATTATCTTGTTAGGGTTTTGGCTTTGTTGTTGGTTTTGTGAATGTGCAGGAAAAATAAACACTTCAAAGTACAAATTGGATCAAGTAAAAAAAAAATGCTCTAAATTTTTCGTGGGTCCAAAACATCTTTTTAGACTACTAACAAGTGGTTTTGTAGGTTCGATTGTCTAAGACTTTTATTTTGAAACCATTTGTGTTTGTTTTAGATTAGAAAAAACTTCAATTGGTGCATTAAAAAGAACATTTCTTATCCTTTTGTTGATTGTGTTTGGGATGGTAGGTGATTATTCTCTCACTTTGTGTGAACTAGGTGATCAGAAAACTAGACTCATCCATTTTTGTGTTTACCCTGATTCAATAATCGAAGTATCCTCTCCCCTTATGCACTTGTGTGATCCTGGGTGTAAGAGAAATAGTTATTGACTCTAGGAATTGGGCCTTCCTTGGTGGGAAAAAGTACTCACCCCAAGGCGACTCAAACTGGTAACGAAGCTCTTTGGTCGAGCTACCCCCGTCTAGTATATAAATGTGAATCTTGATGGAAAACTTAGGATTATGAGTGCGGATGTGTCACACGGACAAAGTAGAATTCCCCAAAACCCTATTGAGTGTAACCTCTTCAGGATGAAATTCCTCCTTTAACGGAGCTTAATATTTTCCCCATGTGTGGCCACTCAAATGGGGGTCCCGAACTAAACACCTTTGTGTAGTATCCAAAATCCTTCTATTTGCTAGTGCAACAATGGTCATTGTGAAGGCATCCGCATTCTTGCAGTTCTTAGTAGAGGTGATCAACTTGCCATGGGAGTTTTACGAGGGTTGGAAGCTTGGTTGGCTTGAGAAGTGAGTGCAATGTAAGGGGGAGCTCATGTAGCCAAGCTTTTGGATTCACAAGCTAAGAATAAGTGTTGTTGGGGAAACCCACATGGAATCTAGCGAGTATTGTCCTTTCCTAACCTAGGATTGTGCTTGTATTTATTGTGCTTGATCAAAGAAAAAATATTGTGTTTGCCAAGTGTTTTCTCAAACATTCAAACAAACAAACACCTTTCCAAATCTAAAAGTAGGCACTTTCAATCTGCTTCTAGACATCTTATCTTGTTGGTCTCTATCCAAAATTAGAAAGACAACATAGTTTAGGCTTAAGTCATATCTTTGCATTGTCCTTCTTTAGACCTCACTATCATGTCTTCCCTTGACCTTGATTTGCTTGCTAGTCAAATTGAATGCCAATTTATGTGTAATGGTCAAGCCCAACTAGCCATGGACTTCAAAAGACTATACCTCCAATCCAGATGCAAATTCGCCTCAAACCATGGTCAACCACCCAAATGCCCTTCCTGCCAACAACACATAGCCACTAGTCCTCTATCCATCTATCTATCTTACCAAAAATCCATAGTTCCTAGTCCTCCATCCCTCTACCCTAACTACCAAGAGTCACTTAATAAAAGTCATACCATTTATACACAACAACCATCTAGTCATCACCCTTATTCTAGCCTTGACAAGGGAAATTAAACATCCATCAATCCATTCCAAGCCCCCATGTCCTATTCTAGTCCTTCATCATATCCTAGTCCTTCATACACATCCTATCCTAGTCTTTTATCCACATCCAATCCTCGTCCTTTATACACCAATCCATTCCAAGTGTCCACGTCCTATCCTATTCCCTTGTCCACATCCTATCATAATATTTCATCCATGTCATATCCTCATCCCTCGTCCATGCCATATCCTAGTCCTTCATCCATGTCATATCCTAGTTCCTCATCCATGTCTTATCCTAGTCCTCAATCCATTAATCCCTTCCAAGTCTCCACATCTTATCCTAGTATTTCATCCACTAATCCTTTCCAAGCTACTCCATCCCAACACACACCTAGCCATGAAAATTCTATCCTTCTCCAAAGTCACATTCCATTGCCTAAATTTGAGGACATATGTCAAAATGAAAGTCCAAAGCATGACACCATAACTCCCCCTTCATGTCAAGATCAAATTTGTCCATCCCATGACCCCATCCTTGAGTCCATTCAAGAAGTCCTCCTAGACAATCATGACATACAAAATACACCCATCCTTGGTCAAAATTCTATTCACAACCATGTTATCCAAGATGAACCTATCCTTGGTCAAGATCCTATTTCCAGTCATGTCGTCCAAGACAACACCATCTTTGACCAAGACACTATCCTTGATCAAGAAGTCCAAAATGATCCACTCCTCGACCTTCATGCCATTCAAGAACAAACACTTTACAACCCTATTCAAGATTCAACTATCGACACTTCCAAAAATGAGACACTTGCCTCAATGGGACACATAGATGATCTTCCTATAGAACAAGAGGCTACTATTCTAGACATATTTGCAAATGATCAAGCTATAGCTGAATTTACTAGACTCTATGCCAATGACCATGAAGACGGTTTTGACATTGAATTGGAAGCACCAACATAATTATTTGAATTAGATATGTCATAAAATTAGACCATAGATGTTAATCAAGTCTCTAGCCAACATGTCAATGAAGCTACGACATCTTATCAACTAGGGTCATCTACCTTTGTCAGAGCAGGCTTTCTTACAGATGAGAAAATTCCAAGCAATTTTTTTTGACTAAATAATGATGGGCTAGCATCTTGCTTCCAAAATAACAAGTATCCCATCACAAACAAAATTTGTTAGAACATACATTATCAAGGAAAATGACTAGGCCTCCAAGAGCAAGGAATTATTGAACCAGTACAAGTTTGGGAAAATTACATACATCAAGGTCTTGGCTATTCCTCAATCGTAAAATCTAATGATGTTAATGATACCTCCTCGATATTGGGGGAAACTTTATCTGATACAAACATCAAAATGGATGTCATGAGTAGTCCTTGTCATAAGATTGTTGACAACACTCCTTCCATCCACACCATACACCATCATTTGAACATAAATAAACCTTCTATTTGGAACCAACAAAAATAAAATTATTACAAATCCAAAGTTGAAAATCAAATGTGAAAGGCCATCGAATCAAACAACAAGACAAGTGGACAAATGAAGTTAAAATGGATCAAGCAAAGAAAATATTCTAAATTCAAAAGTCAACCAAAATATGGAGCCACAAGACAAGAGGACTCCCACATATAATAAATGTCCACCTCCTTCAAAATGGTCATCAAGAAAGGCATCAAAAAGTGTTGGTTCCAAACATTATCCTAATAAAAATTCCAAACTCCACCATCCAACACTTAAAGTTTGGAAAATAAAAAGTGATTCATCCAAACATCCAAACAATCCTTCCACGCCTACCACCATCCATCATAATTCTACATCTCGCCTAAAGTCCAAAAATCCCATGTCACAAATCCATCACATCTTGGTAGTAACTCTTTATCATAAGGACTCTCATGGAATTCTATCACGGTGTGCATATTTTGATAAGGCCAACTCTAGTATAAAAAAAGATCACAATGACATCAATCAATTGTATGCAAGCGCTATGATCCTGTCAGGGCAACTACTTCAAAAAGGTCATTATTGGAATATCATGGCACCTATCTCTACATCGGTATCGACAACAAATTCAAAATAATAAGTGAGCATCCAAGACACCCTACTCATAAAAAAAATCCAAAATACAAAAAAAAAAAAATGAAAAAATTGTCACCTTGATGAAAACCTGGCAAACAGGTGTCTTGGTGACACCAAAAAAATAAAAAATGAAAAAACGAAAAAAAAAATAGTAAAGAGAAAAATTTCATCCAATAGTGAAAACCATTCTTATGGCACTTTGGATAAGTACCATGATGAGAACCTGGTAAAAAGGTGTCATGTGTAAAATAAATTATCTATGAAGACCACTACACTTGGGGGCAAGTCGTCTCATCTCTCATACCTTACTTATGATATTTCCATCTATCCATCTAAGCCTTGGCATTTCCATCCATTGATCTTGACAATGATTGAGGTACAAACATAAATCATGCTTTGGGAAAAATTTTGACATGTCTATCCTTTTGACCATACCCTATTCAAGAAATATCATGTCCTTACTTTCATAGCCTCATTATCCCTATGCGACATAGACCTTAAAGATCACATGGAAATTGCCCCAGTCTCATGTCTCCCATAGCCATCCATCTTCCTTTTATACTTATCACCTATCTTGGTTTCCCTTGTCAATGGTCTAAATATCCTCCATCATCCCATCTAGTCCTAACGAAGTCATTCCAAATGTAATGAGCCTAATCCATACAATCTAACAACCTAGTGCATCATCCCAAACATTCCTTGGCTTTGTTCCTAGCCCTGTTGCAAACCTCGATCCTCTTGTCATGTCTATCCTTTTGACCATACCCTATTCAAGAAATATCATGTCCTTACTTTCATAGCCTCATTATCCCTATGTGACATAGACCTTAAAGATCACATGGAAATTCCCCCAGTCTCATGTCTCCCATAGCCATCCATCTTCCTTTTATACTTATCACCTATCTTGGTTTCCCTTGTCAATGGTCTAAATATCCTCCATCATCCCATCTAGTCCTAACGAAGTCATTCCAAATGCACCGAGCCTAATCCATACAATCTCACAACCTAGTGCATCATCCCAAACATTCCTTGGCTTTGTTCCTAGCCCTGTTGCAAACCTCGATCCTCTTGTCACATCATTATCATCTTCACATTGTTTCAGGATGTGTCCTTCCCACGTCAAACATCGTTGTCATCGTCATCGTCACTTGTCAATTGGTTTCTAGCTTGACTAGTGGCAAGATCATGGTTGTCCTTGGATTCATGGGCGTAGACATCATTCACATGCATTTGTCTTGATCCTCATAAAATGTCTTGAAAAAAGTCCTAAAAATCATAAAATGTCCTACAAAAAGTCATAAAAATAAAATAAAAAGTCCTAAAACATCAAAAAGCCATAAAAATCATAAAATGTCCTAAGAAAATCCAAAAAATTATAAAACTTCAAAATCCAAAAAAATTGAAACATGTCAAAACCCAAAAACATGCAAATAATTCTCAAAAAATCCCAAAAAACAGAGTCAAGTTAGTCAGTCCATGTCATCGTCGAACTATGTTGCCTCTGTGACTCAATGTAGGCAAGGTCATATGTCGATGTGCCCCTAAGGCATTAGGTCAATCCATTAGGATTCATCTTGTCTTGTCAGATAAGTCAGACACAGTCAAACTCAGACATAAGACAATAAACAACATAGTCCAACCAATCATTAAGTCCAAATTAGACAACATAGTCCACTCAGTCATACAGTCAAAATCAATCAAATTGTCAAAGCAATGTCAATCCCATCACTCTTTGGTCCCCTCCAAGATGTGTCCTTCTTGGACTTGGACCTCGTCAAAATGTCATTTTCCTTCTCAGGATATGTCCTTCCTAATGATAGGCATCGTCCAACCGTCAACGCCATCGAATTGGCAACCCTTCAAAATTGTCCAAATTGTCAAAATGTCAAACTATCATGTAATCAATCTTTGACAAACAAACATTAGCAAACACAACTAAATGGTTGTTAATTTTTCTGGTCTATTTTGTCTTATCTTTTTATTCCTTTGTCTCTTGGTCATGTTACTAACTACCTCAAGGATGTCCCATGAAGGATTTAGAGGTGTGATGATGTCTCATGACCTATTTTGTTTTCTTTGATTGCTATATGTGGATTGTCTTGACAAAAAGACTGAGGCAACTTGGCCCTTAGTATGAGTTAGGATATTCCTTGTCTACGACTATCTATTTTGCAAGTGGATGACCTTGCACACCTTGGTCTATGTCATACCATGGTGTTTATTCTATATTTGTGTCATTTTACTGCCCAATGATGATTAGTGTAGAGTCTTGTCTAGAAAAATATGCATCTTTAAAGTTGTCTCCACTAACATCCATATCCTCCATGCTAACATTTCTTCTATGATGCTTATCTATTTTCATCTTATCCATTTCAAGAGCACATTAGTGTTCTTTGAATCTGCATGTCCTCTCGAGGGGGCATACCATAACCCTCCTCGTCATCCTTCCTCTCCCCACTTTCACACGGGGGCATATTTTTGACTGAATTTCTTTGATATAACACGATAAATTGCATTGTATCAAAGAGGGGCAAAATATAGACACTAAAAATTGTCTCAAGCTTGCAATTTCTAAATTCTCCATCATTTCCCCTTTTGTGTCTTTGATAATTAAATAATTTTAATAATTTAATTATTTTCTAAAGTCATAATTCTTCTATTAATTAAATAATTTTAATTATTTAATTAATTCATTTTTTTAATCTTTATTCCTCCATGATTAATTAAACAAATTTTATTTATTTAATTATGTCACTAATTAAGTCCTCTTCTTTCTAAAATTAAATAAATTCTTATTTATTTAATTTTTGTCCACTTTCCACTATAATTAAATAATTATTTAGTTATTCATCAGCCTTTTCTCTCGTAAATTAAATAAATGTTATTTATTTAATTTGGTCCACTCTCTTGAATTTTGAATTAAATCATTATTTAATTCAAAATGATTCCTTTTGTCACATTCTTTTATAATTAAATAATATTTTACTTATTTAATTAGTCATTGGCCACCTAAATTAAATAATTTTTATTATTTAATTTATCCTCTCACCTCTTTTTTTGTGCCAATCTTATCTTCCACCTCAAGTCTTTATCTATCCATGTCTCAATCAACCTCCACCCTTTATTAAACTATTTATAATTTAATCTTGACTGTCGATCCTTATCATTTGCCCTAATTTTTCCCTAACCCTAGTCCATACTACATCTTTCAATCTTGGCCATTGATTAGGACATCGTATTGGCTTTCAATCTCCACCATTCATTCAAATTTGTCTTTTCTATAAAATACCTTACCCTTGTCATTGTCATGGGGGGACAAATCTATACATATTATGCAAGTATATGCTGCTAGTGTGAGACAACAATCTTCAATATTTTTCTAGTCACTTGTCATAGACTTATTATTGCACACTCAAATCTAAGGGAAATTGTCATATTCAAGAAAAATGGAGAAGTGCAATGGAGGTGAATACATGGTGGCATTAAGATTTGATAATATTGTTCTATGCTTTATGTCTTTATGCTCATTTGTGCTTCATTGTTTATTAGGGTTTGATTTATATGCTCCATTACTTTAATTCTTAATATTTTAGCCCTAATTACAAGCCTAAATATGGAAGTGTTGTCAGACAACTTTTGGAGGTTTTTTGTAGGTAGTACACCTTGATTGTAGGTCATACCACCTGTGGGAGTTATTTTTTGGGTATTATAATCCATTTTTCCTTGCCATTAAAGTGTTTTTATTGAAGTTGATTGCAAGCCATACACTTTGAAGGGGAAAGTGAATTTTTTTATGGGTCATACCACTCCTTAGATTGGTAATACCTATTACCAAGGTGCATGTGGAATAGTGTGGTGAATCATTATAAGTTTCCATGAATTTTGTGGTGTTATGGTGGCACCAAACTCTCCTAGCCTCTCTTCTATCACCTAAGAATTGTAATATTCTAGTTTTCATGGTGTAGCAAGTTGTTTTGTAATGCATATGAGGTCGTACATTTCCAGATTAAGTAATATCAAATCTATTTTTAGTTTTTATTGCTATTGGTTGTGATTCTTCATCATAGAGTGTTGTTAGGAATGTTATTTTCAGTGGGTTTTTTTAGAAGGTTATATCAAAATTTTGGAGTGTCTGGTGAGTGTTTACAATCATATTAAACCTAATCAAGCCTTGATACCAACAATATTAAAATATACTAGACCTACACTAGCATTCCCTTTCATCCTTACAAGGTATTTTGTTGTTATTTTATAGTTCAACGGATTATTTTATGTCATTTGGCTCACTTCTAGATTGATACAATATTCTTTTAATGATCAACACTTAATATTGATTCATATCATCATTCATACTTATTTTACAATGTTTGAAATGATTTTGACCTAATTTTATAATACTGTAGTAGTTTCTTTCTTTCTCTTTGATGTATCTGCCCACCCCATTGAATAAGTGGAAGTATTATAATTTTTCACCCCATTGAGCAAGTGGATATACTATATTTTCTCACCCCACTAAACAAGTGGATGTATTATATTTTCTCACCACCGAATACATTGAAGTGTCTTTAACTATTGCAATTGCACTAACCACTTAATAAGTGGAAGTTTCCATGCTTATTGTAACTACACTCTCCATTGAATAAGTGATGAAGTATGTTTTCTTTTCAGTTCTTGCATATCACACTCCATTAACGAAGTGAGATTGGTTAGCTTGAAACCTAGTGTGTTTCCTTCTAAGTTGTTGCATTCCAGATAGTTGTGTGGTCCAATATACCATATGATCTCAAATTTCTTATCTTGGGAATTGAATGATTAAAAAGTGATAAGGACATTTCATTGTAGCTTATTTTCAATTATAATTTTTTTAAAAAATAGGGGTATAAATTACAGTGGAGGTTACACTTGTCACTATTTAACCAATTCTTTCACTTTTATTATTCTAGTTTTTTTTCTCCTTTTTTTTGGAGTCTCCTTTTATTACTTTTAAATGTTGGATTATTTTGTTTATACTTATGGATTTTACTATGTTTTCTATCATTTTTATATGCCAATAATATAATAGTGTATGACAATTTAAGGTCTTAAAATAATATGACTAATTGAGGAGGAGTACCAATATCTTTTTTTTTTGTTGAAAATAAAGGGGTAGAGTTAAACTAGAAAATGAAAAATGATTAGTAAAATAGAGAAATGATCAATCAAGATTGCAAGAATCTTGATATTTACAATTGAAGTGAGTTACTATGATTTTACTAATGTGGGTATTAATATTAACATTAGCATTTTTCTAGTGTAGGAATTTGACTTTGTAAGAACATGTTCATAAACAATATCATCAAAATTGCATGACAAAGTATCAATTTTGGATTTTGATGATTTGAGGTTGAATTTAGTGAAGAATTTTAAGGTTCTTCAAGGATTTAATGGTGAGTTTTGATTATCAATAAAAAATAAACTATATTCAAGCCTTAGAGGCTAATCTAAGGCTAGTTTTGTAGGTCATGAGTTCAACCACATTGTTGGTAATCTCAAAACAAAAATAAATAATCTTGGTTTTACAATCCATCATAATGACCATAACAATAGTATTTTACCTGGAATTAGACTTAAATGCATCAACAAAAAATATTAGGAAAGAAGAGCTAATTGTTATTAGGAGGCTTGGGAGGGACCTAATTTTGGATAAGATGAATCAAGTGCCACCTATAGAGAAGATGAACTTCAAAGGGAGAAATATGATTGGAGTATGGATATTTCTTGAAGTGGACTTTATCATCAAGTGAGATTTCATTTTTTGTTCTCAACAAGAGAGAATATTTTATAGTAGCTTTATCTTAGCTAATTTTTTTCATTCTATCCATCCAAATAAATTAGACAAAAAATAAATGAAAATAATTCTAAAGATATTGAATGAGAGGCTTGTGGAAAAACCCACCACTATAATTCTTGTTCCATTTTATTGGGTAGTTGTGTTTGTTAAGACTAGTGTGGAAAGAGATTCCTATAACTTGATGATGTAGGAGCATCTCGGGTGAATTAGCTATCAACATCACCCAAAAATATTTTTAGTTGTTTTTTTTTGGAGAGCAATTTTTATTTTGGGTTTGTGGTTGGGAGGTTGAGTGGATCGACATTGTTGTCATTTTCAATTTACAAAATGTCTTATGTCAATTCTTTACTTTTTGTTTATCACTCTTTTACAATTGAAATGAACAATGATTCTTGATTTTCAAGGGAGAGAGGAAGAGCGAAAGGAGGTTCATATCAATAAATATTTTAATTCTCTACATATTTTGGGGACTAAAGAATTCTCACGAGATGAAATAATGTTAAAGACAAAGGGGATGTCATTCAGTTAAAAGGCCGTGACATAAAAAAAAAAGAAAATTTTAATAGTGGAGGTTGTGTGGTTTTAAGAAGGAAATATAGAGACAAGGGACAATCTCACCATATTAAAAAACATGTAGGTAGAAAATATAAAGTCATAAATTTAAACCAATTGCATCATATAATAAGAAGAGGAGTTTAAAAGATAGCAGAAGAAAAATATTTGGAGGGGCACGATGAAGAGGAGAGGGTGTTATTTTTGGAGGATATTAAAAAAATTCAAATTGAAATAAAAATGGTGTAGAACTAAGGAAGAGGGGGGCATAAGGGAAGAAAGTAGAGACTGTAGGAGAATGGATGAGTTTGTGCCCAATGAAGAAGAGTTGCAGGAAAGTGCCATCATAAGGAAAGGATAGGAGGCTACATGGGTTGACAAGGACTATTATGAGAGGTCAAAAGACAAAAAATTTAGTTGCCAATAGCTAACAAAAGGTGTGAATATAGGGAATGAGGTGATACCTCATGTATGAAATAATTAGTGTACAAAGAGAGGTTGCGGTGGAGAAATTAAGTCATAGAAGACAAGGGAAAGAAAAATGACAAATAATTGATTTGGGAAAAAATTATACCTTCCAAGGAAGGCCAAATCAAACAAGAATTAATCATCTTGTGAGTATGAATATCATAGAGAAGGCTTCATTACTTAAGGAAATAAGTAAATTTGTAGTTTATTGATTTTATAAGTGTGGTCATGAATGTGTAGATGGAGAGAGTGTTAACAAAATGTATGTTAGTTTTAGAATTTATTAGTAAATTGAACTTGTCAACAATCTATTGTAATGAGAGTGTGCTATATCATGACTAATGGAGATAATTTGATTGCTATACATTTTGAAATTAATTGACAAATGGAATTTTTAACTTAATTGTGAAATGGTTATAATTTGTATCTATGAATTTAAGCAAGTTGGATTTGAGACTATAGACAATGAGGATAGTTTTTTTGCATCAAATGGTATTAGAGCTAGAGGTTCTAAGCATATAGGTAGAGTGTCTAATTTGAGACAACCTATGCCAGGACTTGCAAGTAGAGAAAAGTGTGAAGGTGGTAGATAAGAAGCTTATGTGAGATCTATCGTAGTTAGGAGGAGTATTGAGAAATGAGAGTGATTGAAGCTATGAAAAGATTAAGAATGTGATGTGGATTTCAAATTGATGTGAGATTGAAACATATGAACATGGGATGGGTCATGAGGAGACCTATGTGAATTTTTTTTTGGGAGCAATATTGGGAAGAAATGGAGAATGAAAAGTTTGAAAAGATGGGACATATAGTCTGTGAGGAAGTGGAGAAGATCCAGACTAGGATAGGGAAATAGAGAACATTGGAAAAGAAAAGTGAGAAGAAGAAAGAGGGTAGTGGAAAGAAGAGTGGAAGAGATGAGTGTTGTAGCCTAATATGGAAGGAGAAATATGTGAGAGTATCCCCTATCGAAGAAGTTGCAACGAAGATGTGTGATGAGGAAGGCATAGATAAAGAAAAAGATAAGAAGATGAAGCAAAGAGAATGAAAGTGTAATATAAGTGTCTGAATATGGAGAAGTGATGGAGTGTAAGAATGTTGTAGTAAAGGCTGAAAAAATAAAATTTGTAGCAGATGATGATGGGATAAAAGTTGCAACAACGAAAATTGAAGAGGTAGAGTATTTTTTTTAATTTTGTGATGAGAAGATTTTTATAAATTTGTATGTTGTTAAGGTGAACAAGGAGTTAGTGTAAGTATATGGAAAGAGAGATCATATAGTTTCAGTTTCAGATTTGTATGTAGATGTTACATATTTTCTTGTAGAGGTTGTGGATGATGATATAGGTGGAGCTTGGTGGAGGTGGTCAGTTTGTGGTGGGTTGGATCTCACAAAGGAGGAGAGGAGAGTAGGGAGTATTTGGAAGAGGAGGATGGTATATGGTGGACATGATTTGATGAGGGGAAAAAAGAGGAGAGTGCAATGTTTTTGGAGGAAGATGGCATGTTTTCTAGTAGGATGCTAGAAAAAAGAGGAAGACAGATTGATCTTGAGCACTTTGGACAATGATGGAGTTTGCTGCAACTTGGAAGAGTAGTTTGAATAATAAAATTCACCTTTGTGAGCCTATTCTCACAAAATTCCTACTTGGTGTGTTTGATGCAGAAGCATCTCATGGGAATCAACTATCAACATCATCTAAAAATATTTTCAATAGTTTGGTTTTGGAGAGCAATTTGTATTTTGGGTTTGTGGTTGGGTGGTTGAGTGAATTGACATTATTGTAATTTTTAATTGATAAATGTCTTATATCAATTCTTTAATTTTAGTTGATCACTCTTTTGCAATTGAAATGAATAATGATTCTTGATTTTCAAGGGAGAGAGGAAAAGAGAAAGGAGGTTCATATCCTAATAAATAATTTAACTCTCTACATAGTTTGGGGACTAGAGAATGCCCACAAGATAAAATATTGCTAAAGACAGAAGGGAGTCCATTCAATTAAAAGGTCATGATGTAAAAGATTACAAAAAAATTAATAATGGAGGTTGTGTGGTTTCAATAAGGAAATATAGAGACAAGGGACAACTGCACCATATTAAAAAACATGCAAGTGGAAAATATAGCCACAAATTTAAAATAGTTGCATCATGTAATAAGAAGAGGAGGAGGAGTTTAGAAGATAGTAGAAGAAAAAGATTTGGAGGGGAATGATGATGAGGAGAGGGTGCCATGTTTGGAAGATACTAAAAAAAAATCAAATTGAAATAAAAATGTCACAAGAAGTAAGGAAGAGGGGGATGTAGGGGAAGAAAGTAGAGGACACAAGAATGGACAGGTCTATGACCAGTGAAGAAGAGTTGTAGGGAAGAACCAACATGAGGAAAGGATATGATTCTACATGGGTTGAAAAAGACTATTGTGAGAGGTTAAAAGACAAGAAATTTAGTTTCTAGTAGCTGACAAAAGGTGTGAACAAAGGGAATGAGTTGATGCCTCATGTATCAAATCATTAGTGTAGAGATAGGTTGTGATGGAGAAAGTGATCCGTGGAAGATAGGGGAAAGGAAAATGGCAAAGAATTGATTTGGAAAAAAATAATAGCTTCTAGGGAAGGCTGAACCAAACAAGAATTAATCATCTTGAAAGTAGGATCAACATAGAGGAGTCTACATTACTTATGGAAATAAGTAAATTTACATTTTATTGATTTAATGAGGGTGGTCTTGAATGTGTAGATAGAGATAGTGAACAAAATATATGTTAGTTTTAGATTTCATTGATAAATTGAGCTTGTCAATAATCTATTGTAATGAGAGTGTGCTATGTATTGAATAATGGAGATAATTTGATTGCTATGCATTTCAAAATTAATTGAAAAATGGAATTTTCAACTTAATTATGAAATGAATGTAATTTGTATCTGTGAATTTGAGCAAGTTGGGTTTGAGCCTATGGACAACGAGGGTAGTTTTTGTTTGCATCACTTGAGCAAGAAAGGCCCAAAGTGAGGCAACTTGTAGAAATTTAAATAATAGGTGATCCAAGGTTTATTCATTTTTAAAACATTTGTGGCATATGTGTGGGTTAGAAATACATCTCTTAAGAATGTTTTTTTCTATAATAATTCTATCTTGATGAAGAAGCCATTGAAAGAAAGGAGATTTCCAAAATCATATGAGGTGGTGGGTACCATTTTTTTACTTTTTTAAAGGTGATTAATCTTTTGAAAAATAAAATATTATAGAATTATTGTAGGCAAAGCAAAAATGAAATGAAAATCTAAATTTTTCTTGGATGAAAGATCAATTTAAGAAAAAAATAATCCAAGTTAAATTTGACATCCATTTGGCCATTACAAAACAACTTTGGAAGTTTATCTTAAAGAACCAAGCTTTATCATCACTTGGAATTTGTTTAGCTTACTTTTGGATCATTAGAAATATGTTCTAGGAGATACTTATAATATGTGTTTCCACCATAGTTGCAACAAAATTTCATTATATTAATGTGGATCATGTATTTTTCCTTGTACCCAATTTTTTTGGTTAACTATCTTTATATATAATAAAGCCACATCCTTATTTATTTAATCCCATACCTTGATTTGATTGTTGTACACATCATCGTAGTAGTAATAGTATTAGTTTCAGTACCACCACACTCCTCGTACCTATGGATTAAAAAATGTTTCCATTTTTTATATGTAATCCTAGTCTCTCTAAAGTGGAGATTATTCTTGGGGCCTCAATGTTGATTGGCATCTTCCATGGTGACTTCAAAGATCAAATGTTTATGGAGGATTGTTTGTGGGATAAAAAAGGGTTCAACCTTCCAATGGAAAACATTATTTTTACTTCATTAAGGTGGATGAATTTATAGGGCACCATGTTGAGATGTGGCTCTTAAGTTATTATTTTGTTGAGGGGAATTCAAAGAACTCAAGGTAGTCCAAAGATAAAAAAAATGAAAAGGGTAAGTGCAATAATTTTGTAGTTCATTCTTTTCATACTATTTATAATGGATTATGATTACTATGATGAGACAAAAGGAGCTATTTTAGACAGCTAAAATTATCCTAAATGGTATTACACACTTGAATCTGGTCAGTAACATCATTTCATCCTAAAATTCATCTTCTTTTTGCCCATTTGATTAAATAAGCCTAGTTATTTAATTAAATGCATCATTCTAATATATTAATCTAATTGATTTAATTAGGTTAATTAACCCCCTTTCATGTTCATCTCTCATCTTGTTTAATTGAATAAATCAAATTGTTTGATTTAAACACCTTATGTCCTCTCGTTTAATTAAATAATCCTAAATTATTTAATTAAAGTTATTTGAGCCCCTTTTCATTAAATAAACCAATTATTTAATGATGATCCTCATATTCCTCATCTTGCACAATTAAAACTTAGTTTTAATTAACTGATTGCTAATTTTCCTCACCCATCCACTTGCATAGGGAATATTCCAAGGGAATATTCTTCTATTTGGCTCTAAACATGGAATATTCTTTCTTAACAAACTTTGTAACAAACTCTTAAGTTGTTACAAAATATGTTTTTTTGAATTATTGTGAGCCCTTGATGCTTTATTTGATCCATGTGATCTTTGATTCTCATCCATTTATGAGAATCCTTGATCCATGTCTTCACCCTTGATTCCATCTTGACCATTGATTGATCCTTTTCATCTTGACTATTGATTCTTCATTTTCTCTCCTATAAATACTTCACCATTTGGAGAGAAATGGATTGAATTCCATCAAATCAAAGTTATGTTGTCCGTTTGAATACTATCTTTATTCATACTTGCACCATTATCAATATTTTTCATCTTTTCATCCATCCATAGCATCGTTTTATCAATTTTAGCTTAGTTTTCAACAATGGAGTTCGATTGAAGGCTCATTTTATCCAAGGGATTAGGAAAGGGTTATCATTCCACATCAATATGAGAACACTCCCCCAATGGGATAAGGTTTGGAGTTCCAGATTAGGTTTCTTTTAAGATTTCATGTTTATTTCATGCTTAGTTTAATGGTTTCTTAGTTTTTGAAGCTTTTGAACATCTCATTAGGATTGTAGCTTAGGGTGTTAAATAATGTTTAAATTCATTAGGATTTGGTGTATTTAACCTATACTATGACTACAATCACATTTTGGTGCTAGAAGGAGAGCTTTACTAACTTTTTTTTGATTAATTTCTCTTAAGTTTTCATGAGTTGCAAGTTCCAGAGAAATAGCAATGCTTTTGATGGCTATAGTGATGCATTTGAGACGTGTCGCTATACAATGACACACTTTGATTCAAACATAGTGATGGATAATTAATACAGCAACACATATTTAATATGGCAACACTTTTTTTTGATATCATAAATTTAAATATGGTGATGCACACCATATAATGAAATGTTTGATGTTATTGTTTTTGTGCAGAGTGACATATTGGAAGGCTACAACAATGCACTTAATTTCAGTGACGCTTTTTATTGGTAAAAAATAGAGAATCCATTTTCATGTAGTTTCATATACTCTGATATTTTACTGACATTTGGTTTTTTTTAGGCTAATTGGTTTTGCAGATTTGGGAAAATAGGAAATTATTTACCCCAACTTGTTGGGGTCATAACTTTCTACTCAATGCTTAGAATTTGAATCCGTTTGCACCGTTGGAAAGGTCTCCAAGAGTACTAACTCAATCCCTAAAAAATATGCCTATGGCAGCTAATTTTTAGGGATTGATGCAATTTTCAACCCCAATTTTTTCTCCAAAGACCTCCGAAAATGTGATTTACTAGAACCTAGAAAATACTTTAAAAAATTGAAATTTTTAATTTTGGATTTTTCTTAGTTCTAGTTATTGCAAAAGTGTTTTAAAAATTATGGGACAATTATAACCCATCATATGCTATTTTTATTCATGTTTTAGGACCACTAAATTTCCATTGGGTTTTAAAACTTACAATCTTAGGACAATAGCTTTCAATTGGGGCTTAAAATTCACAAATCCTTTGTCTTTTTGAAGTTGGTTAAAATTGGACAAAACAAACAAACACTTCCATTGGTGCTTAAAATGAAGTCATTTTTCTATATTGGGTTAAATGAATGTGTTTGATGTGCTTGCTTTACTTGTATACACTTGTAGTGTGAATCCACTCCCCTTGTGCTTCGTGTGATCTTGGGTGAAGAAACACTCAAGTTTACTTTCTTGTTTTGAGTCACCCTAAGAACTTGATATGTATCCTCTCCCCTCGCACTTCATGTCATCTTGGGTGAAGAGAAATAACATTTTTCTTATGAAGAGAGGGCTTGCTAATGAGACACATCTCAAAATGGAGAACTGATAAGAAAGGTCTTGAAGCACATTTACCGACAAGGTATATTAAAGGTTGCAAAATTGTAAGAGAGTAGCTTTAATACTGGGTGACAACATACTACACCTAATCCCATGCCTTAAGTGGCCAATGGATTGTAGTGTATGTACAGTGTTCATAGTTTTTTGTCACTAAAAACCTTTGTGTAGTAGCCAACCAAGTCCATTTCCAAAACGTTCTTTAAAGTAGTGCATTGGAATTTACTTCCAAGAAGTTACTTACCAATTTTGATTTGTGGGTTAAGGCATAAAAGGCTTAAAGAGAATGGACTCTTTTTCTTTTGACTCCTCCACAAGTTGCATGTAAAATCATCCCTTAGGGGCATGAGGTAAGCCCACCAAGAAGAATTTACCCACTTGAGCTATGAATTTTATATTGCTTGTGAGTCAGTTTGACACATTGTTTGGTTCCAAAACAACTTAAACACAAATCAACATGTTCATCAAATTTCAAACCCTTTGGATTAAGTGTGAATACCTTTGAAAATTCCTATACTACTGCTTGTCCCTAAGTATTTTATCTTGAGAGGCTTCTAAATATTTGGAATTATATCTTAATTCACACTTTCCAAACTTAACATAGGGAACTATGGACTTAGCTTCTTGATATTCACATAATGGACTTTGTGGAATGAAGGTTGCTTAGACATAGACATTTTTTAGTTTAAAATTAACTAATACTTTCTTGATGTGGTAATAAAGCAATCTCACTAAATCAAAGATTAAAATCAAAATGAACACACCACACATTGATCTTATGGTTGAGACATATTGACTCCCCAAAATAAACAAGGTGAAAAAAGGAAATTATTGCAAAACATTGAGTTCCTAAGGTTTTATCACTTTAGAGATATAGCATGTTTCTCACCATCTTGGTCATGTAAAATAAAGGTCCCTTTTAGGTTAACATATTTTGGGTCAAAACATTTCATCCACCTTCACACATTTTACAACCCACATCATAAACAACTTTAGGAACTTTTGGACACATCAACACTTTAGACTTAGGCAATTATCAAACCAATCCCCTAACTTAGCTACTTTGTGTGTGAAATGAATCCTTTTCCATGCACTTATTTGAGTTAGTCATCACATTTTTGGACTAGGCTATCTTAAAGGTCACAAATCTACCCTAAAGATTTACATGTTCATTAACGCCTTTTTTCCAAGACATCAGAACATCAAACCTTTATGTCTAAAAGTGTTGTCCAAAATTTTAGAAAGTTCACCCCCCATATCATTCACCCTTTTCATCATCCACTCACATCATTGGTCCAAAAAATCTTATAGGGTCCATTTTATCTAAATTTGAATCAATTAGAGAGTTTCAACACTATAAATCTCAACACACCTCTCCCATAGTTGACCCACAACTTATGGTTACAAAAAGGTCACAAAACAAGAGAAACATGGAGAAAACCAAAACCACATCCACCACAAGTGATACTATCCCACAAGAATTTGATCCAAGGATCCATTCTACCCCCTCAAAACAACCACAAAATCCATTAGACAAAGGGTATGAGGTAGAAGATGTCACAAACAACCCACTTGAGCTCACTAAGGAAGAAATCCTTGCTTATAAACAAGATCATCAAACCTTAGAGAATGTGGCTTCAATTCCCCCAACTTTCATCACACAACCTTTGGCACAAGGCTTGAATCCATCTATGATTCTACCAACTTCATCCCTTGTACCAAGTCAAACATCAAATTCTAGTCTTGCAACTAAAATTGCCACCAACCTTGGTCACACTCTCCCTTTATGAGTCAACACACTTTTTGGTACACAAGGCACCACCCTTCCCCAAAACACAAGTTGGACACCAAAATTTGGTGCACCACCCCATTCTTCCACCACCATTCCTAAACATCCTCTACATCCATACAAACAACTTACATTTCATAACACCAAGATGGCCTCAACATTTTGAGCACAACCATGTTCATCTATCACCCCAAATACCCAAAGTGTGCCCAATGTTACACAAGTTAATACGAAGCAAGTTCCTCAAATAGGACAAGGGCAAGTTAACACCCTCACAATAGGTCAACCCTTAACAAGTGGTTCCAAGAAACCCATTGACACATCAAAAAAATTGGTTACCTAAACTACTCAAGTCAATACACCATCCACATTGACCCCATCTATCATTAATCCAAATCAAAGCAATACATTGATCACAAACCCTATCAACCAAGGTAATACCTTGGTCCCACATCAAACCCAACAAGGGAACCCTCAACACATTGGTTAATGGAACCCTTTTAATCAATTGACTCAAGGTCCTAATGTGCCATTGACATTGAAACACATAATGGCACCATCATCTTTACCATTGGTCCCCCAAATTGTGAAAAATAAAACAAGGCCCCAAAACTACACTCAACCATCCCAATCGACAATTTTACAAGGAATGATAGCACAAAAAAACTTGTAACCCACTCATACCATGATCACTCAAAATCCATATCAAATATCCCACCAATAAAATACTTCTACATTACAAGCACAACAAGTGCATGCTATAGCTTTACAACAAGTGTTGCAACAAAAAAAATCTCAAGATCAAGCCCTATAAGCACAAAAATCTCAAGCTTGAGCTTTGCAACAACACCAAGCTTACCAAAAAAAACAAACTCAACAACAAGCCTTAATCACACAACAACAATAGAAAGCTCAATAAGAAGCCTTGATCACACAACAACAACAAGAAGCCCAAAAACAAACATTGATAACACAACAATACTCACAACAATAAATGCTTGCACAACAACAATCGGGTTTGTACTATAATCCACAAAAAAACATCATCAATCCAATTGCACAAGGAGCATTCACACCACCACCTCTATCACCCTCACCTTCACAATATCAAAATCCATCCTACACACCATACAATACCCCATCATATCAAAATCCAACTTACAACTTGTTGATGGGTTTTTTAGCACTTTCTCAACACAGGCAACACACAAATATGCTACCTCTCTTGAAAGGCAATTTATGCAACTAAGTTTTAGAAATCACCCCAAGGTCTCTCGAGTGTCAGGTCATGACTAAGCTTGGAATAATTCAATTGGTTGATGTGATTTGTTGGTAATCACAAAGGGAATTTATGGCCACTAAGAATGGAGGGAATTAGTTCTGCAAAAGGAGTTTTGTGAATTTTGAAAGTGGTTACACAACTGCTACAAGTTTAGGACAGCAAGCTAAAAATCCTTCTCACTCATCAAATATGGCTTTGTTTGTGATGTTGGAACTTTTTTTAACTCTAGTTTTCAAAGAAAAGTCAAAAGGGAAAAGGGATAAGAAGTTTCCTAAACCTGCAACTAATGATGAACAATAACAATGGAGGATGCTACAATGGACAACCTTCCTAAAAATAAGTCCCACTCAACCAAGGACTACCTACAGTCTCATGAAACCAGTCTAATCTTCTAAGGTCTACAGATTTTCAAACCATTCATCCATCATTAAAGAATGAATAAAAAGTTGAACTTAATTGCAGCAATATAAACATAGCTTAGACTAACTTTACACTAATGTTCATCATCAATAAATAACAAAAAGCATGAGAAAGGAAGATATAAAAACCATAGCATTCTTCACCATTAAAGTGTAGCATGAACTAACAACTAAAAGAAACTTAAAAATAGAACAACAAAGCTAAAATATAAGATTGGGAGTATGAATCATGCACACATGAGAAGAAAACACAAGAATCCATCAAAACAATGCTATTTCATTAATTTACTGCTGCATGCCTTTACACAACAACTCATCTCTCTCTTTGAAAATGAGAGGATGCCCCTATTTATAGTTTTCAAAAAGAAAAATGAATGGACAAGATTCACTTTCATTGTGTGGCTCAGATTCATTTTACATTAGGGTTTCACCTACCTCCAAATATATGACAATATAAAATACACTTTTGTCTTTTTCCCTATTTTGTCATTTAGCTGCTTTGACACTGTAGCAGTTTTGTCTTCTGGTGACTGCCATCCTTTGCAGTTATATTATCAGATATTTTTCATCTATGGCTTGATTTCCTATATTCTTCTAGAGAGTAGCATACTCCACAAATTTATTGATTAGATCCTGGAGCTTGTCCCATTCCATGATGTTGGATTGAAGGATTTGAAAGGATATCTTCTTGAGCCTATTAGTGATCTTCTCCCAGTGCTTGGTGCATTTTGAGGTTGATTTAATGACCTGCTCAAGTTGAGTGAAAGCCCTTGTAGCAAAATCTATGAAGTTTGGTGACAGTGTATTTTTAGCCCCCTGCTCCATCTTCTTATGGAAGAAAGGCTTAATCTTCTCTGGATCTAATTCCAAAGCAGGTATCTCATAATATTTCATCATTTTAAAGTAATATTCACTGTCAACATGGTGTTTCGCAACCCATTCAAGGTCAAGTTTTAGCTCTCTCAAAACCTTCTCTAGGATCCCTTTTCTGTAGTGTAGGGCCATTTTTCATGTTTCTACCAACCAATGATCATATTTTAGGAGCTCCAAATCCTTTTCCCATATTGTCTAGGAGAGCTTAGGATACATGATCCTATACAGCTCAAAGAACCTATTGCAAGTTTTCATCATTTCATCCATCTAATTATGTAAACCTCATAACTTGTTAAATGTTCAAGGCACTGTGGTGGATGCCCATATCACCATTATATATTACCCAATTGAACTAATCTACAGTGGACTTGGTCTAGTTCTTCATTTTCTCCATTCTATTTGAATCCTCTTGGGAGAGGAGAGAAGAAGTGGAGGATGTTGTAGGAGCCTCTTCTTCTATAGATATCCACTATTGAATATACGCAATGAGATCTGCCACTTGTGCTTTCAGTTCCTCCTTTGTGGACTAATCCTTATTCATTTGCTACAAAATGGTGGCTATTGACCCTTGAAATTCATATATCTTCTATTCACGGGTCATTGGGCCTAGATTAATCATTGATATGTTGTAGCCTTCACCTTGCATGGTGCTTGTATCCTTTCTTATCACAAGGGTAGCAATTTGTATAGTTTTGGATCTAGAAGCATCCATCCTGATGTGAGAGAGGACCTTGGGATTCTTCTCCTTCCTAGTTTTTGTTTGTGCCCTGGCTATTATCACATCCAGTCTCACCTTTGGGTCAACAACCACATGCGCTTTCTTTCTCAATTGTTGCTCCAGCTAGTCAAGCACCTCATTTTGACATTTGGGTGATTCATGATTACCTTCCTCTTCTTTTTCCTTCTGAGATTGTTCTTCTTGATCACTAGGGGCCTCTTCATCTAAGTCTTCTATTTTCATAGCTCTTCCTTTATCGGGCTGGGTAGAAGCAATATATTCTTCAAGGATTTTTTCCTTTTGGGGTTACCTTCCTCCTCCATGTTCAATTTTCCCATTTTTTTAAGGCTCATAATCCTTTTCTCAAGCATCCCTTTCTTCTTCTTTATCTTTCTCTTCTTCTTTTCCCTTCTCTTCCACCCTTTCTAGAGGTACTTCTTCTTGAACCAAGCCCTTGTCTTGGCCAATTAGTGGTGACTCTTTGAGTATCTCCACATCCACATCAATATATATCTTCTCCTCAAAGTGATGCTCTTCAGGATCAACCTTTTTGCTTGCTTATTCATGTTGGTGGGGTAGCTCTTGATCTGGCTCTAGATCTAATGTTTCAATTGCATAACATTCATTAAGAGCCTCAAAATCCTCTTCTAAAGTTTGTGACCTCTCCTCATTAGAAGCCACCTTGTCTAGGCTAATATTCATTCTTCCCTCGTTGTGTTTGAAGAAGCCCTCTTCATTATAATTCTCAGGCTCATTTGCTAATTCTACTATAGTCTCTTTATATTTCTCAGGGTGGATCCTTTCCATCTCTTGTGAGATCTGCATCATGGCCTCCATTTTGGGTGGCTCTATAGATAATGGAGGAAGAGGAAAGGTGGCAGCAATCGAAGCCATAAACACTTGGACCTTTGGGTCAGGGATTACCCCAAAAATATTGATAGGCACATTTTTCATATATTCCACTAAAGCTTGTAGAAAGACGGGTGGTGGCATAGATATTGAGGACATGGATGGTGGTAAAGTGGAGAGGATAGGCTATGGTGACGAGAGTGAAAAAGAGGATAGTGGGGAAGTTGTGGAAGAGGAAGAGTCAAGTACTATTACTGGAGCAGTCGGTGAGGTGGAGACAAGGTGGACTAAGATTTCCATGGCAGGCAAAGCTGAAATAGGAAAATCTCAAGAGGCAGAAGGTGGAGGAGTAACAATGGTGACAGTGACAGCGAGAATGGAAGTGGTAGGTAGTGAGCACAACTATTCAGTCTCTTCTTCTTCTTTGTGGGGTTCCTCTTCCTAGATGGTTAGCATCTCAAGTAAAAACATCCTCGTTCTTATTGCTCTTTTAGATGATTGTCCCTTAGTGGAATTTGTGAAATACACTTTTTTTTTTGGCTAATGCTCGGGTGCATCCTTTCTCTTCTTCAACCTCATTATTGGTGGGGACTTAGGTGCTTCTTTTGATGAGGTAGTGACTACACCACTATTAGTTTCACTCTCAAGCTCATCCTTGAGCTCACCATATGTTAGCTCGATGCCCTGCACCTTGAGTTGGGAAATTTGTGCATCCAACCACTGTCCCATTCTACTTTCAATTGGTTGTCACAATATCAATATCAGTGACCTCTTTTTCATTCCAATCAATGATAGGTAGGGGAAATTTGGCCACAACATTGTATCTATCATCAACAATGTTGTCCTCCTCTTCAAAAATCTGGTCCAACACCTAGAACAAGTTGATAGACCTGAAAAAATGGGTAGTCATCTTCATATAGTGCCTCATTCACACTTCTTTGTCATCACTTCAATTGGCCCAAAATTCATCAACATTACATCGGTGGGTATACTGTCTTCTGACACACTTCTTCAAATTTTCATTTGGGTCCATTCTTCCTCGGTCTATGTGAGGATCCAAGTTATACTCTGTCAGCGCCTTGCCCAAATACTCTTCACATTGAGAACTGGGGTAGGAATACATTACTTTCCTGAAGGTCAAGGGATATGAGATCCCAACTCGGTGTTTATCACTCAATAGTGTGTGGGTAGTTTGCAACTACCAAGAAATCTCTAGCAAGATGATGCGGTCATTTGGATAGCGCAATAGTTGATAGGGCCTCCTTGAGAACCCTTATGCTCTAATATATGTGAACTTTGGGAACTGTATGAACATATACCCAAACTATTTGATTAAGGCCTTTGCACTGTGTGATACCCTTATTTCAAAAACTCCTCCTAGGACCCTGATTATGTGTGCAATAAAGGAATCATTTACCCTCCTATATTCTCTCTTGAAATTTATATACTACAACTAGGGATAGCAATCATAGACTTTAAGTTCTCCTTTCTTTATTCCTAGTTGTCTTGCACAAAAAAGTACTTTTATAGGAACTTCTCTACCAAGAGGTAGACTAGATATGATATCATGTAAATTAGGATTTTTTCATGATGGCCATGAGTTGATTGTGTAAGTTTTCATTGATAATTTTGGCCCAATGGAACTTGGCCTCCCTCCGGATGATCTCCTCAACAAAGTAGAACATCCATTCCTTGAAGAAAGTAGTAGTTGGTAGGCCCATTACTCTACATAATAGAGTAACCAAATCATGGTATTCTTCAAAGAAATCAGTCCTGAATAGCTCTTGGGGTACCTTGTTGGAATTTCCCCTCTAATCCTTCAACCTATGTTGGTTGATTATCCTTTTGCAAGTGATGGGGTCTCGCTTTCACATGTTTTCAACATACTCTTTCGTTACCTCCTCCATTGTTTCAAACATGGGGATGTGGAATGTGCGGCCAATAGATTTAGCTAAAATCTGTAGTACCTTCCCATCATGATCAATGACTTTTTTGCTGGAGTGGTAAGCTTCTTAGTTGGCCATGACCAAATATGGAGCAACCAAGGTAGGAGGGAAGCCAACTTCCTTAGCAAGACCACTTGCCTTAATCTTTCATGCATTTTCTATGGTAGGGTTCACCATCACACTTTTCCTAAACTCATCAATATCTACATGCTCTAAGTTTGTATTTAATACAGAGTCCTAGGTAGAGGAGATCTTGGAGGTACACTCCACTCTATAAAATTGATACTTCATTTGGTCCTTCTCTTCTTTTCCTCTTGACATGTGAACATGATTCTTTCCTTTGATAGGTTTCTCAATGGACCTCCATGATGGACCTACATCAGGCTCCATAAATCTTTAATGAAAAAATACTGTAAGTGTGTTCACATATAAATCAGGGCAAACATTAATCAAATTTAGCAAATCAAACGTTAGATCCATTTATACATCATTAAAAGATCATAAAATTCATCATTGTTCAACATTTGGAGTTCACTTGGATCAATTAGGTATATGAGGGCCCAAGGATGTGGGTTTCCCTAGACTGGAAGTTGCCAAGAAGAAGGCAATGAGAAAACGGCCCAGAGCCACAAAAACCCATAGGTGGCCACCCACAATAGAAATTACGCATTATTCATTTAGCGATCAAATTTCCTATGAGGTGATTAGGCACATGTGGAAACAGGTTTGAGGGTACATGGAGTTGTTGGATTAGGATTCATTGTTGCTGTAGATTGGAATGTGCAGATGTTGTAAGGTTGAAAGATGTTTAGGTTCAGCCATTAAATAACAATGATCAAGGGACAATGACTCACAAGTAGCGTTCCACACTGTGGGACCTCCAGGCACCTTGGATGTTAGGGAGTATACCTTAGAATGTTAATGCTTTGGGGTATGTGGATGGAAATCATTCGACCACCATCAAATTTTTTTCATTAAGGAATGGCCTCAAAGGGACTGTAGTGCATAGGTGGCAATCCACATAGGTAGGACCACAGTGACCTTGTAGACTTGATTTTGCGTTGAATACCTTCAAAAGGAAATTGTTTTGGCGAAGTTCACAATGCAGATGGATACAAATGATTTTCCATTAAATAATGGAATAAATAGAAAATGATGCCCAAAGAATGGAAGTCCACAAAGGCGGACCCATGAAGGTGATCAACCAATGATCTAAAGTTAGCAACTTTGGGGCTCAAGGGGAAACATGGATTGTGGAGTCCATAGAGTAGGTAGACAACAAAGCCCAATAGTAAGATAGCATTGATCGATGTGTAGATTACTGATGAAATTGACTTGCATGAACTACCTTGCATGGACTTTATACTTGATGTTTTGCCAAAAAACTTTGAGGATGGAGACCAATGATGCAGGGCTTGCACTATGGGGTGACAAGTTGACTTCATTGTTGTGTTATGACTATCACAAGATGATGGGCCATAGGTGACAACTTGCAACTCAGTCCGGACTTAGTAAATTTGAAGCACTCAATGGCAATGATAAAGGTAGGACCCGCAATGTAGAAAGTGGTCAGGGTTAGGCCGTTAATCAACGGTGATTGTACAACAACTACCTGCAAGCAGAATCCTGCATGGGGATTCCTGCATAGGTTCAACGACTTAGATGATTTTTTATGATTTCTAAAACATCAACATGGATGACAAAAGTGATGGTCCAGGTCATAGTGGGTTCTCCATTGTGCAAAGAAAGAAGAAATAAGAGCGGGGTTCCGCATGATTGCGGAGATGTGTTTTGGCCAGTTCAAAGGATTTTCAAATGATGGATCAAGTAGTTCATGCAGGGTTGAGGGTTGGGAAGGCCATTGGGTGAGCTATGGTTTTGATTTCCAAGATTTTAACATTAACTAGCCCAAACCCTAACTAAAGAAAAAAAACTTTTGAAATTTAAACCCTAGCTTACTCAAAAATGATGCAAAAATCTGATGGAAATCAGGCTTGAATTCGTAGTATGAAATCTTGTGCTGACTAACATATATTTCTCTCCATTTTCTCTTCAAAAAATAAACTTGCAAGGGTAAAAATGATAGGTCGGTGCTCTATTTATAGACAAAATGACATTAATGGTGTGCATTAAATACCCAGTATGATGACAAGTAACGTTGGTGGGTTGCGAAAACCCAATTTAGGTCAGCTATCGATGGAGACTCAGATGACGAAGGCAATGGAAAACCCTGCGATGCAGACAAACATAGAGATTTTTCCACTAGCTAGCTGTAGAAAGATAATGGAAACCCACATAAGGAGATCTACAAATGTGGGTCTGCAGGGCCTGAAGGATACTGGGGAAAAATGCCAAGGAAAACTGGAAAGCCTAAACCTACAGAGACAAAATACTTAGCAAATTTTGGGGTGGTGATTTTGGTCAATTAGAAATTGGTGACTTTACTAAACGTGACCAACTTAAGCTTTGAAATGGGGCATGAAAAATGAGGCAAAGGTGAAAATGACCTAGCAAAGGCCAAAAAGGAAAGAGGGGGTCCCTGGTCCAAACGGGTCATGTATGCTATGGGAACAAAAAATAGCAACTCCACTGGGAGAATGCTCTCAAGCATTCTAAGGGTAAGGATTCATCCAAAACCCAAAATATTTGGTTTTGTAAACTAGAAGCTAGTTTCCTCAAGTGAACTAAAACGTAAGAGAGAACAAAATCCTTAGTTGAATCAGATCATGAGGTATATCAAAAGTGTGTGGAGTGGGTTCATTTCCTTTCATTAGAGACCACAACCGATAACTATCAATTAGTCAAGGAAAGCTACATAAGTCATCTAACCCCAAAAGTAACCTAGACATTGCATTTCTGCCAGTCAGACATCCATAGCCTTGAAAGAGTTGTCGTTGTGACCCCACAAACATTGCTCTTGTTGCAACACAAGGGAAAACAACTGAGAGGGGGGTGAATCAGTTGTCACAAAATTTCAAACTTATTAAACTTTTTAATCTTAATTCTTAGATCTGATTATTAACAGTGAAAACATGAATCAACAACACATCAGAAACACACATAACACCAAGATTTTTGTGTGGAAACCCTATTAGGGAAACAACCATAGGGGAGGTTAATCCACAAGTTATACCCTATTGAAAGTATAAGAAAATATATGGGGAATGCACATGCATTTAGGCACACTACCTAGATCTCACTGCTCAAAGGAAGACTCACTGTCTTACAAAAATATTCAAATTAAAACCATCTCAAGGATTTGAACTGAGAAAGTAGCATCTACAAATGCTTGAGTACAGTTTCGGTTAAGCACATGAACACTTATTCACTTTCTTTCACTCTTCTTCACACTCTTATCTACTTTCAAATGATATGTAACTTTTTTGCACATAGCACACACACACTTTGCACCTCTTTCTTCTCAAATAAGAAAAAAATCACTTATATATATCCGTAACAAGAAATTATACTGCTTCATGTCAGATTCAACAAAATAATAGAATGAATGCAAACTATCAGCCCAAAACAATAAAGATTATTGATGTCTATCCACCAAAGTTAGCCACAACATAGTAGATACCTAAAAAAATTTCCTCGAACACTAAACACCTTCAATTAATCTTCCTCAAATATCCACAACATGCTACAAGCACTCTATCGGCCATGAACATGAAAAACATGAACACGCAAGAGAAAATATTGAATCACAAGCATAATGATCAATGTGGATGTAGAACACAAATAGAAAATGATCTACAAACATCCACAAATACTTCAGGACCATACAAAACACTTCAAATTACCAAAAACACATTATCTTCTTTTATGAACACTATTTCTAGTAAAAAGAATAATTGTCAAAACATAGAACTTTATAACTTTCTCAAATCTTCATGCGCACCTCTAAAAATTATGGAGTAGGAACTTCATACATAGGAAAGAAAACCCTTTAATATGCAACTTCTCACCATCAACATACTGAACTTCCTAGCACATTAATCTTCACTACTTCACAGACAACCTATAACATATTTTATTTCAATTTTCTCAATATCCTTGACATATACAGTCGTAAAGAAATTAATGCTAATAGTGTTCACATCAATGAAAACCACATATCAACAATACAAACACAACATCCAACAATATCCCCCTTTGGCATTGATGGCAACACATGATGTGAAAAATACACCATCAATACAACTAACTCTTCTTCCAACACATTGCTCTTCTCATATTGTTCTTCCCCCCCTTAGTTTTTCACATTACTCTTCTCCCGCTTTGAAATCAATGGAAAAATTATAGAAGCTTTAAACCAGATTTTTGAATCATCTGACTACTCCCCCTGAGTAGTAGCCACCACAACATCAATCTAGATCAAAATATGACTATGTATAAACAAATTGATGCAAAGAATATGCATCTTAGTTCTGATTAGGAGGGGTAATCACCCCTAACTTCTCTTTGAGATACTCAAAAGTATCCTTAAGCAAAGGATTAGTAAAGATGTCTACAATCTGTTCCTTAGTAGGCACATATTCCAATCTAACTTCCTTATCACTCACTTTATCTCTCCAAAAGTGGTACTTGATAGATATATGCTTTGACTTTGAATGCAACACTGGATTCTTAGAAATTTTTATAGCACTTGAATTATCATAGAATATGGAAATAGGTTCATCATATACAACTCTGATATCTTTCAGCATCTGCTTCATCCATAATTCTTGAGTGCAATTGTTTGCAGCAACAATGTATTCTACCTCTGCAGTAGATAATTAAATGACATTTTTCTTTTTACTTAACCATGAAATAAACTTCTTCCCCAAGAAAATTGTGCCACCACTAGTACTTTTCTTGTCATTTACATATCCTACCCAATCAACATCAGTAAAGGCACTTAAAGTAAGATCATCATCTTTTGGATACCATAGGCCAAAATCAACTGTTCCTTTCAAGTATCTAAATATCCTCTTCACAACAGTCACATGAGATTCCTTAGGATCGACTTGAAATCTAGTAACTATGCATACAACATTCATGATGTCTAGTCTAATTTGAGTTAGATAAAGTAATCCACTAATCATTGATCCATACCTAGTCTTATTTTCCTTTGGAGAATCATCATTATGTGTTAACTTGCATCTGGTCACCATGGGTGTACCAACTGGCTTTGAATCTTCCATACCAAATTTCTTTAGCAATTCCTTCACATACTTGGACTGAGATATAAAGATTCCTTTATCTGTTTGAGTAATTTGCAATCCCAAAAAGAATTCCAATTCTCCAATCATTGACATCTCAAACTCATTCTACATCTCATTAGGAAACTCCATGCAAAAACCATCATCTCCTCCAAAAATTATATCATCAACAAATACTTCCATAAAAAAATCTTTATCATCATCAATATTGAGATACAAATTACTATCAGAAGTACCTTTGTTAAATCCAAGCTTCAACAAGTATTTATCCAATCTTGCATACCAAGCTCTAGGGGATTGTTTGAGTCCATATAATTCTTTCTTCAACCGAAAAACCATGTCTCCCTAATTAGTCAATTGAAATCCAACAGGTTTCTCAATATACACCTCTTCTTCTAACTCACCATTTAGAAATGACGATTTGACATCCATCTGATACACTTTATATTTTTTGTAAGAAACCTAAGCAAGAAACAATCTCATAGCTTCAATTCTAGCAACATGAGAAAAAAATTCTTCAAAGTTAATTCCTTCCATCTGAGAGTATCCTTTGCACATCAATCTTGCTTTGTTTCTGATAACTTCACCTTGTTTCTAAAAACCCATTTAGTTCTAATTACATTTTTGTCTTTAGGTCTAGGAATAAGAATCCATGTATTATTATTTTCAATTTTTTGTATTTTTTCTTTCATTTCTTCAATCCAATGTTCATCTTTGCATGCTTCATTGACATTACTTGGCCCAGTCTTTGAAATTAAACAATATTCTTCTACAATTCTTCTTCTAGTCTGGACACCTTTGTTCTTATCTCTTGTAATCTAATTTTTTGAATGATTTAATCTCACATACCTTGGAGTCTTAGGTTCTTGAATTTTAGGCTCTTTTGATCTCTCTTGTGCTTTCACTAGTCTCTCCTTCCTCTTGATATTCTTGATTCACTGCAACAATCTGAACTTGATTTGAAGTCCAACTCTTGTTTGTACTATCATTCTAATCATCAGAGTTATATCCATAGGTTTTGGAGGGTCTACCAATGCCTTCATCAACCTTAACATTTTCACTTTCAACTATTTTCTTCAATCTCTTGTTGTAACACTGGTAGGCCTTACTCTTAGTAGAATAACCAAGAAATATTCCTTCATCACTTCTAGCATCAACCTTTCCTATATCTTCATCTCTCTTGATATAGCATTTACTCCAAAATATTTTGAAGTATTTAACAATAGGATTATGTACAAATCATAGCTCAAAGGGAGTCTTACCAGTATTACCTTTGATTTGAACCCGGTTAAGGATATAAACTATAGTACTTACAACTTTTGTCCAATAAACATGAGGGACATTTCCTTCCAGCATCATGGTTCTAGAAGCATCTAGAACTGTCCTATTCTTCCTTTCCACAACACCATTTTGTTGAGGGGTTTGTGGTGCAGATAACTATCTCTTTATCCCATGTTTTGCACAAATAGAATTAAACTCATCGAAAGTGAACTCACCACCTCTATCTGATCTTAGACAATAAATATTTAGACTTGTCTCTATCTCAACCATATCTTTAAGGATCTTGAAATTTTCTAGAGCTTCAAATTTCTCCCTTAATAAAGTAACCCACATCATCCTAGAGTAATAATCAATAAGAAAAATGAAATACCTATAACCTTGTAGACTTCTAATTCTAGCAGGACCACACAAGTCAGCATGCACAAGCTCCAACAATTTATTTGAACAATGTTGTTTGTTGTGAAATGAAATTCTAGTTTCTTTTCCCAACTGACATTCCTTGCATATGACACTAGTAGGCTTCACCAACTTAGGAAGATCTCTCATAGCCTATGAGACACTTATCTTGATAATATTGTCAAATATTACATGACATATTCTTCTATGCCACGAAAAACTCTCATCAACTTGAGCAATCAAATAACTTTTATTACCAGCATTCAGATGAAAGATGTTACCTTTTGTTTTTATACCAGAAGCAATCACATTTCTAAAACTTCCCAGTATGCTACACTTTTCATCTTTCAATTGAAGATTATATCCCTTATCAACCATCTGTCCAACACTCAGAATATTATGTTTCAAACCTTCAACATAAAGAACATCATTAGTATTATGCTTACCATGAAAAGAAATACATCCTTTGTCATGGATTATACCACCATTGTTATCACCAAATCTTGCAACACCACCATCATACTTTTCTAGGCTTACAATTTTTCTTTTATCACCTGTCATGTGACGTGAACATCCACTATCAATTACCCATTCATCTTTTTCTTTAACTCAAGCAGCTAGGGCTTTCTCCACTTTTATACAACTAGTAGATTCAATAGACACAAGATTATTCTCCTTGATAGCAATTAACACAAACTCATCTTCACTTGCATTCCCTTTTTCAAATTCACCATTTGTCACACCTTCATCAGTAGTATAGTAACACTTCTTTTGAAATTTAGGCTTGTAAGGTCTTGGCTTAGGAACTCTTTGTGGACACCTTGAAGCAAAATGACCTATCTTACTAAAAGAAAAACATTTTATAGGAAAATTTCATTTATACTTACCCTCTCCTCTGGCTTGCCTTTTGGCAATAAGTGCTTCAATATCATTTAGTTGTCTTTATTCTTCAATATATCTCATTTCTTCCTCATACCTGAATATCTTTCTAGAAGAAATTTCACTTGGATCATATCTCTACTTGTCTCTACCATAAGTAGTAGATTTAAATGTAGATTTTGTCTTAGGAAGGGCATCACCGAATTCACTCAACTCAAAAGCAGTCAGTTTCCCAACCAACATATCTCTAGTTACATTTACAACAATCCAGAGCTCTTCAATGGTTGCACCTCTGATTTTGTATGCATCAGGAAAGGATCTAAGCACTTTAGCAACAATCTTTGATTCATCCACCTATCCACTAGCACATCTGATACCACACACAAGTTCATTTACTCTTTGCATGTAAGTAGAAATATTATCATCATTACTCATCTTCAGCTATTCATATTTTCCTTTCAGACATTGTAGCTTAGCGATCTTCACATTAGCATCACCTTCATATTAAGTTTCCAACTTTTTCCAGATCTCATAAGCATTTTTTAGATCCATAAATTTTTTCATCTTAGTATCAGTCAAAGCACTCAATAATGCTTCCTTAACTTTGATATTATATTCAACATCCCTAATTTCAGCAATAGTAGTAGGGCCATTCTGAGGAATAACATACCTATGACTTGTAATGTTCCAATAGGATTCACCAATTCATTTCAAATGACACTCCATTCTAGCCTTCCATAGTGTGTAGTTTGTTCCATCAAATCTCAGACTATCCTTCTTGTATGTCTCTATCCCAGATCACCTCAAGCTGTTAAAATTCTTCCAAGGAACCTGCTCTAATACCAATTGTTGGCAACACAAGGGAAGACAACTGAGAGGGGGGGTGAATCAGTTGTCACATAATTTAAAACTTATTAAACTTGTTAACCTTAATTCTCAGATTTGATTATTAATAGTGAAAGCATGAATCAATAACACATTAGAAACACACATAACACCAGGATTTTTACATGGAAACCCTGTTAGGGAAAAAACCACGGTAGAGATTAATCCACAAGTTATACCCTGTTAAAAGTATAAGAAAAAATATGGGGAATGCACATGCATTTGAGCACACTACCTAGAGCTCATCGCTCAAAGGAAGAATCACTGTCTTACATAAAATATTTAGATTAAAACCATCTAAAGGATTTGAACTGAGAAAGTAGCATATGCAAATGTCTGAGTACAGTTTCGGTTAAGCACATGAACACTTCACTTTCTTTCACTCTTCTTCACACTTTGCTCTACTTTCAAATGATCTGAACCTTTTTCACACATAGAACACACACACTTTTCACCTCTTTCTTCTCAAATGAGAAAACAATCACTTATATATATCCGCAACAAGAAATTACATTGCTTCATGTCGGATTCAACAAAATAATAGAATGAATGCAAACTATCAGCCCAAAACAATAAAGATTATCGATGTCCATCCACCAAGGTTGGCCAAAACATAGTAGAGACCTAAAATAATGTCCTTGAACACTAAACACCTTCAATTAATCTTCCTCAAAGATCCACAACATGCTACAAGCACTTTGTTGGTCATGAACATGAAAAACATGAACACGCAAGAGAAAATATCGGATCACGAGCACAATGATCAATGTAGATGTGAAAAACATATATAACATAATCTAGAAACATCCACAAACACTTCAGGACCATATGCAACACTTTAGAATACCAAAAACATATTATCTTCTTTTGTGAACACCATTTCTAGTAACAAAATAACTGTCAAAACACAAAACTTTATAACTTTCTCAAATCTTCATGTGCACCTCTGAAACTTACAGAGTAGGAACTTCATATATATGCAATAAAACCCTTTAATACACAACTTTTCACCATCAACATACTAAACTTCCCAGCACACTGATCTTCACTACTTCACAAACAACCTATAACATATTTTATTTCAATTTTCTCAATATCCTTGACGTATACAGTCTTAAAGACATTAATGCTAATAGTGTTGATATAAATGACAACCACATATCAGCAATATAGCCACAACATCCAACAACTCTATTGCTATCCAGGTGTCCATATCCTTAATAGAGTTTCTCACACACCCACACAGTTGCCTATTTCAACATTTCTTTTCTTTTCTTTTCTTTGCTTTTGATGTTTTCTCTTTAATATTTTCTTCTTGGTGCTTGTTTGCTCAACTGAATAAGCACTGAAGCTTATAGTGGGTTTGGAATCATAGTGGTAACTGGAGAAAACTTAATATTTTTTCACTTTTTGAAGTTTCATGAAGACTATTGCACAACTCATCAGAATTATTTAGGGTGTGTATCGTGTATAATATGAGAAAATTCTAATTTACAGAGCAGGCATCTCATAATCTATCATCATTTTCAAGTAATCTTCACTGTCAACCTGGTGTTCCACAACCCATTCAAGGTTGAGTTTTAGCTCGCTAAAAACATTCTCCAAGATCCCTTTTTTGTAGTCTAGGTCCATTTTCAATGTTTCTACCAACCAATGATCATATTTTAGGAGTTCCAACTCCTTTCCCCATAATGTCTGGGAGAGCTTAAGAATGCTCTCGCACTTAGGATATGTGATCCTATATAGATTAGAGAACCTATTGCATGTTTTCATCATTTCATCCATTTGCTTCTGCAAACCTCAAAACTTGTTAAATGTTCAAGCACCGTGGTAGATGCCCATATCATAATTATATATTACCTAGTTGAAACAATATGTAGTGTACTTGTTCTAGTTCTTCATTTTCTCCATTCTATTCAACTCCTCTTAGGAGAGGAGGGCAGTCATGGATGATATCGTAGGAGCCTCTTCTTCCATAGATGTTCATTGTTGAATATAGGAAATGAGATCTACCACTTGTTCTTTTAGTTCCTCCTTTGTGGAATAATCCTTATTCATTTACTACATAATCGTGGCTACCAACCCTTGAAACTCATCTATCTTCTGTTCAAAGGTTGTCGAGCCTAGATTGATTGTTGATATTTTATAGTCTTAACTTTGCACGACACTTGTATCCTTTCTTGTCATAGGGGTGGAAATTTGTATATTTATGGATCTAGAGGCATCCACCATGATGTGAGAGTAGACCTTGGGCTTCTTCTCCTTCCTAGTTTTTGTTTGTGCCCTGGCTATTATCACATCCAATCTCACCTTTTGGTCAATGGCCACTAGATCCTTCTTTCTCAATCATCACTCCAGCCAATTAGACACCTCAGTTTGACCCTTGGGTGATTCATGATCACCTTCCTCTTCTTTGTCCTCTTGAGATTATTCTTCCTAGTCACTAGGGGCATTTTCATCTTGCTTCTCCTCTCCATCTAAGTCTTCTATTTGCATAGCTCTTCCTTTGTCAGGCTCGGTAGAAGCAATATCTTCTTCAAGTATGTTTTCATTTTGGGGCACCCTTTCTCCTCCATGTTTAATTTTCATGTTGCGCTTAGACTTAGAATCCTTTGAGCATCCCTTTCTTCTTCTTTATCTTTCTCTTCTTCTTTTCCCTTCTCTTCCTCCATTTTTTGGAGGTACTTATTCTTGAACTAGGTCCTTGTCTTAGCCAATTAGTGGAGGCTCTTCAAGTATCTCCACATCCACATCAGTATTTATCTTCTCCTTAGAGTGATACTCTTCAGGATCAACCTTTTTTCTTGCTTCTTCATGTTTGTGGGGAAAATATTCATTTGGCTCTAGATATGATGTTTCAATTACATAAATCTTGTTAAGAGCCTCAACGTCCTCTTCTAAAGTTTGTGACTTCTCCTCATTGGAAGCCACCATGTCTAGGTTAATATTCACTCCACCCTCTAGTTGTTTCAAGTAGTCCTCTTCATTATAATTCTCGAGCTCATCTACTAATTCTTCTATAGTCTCTTTATACTACTTAGCATGGAGCCTTTCCATCTGTTTTGAGATCTACATCATGATAGATTTTTAAAAACATTTTTATAAAATTTGGCTAGTTCCATGATAAATTTTGACAGGTTATTACCCTTCTGCTTAGGGGTCAAATGTTAGGGTTTAGGGGTTTATTTACCTTGTTTAAAATATTCATATCTATTGAAACCTTGCATTATTTTTTCATGTTGACCTATTTCTTTGGGTAGCTGGTTGCTTAAGTCATTGATTGAGCCTTTTATGTCACGCATGTACCAGCCCCCTTTACTTGGCCTATTCGTCTTTTCCATGATTGGGACTTAATTTTATTCCTTGCTTAATGTCAGGTTGATAAATGTTTTTAACCTTAGACTTGTTTCTAAGTCTCATGCCTTAAGGGATGCGCCCCGTATGCCTAAGCAGTACCCTCTTTTATGAATAACATTTATTGCATGTGTAGTTTTCTAGACCGTAAGATTGGTGGATTTGATCCTGACCATTCCCTGCTCGCCTCACAAGGACTTTGGATGATGTCACAAATGAATGGAAAGGTGTGTGAGGTATTGCCACATGTCACCTACAATTGTGGGGCCTAATCCTTGTTCACCATGAGTTTAATAAAGGTTTTCTAATCAACGACCTTCATGTGATTGTGAAGATTAATCATGGTCATTCCTCACCAACGGCGCATGATTAAAATAATAGTATTGAAGATGTTGTGAGGTGTTCAAGTGGGTGACACATGGACTCGCTTGATGGCACAAGGATACTGGTTGGGGTCCCTTAATGACTTGCGTGCATTTTCATTGGGGATCATCTCATTGGCCGATGGGCCTACCATGTGACAACATAGAATTTTCAAATATGTTTGACTCAATCCGAGTCGTTCAACATGCCAATTCACTAACGCATTGACAACCTAAATTCAAAACATTGAACTAGCCATGTGATGACTATTCAAGTTCTACAAATGGAAAAAATTAATGGTGCAATCTTTTTGATGGATATCAACTTGATCTCCTTGCGTGCGAGTGGTTATCTCCTGGCAATCATGATGAATAGTATATCGATTTCCATGAACCTAGAAATTAACAATGGTGGATTGACATCAGCTAATAATCACTTTCTCACTCATGCTGCAACTAGAGTACTGATAATCACTTCATCAATTTTTTCAATGAATACTTTCTATTTTTTCATTTGCATCATAGTGATTAAGAGTCTAAATTCCTCTGTGCTTTCGCATTGAGTGGTTGTTGCTTTTGTGAAGGTTTTGGGTTTGTGTGCGAGATGAGCAAGCAAATTGCTTCTCTTTAGCTGGTGCATAAGTCTGCAAGAGTGAGTGCACGAATATATCAAGAGAAGGAAAAATAATGTGAATAGAGTGATATTATGGGAGCCCTTGGCTTAAAAAAGGAAGACACTAGGTCCCTCTTGAGTGTTACTAGATGCAGTTCTTGACTCAAGGGTCAGGTTGCACAAGGTGAGGTAACAGGTCGTGGAAAGGAAAAGAGGCTTGTGGAGCTTGGTGAGGGATTGAAGGACAAGCTAAGGTATAGTCAATACTCTCTAGGGTAGAATAATTTGCCCATTGATGTCTCTAGCAGCTCTGGTGGTGATGGTTCTGAGTTTGATTTTGATTATCACAATTACCTTGTGGCTCTGACTGAATTGGTTGATGATGATGAAGAGGTCCTCGCGGTATCTCAAATTACCATGGTGGCATCATGTGTTGTTTCTAGTTCTAATGCTGGGAGAGGTGTTGAGGAAGATAAGGTGGTGTTTTTGCCTCCTACTGAGGTGAAAACATGAAGCGGTCATCTATATCATGGTTGTGGTGCTGCTGCAGGTTCTGGTTGATATGGTTTTCTGGGTTCCCCAATTTTGTTCTAGTGTTGTTGTTGTTTCTTCTCAGGTGTGATGTGGACGTTAATGACAAGGACTTATTGGAAATGTTTTCTATGAAGCGATAGTGACACTGATTGGTTACAAAGGTTGTAACTGTTTTGATTCCCTTATGTGATAAAATGATTGCATCCAATTGTCAAGGAATTTCCAAATGTAGATGACATTCCATTTTGAAATGAAATTCTACATAATTGTAAATTCAATGAGCTCAAAGCTTGTCACTCTCTTGTTCTATAAAATAGATCTCAAGGCTCACTTCCAGAGGTTGGATTTTTGAATCCTGAAGGTTTAGGTGGTACACACTGAATGCATATAATGCAGAATTTGTGATAAATCAGCTGGTAAATTATCTTGGGTAGGGAATGTATATGGGATAGTCTTAATATGTTTTAAGTAATTATTGATGTCGAAAGTTCTAAAAAATTGAAGGAAATTTCTCTCTTGTGTATGTTGTGACAGATCATGAATGAAATTATCAAGGGTTGTTTCATTTGTCTTCAATAGTTTAGTTGAATGTATGATTCTATTTCTTTCTTTAAGTTAATGATTTAATCAAATTATTGAGAAAGGATTGTAGGTCTTTGATAATGTGCTAATGATCTAATAAGGAGTGATACTTTGAATACTATGAAGTTTCATGATGTAATGCATTGTGAGAATCTTTTGCTGATATTAAGGTTAAATTTATGTATAACTAAATATTTTGTATATGACTCCTGCCCAATTTGATGAGGCACTAGCTAGTTCATTTCAAATTATTTCAAGTAGTTAAAATAAGGAAGCACCTACATGTGGATTCAAGGTCAGAAAATTGCTTACTTCAAATTCTATCTGTTTCGAGATGCAAATATCATATAATGCTTTTACTTCTAGCAAATATGCAGTCATTTGTGTAAAGGTAGGCCAATCCTTTGATAAACCCTATGTATCTGCAAGTTAATAGGAATTTATTTGTGTGTTGAAGTGTTCTTGAGGTAGGAAATATCATATGAACACAAATAGGAACACCCTCCTTGGTTTCACAGAGCCTAAAGAGTAGAGGTAAAATCCTCGAGAAGCTTTACCTATTAGTTTGCCACTAACTTTCATAATTCTTGAACATAGAGATTGGCTACCTCTTAAAGAGTTTCAAAGCTTAGCTGGAAAAAACACCAACACATCGTGGCCTCCATTTTGGGTGGCTCTATAGGAAATCGAGGAAGAGGCTAGGTGACAAGAAGTGAAGCCATAAATTTCTAGACCTTGGGATCAAGGATTACACTAAAAATCTTGATAGGCACGTTCTACATATATGTTGTGAAAGCTTACAACAAGATGGGTGGTGGCATAGAGATTGAGGATATGGATGGTGGTAAATTGGATAGGGTAGGTAGCGATAGCGGGAGTGATGAAGATGATAGTGAGGAAGTTGTGGAAGAGGAAGATTCAAGTACCATTACTAGATTATTCAATGAGGTGGAGACGAGGTGGAATAAGATGTCCATAGTGGGCGGAGATGAAGCAAAGCTTGGGAGGTGGAAGGTGGAGGAGTGGAAATAGTGATAGTAGCAGCAAGAGCAGAAGTGGTAGGTGGTGAGTGTGGATGCTCAATCTCTTCTTATTATTCATGGAGTTATTCTTCCTAGATGGTGGGAATCTCAAGTACAACTGTCCTCATTCTTCTTGCTATTTTAGATGATTCTCCCTTAATGGAATTTTTGGAATACACCTTTTTTTTGGCTGACGCTCAGGTGCATCCTTTCTCTTCTTTGACCTCATTGTTGGTGGGGACTTAGGCACTTCTTCTAATGAGGTAGTGGCTACACCATGATTAGTTTCACTCTCAAGCTCATCCTCAAGCTCTCCATATGTTAGCTCAGTGCCCTGCACCTTGAGTTGGGAAATTTGTGCATCCACCCACCATCTCGTTCTACTTTCAATAGGTCGAGTCACTATATCAAGATCAGAGAACTCTTCTTTATTCCAATCAATGATAGGTAGGAGAAAATTCTCCACAACATTATATCTATCATCAACAATATTTTCCTCCTCTTCGAAAATTTGGTTTGACACCTAGAACAAGTTGGCAGACCTAAAAAATTGGTCAATCATCCTCATATAGTGCCTCATTCACACTTCTTTATCATCATCGCAGTTGGCCTAGAAGTCCTCAACATGAGGTTAGTGGTCATATTGTCTTTTGACTCACTTCTTCAATTTTTGTATGGGTCCATTCTTCCTCGATCTATGTGAGGATCCAAGTTATACTGTGATAGCTCCTTGTCTGAATACTCTACACATTGAGCAACAAGGCAAGAATACATTCCTTGCCCAAAGGTCAAGGGATATGGGATCCCAGCTTGATGTTTATCACTCAATAGTGTGTGGGAAGTTTGCAACTACCAAGAAATCTCCAATAGGATGATGCGATCATTTGGATAGCGTGGAAGCTAGTAGGGCCTCCTTGAGAACCCTTCTACTCTAATATATGTGAACTTTGGGAATTGTATGAATTAGATACCCAAACCATTTGATGAAGGCCTTTGCATTGTGTGATACCCTTCTTTTGAAGTCTCCTCCCAAGAGCCTGATTATATGTGCAATAAAGGCATCATTTACCCTCCTGTATTCTCTCTTGAAATTTCTATACTACAATTGGGGAAAGCAGTCATAGAATTAAAGTTCTCCTTTCTTTGTTCCTAGATGTCCTGCACTGAAAATTCCTTTGTACGGGAACTTCTCTACCATGAGGTTGACTAGATATGATGTCATATGAAATTGGGATTTTTTCATGATGGGCATGAGCTGATTTTGTAAGTTATCGCTAATAATTTAGGCCCAGTGTAACTTGGCCTCCCTCTAGATGATCTCCTCAAAAAAGTAGAACACCCATTCCTCAAAGAAAGCAAAAGTTGGTAGGTCTCTTACTGTATTGAATAGAGTAACCAAATTGTGGTATTCTTTGAGGAAATCACTCATGAATAGCTTTTGGGGTACCTTGTTGGCACTGCCCCTCTTATCCTTCAACCAATGTTGGTTGATTATACTTTTGTAGGTGATGGGGTCTTGCTTCCACATGTTTTCAGCATACTCTTTTGTTACCTCCATTCTGTCAAACATGGTGATGTGGAATGTGTGGCCAATAGATTTAGCTTAAAAATATACCAGTACCCTCCCATCATGATCAATTTTTTTTTTTGGAGTGGTAAGCTTCTCAGTAGGCCATGACCAGCTCTAGAGCAACCAAGGCAGGAGGGAAGCTAGTTGCCTTGGCAAGACACTTTCCTTAATCTTTCATGCATTTTCTATGGTAGGGTTGACCATCACCCTTTTCCTAAACTCATCAATATATGTGTGCCCTAAGTTTGTATCTGATATGGAGTCCCAAGTAGAGGAGATCTTGGATGTACACTCCACTCTGTGAAATTGATACTTCATGTGGTCCTTCTCTTCTTTTCCTCTTGGCGTGTGAGAAGGTTTCTTTCTTTTTCCAGCTTTCTCAATGGACCTCCTTGATTGACCCACAACAGGTTCCATAAATCTTGCATGCAAAAGATACAGTAAGTGCATTCACATATAAATCAAGGCAAACATCACTCAAATTTTGTAAATCAAACATGAGATCCATTTATACATCATTAAAAGATCATAAAATTCATCATTGTTCAAAATTTGGAGTTCATTTGGATCAATTAGGAAAATGTGGGCCCAAGGATGTGGGTTTCCCCAAGCTAGAAGCCATTAGGAGGAAGGCATGAGAAAACGGCCCCAAAGCCATGAAGACCTGCAGGCGGCCACCTATAGCGGAAATTCCACATTGTTGGTTTGGCGATCAAATTTCCTATGAGGTGATTAGGCACATGGGGAATAGGTTTTAGGGTACATGGAGTTGTTGGATTGGGCTTCATTTTTGTTTTGGATTGGGAACATGTGCATGCCATAAGATTGAAATATGTTTAGGTTCAACCATTAAATAATGACGTTCAAGGGACGGTGACTCACAAGCAGAGTTTTACATTGTGGGACCCACTGGCACCTTGGACTTCAAGGAGTATACCTTAAAATTTTAATGCTTTGGGGTAAGTGGAGGTAAATCATCGAGCCACCGTCAAATGTTTTCTATTAAGGAATTTCCTCAAGGGATGGAGGTCCATAGGTGGTGGTTTACATAGGCAGGACCATAGTGACCCTGTAGAATTGATTTTGCATCGAAGACCTTCAAAAGGAAATTGTTCTGGCAGAGTTTGTAATGTAGACGAATATGGGTGCTTTTCCATTAAAGAACAACATCAATGGAAAATGGTGCCTAGAGAATGGAATTTCATAAAGGTAGACCTATGAATGTGATCAAACAATGATCTAAAGTTGGAAACTTTGGGGCTCAAGCTAAAACATGGCTTGTGAAGTCTGCGAAGTGGGTAAACATCAGAGCCCAATAGTAAGATAGCGTAGCTCAATGAGTGGACTCCTGATGATGTCAACCCGCATGAACTACCTTGCATAGAATTTATACTTGGTGATTTCCTAGAAAACTTCAAGGATAGAGACTGATGACATGAGGCTTGCACTGCAGGGTGACAAGGTGAATTTTTTGTTGTGCAATTGCTATCGAAGGACGGTGGACCGCACATGGTGGCCCACAACTCAATTCAAACTTAAAAAAATTTGAGCACTCGACGAAAGCAGTAAAGGTGGGACGGATAGTGTAGAAAGCAATCAGGATAAGGCCATTAATCAACAGTGATCGGATGATGTCTACCCACAAGTGAAATTTCGCATGGGAATTCCTGCATAGGCTCAATGACTTAGCCAATTTTTTAGAATTTCTCAAACATCAACAAGGATGGTGGGAGCAATGGTGCGGGCCATAGTGGGTTCTCCATCATGTGAAGAATGGAAAAATAAGAGTGGGGTTTTGCATGATTGTAGAGACGTGATTTTGGCTAGTTTGAAGGATTTTCAAATGATGGATCAAGTAGTTCGTGCGGGTCTGAGGGTTGTGAAGGCCACTGGGTGAGCTGGGGTTTTGATTTCCAAGATTTTAACACTAACTAGCCCAAACCCTAACTACACAATTTTTTTTTTTGAAATTTAAATGTTGGCTTACCCAAAAATGATGCAAAAATCATATGGAAATCAAGCTTGAATTTGTTGTATGAGATCTTGTGCAGACCAGCATGAATTTCTCTCTATTTTCTCTTCAAAAATTCAACTTTCAAGGATGAAAATGATAGGTCAGTGCCTCTATTTATAGAAAAAATGACATTAATGGCATGCATTAAATACCCAGTACGATGACAGGTAAGGTTGGTGGGTTGTGGAAACTCGATTCAGGTCGGTTGTTAGCAGATACTCAGATGGCAAAGGCAACAGTGGACCTCATGATACAGACACACGTCGAGAGTTAGCCACTAGCTAGCAGAAAAAATATAATGACAACCCATGTAAGGAGACCCGCAAATGTGGGTCCATAGGGCCTAGAGGATGTTGGGGCAGAAGGCCAAGGGAAACTTGTAGGCCTAAACCCGTAGAGACAATAAGAAAATTTTCGGGTGGTGATTTTGGTCAATTGTAAATTGGTGACTTTACTACACGTGACTAGCTTAAGCTTACAAATAGGGCATACAAAATGAGGAAAAGGAGAAAGTGACCCGACAAAGGCCAAAAAGGAAAGAGGGGGTACTTGATTTGAATGAGGTGTGTGTGCTATGGGCACAGCACAACTCATCTGCCATCCCACAGTACATAACATATGCTCCTCTACCAAATCTGCAAGATGATGTATCATCACAGCTCAAGGCACTCACACAAAAAATCCAAGACATTCAAATAGGAAAACAAAGAAGCCACATACACAAAAATATTGTGTCCATACCCATTCAATAGAAAAATTGCAATGGTACCTTTCCCACCTGGTTTTGAGGTCCCTAAGTTTGATAAATACAAAGGGAGGGTAAATCTTGTGGATCACATCAAAGAGTTCAACATCATGTGTATGGGGGTTATCAACAATGATTCCTACTTGATGCGCCTCTTCCCACATAGTTTGGTGGGCCCAACAATTGATTGGTTTTCATAGTTTCCTTAGGGAATTAAGAACTTTCAAGAAATAATTGATAGGTTCATAGACCATTTCTCCTTCAATCTTGACATGGATGCAAGCTTAGAATATTTTTACACTCTCAAGAAAAAAAAAGGAGAATACTTTGCTAATTTTGTACCAAGGTGGAGGAAAAGAGCTAGTAAGAGCAAGTGGCCCATTCTTGAATAGCAACAAGTGGGTATTATCATAAAAAAATTTGATACAGAGCTATCCTTCTAATTAAAGATGTGATGTTTCGCCACTTATTATGAGCTTATCCCTAGGGCCCTCAACATAAAGAGAGCCCTAATCTCATAAGGAAACACACAAGCATATCGAGACAACCACCCATAAAATAGATTTAATGACAAGCCCTGTGTGTGGGCTAAAACAAGAATGTTACTAGTGATATTGTTGTTGATGCAAAGGTGGTCTTAACTAATTCTAGGCAAGCAAACACTGAAACCATGAACACAAAAATACCACCACCAAACAATCAACCAATAATCAATGTTGTTAACAATCAACATGGACCACAAAGAACAAACAATTATCCTAAGAGAAAATTCACTCCCTTAGGGGAGCCTATGGAGGATGTGTTAAAGAAGTTGATATAGTCTAACCTTATCACACTCCCAGATTTCTCAAACTATCAAGCACCACAATTCAAACCTCCTAGGTATATAGACAATCATTTTTTGTGAATTTCAATGATATAAAGGTCATAACACACAAAATTTTCTTAGAATCAAACATCTAATACAAGATCTTATTGAACAAGGAGACATTGATGTCGATCAAAAATCTCGGAACGACAATCTAAAAATTTACACAAACCCTATGACTAATCATGAAAAAACAAAAGATTCAGCAAAAGCATCAACTTCAACCAATGTAAACCATACATTTGATACCATGGTGGGACAAATTCATGTTATTCATTCATAACAACATGAACCAAACCCATCAACAATGTCTAGCAATATTTCATACCATAATGGAATCAAGTATGTATCAGATTACGATATTTCTCCCACATATGACTTCATAATTGGGAATATTGAAGAAGTTACAAAGGAGCAAGAAATATCCCTCATTTCACCCTATTGACGATGGAAATGGGTATCCAAATTTGAAGATTCAGATTTGTTCCAACATCAAACAATGGATTATTTTCCCACCTACACACACATGCAAATAAAATAAACTAACTAAACACACATGCATGCAAATGGATTTTTGTCTCCATTTCCCTCCTATCATCCAAGATCTTGTGTTGTTGAATAAATTTTCTCTCAGAGCATTGTGCACAAGAGGCTATGGTGAAAAAAGATTAAGATATTGAATGCAAATGATATGGAATAACAAAAGAAAACATGATAAACTAAAATGCTAACATGCAACTATCTTATGAGCTAAAATGCTAAAATGCTAAAATGATATCAAAATATTGTCAAGAATGCTAAGAGTGAATGTAAGGATGGTGAAAATGCAAAGATCATGAATGTTGTGTATGATCAAGAAATGAGAAAGGGTTGGGTTTAAATAGATCTCCTCAGGGGTAGATCCAATATTAGGGCAAATGTGGGATAAATATGCAAAATGGTAAATAAAGAAAGTGGATAAATATATGAATTGATTTATGAATATGCAAATGGATATTTATGAAATATGTAAATTTATTGTTTTAATGATCAAATGTTATGAAAATGAATTTGATGGAGTTTATGAATATGCATAAATTATTATGAATAAATAAATAATATTTTAATGATTATAGATTTATAAACGATTTAATGAGATGAATAAATATTTATAAAGTGGTTATGCATGAAATATGAATATGAGATGAATATAAAAATGGATAATGGTACTAATAATGGATCTACATATTGATAAACTTTTAATATTATTAGAGGAAATTTTTATGTGTCTATATTTTGCCCCTCTTTGAGACAATGCAGCTTGTCATGTTGTTTCAAAGAAAAATTGATCAACTTGATACATGCCCTAGAGATACCCTGATAAGGATAATGTTGAATATTATATGGCCCCTTGAGAGATTAATAAAATGGATTTTAAGAAGATTGATCTCTTGATAGATTATAGGAAAATGATTAGATGATTGACATTGCACAAGTGATTAAGCGGTGATGTACATTTGATGAAAATGCATAGTTGATGGGCGTAACTAAACAATTTATATATATGATTAGTATAGTTGGGTTGATGAGCTTATTAAGCTAATTGAGATTGATTCTAGCACAAAAAGCGTTGATACAATGATTGATTGATTGATCAGGGGGTTATGAGATTTCAAGAATCAAGGGTAATGATTTGAAATTTGATTCAAGAGACATACATTAGTTGAACAAAGGAGTTGATTGATTTCTCTATCACAAGAAATATGAACAAAATGATGAAGAGAAAATGAAAGAGAATGACAATGGAAGAAGTGATTGATGAAAGGGATAATGCAAGGTGATGAGAACTCTTGTTCTTTTTAAGTGCTTATATCATCATAAATCTTATTATGTCACAAATTAGTATAAGCGTCTAGATAACATGAGATTCTAGATGACCTGAATACTATTTGAATTTTTATGTAGCAATAAAGTATAAGCATCTAGGTATAAGGACCATAGATGACCCAAATACTTATTGTGTGTAAGACACTATCAGACAAGGAATGCTCTCATCCACAGTCGACTCATAGGTCCTTGATGATTTTAGACATTCATGTCCTAAGACAAGTCATCCTGTGAATAATAAATAGTCCATAGACAACAAACAAGTGATCATGCCCCATCCTCACCTCTCTAGTCCAAGAAATCCTTGAGAAGCTAAAAGACATGCCACCAAAGATTAAAAAAAAACATAAAATAATCAAAGATCAACAAACAAACATGAATCGTGCTTCAATGTAAATTTGATTCTTGTCACAATTTATGCATTTGGTTGTTTTTGAAAGAGGGATTGATAGGTATGTTTCAATGTTGATTTGATTGTTAATCATGGCACATGATTTCGTTGAAGTTCAAAGTTGTGTGGCAATACGAAAATCTCATTGTTTTTTGGAATTTTTGAGGTTATTTGATTATTTTTTTGGATTTTTTTTAGGAAATTTTATGATTTTTAGGGATTTTTTAGGACATTTTATGATTTTTATGGATTTTTTTTAGGACATTTTATGATTTTTTAATGACACTTTACGATTTATTTTTTTGGATTTTTCAGAAAATCTTATGATTTTTATGGATTTTTTCAAGACATTTTATGAGTTTTTATGGGTTTTTTCAAGACATTTATAGTTTTTTATGGCTTTTTTCAAGACATTTTATGACGGAAAGAGATGAATCGCAAGTGAGAAAACATACGTAGAGGATAGTTTCTCTAATCACGAGATGTTCAGTATCCCAACCCACAGCTAAGGTTGAGGAAGTGCCCCAGTGAGGGATAGGACCAACCTAGTATGCATGGAAAAGTGAGCAAACAAGGGGAATGCCAAACAATTCACAAGCCATGGTGAGTTTGAAAAGGTCATTATGGAGTGGAGGGCGAATGGAAATGGGATGAAAAGATCAAGTAGAGCTCTAAAGGAAAGAGGAGCAAAGCCTCTACACATGGTGTTGAGTTCTCAATTTTCACCATGGCACTTGCTCAAGGCGCCACCAAAGTGGTTTTCACCATTGAACAAAAATTTCTCTTTACTTTTTCATTTTTTTCTCAAGACTTTTTTCCATTTTTTTGTATTTTTTTAGGACCTTTTTCCATTTTTTAATATTTTTCAGGACTTTAAAAGAGTGTACCCTTTGAAGTAATCAGGTATAAAACTTGTGGATGTGCATACTATTGATGGGATCACTAATAAATTCACCTTCTAGAGTAGATAACTGGTATACCCTAGATCCATACACAACAGTGATAATGTATGGACCCAACCAATTAGGCTCAAATTTACCCTTTTTCTCTCTATCTTGTTGATTGTGAGGATTTTCACAAAGGACAAGATCTCCAATCTCAAATATTTGTGGCTTCACTTTTTGGTTATAGCTTTGACTCATCCGTTGTTGGTATGCTCTAAGATGATTGAAATAAATTTGTCTTTGTTCATCCAATGGTTCCAATTCTTGCAAACAGGAAACTCAATATTCTTCATCACTAATTTGATTACATAAGGAAATGTGCAAAGAGGGTAGCTCAACCTTGATGGGAAAGATTCCTTCAGATCCATAGACAAGGGCATATGGGGTAGCACCTGTGGGAGTTTGGACACTCATGTGGTAAGCCCACAAGGCAGGATTCAGTTGGATATGCCAATCTCGACTAGCTTCATTGATCATTTTTTTAAGAATTTTGAGAATGGTCTTGTTAGAGGCCTCAACTTGGTCATTAACTTGAGGATAGTAAGGTGTGGAAAAATTATGTTGTATATGGAATTTCTCACAGAGTTCACATACATCCTAATTTTTGAATGGATGACCATTATTTGTGATGATGGATAAAGGAATACCATATTGGTAAATGATATAGTTTAGTATGAAAGTGGCTATTTGTTTTCCAATGATATGAGTGAGGGGAACAACTTCAATCCATTTTGTGAAATATTTTGTGGTAATGAGAATGAACTTATGAATATTGGATGAAGATGGATGGATCTTTCCCATGAGATCAAGTCCCTACTGATAAAAGGGCCATGGTGTAGCAAAAGACTACAATTCCTACATAGGAGCGTGTATCGAGTCTACATGTTTTTGACACTACTTTGATTTTTTAACAAAATGATAAGCATCATTTTCCAATGTGGGCCAATAATAACCCATACGCAAGAGTTTCTTGGCTAAGGTAGGACCGCTAGAATGTGCCCCACATATACCTTCATGTACTTCTTGTAAAGAATTTTTTCTCTCGTCATGTTCAATACATCTAAGTAAAAGTACCATCGAGACCTTGTCAGTAAAGGGTATTGACTAATATTACATAAGGAGAGGTTTGACGGATAAAGGTTTTATGGGATTTATTGGATAGGTTTGATGGCAGGGTGTTATCCCGAAGATAGGTATAAACATCCTCATACCATTGAGAATTAGGACCAACAATAAGACAAATCATTTCAGATTGTGATACATTGTAAGAAGGTTCCAAAAGAGGTTTTACCAAGAACTCACAATAGGCAGTATTGCTTAGCATTTCCACAAGTCAACCAATTGTTTCCATTGCATCATTAGCTCTGTTTCCATCTTGAGGAATCTTCTCAAAGGAAATTGATGTGAAATAGGCCTTGAAATCATCCACCATTATTTTGTAAGGCATCAATTTTTTATCTTTTTTTTAATAGTCATTATTAACTTGTCTAATTACTATCTGAGAGTCACCAATAACACACACCTCTAGAATTTTCCATTGCATGGCCATACAGAGTCTAGAAAGTAATGCCTCATATTCTACAATATTGTTGGTACATGGAAGCTGTATCTTATAAGCTTTAGGTATACAATATCCTTGTGGTGTGACAAAGAGAATGTCAGTGCTAGAACCACTTTGTGTGAAGGAGCCATCAAAATATAAGGTCCAAAGATGTGTAGATTCCATGTTGAATATTGATTCATCAGGAAACTCTGTTATAAGAGGATGACTATCTATCATAGGAACATCAACTAGTTGATGTTCTATAGCTTGTCCTTTGATTGCTTTTCTTTCTACATACTAAATATCAAACACACTAAGAATTATCACCCATTTAGCCAATCGTCTTGTGAGTGCTACTTTGTTCAGGAGGTACTTAAGAGGATCAATCTTTCCAATGAGCTTTGTTTGATGTGTAATCATGTAATGTTGCAACTTTTGTGAGGAAAAAACTACAAGGCATTCTCTTTGAATAGGACTATAGTTGAGCTCATATCCCACTAGATTATGACTAATGTAATAGATGGCACGTTCCTTTCCTTTAGAGTCATGTTGTGCCAAAAGTGCCCCCAGTGATGTGGTAGTTGTGGATATATACATAAGTAAAGGCTTGTCATCTATAGGGGGTACTATACTGGTGGTGTCATTAGATATTCTTTTATTTTTTGAAAATCTTGTTCACACTTGTCATCCCATCTAAATGGAACCTTCTTTTGTAATAGGTGTTGAAATGGTTGACATTTATCTGCAAGATGTATAAAGTGGTGGATAGACTAAAGTTTTCCTTGATAAGATCACAAGTAACTGATATTATTAGGTGGAGGCATTTCAAGTATAGCCTTTATTTTTGAAGGATCAACTTCAATTCCTTTAGATGAGACAATGTATCCAAGGATTTTCCTAGAGGTTACCTTGAAGGCACATTTCTTTGGATTCAATCGGACCTTGTATTGTTTAATCTTGTGAAAATTTTGTCCATGATCTCTAGATGTCAATCTCTGGTGTAGGATTTTCCCAATAAATCATCTACATAGTCTTCTAAATAGGTATGCATCATGTCATGAAAGATATTGGTCATTCCACATTGATGTGTGGCTCTGACATTCTCCAACCCAAAGGGCATGACATTCCAATAAAAGGTTCCCCAAGGACAAGTGAATGTTGTCTTAATTTGATCTTCAGGATAAATTTTAATTTGATTATAGCCTGAGAAACTCTCCAGGAGGGATAACATTTTGTTTCTTGTTGTTAAATCCACTATCATGTCAATGTTTGGAAGTGGGAAGTCATCCTTAGGACAAGCTTTGTTTAAGTCTCTAAAATCTATACAAACTCAGATGCCCCCATCAGGTTTTAAAACTAGTACCAAATTTGAAATCCAATTGGCATAGTCAACAAGTCTTATAAATCCCACATCTAGCAACTTTTGTAATTCAAATTTTACCAATAGAGCGACATGTAGGTGCATTTTTCTTAGCTTTTGTTTAATAGGTTTTTCCCCTAGTGGCAAAGACAAGTGAAGCATTACTAAATCTGGATTAAGTCTCGGCATATCTACATAAGACCATGCAAAATTGACTTGTCTTTCCTTGTAAAACTATATATGCTATATTCTCTCTTTACTTGTTAATGATTCTGCTAGATGAATTATCTTTGGTTTTTCTTTTGTGCCTAGATTTGCAGGTACTATCTTCTCCACTAACATAGATGATTTTTCATGATAGGGTGCTAGGGGAAGTGTGTCAAGCCTTCCATCCTTAACCGCCTCAGAGAGGTTTTCACCCTTGGGTAAATCCTTTATTTTTAATTTTTTTAGGTCTAATAGTGCCATAGAATGGTTTTCACTAGAAGACCTATTCCTATGTTCAATAATTCTGTGACTGAAAGGCTTGGAACTCCCCCCAAAGTAAGTCACATTGTTAAGTTCTATGGTGAAACCTGATTTATAATCCTCAAGAGGTGTATCTTCTCATTCTCCCAGAAATTTTATGATTGCCTCATCATTTTGAAATACATCTTGTCATGGTGGTCCTTTCTGGTCCAAATCAATGAGCTCGGGGTGAACCAAGGGTAGAGGGTCATGATTTGAATCAATATTTTGAATGGATTCAAGGGTACACATATTGTGATCGGGTTCAGGGGTAGGGATACTATCATAGTCATAAGTGTCAATGAATTCATCGATGACACTTTCCTCATTTATTTGTGTAGCACTAGAGGACTCTGCTTCCTTACTTGAAGTGCACACAATACTCAAGGTGTTATCTTTCTGTGTGTCATATCCTAAACTAGGGAATTTTTTTGTATGAGTAGGTTGTATTGGTTCCAAGATACCCTATTTTTGTAAGCTTATAGGACTCTTACCATCATATCCCATTTTTTTCATAAGATCAAATCCTTTACCATATTGTTCAATAGGTATCTTTAGTTTAGTTTGTTCCTTTTCTGTATCTTCATCTTTGTATAGCCATTTTAGGAGATCAACTTATTTTGTCTCATTATAAAGGGCTCCCCATTTTTTGAAAATAGTTTATTTACAAATCATTGTAGTTTTTGAATTTGATGCGGTCTTATTCATCTGTGGTTTTACATAGGTGTGGGGAGATAAAGGTAGCTTTCCAATGCAAAGAGCACGATTCAAGGTATATTCTCCTACTCCTTGTTCTTTTATTTATATTTTGATCTCAGCTTCATTGGATTTTGAGGAGGATGCTTTTAAGGACTCAGGATCAACATATGCTTGGGAAGAAAATGCCTCACGGTTTCTTAGGATTGTGATTTCAGTTTTAGGAGTTAGATTATGGAAATACATGAAAGGGTTTGGATCTCCTCATATTGTGATTTCACCATTGTGTGGGAATTTAATGCACTAATGGTATGAAGAAGGTATTGATTACATTGCATGAATCTAAGGTCTTCCAAGGAGGATATTATAGGTCAGAGGGAGATCAAGGACTTGGAAAACTACATCCTTTACCAATGCACCAACTCTGATTGGTAGAGTAACTGATCCTTTAGATGAGAGTTCATCTTCATCATATGAATTTATGTTAATCTTTTTCCTTGGATCAACAACATTTTCAGAGAACCCTAATTTTGTGATCAATTCTTTGGTACAAATATTAAGACATGCTCCTTCATCTATCAAAACTCGCTTGATCTTAACATTATGGAAAAGGACGTCAGTTTGTAAAGTTGTGTTATGCGGTTGTCGAAGGGATGAACCATCATTTTTAGTAAAAGTGAGAGTATGAAGAGAGGTGATGTGTCCCACCATAGCTTGGAATTGATCTACATGTAGGTATGTAGGCACTGTAGCAGTAGAAAGTGCTTTATCTAGGATGTGTTTATACTCAGGAGATAAGTGTAGCAGCTCAAGTATAGAAATTTGTGAAGGGGTTTTTCCTAAATGCTCTATGAGGTTGTATTGTGAATTTGGTGTTATGGATTTTGAATTAGGACCTCTAAGGGTAACTGTTTCCCTATTGGTAGTAACATTACAATAAGATTCTTTTCCTTTTATGATGAAAGTGTTTACATGATTATCAGTCTCACTGATGTTATTTATTGTATAATCATACTTAGCAGTAGTATATTTTACACCACCACTAGGTTTAAGGGCCTTTCCCTTATCCTTTTCATGCTTAGGGAAAGGATCTTTAAACACCTCATGATCAAAGTTACCAGAAGGAGTGTGTCTGTCAACTGTTATCTTACATCATCAATAAGGTGTTGTATTAAATTTCAAAGTTTATTGCAACTATTAGTATTATGTCCTTTATGTCTATGATAGTCACAAAAGTGATCTTCATTCCACCATGGCGGTTTGACTTGGGGATTATATTCCTTCATTTTGGGTAGCATTATAACATTATTTTCAAGAAGTTATTTTAATGCAGATTCAAGTGATTGTCCCAATGGTGTAAATTTTGTTTAGGAAAGCTTCTTTATTTTTCTTTTCCTTTATTTGAAGAGGAACCTTTAAGGTTGTATATAGGTGATGGGGTCTTAGTTTTTTTTACATCAACAACTCTATCATTGACTACATTCTTGTTCTTGACCAAAAAGGTGTCTTGTTGTTTGAACCTGATTTTTGATCTTTGTCATTATTAAGTATAATAGTTCCATCATCAATGAGAGATTGTTCAATTTGAAATCCCATTTCTATGGTTTCATCAAAGGAATCCAAGCATTTGAGGAAAATTTCCCTTCCAATTTCTTTGTTCAAATTTTGACAAAAGAGATCAACCAATTCTTTGTTCGGAATAGTATAAGGTAATCATTATGTTAAATGTCTCCACCTTTGTAAAAATGACACAAAAGATTCTCCTTGTTTTTTTTTGTGTGTTAAAAATATTTGTCATAGTCATTTTAAGGTCACAATGGAAACTATAATTAGAGACAAATTTATCAGCTAGTTCTTGAAAATATTTGATGGTCGAGGTAATTATGAAAACCATTCCATAGATTCTCCAACTAGACTACGAGGGAATAATCTCATAAGGTGTGTCTCATCAACTGCAAATTCCATGGTAGTAGCATAAAATTCTCTTAAGTGGTCTTTATGATCTCCTTTTCCCTTATATTTATCAAGTTCTAGTATGTCCCAATGACTAGGAAAAGGTGGCATTGGTATGTTTGGATCGAAAGGATAAGGACATATATCTTCAATAGAGAACTTGTGGGATGATGTTTTACTATTCTTGACAGTATCCGATTCTTGTCTCGGTGTTTTAAGTTCAACCAAAATAGGATTGTTTGTAGGAATTGGTTTTGATGTCTTTGAAGATCTCTTGTAACCAAGTTGTAGATAAAAGGGTATGTGATCCTTGATTCTTTCATCATTGTTTGTTTTGGGATGTTTAGATTCACTAGATTTGGGTTGGTCATTCATTGTGAGTAATGATGTGTCAAAAATAGGACGAATTTTGATTCTTTCATCAAAAAGGGACTTGAATTATTGTTGTGGGTTATGTTTGACTACCTCTATAAGTAGTTTAGTGAATCTATGATCCTTAAGCACTTCTTCTATATCAAATTTGTTTATTTCTTCATCATCAGTTTCATTTGTTTCACTAGTTGTAACACTAATGTGGTCTTCCCCAAGGCAGAGTAGAGTAGAGCGAAGTGTAGAGTCAGATAGAGGACTCAGAATCCAATGTATGAGCTTCATCGAAACTGTAACCTAGCATGAATAGATACTAATATCTAAGTTCAACCTTCAAATGGTTTTAATCTGAAATTTTGTAAGGCAGTGAGCCTTCCCTTTGAGCAGCGAGCTCTAGGCAGTGTGCTTGAATGCAAGTGCATTCCCTTTTGTAAAACTTATATTTGAGTACTCAAATTGTGGATTAACCTCCACCATGGTTTTTACCCTTATAGGGTTTCCATGCAAAAATCCTTTTGTTATGGTGTTATGAATGATTTCTTTGAATGCTTGCATCTTTTCTTTAATGTAATGTTAGAATGGTTTAAGTTTCAGATGCATAATTGTTAGAATCGTTGAACACTAATTCACCCCCCCCCCCCTCTCAGTGTTTCCTTGATTCCAACAATTGGTATCAGAGCCTAGTTCCTTTGAAGAAGTTTAGTAGCTTGAGGTGGATCTTGGAATGTAATGGACTTTGGTAGTCTTCAACAGCAGATTTTGGTGGCACTTGATGACCTTGATCAGTCTAAAGAAGAAGTCCAGGAATTGAAAGCAAGTCTTAAGGATGCTGAGAAATTCATTCAATCACTGAAGGATTAGATTATTAAATCCAGAGAAAAGAGAAAGGATCTTTGTGACTAGATTAAGAAACAAGAGAGTGAAAACATGTATGATTCTCACCTAAATCAAACCTTGAAAGGAATAACTAAAGAATGTGAAAAGCTTGCCAGAGACAATGCTACCTTGAAACATGAGATGGAATCTATGGTGATGAAGCCGACTAAAGAAATTGAAAAAATGAAGAAGAATGAGGAGAACCTTACTCGGTGCTTAAAGGAGAAATTTGATGAATGCAAAAGAGTAAATGGAGAATTCATTTAGATGGAAAGTGAACTGCTACAATTCAAAAACAATGAAGAACTTGGTAAACATATTGTCATTCTCAAGAATGAAATTACTACTGCAAATGAATATAAGGAGAAGTTTAAGATTAGTTCATTTAAGCTTGATGAGTTGACTCAGGGACAAAACAGTGGAAATGATAAGTGAGGCCTTGGATATGAAAAAGAGAAAGTTCTAGATCTAAACAAAAGAATCTCAAACAAGGTAATCAAATGAATGAAAGAGGAGGATATTCGATAATACATCCTAATGCTCAAAAAATTAATGGATACTATTTTTCCTGCAATAAATTTGGCCATATGGCTACTCAGTGTAGAAGTAATATGAAATCAAGAGAGTCATCATTTTCTGGTCAGTGTTTCAATTTCAATAAGTTTGGTCATAAATCAATTGAATGCAGAAATATGTCAAAATACTCTATCAGTAGGAAGAATATTGAATGTTACACATTTAGAAGATTTGGGCATATTGCTAATCAATGCAGATCAAGAAGAAAACAATGGAATGATTGGTCTGGACAAGGAAGTACTATGTGCTACAATTGCAACAAATATGGTCACATTGCAAGATTTTGTAGAAACAAAAAAGTGGATAGAAGAGGTCTAACATACAGAGGAAGAAACATATAGAAAGATGACAAGGGAAAAGGAAAAGTGATTGCAGATGAAATAAGAGATCAGATGAAGAAAACATGGGTAAGAAAGAGCGAGTTTGATGCTAGAAATGGTTCTACACCGGAACCTGCTTTCGGTACTTTTTCCAGAAATTGATTTCAGGCCATTGGGTTAGGGGGAGTTTTTCAAGAAAATATTTCCTCCCCTATTTGTATTTGGTACCAAAATATGAAGGATGGTCAAAAAAGGTGTATCAATGATATGCAGAAGTTTTGGAAATCTTTCTCAAGAAAATTGAAGGAATTGAAGGTCCGCGAAATAATTTTTCTCTCACTATCTGAGAAAAAAATGTATCTAGAAAACCTAGGGCAAGTTCATTTATTGCAAGTGTGCAAACTATAAAATTCAAGTTGGAACTCTCATTTTTCACTTTGCTTTGAAGAAGGAAAGAAGGAGTGCGCTTGGTAGTAGAATTTTGAAGCAGTAAAGTTAATTCGTCAGTGAAACTCAAAATCTATCAGGTATTTTCAATTGTCTTCATAATTTCCATAGAATTAAGTGTGAGATTGATAATCATGAAGTACGAAAGGATAAATGGAAAAAATCAAAGGGTCAATCATTTCGGATGAATACAACAGTGGAAATATTATGTCCATGAGAAATTTGTTGTTGCACAGTGAATTGAAGAGGCTGAATGAAGCCAAACACAAGAATTTGGATATTTGGAATGAGTTTTCATACTTCGAGGACACATAACTCATTAAATTCATTTTAAACAAAATGTGTAATGATATTTTGATTCTGGACAAACCCTACAACATTTCGAGGGAGGCAATCAAAAATTTGACTGGATTATGCAAAGTTGGGGACATACCAAGGAAGAAATCCATCCAGAACAAAGAAGTTGAAACCATAACCAAAATAATTAGAGATCAAAGGGCATTGATAATTGTGAAAATCAAGAATCCTATGACAAAGTACATTACACATGGAATATCATATAAAATATTTTTCAGAAGTTGAGAAGGAGCAACATCGGTTGGTGAAATTTACATTTCTCACAAGATGATAATGGAAGGAAAGGACTTTGACCTGTGTGGACTACTAAAGGATCAATTGATGGAGAATGTGCAATTAACAAAAGAGATAGGCTACCCTTTTAGGTTCAGTAGTTTGGTGATATGTTTAGTAATGTATTTCCTGAATTGTTTGCCTATGATCAACAATATGGTGTGGAAAGAAAATGAACCAGTATGCAAACAAATATACTCATATGCTAGGAGCTTGGCTAATTGGGATCAAGAATTTGCCTAGAAAGTGTGATTCAGTCACTATTTCTCTTTTAGTAAGAACAATTGAGGTTGGTTCCTCTTCCGGAAGCATGGAGAGAAAGCATCAGAGAGAAACAAAAATTGTGAAACACAACCCTCTAGAATGCAAGACTCGTAGAATTGAAGGGAAAGGAAAAGAAAGGAAATTGTGGAAATTCCAGACGAAGAATCTGATGAAGTAGTTGGGGATCCACATGGAAATGAACTAGAATAAAAAAAGGAGTTGTCAAAAGCTAGTGAGGAAGAAGATGACCTAACAAAGGAGAAGCGACAATAACTTATTCAAGAAGAAGGTGGAATGCAAAAAATTGCTAAGTTATGGTCTGTCGGACCATCATATGATCAGGATATGATTCTAAGTGTATTAAATGCTCATGTTGAACACTACAAGATCAAATTGGAGAGTTTGCAGAATGTTCTACCTGAAGAAATGATTGAATGCAGTAAGGAAACAATGAACTCTTACTCTCAAGATAAAGAAGAAGGTGAAGTTATTTCACACTTGAAGGGGCAATTTAGGCTATCTCTCACCAAACTAAAGAAGAAAATGAATGAGCTGATGCAATGCATAAGTGTAGCTAATAAAATCTACAACTATTGCATTCATTGGCCTCATGCAATTGGGAACTACAAGGAGAAATTGGAGGAGATTGAAACAAAGTTGAATGGGATTGGAAAAATATTTGATATATCTCAAAATCAGGATGGTAAAATCAAGAAAAGGATTAGAGATCTATAGTCTAAGCACACAAAAGTTCATTTCACCAAGAACACTCTTGTAGAAACTTTTTGGAAAGTGAAGGATCTAACCAAATGCAGATTGGAACAGATGGTTGAGATACTAAGGAAAGGTGAGAAACTAGAGGAAGCGATTACGATTCCAAAATCCCTCACTAAGATTTTCAACTAGACATCCAAGAATAACAACATGATTGTAATCATTGGGGTCACAACAGATGCTTGGAAGAAGTTCCTTTTGGAAATGAAGGAAAATCATAAGATAATTTTCTATTTCTTTTTCAAATTTTTGATTCAAATTTTGGAGTTTTGGTCAAAGGGGGAGAACTATTGGCATATATATTTTGAATTTTTGGAGATTTTGGACACATGTTTTGTCATTTTTGGCATATGGTTTCTATGCTTTGTCATTGATGTCAAAGGGGGGGAGAATGCAATGAAAAATGTCTTATAAATTTTAGGGGGAGATATGTTAAGAAATTGTTTTTGAAGCATAGGAGAGAGAGAGAGAGAGAGAGAGAGAGAGAGAGAGAGAGAGAGAGAGAGAGAGAGAACAACAAAGCTTGGAAGCATACTTATAATGATTCCAACACTTAGTCATTTTTCACTAGGTGTTGCCATCAATGCCAAAGGGGGAGGTTGTTGGTGTATGGTTTGTAAGTTTTGTCATTGATGGAAACCTAAGTCATGCATCTGATCTACAGTCTAGTTTTGGTTTACACTGGAAAAACAAAGTGAAGAACAAGACATCCAATTAAAGGTAATAATGTTGATCTAAATACCTCACCAGACTATTATTTTGAGTTGTGGATCTCCAAGAAAGGTTTATTGATTTTTTTAATACATTACTCATGAAGTATCTCGATGCACATTCATTGGTGTATGATCTAAGTGATCTGATGCATTAATTTGTTGGTTATCTATGCTAGAAGGCCAACCTGACGAATATAGAAATCGTGGATGTATAAGGAGTTATTAATTAAATATTTTTATGCTTGAAATATGTTTATTTGGGTCCTCTCTAGGTCTTAACCAACTTTGGAGGATGCACATAAAGATTTAATTAAGGATCTAGTCGACAGTTGTAGAATATTTGATGTCTTATGTAAGCCAACATATGAACGATCTATATCCATTGAGATTGGTTTTATCATTTAGAGAGAGTGAATATAGCGAATGTGTGTGTTGTGAAGTATATCAGTGTGTGGTGTGAAATTCAACCGAGTAATAGTGTGAATTGATGCGAAGAGTAGATAAGGGCAGAGCAAAGAAGAGTAGAGCAGAGAGAAGTGAAGAGTCAGATAGAGGATTCAAAATCCAATCTATGAGCTTCACCATAATGGTAACCTGGCATGAATATAAGCTACTATCATAGTTCAACCTTCAGATGGTTTTAATATGAACTTTTGTAAGGCAGTGAGCCTTCCCTTTGAGTAGTGAGCTCTAGGTAGTTTTCCTAAATGCAAGTGCATTCCCTTTTGTAAAACTTATATTTGATTACTCAAATTGTGGATTAACCTCCACTGTGGTTTTTCCCCTAACAAGGTTTCCATGCAAAAATCCTTGTGCTATGGTGTTATGAATGATTTCATCTTCTCTTTAATGTAATGTTAGAATGGTTTAAGTTTTAGATGAATAATTGTCAGAATCATTGAACACTGATTCACTCCCCCCCTCTCAGTGTTCCCTTGAGTCCAACAGTTTGCACAAGGTGAGAGCATAATACCTACCATCCCTTAAAGCATAGAAAATAGTGTTCATTAACCTCCTAGTTAAATATATGTGAAAAGAAGATAGTTATTCTTTTTAGGCCCCAAACAAAATGTGATCTAAGCTATACTGAGAATCAGTTTCAAAATCAAGTCTTCGACGAACATCCTGCATCAAATGTCATTAGTAATTTCAAATTAGAGTCTTCGACAAATGGGAGTTTTAGATTTTTGAGTCTTGGACAAACGAACTTGTACAATAAGACCAAATTAAAAAAATTAGCCTTGCAATGAAAAAAAAACTAAACTAAGAAAAAAAATAACATTTAATCTAGAATCTAATTAGATTAAATCAAAATTGGAATTAATTCCTAAATTAAATTAAATCTAAAATTCTAAACTAACTCTAAATTAGAAATCAAATCTAGATAAAAAATAAAAACTAAATCTAAGTTTAAAAGCTAAAAACTAGATTAAAATTAAAAAGTAAACTAAAATTTAAATTTAAATCTAATCTAAAAAGAAGATCTAAATTAGAAATTTTAATCTAATCTAAAAAAGTAAAAAGTGAATTAGAAATTTTAATCTAATCTGGGTGAAAACACAATACTATGTCTCACTTTTTGCTCAAGATGGACATTCACATCAATATTTTTAACCGATTCTTCATCTTCTAAGACCTATAGCAACTAAACTGTTAAGAATTTGAAGATGATGCAAACTAGTCATTTGTGGAAATTTGTGTGTAGATTCTAAATATATATATATATTTTAAATTCCAAAATAAATCATGAATCTTTCAACATCTCTTTAATAAATAGCTTTAAACAAAAAACAACATTTTCAAAAAGTAACGTTTGTGTCGTACAACATAACTTTTTTTCTATAAAGGATCAAATTTTATTTTTTGAAATATAGATTCTCAACATCAATTTCTAGGGAAAGGATATTTTTCCATAATTCTTGGTTACATATCATTTTTTTAACTAATTTCTAAAGTCATTATAACTATAATTTGAGCATGCATGTACAACCTAACTTGTTATGTATATATCTAAATCCATTTTTTCTTTTTGGTGAAAGAAGGATATCAATACCTAGGGAAAGAATGTTTTTTGATTTTTTTTTTTACAATGGTTTACTATTTTTTCACCTCTACAAAATGAAAAACTTGTTGTTCGAAGAAAAACCATGTTCAATAAAAATTAAAAATTAAATTCATGATAAAATGAAAATATATCAAAACTATACTAGTTGGAAAGCTCGTTTTAAGGGATATAATCTTCTCAAATATAATTTCTAAATGACATTATTTAATCCCTCAAAAGGTAAAGAAAAAGTATTTTTTTTCTTCCAACATTTTGATAGGTGCGAAGGAGACTCCATTGTGGGTATAATTTAATACTAGAAGGGTTCTATCCAAGGGGTTTTGATTTAAGGGGTCTTATCTATCCCTCTTCAATTAAAATAACCTCTCAAGGCTTAAATCATTAGTTTTTCTTTAAAAAAAGATTTTAAAAAAAATTAGTATGCCCCAAAAGTGAGACACACTATTGTGGCAAGACCCATCTAAAAAGTAAAATCTAAATTAGAAATTTAATCTAATCTAAAAAAGTAAAAACTAAATTAGAAATTTTAATCTAATCTAAAATGTAAAATCTAAATTAGAAATTTTAATCTAATCTAAAAAAGTAAACACTAAATTAGAAATTTTAATCTAATCTAAAAAGTAAAATCTAAATTAGAAATTTTAATCTAATCTAAAAACGTAAAAACTAAATTAGAAATTTAAAAACTAAACTAAATTAAAAATCAAATCTATACTAAATTATAAACTTAAATTAAAAATCTAAATTAGAATCTAAACCGAATTAAATCTAAATTAAATTAGTAACTTTAAAATCTAAAATCTAAATCTAAACTTAATTTAAAACTTAAATGTAAATAAAAAAACTTAAATCTAAACTAAATAATAAAGAAAATATTTCAACCAACTTTGTTGTTTATCTCTACTCCAGCAAGTTTGATTTAGTGGACTTGATCATGGTGAGGTTATGTGAAAGTAAATAAAATCTATTGTGCAAAATAAAATAAAATTTGCTGTGCAAAGTTTGTCTATTCAAAGACCATTAAATATTTCTTGCAAAAAAAATGTTAAACCCGCAAAAGAATAACTCAAGACATCAAAACTTCTATCAAGCAAAAATGAAGCAATAGACAAAATAGGGAAAGGTCCCACCGGGCGTGCCAAAATGTTGACGATGGAAATGGGTATCTGAATTCGAAGATTCAAATTTGTTCCAACATCAAACAATGGAGTATTTTCCCACCTACACACACATGCAAATAAAATAAACTAACTAGACACAAATACATGCAAATGGATTTTTGTCTCCATTTCCCTCCTATCATCCAATATCTTGTGTTGCTCAATAAATTTTCTCTCAGAGCACTGTGCACAAGAGGCTATGGTGAATGGAGATTAATATATTGAATGCAAATGATATAGAAGAACAAAAATAAACATGATAAACTAAAATTCTAACATGCAACTATCTTATGAGCTAAAATGCTAAAATAATATCAAAAGATTGCCAAGAATGCTTAGAGTGAATGTAAGGATGGTGAAAATGCAAAGATCATGAATGTTGTGTATGATCGAGAAATGAGAAAGGGCAGGGATTAAATAGATCTCCTCAAGGGTGGATCCAATATTAGGGAAAATTTGGGATAAATATGAAAAATGGTAAATAAAGAAAGTGGATAAATATATGAATTGATTTATGAATATGCAAATGGATATTTATGAAATATGTAAATGTATTGATATTTTAATGATCATATATTATGAAAATGGATTTGATGGATTTTATGAATATGCATAAATTATTATGAATAAATAAATATTATTTTAATGATTATGGATTTATAAATGATTTAATGAGATGAATAAATATTTATAAAGTGGTTATGCATGAAATATGAATATGAGATGAATATAAGAATGGATAATGGTAGTAATAATGGATTTGCATATTGATAAACTTTTAATATTATTAGAAGATTTTTTTATGTGTCTACACACCCATACCTACAAAATGTTGCGAAGATTCTTTTACCGATGATATATCATCCACCCAAGGACATGTCAAGAAGAGGCTCTTGAGGATAATGAAAGTTACTTTGAATCGATTCAAGATCAAGAACACCTATCCCCAGAGTTTCACCAAGAGCTAAGGGGCATATTCCAAACCATTTTAAACTACAAATATGTCCTCAATATCACCCTTGAGATGTTTCTTTTTGATGGACATATAAATATTCTTCATCCAAAACAAGAATCTCCTATTCTTGATATTCCCACACAAGATCAAACAATAGTCAATATTCTTGATTCTTACAATGATTGTGCATCATTGACATGTTTTAAATTAGCACCAACATCTTTTGAAGTAGTATCAATAGATCAATGTCATAGAATCAAAGCAAACAGTTCATATTTCGGAACAACAGGAACCCATAGAAATATCACGTGTTCATGACAAGTCATATTCAATAGCTATGGATCAAATGATACATTATCAAGGGAAAGGATTAGGTATTTTTAATACCTTCACAATGTTGGGGCAATCTTGTCTAATGCAAACATCAACATAGGGGGCACGAAGGATCCTTATGATAAAAATATTATCAACACTACAACTAGTTGTATCATAAATTGTCATCCACACATCATCTCATACACAAACTAGGACCAATATAAAAATAAATATTCCTATCAAAGGAAGGAGAAGATCATAAAAGAAAATGAATAAGTAAAGCAAAAAAGACAAAGAAAATAAAAATGGATATGAAGAATGCAAAAGAAAATCATCCCAATGATACTCCATCTATCAAAGAAACTATGGGGAAAAGTCCAAAATGGAAATGTATCCATCAAAAGAATCCTCAAATAAAAAAATAGGCTTCTCAAGCAAGAAACAAAGAATATCCAGTGGTTGGTCCTAATTCCATGAAAACCTCCATTCTCACCCATCATTGCTCATCTTCCCAAGTTTGGAAAGTCAAAGTTTCCAAACCATCGATCAATCCATCTCATATTGCTTCATGCATGATACAATACACTCCATTCATGATATCAAATTTTCATTTTGACCATGTGTTGGTAGCTACTCTTTATCATAAGGATTCTGAAGGCACTCTATCATGATGTGCGCACATAGACAAGGTTAATTCTAGTACCAACAAGATAAATCAGAGTTCTAAAAAGTTGCATTCAAGTGCTCATATCTTAGCAAAGTAGATTATTCAAGAATGGTATTATTGGCACATTATGATAGTGGCCTCTATATGAGTACCACCAGGTGGTTCAACATGAGGGTAAAATTTCCAAAAAAAAATCCAAAAAATCCAAAAAATAAAAATCATCCTCTAGTGAAAACCACTTTGGTGGCACTTTGGGCAAGTAATATGATGAAAACCTAGAAAACAAGCATCATGAGTAGAATTGAGCATCTATATGATCCATCTCAAACAAAAGTATCTCATCCTCATCATGATAAATCCATTGTTCCCTCCATCCATCCAATCTAGATTTATCTAGATATTCCCGTTTATCTAGATCTTAACAAAGGTTCGACATATACTTCAACTCTACTCATGGAAGACTCTTGACATGATCTCTAACAATTCATCCTATGAAGTCCCATAGACCATATCTAGCATGTTAAGACTTTGTTGAACTATTCGAATATACATTACCTATCTTGGTTTGTCCATTACACTATTTAACATTGCTAGACATTGGGGGTAGGTTCATGCACTCTTGTCTTCAAATAACTCTTAATCCATGTCGTATACATCACAAACATGAGATCAAAATCATGATATAGGTATCATTTATGTCATACTATCAACCAAAATCTAAAACATTTGAAAACTCATCAAAATCCAAAAGCACTTGTAAAATCCAAACAAACCAAAAAAATAAAAATCCTGTACAACCAAAATCCAAAAACATTCAAAAAAGTTATAAAATCAAAATCCAAAACATCCAAAACACATCAAAAATTTCAAAATAGATCAAAAAGTCAAAAAAATAAAAAATAGTACTTGTTGGATGTTTTGGTTGTCTTGTTGATATGTGGTCATTGATGTCAACACTATTAGCATTAGTGATGCTTAAGGCTGTATATGTTGAATATATTGAGAAAATTGTAATAAATATATTGTTGGCAACCAGTGAAGCTGAGAAGGTCAGAGTGGAGGAAAGTGTTGTAAGGTGATAATCAGGTGGTTTGCATTAAAGGGTTTTTTGTTGAGTCTATCTAGTGTGTTGTCCAAAAGTTTCAGTGGTACACATCAAGATTTGAGAAAGTTATGAAGTTCTATGTTCCTACAGTCATTCTATTACTGTAGAAGGTGTTCTTAGAAGAAGAGGATGAAAGTATGGAAAATTCAGTTGTTGTGTATGTTCCTATGGATTTCATGGATGAGTCTAGATCATGCTATATCATTTATGTACATCCGCATTGATCAGAGTATTCATGATCAGAGATTTTTATGATGTGTGCTCAAGTTTTCATTTTCTTGGCCAACATGATGGTGGTAGCATGTTGTGGATCCATGAAGATTAATCTTTTATTTTTTTGGCATGTTCTAAGGTGTTTATTTGAGTCCTCACTATGTTGTGACTGACTTGTGTTGGTGCACATTAAGACTTATTTATGTATTAAGGCCGACAATTGTAATTTATTCTTTATTTGTGGTCGACAATGTAGTTGATGTAAATCCGTGTAGCAGATATATAAGAGTGGTTGTTTTCCTCATTTTGGGGAATGCTCGGGGTGTGTATGTGAAGTACATGTGCAAATAAATGTCAAATCATTTAGGAGCAAAGCAAAGTGTGAGAGAGATTGAGAAGAGTGTGAAGAAGGTTGAGCGAAGTATATTTGTGCCCAACTAGAACTGTAATTAGGCTTGTGAAGAAGCTAATTTCTCAGTTCATGTTCATTAGATGGATTTAATCTGATTATTGTATGTAAGGCAATGAGAATTCCCCTTAGCAGTGTGCTCTAGGTAGTGTGCCTGAATGCAAGTTCATTCTTTATTCATTCTTCATTATACTTCTAACAGGGTATAATCTTGTGGACTAACATCCACCATGGTTTTTCCCCTAACAGGTTTTCCACGTATAAAATCTTGGTGTTCATATGTCTCTGATGTGTTATTGATTTATGCTTGCACTATTAATTATAAGATATGAGATTAAAGGTTGATTAATATTGAATACGTTTGATTTTGGTTACTGTAGACACCTAAAAATGACCTAGGCCTACGAACACTATTTTACCACTTTCCATCCTAGCATAATTGTAACATTTGAATTATGTCCCTTACCCATATTCAACTATTAATTAAATAATTCATGATTATTTAATTAATTCATAATATTTCATTCTTCAGGATTATTAAATAAATAAATCTTATTTATTTAATTTAATGTCACTAATTCCTAAATCCTCTCTTAATTAAATAAATTCATTTATTTATTTAATTAATTAACTACTTCTAAATTAAATAATTATTTTGATTATTTAATTATGGCATGTGACACTTCTATATTTTTAAATAAAACAAATCATTTAAAAATATCTCACATACTTAATTGATTCTTCATTTAGTAATTAATTTCAAAAATCATTTACTAATTACCTCACAAAATCTTCTATTTTGAATTAATTTAATTCAAAAGGGAAATATTATTCTACAAATAAAGTAATTTCCAAAATTATTGATTTTCTAAAAATCTCATCCTCTTGTCTTCTGATTTTTACTAATTTCATCTCCACTGTCACATTCAGTCTAGATTTAATTCATTTAATTAAATCTTATTTGCACCTATGGGTATTTTGCCCTAACCCTAATTGGGGTTGCCTTATTGAATCTTGACCTTTGATTCCAAGGTATTCCTCAATCTCTCATCTTGTCCGTCCATTCAAGATTGCATTTTCTATAAAATGACAATCTTGATCTTATTTTCGGATCCATGATCATTTGTTTACACTTTTATTATAGGCACTCTTGATATTATAGGCTATTCATTACTAATTGCATAATTAGAATTAAGCTTCTAGTTTGCACATTAGTTTAGTTTTAAAATCCTTCAAAAGCTTTGTTGAGGTTAGACTTAGAGAGTTGCTCACACTAAGGCTGAGGGCATCCATCATCCAAAGCTAGAGAAGGTGCAATGGAAATCAGCCATGGAACAATAGATGGGTGAGATCTTTCTTAATAGTTCTTCCATTTATTTACTTAATTCCTTTGCATTCTATTGCTTGATTTATTTGTATTAACTTGCAGGTACAACTAATGGTTTGTTGATGTTTGCAGGATAGTTTAGATCATTGCATTGGTGAACCCGACTTTCCAACACAACCTTTTTTTTGCAGGTTTCGGCTTCAAACTCTTTTTTTTGCAGGTCCAGTACGGAATGATGCATTTGAAGACCCAAACAACACATTTTTCCTATCGCATCGGATTTGTGATCGCGAGCGACGCACTCGCTTTGTCGCACCACATACAAGTCTTCTAGAGACGCATTTGCTAGGCCGCAACACATTTGACAGAAACTAAGCCGCATCCACTCTGTTGAGCCGCAGGTAACTGGTAGTCATTGTCTTTCTTTTTGATCATTATTGTAATCTGGATCCGATGCATCCGCGGCTACAATTTCATGTTTTCTTTCATTTTTGGCATTTAAAAAGAACCAACCCTAGGATAAACACATAAACTTTAATTTACCAATCCTAGGATAGGCAATTTAATTGGAATTTATCAATCTAGGGTAGCCACCAAACTTTTATTTTGGTTAAAAAATGAACACCATGTCTATGTGAAGCAACATCTTCACTTAGGTTAGAAATTTTTTTATTTTGGGTTTAAAATTGAACAATATTGCTTTGTGTGTTTTGGATAATAGGCATATGCTCTCCCCTTTACTAGGTGATCAAAAAGCCAGACCTATCCTTTCTTTCATACTTATGCATTTACTATTTTCATACAACCTTTAGAAGGCCTGTCGTAGTGGGAAAAAGTACTCACCCTACAAGAACGACCTAAGTGGGAACACCTAAAGCTAAGGTTTCCAACTGACTATAATCAAAAGCAATTTGTTGATGAAAATCCAACTTGATAGTAGTTGATAGGATAACCATCCCCAAAGCCTTTGTTCTGAAGGTTGGGAGGTCTCTCAAGGGAGTATATCCATTGTCACACTGAATGAAAAGACTTACTAACAACCTAGTGTAGTAGCCAACCGTGTCAGTAACCAAACATCCTTTCAATCACGGTGCAAGGGGAGGGAAAAATCTCCCCCCAAGACACTCACCATATAATCACCACGGACTATTTGCTCAGGGGATTTGGTATCCACTTCCGTCACCTTGAGTACGCACCTGGAAAAGACAAAAACACGGGCGCCCTCTAGGGGGTGACAAGGCTATGTGAGTCGACGTGATTTTAAGATGTGGCCTGTGATTGCGAGGATGACCCACTTGACCATTAAGAGTGAGCCTGTTTGAACAAGAATTTCATATTTTTGATTTTTGTGTTTGCCAAGGATTTTAAAATCTTCAAACAAATTAAAAATCACAAATCAGGATCACAAAAACTGGTTGAAAACTACAAACTGTGTTCGGGTTTTCCCTAAAAATTGCATATTGCAATGCAAGCACTCTGATGCACCACATTTTAAATCTAAAAAACCACATTCACTCTGATGAGCCGCATTTGAGCCATTAGGAGCCACATTTTCTCTGTAAAACTGCATTCGTCACTTATAGAGTTGCATTTGCAATCATTGAGCCGCATTTGGGTAATTGAGCCGCATTTTCAAGACACAAACCTGCATTTGCAAAACAATGTCGCAATCGGCACTTCCAGAACCGCATTCGATTCCGTGAGCCGCATTTGCTCTGTCGTAACGCATTTTCTAAAACTTGCAAACAATCTCTCACTGTCAAAAACAGAAAGTCCACAACTTGTCTGAAATCCAATCAAGTCTTCCTTCACTGTTTCAAGTCAAACCAGACTCTAAATTGCTCAACTATCATTAAACATTAAATTTTTAGATACCATCTAGCCCATTAGATTGCATTGGTAGCTTCACCACCTCCTTAGACACTCACTTTTGCAGATTTTAGGAGTTGACTCTTAGCATTCATTTTCCAAACTTTGCATTCATTAGTAGGTTGTCATTGGACCCAATTACCTTTGTCACTTTGTCAATCCTTTTGTGAAGCATTTCCCACTCAATAGTCTAGTGTGGAGATTTCACTCTGTCCCATTTATAGTCCTTCTACGGTCCATTGATCCTCCAAAACTGAATCATTGCAAAAACTTTGTTTGCCCAAGTTTGTCCTCTTTAGATCTTCCACTAGTAAGTACATCTTAGGATCATTTATTGCATATCATTTACCATCTCCTTAGTGTCACACCTCTTGAATTTCATAAGCCTTTAGTCTTACTTGCATTTCATAGCATCCTTTAAAAATCCAAAAAACCAAAAAACATAGTCTCATATTTAGATCATTTTCTCCATCATCCCAAGTTGAGCAAAACTTTGTATGGTTGAAACTAGACTACAGAAAAAGAAAAGGCTCATGGATTCCTTTGGAAAAGACACCAACTTTCTTGGGTTCGCAACTAGAATGAGTTCATTTACTAATGCCATGAATAATCCTTGTTTTGACATGGAAAATTCCAACTTCAATCCTTTTAGTGAGATGAACATCCCATCATCTCCATCACATCTTTTTTGAACCATTTATCCGACGGGATGAAAATGGGGATGTCTTTGAAGAAGACATACAAGCTATCGCTCAAAACCTAGAAGTGGCCTCTTTTGTGGAAGAAATGGTCTTAAATGACTCTTCTAGATTCCTAGCTATGCTCCTTGACCAAGGGGCTAAGTTACCAAAGGGATTCGATATTAACACTCTTAGACCAAATTCTCCCACTCCATCATCATACAATTCCTCCATGGGAGCCTCTTCACAAAACATCATCAACACAATCAATGCTACCTCCCTTGGTCACACTACCACCACAACCAACACAACATCTATTGGGGGATCATCTTCCCAAACCAACACCACATCACAATCCATCCCCCAACAAACATCCACCATTCCTTCACAAAAAATGGGGGCAACCACATCAAACCTCTTTGGAACTACATCTAGTTCCATGAGTACATCAGCAAAACTACTATTAGGTTCTTCAAGTGCCATTGCAAATAACTCATCTAACCCATTTGGGAGAAATAAATGAAGAGTTACCATACAAGGCAGCCAACCCACTTCCTCACAGGTTAATACCAACATTCTTGTGACTCAAACCACCAACATTCCTCAAGGCCACAATCTCTTATTTGGTCAAGGCAATCAAGGCACTCCATCATTCACTCCATTTGGGCATCAACAAGCTCAAAATCAACAAGGCCATCATTCTTTCACTCCATTTGGACATCAACAAAGTCAAAACCAGCAAGGTTCTCAAATCCAGTCCAACATGGCAGGATATCACATTCCCATTTATGCTTCTCAAATCCATACGCAGCAACACATCCCTAATCAAAATACTCATTTCCAACAACCGCCTAATCACAACACCCATTTTGCTCACCGACAACCCACTCAAAATCAACACGTCTCATCTCAACAGTTGGGGACTCAAGTTGCTCCTATCACCAACGTAGGTGATGCTACCAACCATCCCATGGTGGAAGCACTCACACACCAACTCGCTGCCCTTCAAACACAAGTGGAGACCTTGCAAAAACCCAATAAAAATTCATACATGTCACATGACTTGTGTCCATATCCATTTGACACAACCTTGTATATGCCACCATTTCCTCATGGATATGTAGTCCCTCATTTTCCCAAGTATAAAGGCAAAACAAACCCACTTGAACACATAAGGGAATTCACCACTAGTTGTATCGACATTTCTTACGAGAAAACTTATCTCATGAGACTCTTCTCTAGAAGTCTTGGAGGTCATGCACTAGAATGGTTCTCACTTTTGCCTAAGGGAATAAAAACATGGGAAAAATTGGCAAACAAGTTTGTCAAAAACTATGCTTACAATATTGACACAGACATTGACATCGCCTCTTTATGCAAACTTACCCAAGAGGATGCATGAGAGACTTTCATTCCATTCTTTCAAAGAGGGAGAACCTTAGCAAGTAGATGTCCAGTAGAAATACCTGAAAAGGAGAAAGTAACCATGTTTGTACAAAATCTCCTTGGACCACTAAGGTATGGATTACAAGTCCATTGTTGCACCACTTTTGTTGACCTTGTTGAAAAGGGTGTTCGACTAGAGAAAGCCTTGATTGCTAAAGGTGAATTGAAATATGGTGGAAAAACCATCAACGCCACCACCAATAATAACCCAAGTAGTTCAAACGATAAAAACAAATACTGGGTTAAGAACAAACACATCACAAATGATGGTGTAGTTGATGCAAAAACCATCTATACAACAGGTCAGGCACTCACAATCAAAGGAGTACACAATCAAAATGCACCTGTAACTACACCGACAACAACTGCCAATGCTATCCAAAATAATCATGTACAATCGAATCAAAGGCAGTTGCATCAACCACGACAGTTCCAAAAACGTACATACACCCCTTTGGGTGAACCTATCGAAACTGTCTTAAAGAAAATTCTCCAAAATGGCGTCATAACACTGGAGGAGCCGAAACCGTATGACCCTGGTCAATTCAAGCCATCATGGTGGGATGATAGTTCATTTTTTTATTACCATTGTGCTAAAAGGAACAAAACATCCTCTTGTCACCAATTGCGAAATTTGGTGCAAGACCTCATAGAGAACCACACCATTGAGTTGGGTGGTCAATATTTTACATCCAATGCAGATCATACTATACATAAGAACCCACTGCAAGATCATGGTAAGGCTTCCTCATCTGGCACCAAGCATACAAACAACCAAGCCAACCACATTCATCCGGCTTATAATACTACTCATCCTGCATACAGTTATCCTGATGGCACTATTATTAACAATCTTCGCGCTGCTAAGGAAGATGAATCTGTTAATACCATCAACATCAAAAGAGCCCCAGAATGCAATGTGACTACGCGTAAAGGCAAGGTCACTATCCTGGGTCCTTCTGCCCATCAACCAAAGATCACCATACCTGGTCCATCCACTAGACAATCCACCCCAAAATTAGAGTTCAACATTGTTGAGCAGTTAAATAAAACACCTGCACAAATATCCATTCTTGAACTACTCCGTATTTCACCCACACATAAGGCCATCCTCGATAAAGTACTGCAAGAGTCAACCATCCCAACCAACATCGATGTTAGCCATTTTGAGACCATGGTCGGATACTTGAATTCACCTCACCCAAGCCATCACATAACGATGCCCTCCACATTGAAGCCTTTGTCCACAAGCATAAGGTTAGACGAGTTCTAGTAGATGGCAGAGTAGGATTGAACATCTACTCTCTGAAATTGGTCAAAGCTCTTGGTTTTTCTGAGGCATGTGTAGATGCTAGAAAAAGCATCATCATCAAAGCATATGTGATGAAGAATGCGCTTCTAAAGGTGTTATTACAATTCCACTCTGAGTGGGACTGGTCATCATAGATACCACATGCCAGGTCCTAGATCGTGATATCCACTATAATATATTACTTGGTCACCCTTGGATTCATGCTTTAAAGGCTATTCCATCCACATACCACCAATGCCTCAAATTCCCTTTTGATGGAACTGAGATCACAATCCCTAGAGATCCTGATCCGTTCCAATACTGCACCAACCTGCGAGCCACTGCTAAGCACCAAGTACCCATCAATCAAGAGGCCTCATCTTCCACTGCATCCAAATACGTTGACCCATCAACACTCATGAAATCATCCATTCCATCACCTTCTACCACACCATCTTCATCAGTGTCCATCCCAAGTAAAGACTTTCAGATCCAGGACCTTGGTTGTGGAGAATTCAAATTGAACACAACTTATTATATAACCACAATATCGAAGCCACCAAAAGTCTATGGTAGACCTTGTTTTGCAATTGAGCCCAAAGTAACTTTCAATGTTCCACCAAAAAGTGTTTTTACATGGTGGGGCGATATGGGTAACAAAGTCATTATTGACATGGATAACTTGATCTACAAAGACCCAATAGAGTTATCTCCACTACCGCTACATCTCTATGGCAAAGGATATGATATATGAAAAGCCCAAGGTTTCGATGGCACAAGTGGCCTTGGAAAGAACAGTAATGGAAGAAGGGAACCTATTATCATAACGGCAAGACCAAGATACATAGGGCTAGGGTTTGACCAACTCAGAACTGACGATCAATGTATCTATGAATTTTCAAGTAAGGACGTAACGATAATGGAAAGTGTTGGGACAAGCGAAGAATCCCTAACCGAAACAAACTCAAATGAATGGGAATGGGGATTTGACAAAACCATTAGTGACTATGACATTGATGAACTATTCTTAGAACCTATCCAACCTTCTTTTGAAGAATGATTCCACTAGCAATATAACATTGACCCCATTAACTGACATTCTAAAGACAAGAAATGGGTAAGCATTCCTTGGAATCTGAAAGAACACAAAGTATCATCAACAATACTTGAATCATTCCACCCCATTCCTGAGCCCACCCATGAGCCTGACCTATTTGAGCCCATTATTCATGCTTCTGAAATACCTACCACTAGTCACGATGTTGATAATTTCATCCCATATTATGATTTTGAATTTGATTCATCTAACTCATAGTATGGACCATCCATTGCATCGGACACGGAAGAGGAAATTGACAACTTTGCCTTTACACTTGAGGCATCAATTTGCACACTTTCCGTATCCTCCCCATCCTTCACCAACACTAATGATGGAATCCCCCTTGTGTACCCACAACTAATCGACTGGGACCAACAAGATCCACCGGTGATGGACATTTTAGAATGACGAGGCAATTACAGAATTCATGGGACTAAGAGAAGGTATTCCATGGGGGGATCACAAAATAGGGTTCTCCATTGATCTCGATTGTGTAGCTTACTTCGGGGAGATTGTACAATCCTCCAGTCGCAAAAATACAAAAAATAAAAAAGAAAAAGAAATGCCTTTAAGTGAAAACCGCAAGGCACCTTCTGGCAGTAAAATAGTAAAAACAAAGGATGCATCCAAAGGTGAAAACCTCTCTGAGGTGCCTAAGGATGGAGGATTGCACTTTCTCCCAGTAACATAGGAAAAATCAGCCATGCTCATTGAGGATACAACAGAAGTTAACATAGCTACACCAGAGAATCCCAAAATGATTCTCTTGGCTGCATCATTATCAGATGAAGAAAAACTTGAATTTAAACAATTCTTCATAAAGAGAAAAGTTAACTTTGCTTGGTCATATGCTGACATGCCAGGATTGGATCCCAAATTGGTTCTACATCATCTGCCTTTAATCCCAAGAATTAAGCCGATTAAACAAAAACTATGCAAGATGCATCCAGAGATTGCATTACTTGTCAAGGCGGAATTAAAAAATTTACTGGATGCTAAATTCATAAGGTCAATTGATTATGTGGATTGGATATCAAACATTGTTCCTGTTACCAAGCCAAATGGACAAATTTGTATCTACAGGGATTTTAGAGATTTGAATAAGGCTTGCCCAAAGGATGATTTCCCTCTACCAAACATAGACATGATTGTTGACCTCACGACAGGATATGAGATGCTATCTCTCATGGACGGTTTTTCAGGCTATAATTAAATCAAAATTGCAACAGAGGATCAACATAAAACAACATTCACTTGTCCTTGGGGAACATACTATTGGAATTTCATGCCTTTTGGCCTAAAGAATTTAGGCGCTACATATCAAAGGGCTATGACAACAATCTTCCATGACATGATGCACATTCTAATGGAAGATTATGTGGATGACTTATTAGCAAAATCTTTGACAAGAAAAGATCATCTCAAAGTCCTAGACAAAATCTTTAGATGGCTTGAGGATTACAAGGTTAGATTGAACCCAAAGAAATGTGTTTTTGGAGTCACTTTAGGCAAGCTGCTCGGATACATAGTTTCAAGACGAGGCATTGAGGTTGACCCAACAAAGGTAAAAGAAATTCTGGACATGCCTCCACCAAAGGGAATCAGTGAGTTGCGCACACTTCAAGGCAGATTGCAGTCTATTCGCTGATTCATCACACAATTGGTAGACAAGTGTCAAGCATTCCAATATCTACTACGCAAAAGCAATCCTTTTGTATGGACAGATAAATGCAACATAGCATTTGACCAAATTAAAGAATATCTATTAACACCACCAGTGTTAATGCCACCTATTGAGGGCAAACCATTGATCCTATATGTCTCTGCAACGACAAATGCATTGGGGGCATTATTGGTGCAAAATGACCATGAAGAGAAAGAAAGAGCCATATATTATATCAGTTGCACACTAATTGGATATGAGCTCAATTACACAACTATTGAAAGAGTATGCCTTGCAGTTGTTTTCACAGCACAAAAACTTAGACACTATATGCTGAGCCATCAAACACATTTAGTGGCAAAGATTGACCCATTAAAATATCTTCTGAGTCGAGTAGCATTGACAGGCCATTTGGCAAAATGGGTCATGATATTAAGCGAATATGACATACAGTATGTGGAGCGCAAGGCTATAAAAGGTCAAGTCATAGCAGATCAATTAGTTGATGCAGCAATTTAGGCCACTCATCCTCTGATAACTGATTTTCCGGATGAGTCTATTTTTCACGCAGAACCATCTCTACCATGGAAATTATACTTTGATGGATCCCACACTGGTCATGGCTCAAGAGCGGGCATATTATTTATCACACCACAAGGGGATTCAATTCCTAAATCATTTTGGATTGCTTTCCCTTGTACAAATAATATTGCAGAATACAAGGCATTGGTCACAGGCCTCAAGATAGCAATCAAATGGAAAATTCAGACATTGCTCGTATTCAGAGATTCTCAATTAGTCATTAATCAAGTGAATGATGACTATGACACAAAAGATGAGAAGTTGCTTCCCTACAAAGGAATGGTGGATAGTTTCTTGATGTATTTCAAAATGATTGCATTTGAACAAATCCTGAGGACACAGAATAAAGCAGTCAATACAATGGCTATCATTGGATCTCTCCTAGACATCCCTAAGAATGTGTCACAATTTGAATTCTTAGTGGAACAGCTACTGATGCCTGCATACGATATTCCAGAGTCTGAAATGGTGTGCAAGATTGTTGGTCCCGGTTCGCCTTGGTATCAACACATATACAACTACTTGAAATCCCAAATCCTCCCACCCAACCTGTCCAACAACCAACGAAAATAATTTATCCAAAAAGTGGCTAGACATACCATCGTCAGTGACACCTTATACCGTCGTGGCTTTGACAACACCCTTCTTCATTGTCTCGACACTGATGAAGCCCAAACAACTTTACAGGAAGTACATGAGGGTATATGTGGATCTCATTCCAATGGTCCAACTTTAGCTAGGAAAGTCACCAGACTGGGATACTACTGGCCGACATTGGAAAAAGATGCTCTTCAGTTTGTCAGAACATGTTAGAAATGCCAGGTGCATAGCGACCTAATTCATGCACCTACATAGGAATTGAGACCTATTACTTCTTCATGGCCTTTTGCACAATGGGGACTTGACCTCGTGGGTAAGATCCATCCTTCCTCGTCTAATGGCCATAAATTCATAATCACCGCCACTGAGTATTTTACTAAGTGGATTGAAGCCGTCCCTCTCACTTACATCACCGGTAAGAAAATTTCCAAGTTTATCCTGAATTACATCATCTGCCAGTATGGTGTCCCACAATCCATCATCAAAGATAATGGCAGTCCATTCAAAAATTAGGATGTTTGTGAACTCTATGAGCGATTCCACATCCAACACCATTTTTCCACTCCATACTACCCATAAGGTAACGGCCAAGCTGAGGCATCCAACAAAACAATTCTTTGCATTTTGAAGAAGACCGTCAATGACTCTAGTTGAGATTGACACCTACAACTCAATCCTTCTATATGGGCCTATCGTATCAGCATCCATACCCCCACTAGAGCCACTCCATTTTCCTTGGTCTATGAATCTGAGGCTATATTACCCATCGAGGTCAAAATTCCTTCTCTCTGAGTTTCTTTGAAAGGAATGATTGATGATGAAGAGTACAGACATACTCATCTCCATGAGCTAGAAATGCTACAAGAAAGACGACAAAATGCCTTAAATCATCTACAGGAATATCAAAATCGTCTCTACCAAAGTTATAACAAAAGAGTCATGGTGCGAAAATTTGAAATCGGTGACTTGGTTCTCATGTAGAACCCCAGAAATCAGATGGACCATGAAAAGCCGAGAAATTTTGAGGCTAATTGGCTTGGTCCTTATATCATTACTGTCGCATTTGGTTCTGGAGCTTATCAATTGGCCACACCTGATGGAGAACAGCTGACAGAACCCATCAAAAGTTTACACCTGAGAAATTTCTACACATAGCATCAGAGAGCTTGCCTAAAAAACCTACAAAATAGAAAAAAATAGAAAAATAGAAAAAAATCATCCCTTGATGAAAACCTGGAAAACAGGCATCTTGGTGACACACAAAAAAAAATCAAAAAATGGCAAAAATAGTAAAAAGAAATGAATTCATCCAATAGTGAAAACCTAGTAAATAGGTGCTTTGGATAAGTACCATGGTGAAAACCTGGAAAACAGGCACCACGTGTAGTCGATCATTGCTTCACCATCTACTATTACTCAAATCGACCTTTACCCATTTGTCATAATCACAAAGGCCTAACACATTCACGACATTCATCCTAAGTCCTGTCAATTCTGACCATGGTTAACATTTGGTTGACATCATTCCTTGCATATCCTTGCCTTTACCTTGCGTCTACCTATCTCCATATCATTGAACTTGGGTATTCCCCGACCTGTCTAGGGGCAATAACTTTATCATGTAACTACAGTGGGTATCACACATGATCCTGCATTCTCAAAAAGTCCTGAAAAATCCTAAAAATCTGAAAAAGTCCTAAAAAAATCCTAAAAATATAAAAAAGTCCTGAAAAAAGACCTAAAAATCAGAAAGCGTCCTAATAAAATACAAAAACATCCAAATCAATGTCAAAATCCAAATTCAAAGTCAATTTGATCAATCCAATAGATCATGTCTTTTCAATCTTCGTCCTTGTCCGAACTATGTTGTCTCTGCTTATTTGCTACGTAGGCAAGATTCATCTTTGAATCCCCAAGACATTAGGTCAGTCCTTCTAGGTTTGTCACAAAATAAATCTTGATTCAAACTATTGTCCTTTGGATAGTGTCATTGGTTGTGTCGAACTACGAGGTCTCTGAGTGCACGACGTAGGCAAGGCCATCAATCGATGGACCCCCGAGACAACACTAGGTCAGTCCATTAGGGTTCATGGCATAATATTTTCACACACAGAAAACTATCTTCGAATCAAGAAAATATTTGGTCAATTTGGAACTATCAGTCTATCGGAAATCTATTATGTCAAACACTTTCAGTCAATTCAACATGTCAGCAATGACATGTAGTCAAAATCCTATCAAAACAATTTATCATGGCAAAGCTTTGAGTTCTTCTTCAGATGTGTCCTTCTGAAGAGCAACTCTTGTCAACTTCTTTACTCTTTTGGATGTGTCCTTCCTAAGCATCATCATCATCATCTGGAATTTTGATGAATTCTCCTAGCTCTGAGAATCAATCTCCAAGATATCAACGTCATTCAGGATGTGTCCTTCCTGAATTTGATATCGCTCAACATTTAAAACAACACCCGACATTAAAACACTTGGCAAAATTTTTTTCTGTCTTTTGATGATTATCATGATATTAGTTCCTTATGTCCTAGGAACCATGACATATCATGATGATTATCCTTGTCTGCTTATCACTCTGCTATTAGTTTCTCCACGATGTCCCAACTTCAGGATTTAGAAAAGCAATGACATAGTATGATGATTTTACTGTTTGTTTTTACTATCATATGGCTAGTTTCTCAAGGATGTCCTATCATCAGGATTTAGAGAAACAATGACATCTCATGATTAGTTTGGTTTTTTCTGGTGGTTGGTCATGATAAATTGACTAGGGGCAATTGTGTTCCTTGCATGAGTCATGATCATCCTTTGTCTACGACTGTTGATCTACGTGATGGTTCGACTTTGCACACTAGTGATCTATGTTATATCATAGTGTTTGTCGGCCATCATGACATTTTCACCCAATGATGATTAAAGAGCAACAACTAGAATAGCACTATAGCAAAGCTTTTGAAGGATTTTTAATTTCTGCATGAACATCCATCTTCATCTTCTCTTCTATGGTTCTCTGACGATATCCTATGACATACAAAAACAAAGTTGCATACATAATGGCATGATCATTTCATATTCACATCTGCATATATTAAATACCATAATTCACATTGCATAAATGCTATCATTTGCATCCATTCATAAAACCATCATTTGCATCAACATATAAGCATCATAAATAAAACATCTGCATCAGCATATAGGAATTACATCATGGCAACATTACATAATGCATACATACATTACCACATCCAAAATTGCATTCATAAACATAAGCATAAACACATCTCAGGGCATAATAAAAGAATCACATAAGCATCTCATAAAAGCATAGAATACCATAACACATTACATCATATAGGCCACATCAAAACTGCATCGCATATATAATCTCAAAAAATGTTATGTCACAGGATAGATTCAAATGATATCCCAAAAATAGAGTTCGCAGGATCGAATATCAAAGTATACATGTGTCTAAAATAAGTCCTAGGATAATCCTCCTCCATCTCATGGAGGTGAATGGGGAGGTGACTTCGGTTGAGTCATAAGGTGAACAGTGAACTGAATGGGTGTCCTCTCTTGCATCTGACTCTGTGATCCTAAGGGATCAGTAATGGGAGGTTGGCTTTGCTCTGTCTGCTGCCCTGAAGACACTGATCTATGACTGTGCTCTGACCCATGACTATGCCCTGATGAATGTCTATGAGAGCTATGAGATCTATGGCCTGAAGACTACCCAGATGTAGTAGACCCTCCAACACTAGTGTGACTACTACTGTAAGACCGACTACTGTGTGTCCGGCTGCCACTACCTGTCCTATTGTAGGATCGAGACAACCCTGGGTCCTGTTTGTCAAGTGGAACTACCTGCTCATATAGTACCCTGTATCGGTCCCTCCTCTCTACTACCCTAGCCAACTCTCAGGCCATATCCCCTATCGGCCCAGAGCATAACTCTGCAAACTCTGAAACCCACCGCTCTAACTCTTATCACCGAATGATGGCCTAATCCCTCTCAACTCGAGTGACCTCAAACTCCGTTGCCAAGGCCGCATCTAGTCTACTCTGCAGATCAGTGATCCTTTGGTCAATCATGGAATCTACGAGAAAAATGGGTAATCTATCACCCTCATCATCCCCAAAGATCATGTGCTCCCACAGCTACTGATCTGCCTCGTCCTCCTCTTTATCCTCCTCGTCTCTCTCCCCCTCGGTCCAGACCTCCTCCACATCTATTTCAAGAGGATTTCCCCAAACAAGTGGATCCACCTCCACTCACTCCTTCGCTGCCACCTCTACCTCCACTCTCTTCTCCACCGCCACCTCTACCTCCACTCTCTCCTCCGCCGCCACCTCCAACTCCTCCTCACCTCCTCTAGCCTCCTCGGCTCTCGCCTCTGGCTCTCTCTCCTCCCCCTCCTCCCAAATGGGTAATAATGGTAAACCACCCACTCTCTGTCTCACTCTCCTGGGCTGCCTACGCCCTCGATCATCTCTCCTCCTCCTAGCACCCCTGCATCTCCCCCACCTCCTCCATCTCCTCCACCACCGTCCTTTCCTCCACCTCCTCCACCTCCCCCACCTCCTCCACCTCCGTCTCCCCCATCTCGGCCACCATCCCTACCTCCATCTCTACCCTTGGAACCTCTGCCATATCTCCCTCCATCTCTGCCACCCCGACCTCTCCTTGATACTTGCGGAATAACTAATCTCTGATCAATGGGTGGTGGACCATCTGGATCTATCAAAGGAATGGGCCTATGAACCTACCACTAGGTATCAAACTTAGCTGATGTGCCCGCATCTGTTGGACCTCCTCTCCAAGCCCATTGAACTACCACCAAACTATCTACCTACTGCTCTGTAATGGTCACTGATATGGGCGGCCCCCACATGGTCTCTCTGGAAGACCGAGCATATTGTGCTGTGCCTACTGGCACAATTTGCTGCTCCCCAAACTATTGTACTACCCATTGGGGCAGGTACATCTCAATAATCCACTGTGTCTGAACGGTGCGGCCAATAAGGTATCGAAACTATCTACAAAAGGACAAGTGGGCCATCCTCATCTGCCCACTGGGCACAATCCTTGTAGGGTCTCCAAACAAAATTGATCATCGTGTCTATCTGATGACACCGATACCCAGTATCTCCAACACAATTCTGGCTGACTGATCTTGCATACAAATAAGCGTATGGCATCCCATCACCTAACTACTGCATCTATACTGGTGGTCGAAAGACAAGAATATGCTCCCATACCCAAATCATGAGTAGGGTGGTCTCGCAACTGATACTGTGCCCCTGGAGATAGACTACCTCATGCAACTGGTGGTACAGCATGGCCAACAAGCATGGCCCCCAAGTGAAAAAAGTCCTCTATGACCTCATACGAACAAGAACATCCCCCCATCCAATGGGAAATCCATGACCATGATGATCTAGGATCAGTAATCTGGCGATTAGGGTCATAAGTAATCAGGGTAATCAGTCAGCTACAACGTCCCAACCAATCTCATAACCATCCAAAGCCAACTATGCATCATCGGTACCCTCGTACCTCTCTGTCAAAACCTTTCATCCTTGGTGTGGATCATAGACCACCCTCTCTCCGCTAATCGAAATGCGGAGAATGAGGTAAACATCCTCCAAAGTCATAGTCGCCTCTCTAGTAGGCAGGTGGAACGAGCAGGTCTTAGAATGCCACCTCTCGCAAAGAGTAGTAAGAAAACCTCTGTTTGCCTCAATAACGGGCATATACGTCACATGGTATAGGCCTAGGGCCATCAGTCACTGCCTCTGTCTATCACTGAGATGATCTCGAAAAGCATACGTATCTGGTTGGAACTCTCGTGTATAAATGGGCACAAGCCGACTTTGCACAAGGAAAGGGCCAAGGATTAGAACATATTGAGAAGCATTATGAAATTTTTTGTACTACTGGCAAGTCAAGGGTACAAAAAAGTTAAGCTCAGCACAAGTCAACAAAAGTCAACTTTGGTCAACCTCAATTGCATTGCATTGACCGCAAATGCTTCACAATGATTCAATTGTGACTCGGGACATGACAAATGCATTGCAATATATCAAATGTGTCATTCTAAATGGAAAATGTCCAAGCAAACATCGAATGCATCATTTAATCTATCAAATGCGCGATCTAACAATGAATGCGTCGTTAGGCTTGCCAATTGCGTCTCGATTTCTCAAATGCGTCACAATTTTATCGAATGAGTCACAAATCTGTCAATTGCGTCACAAAAAGGCGATTGTGTCGTTCACCCTCATAGATACGCAATCGCACAAGTAGCCTATGCTACTCGTTGCACTTGCGTCACGACGCAATCAAATGCGGCGAACGCGAAGGCGTTTGCAGCTTTCGCGATAGCGTTTTCATCGCACCGCAATTGTTTTCCCCCCATTTAACCCTCATAAATGCATCAAAATTGAAATTTGACAAGTTGGATAAGGTACTCACCGGTGCACCTGCACCCTCGAGTCGTCAGAAAGAACGCACGTGGTATCCACGGTGTGTAGTCGTAGGAATCACCATCCTCGCTCAGAGCTTTGATTTCTAAAAATTTCTAAATAATAAACGAGAAAATGACATTTGGTTTAACCTTTTCAACCTATTTATAGGCTGAAAATTAGGGTTTTGACCTAATCAGTGGTACTGGAGGCTCATTTGACCACCTTTGACTGGTATTTTGGCTGACTTGGCGTCCTCCGTTTTTGAAATCGTTCGCGCCCTTATTTATCTAGTAATTATTCAAGCTAATCAAGATATTTTTCAAATTTTTCTGACCCCGGGTCAAAATTCAAAAATTTTCCCGAGGGGGCATAAGCATTCTGTATCTCCGCTAGGGCATATTCTGGACTTGTTTTCTTTGCCACAATGCGACAAGCTGCATTATGACAAAGAGGGGCAAATGTAGACACCTAAAAATGACCTAGGCCTGTGAACACTATTTTACCACTTTCCATCCTAGCATAATTGTAACATTTGAATTATGTCCCTAACCCACATTCAACTATTAATTAAATAAGTCATGATTATTTAATTAATTCATAATCTTTCATTCTTCATGATTATTAAATAAATAGATCTTATTTATTTAATTTAATATGTCACTAATTGTCAAAGTCTTCTAATAATTAAATAAAGTCATCAATTTATTTAATTAATCTTCATCATTAATGTCCTCCTGATTATTAAATTAATATATTTTAATATATCTATTTAATATGTCACTAATTCCTAAATCTTCTCTTAATTAAATACTTCTAAATTAAATAATTATTTAATTATGGCATGTGACACTTCTATATTTTTAAATAAAACAAATCATTTAAAAATATCTCACATACTTAACTGATTCTTCATTTAGTAATTAATTTCAAAAATCAATTACTAATTACCTCACAAAATCTTCTATTTTGAATGAATTTAATTCAAAAGGGAAATATTCTTCTACAAATCAAGTAATTTCCAAAATTATTGATTTTCTAAAAATCTCATCCTCTTGTCTTCTGATTTTTACTAATTTCATCTCCACTGTCACATTCAGTCTAGATTTAATTCATTTAATTAAATCTTATTTACAACTATGGGTATTTTTCCCTAACCCTAATCGGGGTTGCCTTATTGAATCTTGACCTTTGATTCTAGGGTATTCCTCAATCTCTCATCTTGTCCGTCCATTCAAGATTGCATTTTCTATAAAATGACAATCTTGATCTCATTTTCGGATCCATGATCATTTGTTTACACTTTTATTATAGGCATTCTTGATATTATAGGCTATTCATTACTAGTTGCATAATTAGAATTAAGCTTCTAGTTTGTACATTAGTTTAGTTTTAAAATCCTTCAAAAGCTTTGTTGAGGCTAGACTTAGAGAGTTGCTTACACTAAGGTTGAGGGCATCCATCATCCAAAGCTGGAGAAGGTGCAATGGAAATCAGCCATGGAACAATAGATGGGTGAGATCTTTCTTAATAGTTCTTCCATTTACTTACTTAATTCCTTTGCATTTTATTGCTTGATTTATTTGTATTAACTTGCAGGTACAACTAATAGTTTGTTGATGTTTACAGGATATTTTAGATCATTACAATTACAACTGATTCACCCCCCTCTCAATTGTCTATCCTTGTTTTGCCAACAATTGGTATCAAAGCGGATTCCTCTAAAGAAGCCTAACAACTTAGGTGATTCGAGATGGCACCATACAAGAAGGACAGTCCTAGATTCGATGGTACAAACTACTCTTTATGGAAAGTCAAAATGGAGTGTCATTTGAAGTGCATTAGCGAACCTTTCTGGAAGATCACATAGAGTGCATATACTATTCCTCAGAATGGTCCCTCCTCAAAAGATGAGATCAAGCAAGAAGAAGTTATTACCAGGGCTATTGAAGCATTATTGAGTGCTTTGACAGATTCAGAGATGAAAAATGTGATAGGATTGAAGATTGCACATGAGATCTAGAATAAGTTGGAGACATTGTATGAAGGAGATGCACTAGTGAAAAATGTTAAGTTACAAAGTTTAAAATGCAAGTGGGAAGACATGCAGATGAGTGAAGATGAGAACATCCTCTCTTTCTCTCAAAAGATAAATGAATTGGTGATGAGCATTAGATTTTTCGGTGGAACCTTGGATGAAGAAGAAATTGTAGCTAAGATACTTAGATCTATGCCTCCCTCCTACAAAACAAGAGCTCATTCTATTGATGAACTCAAGACAATGAAAAATGTGACAAGAGACATGATGCTTGGAAAACTTGTTTCCTTTGAGTCAAGTGAATTTGGTGAATCTAATCCTAAGACCGAGTCTACATTCAAAGCTACTGTATCCAAAAAAAACCAACAGAGATACAATCTGGGAGAGCTCCAAAAGGACATTCAACTATGAAGATGAGATGAAAAATAATGAAGATGAAGAAAAATAATTAGAAGAATTGGAAGCATTGATTGTGAAAAGAGAAGCTAGAGGTCATGGCAAGTACAAAGTAAATTTACCTATCAAATATTTTTCTTGCAGTAAAATAGGTCATTTTGCATCAAGGTGTCCTGAAAGAGTTTCTAAAATACAAACCTGAGAAGACTAGATTTCAAAATAAATGCTATTATGTTGAAGAAGGTGTTACTGATGATGAATCTGATAAAGAAACTAGAAATGAAGATGAATGGGTATTTATTGCCATCAAAGAAAATGGTCAAGTGTCCACTAAATCTACTAGTAATGTGAATGTTGAGAAAGCTCTTGTAGAAAAAAATGAAGAAAAGGATGAGTGGGTAATTGATAGTGGATGTTCACATCATATGATTGGTGACAAAAGCAAGTTTGTAAGCTTGGAAAACTATGATGGTGGTGTTGTAATATTTGGAGACAACACTTCTGGTGTGATTCGTGGTAGAGGTGCTATTTCTTTTCATGGTAAGCACAATATTGATGATGTCCTTTATGTAGAAGGCTTAAAGAATAACTTGTTGAGTGTTGGAAAGATGGTAGACAAGGGTTACAATCTTCAGTTCAAAGATGGTAAGTGAAGAATAAGGGGAAGTTTTGGAAATATGATTGCTTCAGGTACAAAGACAAAAGGTAATATTTTTCACTTGAGTGCTACTAGTGAAAGTTGTTTAATTGCTCAAATTGATGTAAGCTGGTTGTGGCATAGGAGGTTGTGTCATGTGAACTTTGATAACATTGTTAAGATAAGCTCTACTCAAGAAATCAAAGATCTTCCTAAGTTAGTGAAGCCTACTAACACTATTTGCAAGGAATGTCAGATGGGAAAGCAAATTAGAAATTCCTTCTAGAGCAAATAGTATAAATCTAGTGGAATACTGGACTTGATACATATTGATCTATGTGGTCCATCCAAAATTAGAAGTCTACAAGGGGAAAGGTAATTTATGTTGCTTATTAATGATTATTCTAGAATGATATGGGCTGCTTTCTTAAGAGAAAAACATGAAGCATTAGAAAATTTCAAAAGCTTCAAAGCTATGGCAGAAAATGAGACAGGTCAAAAGATCAAATGCCTAAGGTCAGACAAAGGTGGTGAATTCACTTCCTGGGAATTTAATTCTTTCTGTGAAGAGCATGGAATCCAAAGACAACTATTTTCTCTCCGGACCCCTCAACAAAATGGAGTTGTTGAAAGAAAGAATATAACCGTTCTAGACACTACTAGAACCATGATGCTCGAAGAAAATGTTCCTCATTTCTACTAGAGAGAAGCTATAAATAATTTTGTGTATACCATTAATTGGGTGAATGTCAATAGTAATTTTGGTAAGACTCCTTTTGAGCTATGGTTTGGTTATAATTCTACTGTCAAATATTTCAAATTTATTGGAAGCAAATACTACATCAAGAGAGATGATGATATAGGAAAGTTAGATGCTAGAAGCGATGAAGGAATCTTTTTAGGTTACTCTACTAAGAGAAAATCTTATCGGTGCTTTAATAAAAGGTTGAAAAAAATGGTTAAAAGTGAAAATTTCAAAGTTGATGAAGATATTGTTAGACCATCCAAATGTAGTGGATATGATTTAGATGATCAACATGACTGTAATAACAATGGAAATAATGATCAGACACAAGATCAACTTCAAATTGTTCTGGTGAACCAAGGGAATCAAGAAGTAGAAACTAGTAGAAGTATAAAAGAGAGAACACAAGAACAAGAAGTCAGAGAAAATCCTAAAACTCCCAAGTATGTAAGGCGAAATCATTTTGACAGTTAGATCATAGGAGATAAAAGAAAAGGTGTGCAAACTAGAAGAAGAATTTTAGAAGAATATTGTCTAATTTCCAAAACTGAGCCTAGCAATATCAATGAAGCATGCAAATATGAATATTGGATGGAAGCCATGAAAGAAGAACTAATGCAGATAGAGAAAAATGATACATGGAAACTTGTTCCTAGACCTCAGAACAAAAATGTGATTGGAACCAAATGGGTGTTTCAGAATAAGCTGAATAAACAAGGTGTAGTGGTCAGAAACAAAGAAAGACTAGTTTTCAAAGGGTACTCACAGATGGAAGGTATTGATTTTGAAGAAACTTTTTCTCCTGTTGCTAGAATTGAAGTTGTAAGATTATTTCTCGCTTATACTACTTTCAAGAATTACAAAGTCTATTAGATGGATGTAAAGTCAACATTTCTAAATGGTGAGCTAGAAGAAGAAGTCTATGTTGAACAACCGAATGGATTTCAACTGATTGACAAAGAAAACATGGTATGTCGATTGAAGAAAGCTCTATATTGACTCAAGCAAGCTCCTAGAGCTTGGTATGCTAGATTGGATAAATACTTGTTGAAACTTGGATTCAATAAAGATACTACTGACAACAATCTTTATTTCAAGTTGGATTAGAATAAAGAATTGATCATTGAAGTCTTTGTTGATGACATTATTTTTGAAGGTGATGATAATTTGTGTATGAATTTTGCTGATGAAATGAAAAGTGAGTTTGAAATGTCAATGATAGGAGAGCTGAAATTTTGTTTAGGTCTACAAATCACTCAGTTAGATGATGGAATTTTTGTATCTCAGTCTAAATATGTAAAAGAGTTACTGAAATAGTTTGGCATGGAAGAACCAAATCCAGTTGGTACGCCTATGGTAACTGGATGCAAACTTACACAAAATTATGATTCTCCTAAAATAAATCAAACAAGATACAAGTTAATGATTGGTGGATTACTCTATTTGACTCAGACCAAGCTAGATATAATGGATATTGCATGGTTGCTAGATATCAAGCTGATCCTTAAGAGTCTCATGTGATTATTGTTAAAAGAATCTTTAGATACTTGAAAGGGATAGTTGATCTTGGTCTTTACTATCCTATGGATTATGATCTTATCCTATGTGCATTTACTGATGCTAATTGGGAAGGAGATGTGAATGACAAGAAGAGTATTAGTGGTGGTGCATTCTTCTTAGGGAAGAAGTTGGTATCTTGGCTAAGAAAAAAGTAGAATTCAATTTCATTATCTACTGTTGAGGTAGAATATATTACTACTGCAAATAATTGTACTCAAGTATTATGGATGAAACAAATGCTGAGAGATGTCAAAATTGAGTATGAAGAACCCTTTGCCATATTTTGTTCTAATTCAAGTGCCATAAAAATTTCTAAGAATCTAGTGTTGCATTGAAAGACAAAGCATATATCCATCAAATTTCACTTCTTGAGAGATAAAGTAAATGACAAAGAAGTTAGACTGGAGTATATAGCTACCAAGGAGAAAATTGCAGACATCTTTACTAAGCCATTGCCTAAGGATACTTTTGAGTATCTCAGAAGAAAGTTAGGGGTGATTTTCCCTCTTGATTAGAACTAAGTGATGCAGATCTTTGCATTAGTCCATGAATTCATAGCCATATCCTATTCCAGATTGATGTTGTGGTGGTTGCTACTCAAGGGGAGTAGTCAGATGTGCTAAATATGTGGATCATAGCATGTGTACCTTTTCCATTGATTTCAAAGGGGGGGAGAAGCAATGTGAAAAACATGGGAGAAGAATAAAGTGGAAGGAGAAAATAGGAAAAGAGTGCACAATCTAAGGGGGAGATTATTGGAGAAGAGCTAGCTGGATTGATGATATTTTTCACATCATGTGTTGCCATCAATGCCAAAGGGGGAGATTGTTGGAGAAGAGCTAGTTGGATTGATGATATTTTTCACATCATGTGTTGCCATCAATGCCAAAGGGGGAGATTGTTGTATGTTTTGGTTGTGTTGCTGATATGTGGTTGTCATTGATGTCAACACTATTAGCATCGGTGATGCTTAAGGCTGTATATGTCGAAGATATTGAGAAAATTGTAATAAATATATTGTAGGAAACTAGTGAAGCTGAGAAGGTTAGAGTGGAGAAAAGTGTTGTAAGCTGATAATCAGGTGGTGCATATTAAAGGGTTTTTTGTTGAGTCTATCTAGTGTGTTTTCTGAAAGTTTCAGTGGTACACATCAAGATTTGAGAAAGTTATGAAGTTTTATGTTCCTACAGTCATTCTATTATTGTAACAGGTGTTCTTAGAAGAAGAGGATGAAAGTATGGAAAATTCAATTGTTGCATATGTTCCTATGGCATTAATGGTTGAGTCTAGATCATGCTATATCATTTATGTATGTCCACAGTGATCAGAGTGTTCATGATCAAAGATTTTTCTGATCATGTGTGATCGATTTTTCATGTTCTTTGTAACGCCCCACCAAGTAACCTTAAAGGAAGTTGCAATTAACATCATAAGCAAACTAATTTTTTTTTTATAAAGTACATTTAACATACACATTCACTTACTAGTTGACAACAACCTCGTAAGAACTAAATAGTTGATCTTGCCATTCCAGATCTTCTCACTCATCCCAAGTCTAAACGAGCCCTTGTGTCTATGAGTGAGGATTAAATTATCTTGATTAATGTGAGAAGCTAGTCCTAATCTTCTAAGTATATTATTTTAATTATCACTTGTTTAAATCACTCCTGAAGGTTATCTAGTTTACCTCTTTGGGCTTTGGCGCTTAACAAAAGCCACTCTTCTATTCGACAACACACACCCAAACAATCCACCAAGGGAACCATAAGTGCATACCAACTAGGCATCATAATCCACTCCAACACAAGGAGGATACAAATAATAGAAACTCACTCCAAACATCTTGGAGGCAACAATCACATATTCCACTCCTTTCATAGGAGGTACAAAAGATCTCACTCCAAACATCTTGGAGGCAACAACACATAGTCCACTCCTTTCACAGGAGGCAACAAGATGAAACCATATAACAAGGTCACTCCATACAAGGAGACATGGATCCCATAATCCACTCCTAAACCAAGGAGGTGCAAACATCCCCGTTTGTGAAAATCGGGTAAAACTGAAAAGACGCCATGCACTACCCAAAGGAAAACAACTGGATGGCATAAAGATTCAACAACCCTTATCCTCTAAGTTCATCTGGAAGACTTATAATTTAGGACTAACACTAAATCCCAAAACCCACAATGCAACTTGACGACATTGCAACACAAGCATTCAAGTCATCAATCAAATCTAATATTTGGATTTCCTAAATCCATACTCATTCAATAGGTAGTGTTGACAAAGTCAAAGACACGATAACTAGATCATCTAAAATTAAAACATGTATTCTTTATAAATCAAAAATACCTAATACAACCCTAATTCACATTACCTGCAAATTAGATATTTCAATTTCAATTTCAATTTCAATATTTACAACCCTAATTCACATTACATGCAAATTAGATATTTCAATTTCAATTTCAATTTCACTTTCAATTTCAAATTTCAATTTCACTTTCAATTTCACTTTTCGACAACCCACTTTCAATTTAAAATGAAATTTCAAATAATAAATTAATTTCCAAAGTTGCAACTAATTTTCCAAACAAACATTTAATTACAATTTCTAATTTAATTCCCACACGTTGAAATTAAATTCCAAATTTAACTTTAATTCTTCTATTTCCTTTCATTCTCTTGCATCACGTTTAATTAATTAATTAAATTATTTAATAACTAAATTCGACCCCCTTGGATTAAATTTAATTAATTAAATAAATTAAATATAATTAATTAATTTAAATATAAACTTTTATCCACATTGCATTATTTAAATTAAATAACCATCAACACGATTTAAATGCAATTATTCTAAATATCTATCTCCAAAACAAGAATTCTTCAGAATTAAATAACATCAAAGCAAGACAAACAATGACTCGACACACACAACTGACGACACACTAAGGCTAGGGTGTAAACTTGACACATGTTATCTAGCTACTATCTCCCGTTCAACTTAACCGTTGGATCGACACGCTCAAACCTGTGAAGCCAGGTGGAGTTGGTGTCATGTACCTGCAATCCTGCAACCAAGTAAACAACATCATACAATATATCTAGCATATAATACACACCATGAAGAAGGAATTACGGATTCATAGGGCGCTCGCAAGCGAGTGATGCGAAACCGTCCTCTTCACCAATACACTCATTGAAACTGACACTTCCATCATAATCCAGGAATCTCATAATAACATCTTATGTTAACTCTACAACAACATTAATCTATAATGCATGTGAAACAATAATCAAATAACTACATCCCACAATAATAGTTATCACTCAATAGTAGTGATCAAAACATCATAACAAAATGTATCCAGTATCAAAGTAACTACAACCAAACATAGCATAAAACAACTTGAACAAGAATCAAAATAGAGGGGTATTACATTCTTGGCTGACATGATGGTGGTAGCATGTTGTGGATCCATGAAGATTAATCTTTTATTGTTTGGCATGTTTGAAGGTGTTTATTTGAGTCCTCACTATGTTATGACTGACTTGTGTTGGTGTGCATTAAGATTTATTTATGTATTAAGGCCGACAGTTGTAATTTATTCTTTATTTGTGGGTGACAGTGTAGTTGATGCAAATCTATGTAGCGGATATATAAGAGTGGTTATTTTCCTTATTTTGGGTAATGTTCAGGGTGTGTATGTGAAGTACATGTGCGAATAAATTTAAAATCATTCAGGAGCAGAGCAGAGTGTGAAGAATGTTGAGCGAATTATATTTGTGCCTAACTGGAATGTAATTGGGCTTGTGAAGAAGCTAATTTCTTAGTTCATGTTCATCTAATATGATTATTGTATGTAAGGTAGTGAGCCTTCCTCTAAGAAGTGTGCTCTAGGCAGTGTGTCTGAATGCAAGTGCATTCTTTATTCATTCTTCATTATAATTCTAACAGGGTATAATCTTGTGGACTAACATCCACCGTGGTTTTTCCCCTAACAGGGTTTCCATGTATAAAATCTTGGTGTTCATATGTCTATGATGTGTTATTGATTTATGCTTGCACTGTTAATTATCAAATCTGAGATTAAAGGTTGATTAATATTGAATAAGTTTGATTTTGGTTACAACTGATTCACCCCCCCTCTTAGTTGTCTATCCTTGTTTTGCAAATAGTACCATGTCAAATTACAAGTCTCTGAGCTTGAACATAGGCAAGGCTAATCTTTGATAAGCCCCCGAGAAACTTTAGGTTAGTCTTTAGGAGTCTGTCATAAAAAATTGACAATCCATCAAGCATTCATATCTCATCAATAACATGTCAAAGTCAGTCAAACTACATGGTATTTGCATGTATAACATAGGAAAGGCTAATCTTTGATAAGCCCCCGAGGCCCTAGGTCAGTCCCTCTTAGGTCTTTGTCAAAACTCAGAAAACTCAAAAACATAAAAAAACTTGAAAACCCAAAACTTTTGCAAACTCAAAAAACCCTAAACAACCTCAAAACATTCACAAAGACATTCAGAAAAGACCAAAAACAACCTTAAAACATTTGCAAAAACACCAAAAATATTGAAATATTCCAAAAAGTACAAAATCACTCATCCTATTTTGCTTTCACTCGCAATAAACTTCCATCCATAATAAATCAATCGTCACACTCACCCTTTGGTAACAGAAATGAAAAAAATGTACAACAATCAACGAAATACAAACCTTAAACGTGCAAAATCAAAATCTTGATCATTATCAAACATGCCAATCTAACTTTATATCAACGGCCTTTCAAACAACCTATCAACCTACCACCATTCACTAACATGTCATAGGATGCATCCTTCCTACAATGGGAATTATCATTGGCAATCACTTTAGATATTTATCCTGAAAACACATTATACTTTTGGAAAGAGATATAAACAACATTGACTATTTGTTCATTTTGATCTTGTCTTATGATTTATCTTATTGACTCATTTTGAGGACCTCTCAATGATGTCTAAATGATTTAGAGAGAAAGTAATGGGGCATCAATCATTATCTTTCATTTTTTGTGCTTGGGGGATATTTTTGTAAAATAATCTTGGTGCATACTTGCTTGGTTGTGTGTAGGGAGGTTGTTTGGAGTAGATTGTTGACTATTGTGTATGCTTTGGTCCAAGATGTTCTAAAATTCTAAACTACATTCCAATGAGGTTTTCGTATGGAAAGGTGTGAACAAGGACTATCCTATATCTTTTTTCAAATTCAAAGTCCATCGCACTAGATACAACGCCATCTTGGTAATCAATACCTTGATGCATCATGTATATGTGTTATACCAAAAATAAGGAATGAAAAAGTGTCCCAATCCTCAAAATGAGTAAATCATCATTCTCATCACCATTTCCAATAAAGTCTCAAATAATCATAGGCTTGTTGGACTTTTGAATCAATCTCAAAATCAATGGTTAATCCATCTCATTCTTCCATCCATCTTATTCTTCTTATTCCTCTATCTTCACTAACATTTCTATCCAAGTGTCAAATATGTGTGATATATCAAAATATACATGAGGCTACCCATGGCTAATGACTATCTATACATCATCATTTTTTTCTACATCAAACATCTAAGCTTTCTAGTCCTCTCTGAGCCAAACTAATCCTAAATCTTTGTCACAATATCAACCCAAAATTTCAAAATTTCCACCCGACCTCTCAAGGGGGCAGGGTACTATCTTAATTCCTTCAATTGGGGCAACAATGGAGCATCCCAAAAATAAAAAAAATTTAAACTTTTGATCTAAGCAACAACATTAATCCAAAAAGCATCAGTCTTTGAACCAACATAACAGGTACCTCGCTTCAAAGAGGGAAAAAATGTAGACTCTTAAAATTGTCCTAAATGGTATTACACACTTGAATCTGGTCACTAACATCATGTCATCTTGAAATTCATCTTCTTTTTGCCTGTTTGACTAAATAAGCCTACTTATTTAATTAAATGCATCATTTTCATCTATTAATCTAATTTATTTAATTAGGTTAATTCAACCCCTTTCATCTTTATCTCTCATCTTGTTTAATTGAATAAATCAAATTATTTGATTTAAACACCTTATGTCCTCTCGTTTAATTAAATAATCCTAAATTATTTAATTAAATGTAATTTGAGCCCCTTTTCATTAAATAAACCAATTATTTAATGATGATCCTCATATTCCTCATCTTTCACAATTAAAACTTAGTTTAACTAACTAACTGTTAATTTTCCTCATCTGTCCACTTGCATAGGGAATATTCCAAGGGAATATTCTTCTATTTGACTTCAAAAATGGAATATTCTTTCCTAACAAAATTTTAAATTTGCTACAAACAATGTTTGTTTGAATCATTGTGAGCCCTTGATGCTTTCTTTGATCCATGTGATCTTTGATTCTTATCCATTGATGAGAATCCTTGATCCATGTCTTCACCCTTGATTCCATCTTGACCATTGATTGATCCTTTTCATCTTGACCATTGATTCTTAATTTTCTTTCCTATAAATACTTCACAATTTGGAGAGAAATGGATCCATTTCCATGAAAGAAAAGTTATGATGCTTGTTTGAATACTATCTTTATTTATACTTGCACCATTATCAAGATTTTTCATCTTTTCATCCACCCATAGCATCGTTTTATCAATTTTAGCTTAGTTTTCAACAATGGAGTTCTATTGAAGGCTCATTTTATCCAAGGGATTGGGAAAGGGTCATTTTTCTACATCAATACGACACCACTCTCCCAATGGGATAAGGTTTGGAGTTCTAGATTAGGTTTCTTTTAAGCTTTCATCTTTATTTCATGCTTATTATAATGGTTTCTTAGTTTTTAAATGTTTTTATCATCTCATTGGGATTGTTGCTTAGGGGGTTAAATAAGGCTTAAATTCATTAGGATCTGGTGTATTTAACCTATACTATGATTACAATCATAGCTATAATGTATTAAATTTTCTATTGTGATAGAGGCTAGTGTAGTAGGTTGATATTGAGTAAAATTAGTTGCATTGCAAATAAAAATATCCAAATAAGATGACTAAATAAATTGTAAATGGAATATTGGAAAAATGAGGCTACACATTAAGACATAATTTTTATTAAGTATATCATAAAGCATTGTAAACCAATTTGTATATTACAAATTAGTTAACTCATATATTGGTGAATTATGTAATATAAAGATTATTCAAGAAGTTTCATTATGTTTGTTAAGTGAAATGTTATTTCATGGACAAGACACATTTATATCTAATCATGATGAGTGGTATCTAACCTAAAGATTAATTATATCATTGGTTATAGGTGTGTGAGAAGGTTGGGAATTTGGGATACTAGAATCTATAATTATGTAAATTATGGAGTATGGAATTTGTTTTACAAAAATATGTGTCATTTATATTTTTTTTCTCATGTCCAATTGATTTCCTTTTGAATGGGTGGTTTGGGTGTGAATTAAGCTCTATCCTTAGTCTTGGATTTCATGAAATAGGTTTATTCAAGAATAGTGCTAATAATGGTTTTATTTTCAGTGTAGACCTTCCCTAAGTTTGAATGTTTGTCATTATATGTCTCCAATCATAAAGAGGGACCGAGGCATGAAGTGATAAGAATGGATTGTGTGTATTTTTTGGAACTCCATTTGACAAAAAATAACTATTGGAGTCTTCATTTTCATCAAATATATGGGATATATGAAATGCTAATCTATGAGTTCATTGTTTAATTAGGGAAGTGACTTGGAATGTTGGAAAGTTGATTTTTTTTTTTGCATAAAATTGTCAAATAATAGATAATAATGGTTTATTAGTAGATGTAGGCATATTTGAAAGTAGATAATTGAATTTTTAATTATTAAGTATTTTGATTTCATAGTAAGAAATATTTAAACATTTAGGGCTAGAGGTAGGGTCTAAATATATTGTAACTAATGTTGGAAAACATTGGTTGCTTAGAAGGTAGTTGTGAATTTTTACTTATGGGAATGTAATTGTTGCCCTAGGTAATAAGGGGAATACCAATTTCTTGTAAAATTTATTGTAGCTAGTGAAAAACAAATGACTTGTGCAAACTAGGCATATAAGAGTTGAATGACTTAAACAAGAAAACAAAAACAACTCGTATGACTAGGCAAATAGGTAGAGAAAGGAAGATGAAAATAAAGTGAAAAGGAAAAGGAAAAGAAAGAAAAATATTGTAGTTTTCATGATGAAGAATTGAGAGATTAGTGGAGGCCTCGTAGGAATGATAATTTGAAAGAGACAAATATTAGGCTAGAACTTAAGTAGAAATAGTTTTTAGATAAAAATGCAAGCAAAAGTAGTCTAAATTATCTAAGAATGAAGGTGTTCTCTTATATATGTAATGTGAATAGAAAACACATAGAACAAATGGCTGATCACATTAAATATTTTAACCCTTTCTTAAAGGTATCCATGAAAATTTCATTGAGTTTGGTCACACTTTTAAGTATATTGAGAAATTGGAGTAGAACATGTACAATAAAAGAAGAAAATGGTTAGTTTTGATGTAAGCACTCATAACCGAAAATAAATGTAACTAAATTGAAATAGAATTATAATAATTTATATGGTGTTTGGGATGATGAATAACTAGATGATGAACATGGTGATATCCATCCTTTAGGGAAAGTTCAAGAAAACAAGAACCGGAGACCAAAGTGGTACTTTATCACAAGGAAGTTCAAGAATATGAAATGATAAAATATATGGATGGTTGGTCTACATGATTGGGAAAATAACTTTGATGAAGATAAATTTTGATCTTACGTTTGTTATTTTGTAGGTATTTCAAACTTACATATGATGAAGCCAAGCAAAACTTTGAATTGGATTTAGATCTTGTTTGAATTAATCCAAGGAAAGACACAAATTTGGTTGCAAATTAGTGTATAAGGAAAAAAATTAATTAGCTATAGTTTGTTAGAAGAGTAAAAATATAGGCTTTAGGAAAAATGATGTTTTGTAAGGGTTTGACTATGAGGTGAAATTTTCATCTATTATAAGGATGGTATCCTTCTACTAGTAACCTATATTATTGCCTGATTCAATGTCTATCAAATGGACATCAAAGGTTCTTTCTTGAATGGATATCTAATAGAAGAGATCCATATGGTGTAACTTTAAGGATTAAAAGTTCTAGGAAAATAACATTTGGTTTCTAGGTTGGTTAATTAATTGTATAGATGTATATACTCTTAGAGTCTAGTATATAAAAAATAAATAACACCTTGGAAGTTCTATGCTTAGAGATTATTTTTGGATCAAAATATCTATATAAAAAAACACTAATGATAAGACATTGTGGTATTTCTTGTTTATGTTGATCTTTATGATAGTGAAGCCAAGTGCATTCAAATGGTGAAATATGGCCTTGTCACATTTTTAAATGATCAATATTGGACTCCTATATGATTGCTTCAAAGTTGAATTACTAAAAAATAAGAATTTTATATGTGTCATAAGCTAATTATTCTAAAAAAATTGTAGAATAATTTAAACTATGAGTATAACACATCATCTACACCTATGGAAGTTAGGTAAAACTAAAAATAAAATTTATTCATTTCCAATTAGAGATATTGTATTTTTAATGAGTGGGTAGTTTGATTAATATCACTCACTTATTTAGACTTGTGTTTTGTCGTAAGTTACCTTTCTTGATTCATTTCCAAGCCTTAATAATAGCATTGCTAAACTATAAAATGTATTTATTGATATATTAAAGAAATATTCACCTTTGGTATTCTTTATTAAAACTCTTCCAATGTTATGCTATTTGAGTGTACAACCTCTAATTTTTTTGAATTAGTTTATACTTGCTAATCTAAAATTGAATATATTTTTTCTCAAATCAGGAGTAATTTCATGTCATTGGATGTTACATCATACATTTGACTTATCTTCTTTTGAAGTAGAAATATGAGACTATAGGGTGAAGTGATGTGGTTGTGACAAATCTTGGTTTCTTTTTTTGGTTCCATTGTGTTGCCTTCACTCATTGGTGATAATTAGGAAGTCCTCAAGATTGTGAAGAATAAACTCAATGAACCATATTGAAGTTCATGACCATTATATCCACTAGTTAGTTAGTAATGATTTTTTGTCTTTATTATTTTACAACATAACAATAGTTCTTAAATATAATGAATAACTAATTAGAGATAAATTTCTCAAAATTAGAGATATTTTTCAATTGCATTGAGTTAAGAATTCAAATACTACTAAGATGATGAGTGTTAGTTATTTGTTTAGATTTCATTTTGTTTGGTAGTGTAGGCTATTTCATAGATATTCAACTTGGCTTTCCCTTGTAAACATATTTAATGGGTACAATTAAAATGCAATTGTACCACTTATTTATGGCTTTATTTTTCCATATTAGTTTGATGATGTTGTTGTTGTGCATGGTGTTAATCATAATAATCTCTTTTTCTTTTCTAATGTCGAATCCCATTAAAAATTCTAATAGTACCCCTTGTTTGTGTTTTTATTTTCGCTAAAAATTAATTAATTGATGATATTGTTATGCATGGGTGTTACAATCATAATAATCATTTCTTATTTTTAATGTCCAATTCCATCATGAGTGGAAACGATAGTTCTTATTAATAGGGTTAGTTGGGTAGCCAGTTGCTCTATCTTTACTATAAAATTACTTCAACACTATTCTTTCTCATCCTTTACAAAAGAATGAATAAGCACTTTAAATAATAACTTAAATTCTCTTTTAAATTCTATTATTTTTATGGTACCTTTTTCATATATATTATCCTTTTAACCATTAATATTAAAATTATAAACATAGTTAATTAATTAATATTAATATTAATAGAAAATAACAATTATGCAAAATTATTTAATAAATTAGTATTACATATATATATGAATATAATATTTGATATAGAATTTTGTATACCATGCAATATTTGGTTGTAGATGTAGCTATTGAAGATTTGGGAGATTCAACGAAATCATAATAAATATCAAATATGAGAGAATGATAATATTCTATGAAAGGATACAAATATATAATGATAATGAGTCAAGAATACAAAGAGAACTCCTAGTTATATAGAATAAGGTGAGACAGAATTAAATAATCTTATGACATGTGTCTTAATCTTATGACTTGAGACAAATTAATAACTATACTATGTGTAACTTAAATAAACTTAACTAATATATATATGACTGAGGTGATTGAACTGGTTAGGTAAAACACCATATTCACACTAACACCCCCCTTAATTGAAACTTGGGGAGAACATACAAGACATAATGAATGCAAAGATAGGTCTCAATTACTAATCCATTTTAGGTGCCTATGTACAAATGCAATCTCTCACAAATGGAGAAAAAATAAAACCAAGTGGGGCAAAAATATCCTCAAAAGAGAGAAAATATAAAACTCTCTCAAAGAATAATGAGCTAGAGAAAAACAATGTGAATAAAATGTCCTTATACGAGAGAAGAAGAGAGGCTATATAACTCCCATTCAAAGTAGATTCTTCTATAATGATGGTAGATGCCAAAAATGAATATTAAATATAATATAATCCCCTTGATCAACATTCCTCTTCTTATGAAGAAATAAAATGAATAATTTATGTAGGATGACTTCTAATTCTTGAAAGGTAGATGAGGGAAAACAAATCAAGATGGTGATATCTCCGAAGTCTTCTGAAGTGTCCCCATGTTGGTGTTGAAAGTTGCCACAATAAATTCAAGTGTTTAATGCCACACTAATAAAGATTAAAATCTAAAACCTTGTGGAAATGAGTGTAGAACATGATCCAAAGACAAAGATGGCTTCTCCAAATAATTCTAAAAATTATCTACACCAATGCAAAATTGTGACAAATGGTGAGGTAGAAAGGGAACAAGAGTGTTTGAATGCTTCCCCACAACATCTAAAACATAAGATGCAACTCCATAAGAAGTGACATCAAAGAGGAGATGAATAGTCTCAATAGTGTCATCCAAGTCTACAAGATAGGAATCACAAAATAAATATGAAATTTATGCCAAGTACTCATTCGAAGTAGCTATATATCGAAGACAATGAATATCTAGCTATATTGATCCATAAGAAGACATGGATTTAGCAACACTAGTATCATCAAAATAAATAGTAGATAGAAGAGATGGAATGTCAACATATGTCTCTAGAGCCTTAGAAAATGAAAGAGCACCAAGATTCAAATGACCCTATTGAATCTTCTCAAAAGTTTCCACACTAGATTCCTGAGTGTGAACATTATCTAAAGGAACAATAGGAGAAAAATATGAGAAGGTTTAAACTTTAAATTGATGATCAACCTCCCCATTGAACACTTTTGGAGACTGAGTGGGGGAGTGAATTAGTCTAGTCAAAACCCAAACCCTTCCAAAACTTGAAACTTTCAACACAACTCAAAAAATTTAAGCAAAACAATAACAAAGAATAATATAGCAATTTGAATCTTTATCAACCTTAACAAACTTTACCAATAAAAGATATAACAATAATCATATCAGTAGCAAAGAGAAACAAAAAAAAAAAAAATACATACACAAGGAGACACAAAATTTATGTGGAAAAACCAATGAGGGAAAAACCACAGTGAGAGCTAACTCACAATATAAGGTTCACTACTAGAAAGGAATTGCAAGAAGGCTCACTACCTTAGAGTAAGATACAAAGGACTTGTAGCACTGAAGTAATAGTCAAATTTAGGAGAAATATATAAGGACTTGATGAGATTAAATATCTAAGAGCATGATACAATATGATTTAGAGAGAATTACAAAGATTACCAACACAATGCTCTATTGACTGAGGCATTAAAGCGCAATTGATCTTTCCTTTCACAATATTTAGCACTAACTCTACTGGATCTTCAATACAATTCACACATAAAATTCTTTTCACTTATACACTACTTCATTCAGTTGCATTCAAAATGATTTTGCATTTATATCCATCACAAAACTTCAAAAACTTAATTAGGTCGACCAAGAAGAAGATAAAATAATGAATTCAAAACTTTAGTCACCCAAAATATGATGTGGTCCTATCCAAAAGATAAAGAGGATCAAAAAAATCTTATTATTTCTTCCAAAGTGATCCAAAATAAATTACACACAGACACACATCAACCCAAGTCAACATCAAGGAAATGTGTGGATGAAATGTGAAGCACATAACCAATTGGCCCAAAAACACTCTTCCAAATGAATTAACATGATGCGGTCCCAAACAAGATAGGTCAAGACCCAAATCTATCATAAAATTTATCTTCCATTACTGGTGCAAACCCCCAAGCACACTACACAAGAAAATTAACAAGCCTTATCAACCAGATATCCACAAATAGCCCAAAAATCCAACTCAAGACCCAATGCAACACCAACGTGGACAATCAACAACATGCAGATCACATGGGTATGTTCCTTTGAAATCCAACATCACTTCCATACACTTATTTCATACTTTCATTCCATCAACAACCATTGTAGATCAAATAGGAACATGGAACATCAATCCAAAAACACAAAATGCTTAATCATGAGATGTAACATTAACAAATAAACTTGTAGACCACTTCAACACTTGAAAATAGAACTGAGACACTGCAAAAGCATTGAGAGAACATTCACCAAGCTACAAGAGTAGATAAATCAATGTGAATAATTTCCCAGACTAGTCTAGACAACCCACAACACTTCCAACATTCTACAATTCATAGAGATCTCCTCAAAAACACATGTGACCTAAAAATATAGGAGTGCAACATCCACAAAGCACTAAAATTAAGTCCAAAAACCACAAGACCAAATCTTCAATAGTGGAGGAATGTAGAGAATTCTCCCTGATAGACTTCAATGCAAATTCTTGAAACAAGACCATCCAAACAACTTGCAGAGGCTAGAACTTCCTTTTATCAACACATACATTATCAAGAACATCAGGAGATAGCATGCCATATTGTATACCTTTAACAACATCTCTCCACTATTAGTTATGCTTCTAATCCTCATATTAATATATCATTATAGGAATAGCTCTACTATTAGAAATAATGCATAATGGAACATGGCAACAACACTTTTTAGATAAGGCGTGGTATCTAACCATGAACTTGAAAAAATATTCTTATATAAGGCATGACATCCAACTATGAACTTCAAAAACTCTTCTTAAATAAGGCATGACATCTAACCATGAACTTAAAAATCTTCTTGTATAGATCAATGATAGCACTAGCTAATTTTTTTTAAACAATGACAACAAATAATCAGTGTTGAGAATAACTGCCAACAACCTCCTCAAGTGTTGTCATCAATCACAACCAACAACTAGTGTTCAGATCAATGAAAATAACTACCAATAATCTCTCCCTTTAGTATTGATGGCAACACAAACTTCTCACTCTCCCCATTTGACATAAAGGACAAAGGACCACATGTATCTATATAAAAAAATTGACATCTGACTAACTTTAGGTCCACAAATGGAAAAAATATCTATTAAAATAACAACATATGATCCCCCTTTGATTAGAAACACTTTTTATTCAAACAACTATACATGCACAACAACTGCACAAATTCTTTAGGAATCCCCCTTACTACCATATGCCCCTAAGGGGTAGCACCCATCCATCAAAGAGAAAGGATATGACATGAATTTCTCCCCTTGGAAAGATGCACCATCTATGCATCTAATAAGAACAAGGAGGGGCAATAACCCCTAGCTTTTGTTGTAGATACTCAAAACTATCCTTCGAAAGTGCCTTTGTGAAAATGTCTACAATTTGGTCTTTGGTAGGCACATACTCCATTTTGAATTCATGTTTTGCAACCTTATCTCTCAAATATGGTTCTATATTTAAATGTGTTTTATTCTTGAATGCATTATCAAATTCTTGGAAATTTCAATAGCACTTGTATTATCACATAGTATAGGAATAGGTTCATCATAAACCACCTTCACATCCTTCAAGGCCTACTTCATCCAAATTACTTGAGTGTAGCAAGATGTTTTAGCAATACATTCTACTTTTATTGTGGATAAAGACATAAAATCCTACATTTTATTGATCCATGATACCAATCTATCTCCTAAAAATAATGCAATGCCACTTGTGCTTCTTTGATCATCAACATAACTTGGCCAATCAACATCAGTATAGGCACTCAAAGAGAAATTTGTATCCTTTCTATACCATAAACCATAGTCTAGAGTATACTTCAAGTATCTGAATATTCCCTTCATAGATTTTCTACAACCCAAACAACTATACCAACTCTTGTAATTGATCTCTTCAAGCACTAGTTGGTATATGCACCTAACCATATGTTTTGTAGATCATATAAGCATTGTAGCACATTTTTATTTGAAAATGGAGCTTTGCAACATAGTAAATCATACCATAAATCAAGATATCATGCACTAGACATGTCCATAGATCTATATGGGAAAAAAATTGCTTCTGGAGGAATGCAAAATATTTCAACAAGCCTTCAACATCACTTCACTAAGCTAGACCGAAACATTTCCACTAATATATTCCACATTAGAAGGTATAAAGACTTGAAAACTTGGATATGATACCTTCACAATATGATCATCTTGAATTTTGGACCACAAGGAAAAATCATTTTTGCAGAGAGATGTAGACCAAAAATACCTTGACATTGCCAGAGACAAGTACTATGAATTCCTTGGAAAACTTTTGAAGATTATTTTTTTGAAACTTTAAAATTTATGTGCGATACACCAAATTGGAATGGTGTTAATAAGAATAAGTGTACCAACCTTCACACACCATGAACCTCCACCAAAAAATTCAATCAAAGTCCATTTATGCACAATAGACCTACACACTGACTGATATGATTTTGAACTTTCTTCATGCTAAAGTCTTCAACACCTTTCTATTTTCAAGGGAAAAAAAGGTTCTAAAAGTGACATCTCCCCCTGAGATAATGTTCTATCTTAGTTTTTCTTAGAATCTTGTGTAGAGTGCACAAGAGTAGAATCATCCTTCTTCTCATGGTCTTCTTTCCAAAACTTCTCATTTCCCTTGCTTTGTTGATTGTGAGACTTAACCTTTTTATAGATTGGTGGATTAGCAAACACACTTTTGTAGTATTTTGTCTTATGAGTTATGTCCCATGTTATTGCATTTGTAGCACACAACTTTGTGCTCAGGAACAAATTTTTTCCTCTTCACCTTAGATCTGCACTCATCAACCTTGTGACCATAGTTGTTGTGGGCATAGAAATATCCATGAAATAAGACAAAATTGTTTCTTTGAGGCATAAATGATCTTCTGCCTATGTTATTATTCCTTCTCTATCTAACTCTACAATCAACAACCTTATGTCCAAATATATTACAAGAAAAATAGTAACCTTGAAAGGATTGATTGAACTTGGTAGGAGCGTGTTGTTTTAATGATGGAGGACTTCTAAATCCTTTTTTCTTTTGATCAAAATTGGATCTACCTTCTTTATTTCCATTTTGAATATTATTTGCATCTCCAAAGACACTCTTCTTATAATATTTAGTGTATAATCTTTCTTCTTTTGTTTCACTCTTTTCATTTGATTTGTACCAATCAGGGTTAAAATTCTCTCCTTTGACAATTTGTTCCTTTTTCTCTTTATAGAAAATTCCTTCTAGAGTGATAATTTCCTCCTTAGGCTTTGAACATTCAAAAATTTTGTCATTGAGCTTGACATTCAATCAATCTTCAATTCTCTTACCTTCTTCAACCTTTACTTTCATGTCAGAGTCACACCTTTTTCCTCTTTTAATTTGATTTCACATACCTTTCCTTTTTCTACTTGGATTTTCAAATTTTCAATCTCTTCCTTTGACTTTGCAAGCAAGCTTTCATATTTTTTATTTTGTCACCTTGCTTCATTTAGGTCTTTCAAAGAAGATCGAATATTTCCTTCAAAGTGTATTCCCAAATCATCTGAATTGAAGTCCCAACCTTCAGGTTCCATAGATTCTAGATTTGGATCAAATGAAAACATGTCTTCATCACTCATGGAGCCGAAATCCTTACATTTCTCAATATTACACTTTCTATCAATAGTATTGAAATCCATAAAGAGAGTTTCATCATTTGAATCATTCTCCTTATCTTCAAGGGCACCGCTAATTTCTTTGGAATAGAAACCCTTCTTGACCTTGTCTTTTTTATTGCTATCATATAATTCTTTATAATGACATTTAGATGCAAAATGACTTATTCTTCCATAATTGAAACATTTCAATGGTAACTTACCTTTGTATTTTTTAGTTCCCTTCTTCAATCTTCTCACAAAGTTTTCTTTAACAACATCAAAGAATTCATTTTGACCAAGAGCCTCATATTCAATCCTTTTATTAGCTTTGAAAGAAACTTCTCTTTTTGGAACATCTTTATCAAATTCTCTCATCCTCTCATCTCAAAGGCAGTAAGAGTACCAAATGTTTCCTCAATTGAATACTAATCTAAGTATTTGGATTCTTCAATGGTAGACACTTTATGATTGTAAGATTTTGGGAGATATTTCAAAACCTTCTTCACAATTTCACTTTCCTCCACTTCTCCACCAAGACCAGAAATGCCAATAACAACTTCTTGAACCCAAAGCATATAACTTGTAATGTCTTAATCTTCTGCCATCTGTAGAGTCTCAAATTTTCTCTTGAATATATGAATCTTGGCTTGCTTCACTTTAGAATCCCCTTCATAGATGCTACTAAGCTTCTCCCAAGCATCTTTGGCAGAACTAAAATTCATCACCTTCAACAATTTTGAATAAGCTAATCCACACAAAATAGCATTCTTAATTTTAGCATTACATTCATATAATCTGATTTTAGTTGGATTTGGAATAGGAGTGGTAGGAGTAGTATAACCACTTTTGACCAATTCCAAAAACTAAACCCAATATAATTTAGGTATCCTTCCATTCTCAATTTCTAGTAGGAGTAATTAGTCCCATCAAACCTAGGACCCTTGTCTGAACCATCATGTGCCATCCCATATCTTTTCCTCTAGTTGTTAGGCTTCTTCAGAGGAAATTGGCTCTAATACCAATTGTTGAACACTTTTAGAGGCTGAGAGGGGGGTGAATCAGTCTAATCAAAAACCAAACCATTATAGAACTTGAAACTTTCAACACAACTCTAAAACTTTAAGAAAAATAGTAACAAAGATGAATATAGCAATTTGAATCTTTATCAACCTCATTAATCTTTACTAATAAAATATATAGCAATAATCATATCAATAGAACGGAGAAAGAAACAAAGAACAAACACATGCACAAGGAGACACTAGATTTATGTAAAAATCCCAATTATGGAAAATTCGTGATGAGAGTTAACTCACAATATAAGGCTCATTTCCAAAAAGGACTTGCAAGAAGGCTCACTAACCTAGATCAAGATATAAAGGACTTGCAACATTGAAGTACCAAACAAATCCAGGAGCAAGATATAGGGACTTGATGAGATTCACTATCTCAGAGTAGGATACAATATGATTTATAGAGAATTACAAAGATTACCAACACAATACCCTATTGACTGAGCCATCAAAGCATAATTGATATTTCCTTTCACAATATTTAACACTATCTCTACTGTATTTTCAATACAATTCACACACACACACTTCTTTGCACTTGTACACTACTTCATTCATTTGCATCATAACTGATTTTTCATGTATATCCACTATAACACTTCAAAAAATCAATTAGGTCAACCAAAATGAAGATGAAGTCATGAATTCAACAAGTTAGCCACCCAAAACATGATGCAATACTCTCCAAAAGATAGAGAGGACCAAAAAATCTTAAGGTGATCTAAAAAAATTACATGTAGGAACACATCAACCCAAGTCAACATCAAGGAAACATGTGGATGAAACATGAAGCACATAACTAGTCAATCCAAAAACACTCTTCCAAATGAATTAACATGACGCAGCCCCAAATAGGATAGGTTAAGACCCAAATCTATCATAAAACATCTTCCATTACTAGCATAGACCCCCAAGCACACTATGCAAGCAAAGGAACAAGGCCTATCAACCAAATATCCACAAATAAACTAGAAATCCAACTCAAGACCCAATATGACACCAAAGAGGCCAATTAGCAATGTGGAGATCACATGGGAATTTCCCTTGAACATCTAACATCACTTCCATACACTTATTTGAAACTGTCATTCCACCAACAACCAATACAAATAAAACATGAACACAAAACATCAATCCAAAAATACATAATACTTAATCATGAGATATAACAATAAAAAATTAACTTGCAGACCACTTCAATACTTGAAAATGGAATTGAGAAACTAAATAAATATTGAGATCACATTCACCAAGCTGTAGGAGTAGAGACATTAATGTGGAGAAATGTAGAGAATTTATTGGATTAGTCTAGACAACCAACAAAGCTTCCAACCTTCTGCAATTCACAGAGCTCTCCTCAGCAACACAAGTGACCTGAAAAGATAAAAGTGCAACATCCATAGCGAACTAACATTAAGTCCAAAAACTACAAGACCAACAATGGAGGAATCCAGAGCATTCCCCTAGATAGAATTTAATGCAGCTTCCTGAAACATGACCATCCAAACAACTAATGGTGGCTAGAACTTAATTTTATTAGCACATACATTATCAAGAACATTAGGAGAGAGCATAAGACATACTGTAGAACTTTAGCAACATCTCTCCACTACTAGTTATGCTTGTAATCCTCATCTTAATATATCATTATAGGAACAACTCCACTATCAGAAATAATGCACAATGGAACATGCCAACACTTCTTAGATAAGGCATGACATCCAACCATGAACTTCAACAACTCTTCTTAGATAAGGCATGACATCTAACCATGAACCTCAACAACTCTTCTTAGATAAGGCATGACATCCAACTATGAAATTTAGCAACTCTTCTTAGATAAGGCATGACATTCAACCATGAACTTCATAAAATGTTCTTGTATAGATCAATGATAGCACCGGTTGAATGTTATCAAACAATGACAAGCAACAATCGGTGTTGACAACAACTGCCAACAACCTCCTGAAGTGTTATCAATGACAGCCAACAACCAATGTTGACATCAATGGCAACAATTTCCAACACTCCCTAATTGAATCTTTATCCCTATTATGCAAATCTTAAATCAAGAATTTTTTTGGTGTGAACTCAACTCTTTCTTGCTCCACCATGTGTGATCTAACAGATAAAAATTATATTGGTTGATAATAAAGGAATAGAAACAACATTATTAGATGATCCATCATCTACATCAATAAATATTTTTCCAAAAACACATGAATTATGTGCTATTACCCATCATAATGTGTGGTGATGAACAAAACTCAAACAAAAAAAAACTTTGCACGATGAAGCCATATGATGTGAAGCTCTAGAATCAAGTATTCATATCTTTGACTTAAAATATATAATCACAACAATTTCTTGCCCCTTTTGTCTCTTTGAATTTGAAAAAAAATAAAAATATGAACCCCTAACATTGTTGGACAAGAATTGGTTTAGTTCTTAAGAATATGCTTCAACTCATCAATCTATTTTGAATAAAATTTATATTTACCATGCCTTGGTTCCTTGCAATATGAACATTTTGGATTCTTCTTATTAGATATTTCCTATTAAAATGGAGAGGATTTAGAATCTTTATGTAGCTTATTCTTTTTCTTCTTTTTATTTTCAAGATTCCCTAATTATTTTTATTTTCAAGATCCCCTAATTAATTGTATATCTTAAGTTTGGTAGCCACAAATGCTTATGGTTTAGAAGATGATGATACCCATTTGAATTAACTTCTCTTCGTCTTGGATTAAAATATTTGAAAAGGAATAAAAAGAAGGTTGAACATATGCAGTTCCCTTAGAAAGATGATGGGTATGAAAGTCAAAAATAAATATTGAATTAAGACCAAGCTTGGATAACACATTTATAATTGATTGTAAATCCACCTTAGTAATATTGCAATCATTTAGTCGTAATCTTAGTTGCTTAATCTTGGAGATGTAGTATTAGATGTGGCAAAAACTTCTAAGATTCAAATTTATCAAATAATTATCAATAAGATATTCTCTAATCTTATCAATTTTACCATAATTTTTTTTATCATTCTCCCAAGCCTCCTTAAGTGTTTTGCATGATTTAAAATGAATCTATAAATCAAAAGGGAATAATGAACAAATACGTTCAAGTTTTTCTCATGATCAATATCCCATATTGAATTTGCATTAGCATTAATAGGTTAAAAAAGGGTTTCTTTTAAATATCCTAGATAACCTTTTCCCATTAAATAGTTACATGTTGATTTTCTCCATGAAGCTTAATTATTTGGAGTAGGAGTTCAATTTGATTTTTTCCTATTGCAATAACACCTATCAAAAAATAGAAAGCAATCAACCATGATAATATTACACTCCAAATTACTCAATCAATGATCTCTCCAATAATATATGATCTTGGCACTTTACACTGTGTGATTACATGCCACTTGTCAGAAACAATGAGATGGTCTTGATCTTAGTGCATGCAAATGCCAATGCCAAATTGGCCATATAGATGAAATATATTTTTTGATAGAAATTAAATCAATTTAATCACAACCCTATAAAGTACATGAAAAATTATACATTTGAAAAAATTGCACTAGATTTTTTAATTGTATGAGCTCAATTAGAGCCCCATAAGCTCCCAAAATGAGAAATTATCAACAACACTTACGAAAATATAATTTTTTTAAGAAAAAACCAAATATAAAAATTAAAAAATGTTTGCACCATTGTGAAGCTCGCAAAATTCTACCTCAGATAAAAAAAACAAAATTTCTCATAAAAAAGAGCCCACATGAGTGAGATGAAGCCTCCAAAGTTTAACTATAAAAAAATGCAAAGGGAGAGGAGCAAACTAGTTGGGGGTAAATTTGTTGATGTCATGCTAACATCAACACCTGATCATTCATGAAATATTCTCCCCCTATCAAAATATTCATTTTAATACCAAAACCACCATTCAAAATCTGAAAATTTCTTAGATTTGCATAAAATTGTTGAATCTCATTGCAAAACCACTCATTTGGGGAAGAAAACTAGTCGTCAGCTATGATGGTGGTTTACAATGAGAAGTGTTGTTTCACAATAATTTTTCCACTTGCTAGTCACTAGCTAGCTGCATTGTTAGAAGTGTAGCTATGTTGGTAGGGCTTATGTGTCTACCACGTGGTGATCATGGGCTGGTAGTGTATGATATTGCTTGTGTAGGGACTATGCAAGCAATACCTTGCATATTGCAGATTTTTTATTTTTAAATAAAAAATTGTTTTTTAACTATACAACTTCCTAATTATTCCAATGATGACACTTGTGTAGGGAATATTCCTTACAATTCATATGATCAAGGAGAGTAGATTTTTTTCTTGATGGTTTGGGAAAAAGTGTTCAAATTTAACAAATTGAAATTTGATCTTTAGGTTTTTGGGCTTTCAAAATATGATGATGAGTTAAATTTGACCCAAAATGCTCCAAAATTGTAGCTATCTTTTAGATCTTATAACCACCTCTCAACTTTAAGCCCTTGTAGACTTAGCCTCACATATCCAATTTGGACAAACAAAAAGGATAAATTGACTTTCTTGGACAACACAAATTCAATGGTGAGCTCATATTTACATCAACATGCTCCAATATGATATTGCAACAGAAAGTCACAAAGATAAACCCCCCAAAATCTAGTATTTCTATCAAGTTCTTTAATTCTCAAGATGTAGACAATACAAATTTGATTTGTCTTTTTTTGATTAATTAAACAAATATTAGGTTAATTATTTTCTCTAATCCAATATCTTTCCATAAATAATTTAAATATTTATTTAATCATTGTTACCCCTATAATTAATTAAATCTTATTTAACTAATTATATTAAACTTTCTTCTAAGTTTAACTAGTTCATTTAATTCAACCATAATCTTTATACCATTATTCTTCTAATCTTAATTAATTAATACATGCTTAATTGATTAGTTATAACTTCTTAATTCATCATTAGCATTCTCTCCAATTTAATATTCCTCCATCTCCCAAACTTGTCATCATGTGCCATGTGCCATGTGTCCATCCTTTTTACATGTGCAAGCTTCCACATTCCTCCAATTATTTCCCACCTCATCTTCATAAATCAACTAAAGATGAATGCAACTTTTAGGTTTTACTATAAATGGGAATATCTCCCTTCTTTCAATAAATAAGGTATTTTTAAAATCCCACCTCCCTTGGAGTAGGAAAAAAATCAAATCTTGCATCTATTGGGAATTCTACCACAATCTCCCATTTTCCCCAATATCTATTCAATAGTCATTCTTCTCATTGAGATCCTTCATGACACTTGTCTATTTTCTTTTTCTTGAAATGTCGCTTCTAATCTAATCCATTGATCCTTTGTCAACATATTAGCTCTCTATTTCTCACATCATGGATCTATAAATAGAATCCTTCACCTTTCATTACCGTCAAGTCTTTTTCTATCAATTATATGCTATTATTTTGTCATTATCAATTATTTTTCATACCAATATTATGTTGGTTTTACTATTGAGCAATCCACATTCATAAGCAAGCAAGAATTTGAGAGAGAAAATTAAGTAGAGCTAGGGTGCAAGCTTCTTCTGCTCTATCTGAGGAGAAAGGCGATTTGAGGTAAAAGGTATTGTAGGGTTGCAATTTTTGTATGCTATTTACATTTAGTCATTTTTTTGTCTTCACTTTGGCATGCTCGGTGGGACCCACATCCCTATTACCAATGAATTTTCTTTGAGTATTTCAAATTTCTTGGACATGTTTCTAGAATAACACTTCCAACTATGTTGTGTGCTTCTATTCTAGATAGACACTTATATTATGCAATTTGACACTTACACCTTTAGCGCTTATGTGTTGAATTTTCTTGCTTTCATCATTTTATCTTTTATAAGGCTTATTTAGCTTTTTGGTTTCCTTTAGAGTGTTCTTCTAACTTTTTGGAGGTATTTTTTGTTTCCTAACCATCTATTTTACATAAATATTAACTCTTTTCTTGTAGGAATTATCTCAGAATCACACTTTTGATCTACACATCACCACTTTTGTTCTATCTTCTTGCTTTCACTCTTAAATCCATGCTTACAATTATAACTTATTTTCCACACTTTTTAAGTTTCATTTATTTGTTTTTTTTATTTACTAACTTGTTCCTTGTCATAAATTATAATTTTCCTTTTTAGTTTTGAAGAATATAAAATGGGGATTCTAAGTTTTGATGTATAGAACCTAGGGTTTCATTAATATGGAGATCAACAAGGCATATAGATTTTCTTTCAACCATGAAAGTGAGCCAATAAAACTTGGTTCTCCATCCTATTGAGGATTGGAATGGATTAGAATTGATTTGATTTAATTAACCTAATTAGAATATTTTCCCTAATATGAGAAGTGCAATAATCTAACTAATAAACTAAAATAATGAATTGTAGGTAGATCAAGGAAGTGAAAAGGAATGTGTACCTGTCTTGAAAAGTTGATGCTAGTATAAATAGGAGGATAGAGTTTCCCAAGGGCATATGAGTCCTTATATGCCTCTCCTACTCTATTTTTGCAATCCTTTGATGATAGATCTAAGATCTTCATTTCCTCTTGCAGAGTTGCCAAAACACTGTCGAATAATTTTTAGGTGAGTTTCCATGAGTTGAAAAGATGTAGGGTTTCAATTGCAACAATGAAAAAAAATTCTTCAATCTTCCTTCAATCCTCTTCAAACTTGAAACCTACACATTCAAAGAGAGGGAAAGGGTTGTGCCATTTAGGGTCTTTCCTTAGTCAAACCCCATGTTAGTGTTTCCATTTCCACAATGGCAAAGTCAATGGTAAAATGGATAAATGATAGGAAGGAATGATGAATCAACAAAGTGCTACAGCTCACCAACCTTCAATGGTTTCCTTGAATTACTTGAGTCAAGCAAATCACCTCAAGTTCTTGGATCCTACTTGCTTGATTAACTTGAATTACTTGGAGGCATACAACAAGGGTTAGCTTTCACAAACAATGGTAACATAAACACATATGAAATCACATAAGATTTGACCTGATGTTATGATCTTGAATTGCTGCAATACAGCTTAAAAATTCTATTCTTGAGTTGCTTGATAGTGCTCTCAATTTCCACTTATTGCTAGATAATTTCACTTAAATTTCAAATGATGCAATAACTAGGCATTTCTAGACATTTCTCTAATTTTCCAAAAATTAAATCTTGATAGCTGACATTTACAATTTGAATTTCAAATGTTAAAATGCCAATACCGACATGTTCAAAATTGGTCCTCAAGAAAAATAGGGGGACCCATATGCCCAGGTAGTATAGGTCCTAGCCCTCATTTCTAGGACATTAAGTGTCAGGGGGAAAAGATTAATTGGATGCATTTGTTCAATGTTTTTAATTTCTCAAAAAATGGTACAAATGGGCCTTGAAATACATAATTTAGGAAATTAGGTGCTTAATTAGGTCTAGTAAATTAAGGGGGGCAAAGCAAAAAGTGAAATTTCCAAGGGTGATAATTTATGATGGTACATTTAGCCCCCACTTTAGTGAGAGTATGAACTTACACTTAGACTCACATTAAAGTATAAAATCCATGTTATGAGGTTTTCTATTGTCCAAATGTTAAAGATATAGGATGGATAAGGATCTAGGGGGAATACACAAGCCCCTAGGATCTAAGATCCCATGGAAAACCAACATAATCACACATATGTATGATATGTGACAAGACAACATACATGTCAAAAACATGAAGCATACATGAGGAAAACACATGACATAACATATATATGATAAGAAAATGAACAAAAACACAATGTAAACACAATGCAAACACACAAAAGACACACAAAAAAACACAAGGTTAGTACTAAAAGATTTGAGTTGGTGAGGCAAAGAGATCTCAATCTTACATTGTCTCAAATTCCAAACATGATCCATCAAATAAATGTTAGCCAAAAGAATGATCCCATGAGGATTAACAATCTATATTATGCCACATCACTCATGAGCCACATGGATCTACTATCTTGCAAGCTATGTTATGCTAGGTGTCCATGCAATATGATGGGTTCCACAAGGCTAGCAAGGTGTGTTATGCTAAACACTCATTAAAAACATGGATCCACTAGTAAGCAAGTTGTGTTATGCTAGGTGGCCATGTTAAAAATGGGTGCTCAAGTTCATGACCCAACAAGCTCTATTATGTTGAATCCATGAACTATCATATAAAATATCACTTCAAGTAGTGCATGAAACTCACCTCAAGAGGTGCATAAAGTTTATTGTCATGAGGGACAAACAAAACTCACCTTAGGGGGTGCATAAATTTTAACGTAATAGGGGACAAACAAAAATCACCTTAGGGGGTGGATAAAATCACCTAAGGAGGCACATAAACAATGACAAGATAAGGCAAAAACCTCAAGGGAAGTTATAATAATGCTACCACAAAAGGCGATTTAAAAAAAAAAGAAAGGGGATTTTGTTCAATACATGAAAGGTCACACCTTAGGTAATATCACACATGACACCATCACCAAGAGAGAACTAATCATGGAATAAAAGGCTTACACCTTAGGGAATACTATCCATAGCATTACCACCAAGGGGAACATTATATGCCAAGAAAGGTAACACACTTAGGGTACATCAAGCTCAATATCAACACAAAGAAGACACTTCACATAAAGAAAGAAGGCCACACTTTGATTGACAAGGCCACACTTCCTAGGAGATGTATGCTATCATCAATAAAATGGGACCATTTCTTATGCAAACAATGAGTAGGGGACTATATTCCCCCCTTAAAATTTTAGTATACTTGCTACACTAACATTTTAAGGAGATACAAAGGGATACCAAGAAGGAATGCACCTAACACAAGGCTACCTAACCCCCTTTCCCCCCAATTTTAGGGACAAAGGTGAGCCAAATTAGATGATGATATGTTGATCCTTGCAAAAATGAAATATGATTACATAAAGCCTATTTTATACCCCCATGTATAGTAGTGAGTATTGTGTGATACTACAAATACCACATGGAAAGGAGAAAAAACTAATGCTATTGATTAAGTGAAGATATTTTTTATGTTTTTTATTATTTTTGAATGAAAATAGCGAAGACCTCTTATTGTTTCTTTCATGTTAGGTTTTATGGGGACACAAATAACTTGTTATTTTACATCAAATCCTTTTCGATTATAACCAAATTATTTCAAAAGTTCATAACCTCTTCCATAAATGGATTCCTTTTTTTTTTAAGAAGGTGGTTTCTCATAATAAATTTCATCATAAGTGGATGTGTAATTTGTTTTTTCCTCATTTTTAGAAGTTTTAGATTCAAATTCTTTTGATGACTAGGTAATAGATTGTGTTGGTATCATTACAAATTCTTTCTCTTTCTTTGATTTTGATTGTGTAATATTGTATTCCCCTTTGAATGTAGGTGTGAAATATAATGATACCCAAACATCATCCAACATTTTTTTCATCAATGAAAGACACTCATATTTATCTTCACTTTGCAAAGGTTCCACTTTTGTAGTTGGTTTCAATGTTCTAAGAGTATTCTTCATTCCAATTTTATATTTTGGATCAGATTTTATCATGTAAACCTTATTGTTGTATGTGTATTTCATTAAATGATGAAGAATTTAAGGCACTCCTTTCATTTCATGAATCCATGGTCTACCCAAAAGAAGATTGTATGAAATATCATGGGGCATGACATGGATGAGATTTTGCAACACAACCTTACCACCTTTGATAGGTAATGCTATTACACCAAGTGGTTTTCTTCCCACATTATCAAAACCACAGATATACAAATCAATTGGTTGAATTTTAGTCTTGTCCACTCTAATTCTATCCAAAATTTCAACACTACAAACATTAATCCCTGAACCATTTTCAACAAGGGTATGCCTAATCTGAATCTTGTTAACTCTATCTTGTATCATTAAGCCATCATTTTGTTTTTCATTTCCAAAAGGGGTAATTCATTTTGATGAAAGACAATATCCACATTACCCAAATTCATACCCTCAATTAAGGCTGCTACATCATTTGGCTATGCACTAGGAGGGATAAAAAATAATTTGAAAAGCATTTTGGAGCATGCCATGGTAAACAAGTGGTGTTTGAATCAAATTCCACAAGGATATCTTAACAAGAATGTTACGAATTTTCTCAACAAGATCAAATTATTTACCTCTACATTGTAAAATGCTAGGTGCTGGTGGGAGATATGGTTGAGGAAATGGGATGGATTTTGGAGTTTTTTTTGGTTGCTTATTATTTCTAGTGTTATATGTGTGAGCTATAGTATGATAACTTGGTTGCTCTGACACATGATTACTAGTAAGTTATTTTGAAAAGTTTAGGATATGGCCATGAGGTTTAGGAAGTAATGTAATGAGAGGTGCATTAGGAGGTACAATAATTAGAGAAATTGTAGGAGGTCCAAAAGGAGTTTTAGGAGGTCCAATAATCAAAGGATGTCTAATAGCCAATTTTTCAATTCATAGCCTCAATATATTTAACATTTTATTGATGATATTCCATTGAGGGGGGATCTAAGGTCACCTTATCATATTAATCTATGTAATCCATCTTACTCTTTTGAAAGAAATGTATCAATGATTTCAACATCCTATTGAAAAATATATTCCTAAGTAGGAGAGGTATGGTAGAGAAGAAAACAAGATTCTCATGACGCTCAATGATTGGATCCTCTAACACCAAGATACATTCTTTACAAGTAGGATAGGTATTGAGAGAAGAAAAACTATGATTGTCATGATTTTCCATGATTGCACCCTCTTTCACCAAAACATTCTCACAAGTGGGAGAGGTGTTGGGAGATGAATCAAGATTAGGCAAAGTGATATTAAGAAATGTGTCAATGTTTTAATTCTCTTTTGCCAAGATACTCTCACAATTAGGGGAGATATTGGGAGAGTGACTAACATGCTTTTCAATGATTTAATTTTGTTTCCTTATATTATACTTATAAGTAGGGAGATTATAATTATACAATCCATGAATTACCATATCAAAACCACATCTTTGAAAATGAAACATGTTTTTACTTTCCTCATGGATCAAATGATCAAAATCAGATAGTTCTGTAAACAAAATTGAAAAAAAAACATTAGATTTGGATAGAGGACACTAAGAGAGCTCTGTCACAAAAAAATAAGCTAAAAATAGTAGGACAAAGGTTCCCAAGGGCATTTGTGTCCTAGACAAGGTTTCTAAAATTTAAAATTTTGACTATGTAAGGCATTGCTGAAGAATTCTTGGTCTTCATGCAAACAAGTTTAGCAGTGAATATTTTCTAGATTTTGTTGAAATTATGCCAATGTGATGCAAAATGCAAGTGTGCAACAATGTGGAATATTTTTTGAAAAATTTGAATGCAATTTCGAAATCTAAAATACAATAATTGACTAATTCTAAGTTGCCACAATCTAAAAATGATGATTTTGACACAATTTTGAAATGAAGCAATGCAATATTTTTCAATTTTTGAACTATATGAAGCCTAAATATAATAAACTAAAAATTCCAATTTAGAAATCTGCAAGCCATCTATTTCTCACATCAGAAATCTATAAATAGAATCCTTCACCTTTCATTACCATCAAGTATTTTTCTATTAATTATATGTTATTATTTTGTCATATCAATTATTTTCCATACCAATATTATGTTTGTTTTACTATTGATCAATCCACATTCATAAGAAAGCAAGAATTTGAGAGAGAAAATTAAGTAGAGATAGGGCGCAACCTTCTTCAGCTCCATCGGAGAAGAAAGGTGATTTGAGGTAAAAGGTATTGTAGGGTTGCAATGTTTGTATGATATTTATATTTAGTCATTTTTTTGTATTCACTTCAACATGCTTGGTGGGACCCACATCCATATTGTTTGCATATGGCTTATAGTGTTGTCATTGATGGCAACCTAAGTCATTCATTTGGTCTACAATCTAGTATTGGTTTATACCGACAAAATAGAATGAAAAAAATGGCATCTAGTTAAAGGCAAAGATGTTGATCTGAATACCTCACTTGACTATTATTTTGAGTTGTGGATCTCAGAGAAAGGTATGTTGATGTTTGTACTACCTTATTCAAGAATAATATTGATGTACAGTCATTTGTGTATGATCTAGGAGATCTGGTACACTGATCTTTCTGTTATTTGTGCTAAGAAGGCCGACTTGTCGAATATAGCTATTACGAATATCTAAGGTATAATTGGTTAAAAATTTTCATGTTAGAATATGTTTTCTTAAGGTCCCTACTATGCTATGGTTGACTATGGGTTGTGCACATAAAGATTTAGTTGAAGATCTAGCCGACAGTTAAAAATAATTTTATGTTTTATTAAGGCCAACATATGGATGATCAGATCCTTGATAGCATATATATATATGAGATCATTTTTATCATTTTGTAGAAGAAAATGTGTGGGATGCAAAGTATATTAGTGTGTGGTATGAAAATTAGAAGAGTAGTGATGCAAATTTTGGATTTATGATGTGAATTACAGAGTAGAGCAGAGCAAAGTGTAGAGTTAGATAGAAGGTTCAGAATCCGATCTATGAGCCTAACCAGAAATGTAATCTGGCATAATTAGATACTACTACTTCAGTTCAAATATTCAGATAGTTTTAATCTGAACATTTTGTAAGGCAGTGAGCCTGAATGCAAGTGCATTCCCTTTTGTAAAACTCATATTTGAGTACTCAAATTGTGGATTGACCTCCACTGTGGTTTTTCCCCTAACAGGGTTTCCACATAAAAATCCTTGTGTTATGGTGTTGTGGATGATTAATTTGTATGTTTACATATTTCCTTTGATTTAATGTTAGAATGGTTTAAGTTTCAGATTAATAAAGTTTAGATTTGTAGAACACTGATTCAACCCCCCCTCTTAGTGTTCCCTTGAGTCAAACAATTGGTATTAGAGTTGAGTTCCTTAGAAGAAGTTTAGTAGCTTGAGGTGGATCTTGGAATGTAATGGACTCTGATAGTCTTCAACAATAGCTTATGGTGGCACTTGATGACCTTGATCAGTCTAAAGGAGAAGTCTAGGAATTGAAAGAAAATATTAGGGATGTTGAGAAATTCATTCAGACATTGAAGGATCGGGTTGTTAAATCCAATGAGAAGAGAAAGGATCTCTATGATCAAATCAAGAAAAAAGAGAGCATAAATATGGATGATTCTCACTTGAATCAAACCTTGAAGGAAATAATTGAAGAATGTAAAAAGATTTCCAGAGACAATGCTACCCTAAAACATGAAATGAAATCTATGGTGATGAAGCTAACTAAAGAGATTGAATAAAGGAAGAAGAATGAGGAGAACCTTGCACAGTCCTTAAAAGAAAAATCTAATGAATGCAGAAAAGTAAAAGGAGAATCAATTTAGATGGAAAGTGAATTGCAACAATCCAGAAACAATGAAGAACTTGAAAAATAAATTGTTATTCTCAGGAATGAACTTACTACTACAAATGAATACAAATTAAATTTTAAGATTAGCTCAGTTAATCTCGATGAGATGACTCAAGGATAGAAGAGTGGAAATGGAAAACGAGGTCTTGGATATGAAAAAGGAGAAAGCTCTGGATCTAGACAAAAAAATCAGGCAAGGTCACTAGATGAACAAAGGTGGAAGGTATCTGGTAAGATAACCTAATGCTCAAAAGTTTAATGAATACTATTTTTCTTGTAACAAATTTGGTCATATGGCTGCTCAATGTAGAAGTAATATGAAATCAAGAGACTCGTCATTTTTTGTTCAGTGTTTCAATTGCAAAAAGTTTGGTCATAAATCAATTAAATGTAGAAATGTGTCAAACTACTCTATTAGTAGAAGGAATGTTAAATGTTATACCCATGGGAGATTTGGGAATATTTCTAATCAATGTAGATCAAGAAGAAATCAATGGAATGATTGGTCTAGACAAGGAAATATTGTGTGCTACAATTGCAACAAATATGGTCATATTGCAAGATTTTGCAGAAACTAAAATATGGATAGAAGAGGTCCAGTATACAAAGGTAAAAATACACAAAAAGATGATAAAGGAAAAGGAAAAGTGATTGTGGATGAAATAAGAGATCAAATGAAGAAGAAATGGGTAAGGAAGAATGAGTCTGATGCTGGAAATGGTTATGCATCAAAACTTGCTTCCTGTAATTCCTCCGGAAATTGATCTCAGGCCATTGGCCTAGGGGAAGTTTTTCAAGAAAATATTTTTTCCCCTATTAGTAAGATGGTACCGGAACGCGAAGGATGTTCAAAAAGGTGTGTCAATTATCTATGGAGGTTTTTGAAAACATTTACAATGAAATTCAAGAAAGCATAAGTCCACGGAAGAATTTTTCTCTCGCTATCTAAGAAAAAAGAGTATTCAAAAAACCTAGGGAAAAATCATTTATTGCAAGTGTGAAAGCTTTAAAAGACAATTTGAAACTCTCATTTGTGACTTTGCATCAAAGAAGAGAAGAAGGAGAGCACTCGGTAGCAGAATTTTGAAGCAGTGAATTTAATTCGTCGTCAAATCTTGAAACTCATCAGGCATTTCAGTTGTTTTCAGAATTTCCATATAATTTGGTGTGCGGTTGACAAACCTAAGTATGGATGATAAAATGGAACAAATCAAAGGGTCATTAATTTTAGATGAATACAACAGTGAGAAGATTAGGGCCATGAGAAATATGTTGTCGCCCGATGAATTGAAGTGGTTGAGAGAAGCCAAACACAAGAATTTGGACGTTTGGAATGAGTTTCCCTATTTTGAGAATGCATGATTTGTTAAATTCATATTGAGCAGATTGAATAATGAAACTTTGATGCTGGAAAAACCCTACATCATTTCAAAGGAAATAATTGGAAATTTGACTAGATTATGCAAAGTTGAGGATATACCGAAAAAGAAATCCATTGAGAACAAAGAAGTTGAAACCCTAACCAAAGTCATTGGAGATCAAAGGGCACTAATAATTTTGACAATCAAGAACCCTATGACAAGGTACATTGCACAAGGAGTATCATATAAAGTCTTTTTCAGAAATAGAGAAGGAGCAACCTTGGCTGATGCGACTTAAATCTCTCACAAGATGATAATGGAAGGTCAAGACTTTGACCTGTGCAGATTGCTAAAGGATCAACTAATGGAGAACGTATAATTAACAAAGGAGACAAATTACCCTTTTAGGTTTGGTACTCTGATCATATGTCTAACAATGTATTTTCTAAATTGTTTACCAATGATCAACAATGTGGTGTGGAAAGTAAATGAACTGATATGCAAACAAATCTACACACACACTAAGAACTTAGCCAATTGTGATCAAGAATTTGGGAACTTATTTAAGATTTTGCTAGGGAAGTTTGGTTTAGTAGGTATTTATCTTTTGGTAAGAGCACTTGAAGTTGGTTCCTCTTCTAGTGGCATGGAGAAAAAGAAGAAAAGAGAAAAGGAAATTGTTGAATACATTAACCCTCTAGAATGCAAGACTCCTAGAATTGAAGGAAAAGGAAAGGAACAAGAAATTGTGGATATACTAGCTGAAGAATCTGAGAACCCATAGGGAAATGAGCTAGAGTTAGTTGAACTAGAACAAGAAAAAGAAATATCATAAGCAAGTAAAGAAGGAGATGACCTAACAAAGGAGAAGCTACAACAACTTATTCACAAGGAAGGTGGAATGCAAAAAATTGCCAAATTATGGTCTATCAGACCCTCATATGATCAAGATATGATTCTAAGTGTACTAAGTGGTCAAGTTGTGAAAAATCAGATCAAATTGGAAATTTTGCATAATATCTTACCAGAAGAAATGATTGAATGCATGAAAGAAACAATGGACTCTGAGTTTCAAGACAAAGAAGAAGGTGAAGTTATCTTACATTTGAAGGGGCAGTTCAGGCTATCACTCACCTAGTTGAAAAAGAAGATGAATGAGCTAAGGCAATGCATAAGTGCAGCTAATAATATATATATCTATTGCATCCATTGGCCTCATGCAGTTGGGAAATACAAAGAGAAATTGGAGCAGATTGAAATAGAGTTGAATGGGATTGGAAAAAGTTTTGATATGTTTCAGGATCAAGATGGTACAATCAGGAAAAGGATTCATGAGCTACAATTTGAACACACAAAAGTTCAATTCACTAAGAACACACTTGTGCACACTTTTTGGAATGTGAAGGACCTAACTGAATGAATACTGGAACAGCTGGTTGAGATATTGAGGAAAGGTGAGAAACTAGAGGAAGCGATTACAATTCCATAATCCCTCAATGAGATTGTCAACAAGACATCTAAGAATAAAAACATGATCATAATCATTGGGATTGCAATAGATTCTTGGAAGAAATTTCTTCTAGAGATGAAGGAAAATCACAAAATAATTTTGTAACTCAAGTAGTAGTTGTTTTTTTTTTCAAAATTTTGAATCAGTTTTAAAGTTTTCAGGAGATTGAACACATGTTTTAAACTATTTGCATATTTTTTTTCATTGATGTCAAAGGGGGAGAGAGAGTAGTGAAAAAATCCTAATCAATCTTAGGGGGAGCTATGTTTTGAAATTTTTGAAGTGTAGGGGAGAGAGAGTAGTGAAAAAATCCTAATCAATCTTAGGAGGAGCTATGTTTTGAAATTTTTGAAGCGTAGGGGAGAGAGAGCAGTGAAAGTCATTTTTCACTAAGTGTTTCCATCAATTACAAAGGGGGAGATTGTTGGAATATGGCTTCTAGTGTTGTCATTGATGGAAAAATAAGTCATTCATCTAGTCTACAGTCTAGTATTGGTTTATACTGGCAGAAAAGAATGAAGAACATGACATTCGGTTAAAGGAAAAGATATCAATTTGAATACCTCGCCTGAATATTATTTTGAGTTATGGATCTTAGAGAAAGATATGTTATGTTTGTACTACCTTATTCAAGAAGTATCTTGATGCACATTCACTGGTGTACGATCTAGGAGATCCAATGCACTGGTGCACGATCTAGGAGATCTAATACACTGATCTAAGGTATAATTGGTTAAATTTTTTCATGTTCAAATATGTTTTCTTAAGGTCCCTACTATTCTATGGGCGACTATGGGTGGTGCACATAAAGATTTAGTTGAAGATCTAGCCGACAGTTGAAAATCATTTTATGTTTTATTAAGGCCAACATATGGATGATCAAATCCTTGATAGCAGATATACATATGAGATTGGTTTTATCATTTTGTAGAAGTGAATAGGTGGGATGTGAATTATATTACTATGTGGTGTGAAAATCAGAAGAGTAGTGATGTGAATTTTGGATTTATGATTCGAATTGCAGAGCAGAGCAGAGCGAAGTGCAGAGTCAAACAGAAGGTCCAAAATCTGATCTATGAGCCTAACTAGAACTATAATCTGGCATAAGTAGATTCTACTACTTTAGTTGAAACATTCAGATGGTTTTAATTTGAACATTTTGTAAGGTAGTGAGCCTTTCCTTTTGAGCAGTGAGCTCTAGGCAGTGAGCCTGAAGGCAAGTGCATTCCCTTTTGTAAAACTTATATTTGAGTACTCAAATTATGGATTGATCTCCACTGTGGTTTTTCCCCTAATTGGGTTTCCACATAAAAATCCTTGTGTTATGGTGCTGTGGATGATTACTTTGTATGTTTTCATTTTTACTTTGATTTAATGTTAGAATGGTTTAAGTTTTAGATTAATAAAGTTCAGATTTATAGAACATTGATTCACCCCCCCCTCTCAGTGTTCCCTTGAGTCAAACACCTATTACCTATGAATTTTTTTAGTATTTCAAATTTCTTGGAAATTTTTCTAGAATAACGCTTCCAACTATGCTTTTTTATATCTATTCTAGATATAGACTTATATTATGCAATTTGACACTTACACCTTTAGCGCTTTTGTGTTGAATTTTCTCACTTTCATCATTTTATCTTTTCTAAGGTTTATTTAGCTTTTTGGTTTTCTTTAGAGTGTTCTAACTTTTTGGAGGTATTTTTTGTTTCCTAACCATCTATTTTACATAAATATTAACTCTTTTCTTGTAGGAATTATTGGTAACTCTTAGAATCACACTACTAATCTTCACATCACTGCTTTTTTCCATCTTTGTGCTTTCACTCTTAAATCTAGGCTCACGGTTATAACTTATTTTCCACAATTTTTTAGTTTCATTTATTTTATTTTTTAATTTACTAACTTGCTCCTTGTCATCAATTATAATTTTCCTTTTAGTTTTGAAACATAGAAAAAGGGGATCTTGAGCTTTAATATATAGAACCTAGGGTTTATTACCTTCCTTCCTAGGGTTTCATTAGGATGGACATCAAAAAGGTGTATATATTGAGTTTCAGCCATGAAAGTGAGCCAATTAGACCTAGATCTCCATCCTATTAAGGATTGGAATAGATTGGAATTTATTTTATTTGATTAACCTAATCAAACTATATGCCCTAATATGAGAAATACAATAATCTGAGATCTGATAAACTAAAATAGTGAATTGCAGGAAAATCTACAAAGTGTAGAGGACTATGTACTTGTCTTGAAAAGTCGATGTGGATTTGAATAGGAGGACAGAGTAACCCAAGAGTTTATGAGTCCTTGTATGCCTCTCCTACTCTAATTTTTATATTCCTCTGATGATAGATCCAAGATCTCCATTTTCACTTGTAGAGTTGTTGGAAAACTATCAGATAGTTCTTTAGGTGAGTTTCTATGAGTTGACAATATGTAGGGTTTCAATTGCAGCAATGAACAATTTTTCTTCAAGCTTCCTTGAATCCTTTTCAAACCTGAAACCTTCCCATTCAAAGAGAAGGAAAGGGTTGTGTCAATTAGGGGCTTTCCTTAGTCAAACCCCATGTTAGTGTTTCCACTTCCACAATGGCAATGCCAATGATAAAATGGACAAATGATAGGAAGGAATGATGAATCAAAAAAGTGTTGTAACTGACCGCCCTTCAATGGTTTCCTTGAAGGAATAAAATCAAACATATCACCTCAAGGTCTTGGATCTTTCTTTCTTGACTAACTTGAATCGCTTGGAGACCTACAACAAGGGTTAGCCTTCATTAACAATGATAACATAAACACATATGAACTCACATAAGATTTGACCTGATATTGGGATCTTGAATTTTTACAATAAAGCTTAGAAATTTTTCTCTTGACTTTCTTGATAGTGCTCTCAATGTTCACTTATTGCTAGATAATTTCACTTAAATATCAAATGATGCAATAATTAAGTATTAATAGGTATTTCTCTAATCTCCCAAAAATTAAATCCTGATGGCCAACATTTACATTTTGAATTTCAAATGTTAAAATGTTGACACCGACATATTAAAAATTGGTCCTCACCAAAATAGGGGGAGCATAATAGGGGGACCCATACAACCAAGGGCATATGGGTCCTGGCCTTATTTTCTAGGACACTAAATTTTGGGGGAAAAATATCAATTGGATGCATTTGTTCAATGCTTGCAATTTCTCAGAAATGGTACAAATGGGCCTCAAAATGCATAGTTTACAAAATTAGGTCCAATAAGTTAAGGGAGACAAAAAATAAATTGAAATTTTCAAGGGTGAAAATTTACAATGGTACAAGTTTATGTGTTTCTAATCCTTTTTTTGGTAGGGAAATCATTTACTTACTATGTCTATCTATGTTAGAACGTTCATATTGTGGAATGACACTTGCAACATTATCATTGAGATTTTTATTTTTATAACGACACCTTTATTGCTAACACTAGTATAGAAACAACAATAAACTACTGAAAAAACTACTATAAATTGCTTATAAATGACTACAGTTGGTCATGTGACCATTAGTAGTTTATTACCAATCATATATAACATGGCCGGATTGATGAATAAACCATTTTTAGTCATTTATTGGTTGTTTTGATTGATCGATTTGGTAGTATATTTAGTCATTGATTTAGTCATTCATTAATGTGATTTGGTTGCTTATTTAGTAACTTTTTTCCATTGATATATTTAGTCACTGATTTAGTCACCGATTTTTGTAATTTGGTCACTTATTTAGTCATTTTTTATTCACTGATATATTTAGTCCTTAATTTTAATCATCATTTTGATCAATTTGGTAGTATATTTAGTCATTTTTATTCACTTATTTCACTAGTCATATATCTAGTCATATTTATTCGATGTTCATTAATTTATGTCAATTGGTAGTATATTTAGTCGATTTAATTATTAATTGATGTCAATTAGTAGTATATTTAGTTATTTTAATTGACTGATATTTAAGGATTTAATCATAAAACATAGAAATACATATCAATCATCAATTGCACACAATAAGGCAACCATTGAGAAGGAAAAATCGATGAAATTTATCAATAAAATAAAGGTGTTATAGTTACAACTTACAAATAAAGTATTACAATTGTTATTTTCGGTCACAACTAAAAATTTGAGTTACAATATTGTAGAGAAATGACTGCAAAAATAAACTTATCCAAAAGACTTATGCAATGATGGAAACACATGCTTGAAGCCCTTCAATGCGAGCACATGCCCCTTTCATCTCTTAAAAATTCTACAATGTGGGAAATCTTCCTAGAGCAAGCTGCAACATGTAGAATCCAAGGAGAGTGTTGATCGTGTCACATATATGAAGATATCTCCTTCAATGTAGTAAAAAATAACCCAACTAGAATATTTCCTCCTTTATATGCAACATGCCATCTGATATGAGCAACAAAGTGCTACCTTTTCTGCCATGAATGAAGTTGTGCCTCAATACAACCAACAAAATTAATATTAGTCTCAATTCATAAAGAATAAAAGTGAATTGTATATTGCAAGTTTACAAAAGAAAGTCCAAACACAATAGAAAGATAAATCAATTAAAAAATGTATCCTTGTCAAAAAATTCCTTAAACAGAGTGTTCAACAAAGGCCTGAAATATGCATATTGAACCCTTGATTTCATAACCTTGTTCAAAATTTAAGAAAGGTGATATGCTTAGATTATAGAATGAAGTTGAAATATTAGAGAATGAAGGCTATCAACACTAACTAGACTAGAACAATATTATCAATAGAAATTTCCCGAAAACCAAGCCCAAGAATGTCATCAAACTTGGACAACAAAAATGTCAACCCTGGTCCATGTGTTATCTCAGTAAAGACCTACACCATTAAAGAATCTATTTATACATAAATTCCAAATTAAGTTGATGAGAAAAGATCTTTGATATCCAACTAGGAAGCCTTAACATCCAAAAATTACTAACCTAATGTTTCACAACAAGTTTCCCAATTGTGAAATCATCTTCCCCATTCACTTTACAAGCACCACCTAATTGAACTTTTGAAGGCACAAACACATAAGGTACTTTATACAACGGTAATTTTTAAACTAATGATTAATAACAAAACTTAAGGAATCCATTAAAATTGTAAGAAAACAACTACTTGAAGAAATACACATAAGCATCACCAAATGGTTCAAAACTCATCATCAGTATAAGTCCAAAAATTTGATGTTGTGCAAGTTATTTAGGTTTATTCTCTTACAATTCATCAAAATTAGAAAAAAGGGTAGCAAGTTAGACGATTTGATCATGGGAAAACATTTCAATTAAAAGGGTTTTGTACTATGTCAAACATCATTTCATTAGTTTCAAACTATGTTCATTTTATTGGTTTTGATCCCTTAATCCACTTTTGCAACATCTAGATGATGTAAAGATTTCCAGTGAACGATTGAAACATATCAGAGGAAATTGAAGGGAAACCTCTCACAAATTAAGGAATGATTCACGTATTGCATGACACGTAGAGTTAACCTAAAAATGTTGCAATGCCCATCTGACATCTTAAAAGGTTGCAATAATGTCAAAATTCAAAATGGTACAAGGAGAGAGAATAAATCAATACCTTATCTTTGGCTAATGAATTTAAAGGATCAAGAATGACAGGAGGATCTATATCAGCCACCATAACTATAAACTCTGATGTTCTAAGGTATAACGTCTTGGTTGTTGCAACACCCTAAACTCGTTCAGTATTAGCAAAAAAGAAACTGGATATTGACCCACTACCATATTGGATCTCACAAGATTCTCCTTTACAAACATAAAATGATATATATTAATTGTTTAGAAACTTCCTTAATATCCCCATGTAAGTAGACTAAACTAAGTGAGGTCGAGGGTTTGAAGTAGAGTACCATGTTCTTGGTATGTTCTTGACTTTGACCATGACTTGTATCTTGAATGAAAATAGCAAGCTAGCTGCACTGTAAAATCATTGTTAGAAAAATAACCACAAAATCCTCTTTAATTAAAATAATCCTTCTAGATATTTCAAGACAAGATATTTCAGTTAATTTATAAGAGAGATAATCTCACTATCCAAACAACCATCAATCTATTTATTGTATATAATTTCCCATAATTCATAATTTGAATGTAATGAAACTAACCATAATTACCAAAGATTTGACACCAAAATGTAGAAAAAAATGAATTGTTTGACAACAATTTTTTTTTGATAAACCAGATATACACTTGATATATTGATTTAAATAACAAGGAAAGATAAAACTGGAGACAACAAGATAACATTCACTTCAACAAACAATTGAAACCAGAATTCGGCCACCAATTATAACTTCATTCTATTGATCTTCAAACAAAAGTTACAATGCATTTCAAAATTTTGTCTGACTAACATGTCAAAAAGTGTCTTGTCAGTTATCCACTTTTAACATAAATGAAAAAGTCTTAATTATCATTGTTTACATAGGATTACATAAAAATTTAAAAGAAATGAAAGATGATAATCGAAGAGAATTTATCAGATGTTGAAGTCCACAACACTCACAAGATACGAAAGTCCATTACTCATTGTAAGGTACATGTGATCATTCAGATATGGCAAGGTTCTCTCTCCATGATAGTATCTGCAAGGCTTGTTACTTCACTACAAGGCCTATTCTTCTGGGGGAGCTAGATATGTTTGCTCCCATTGGTACACAGTGTAATGGTGAGGCTATTTGTATTCTTGGATTTTTGTGTGTTGGCCAAGTGACTCTTCCATCTGTTGTCGAATAACCCTTTGGTATCCATGATGGATTTTGAGTACCCAACATCCAGTACAATTATTCCATCCAAGGTTAAATTGAGGTGGTGAATATTTATGTCACCATCCTTCTATATACTAGTGAGGAAATTGGGAACAATTTTGCTAAACTCATCTATCCAATCCTTGAAGCCTTTCAATTGATCATCATCCCTTAGTATCTTAGGCATGAACCACTACTTTAGCATGTGAAATTAATCCATTCTTGCCTTGATATTTTGGTCTTCTATAGACATGTATTGAAATTCATCTATGACCATTTAGACCATTTTCTCAATAGGCTTTAAAGCTACGGGGGCCTCAACACTCCTTTGTAAAATTCTACACAAAGTCATTAAGGTGTGATGTACAGGTTTCCATTTCTTGAATAAGGGGTCCAATATAGGTACATGGGCCTTTATCTGATCAACTTCTTGTGAAAAGGAGACATAAAATTCATACGCATTTTCAATTAATTCCATAATTAGTTTAACCCTATGCTCCAAGATCTATTCCAATACCCCAAGGGTTTCTCTCTTTGCTCTTTCCTTTGTTTCTTCATTACTCTTTTTCAACTTCTCAATTTCTTGTTTCAGCACATTAACTTGTTCAAAAGTGATTGCACCTATATTAGTTTGGATGACAGGGGGCTAGTATACTATTAATTATGTGCTTTGGGAAGGACCTTCTTCCTTCAACTATTGTTTCAACTTCACATTTTCTATGAATAACCTATTCACTTCATCATTTAGATCAGTCTGTGCTTTCTCGTATTCTTCCAATCTAAGCTCCATAGCTTTAACCACATCCCTAGTAAATATTTTTGAGTGCATTTTCATAGTATCTGCCTCCAATGTTGATGTGTCTTGAAGTGTCTTTACCATGGCAGTCCCTCTAATTTCTTTTACAACATCAAGCAATCTTGGTTTTTCTTTTCTTTTTTGCTTTGTCCAAAAGGCTAGGTTTCAAGTCTTGGATTGTAACCTGTGTCACTCATTCCCTCATTTGAATTGAATTTAGAAACCAACATGGGATCTTCTTGGCTTCTTACTTGATCCAGTAATAATATATTTTTTAACTCCATCCCAAGAATAATTAGTATATTTCTTTGTAAGACCAATTTTCTTGCTTCTTGGGGGCTAACAGTAATTTCATTAATCCCAAGTTCTTCAAGAGTTTGGGAAAAAATCTGGTCATGTTGTGACTCCTCAGTGCCCATCTTATTAATTTGGAGTCTCTCCTCAAATTCTTTCATTTTCATCTTAAACCAAAAATCCTTAAACTTGGGAGTTTGAATAAATTCATCATCTTCAATAAATCTAAGGGTAACAATCACCCTTTCATCATCATGCAATTCTTGATCATTATGCCCATATACATCCACTCTTTCTTTTGGTTTGTGAGCATCAGTTAGAATCTTAGGCAGTGGCTGATCAACTTCATCATCTTTAAAATTTAAAAGTACATCGACTACCTCTTCAGTATCCCCTATTCCTTCACCTATTTCATATGCCACTAAGGGGGCCACTCCATGTTTCTTCTTCCTTTTAGGACTTGGTTTCTCATGGGAGGCTTTTGATTGTATTGTGGCAGTGTCTAGTAGGGGCTCTATTATTACAATACCACTTGGTTTGATAGGTAGCTTGGAGGGTTTTAAAGACTAACCCTCATGTTTCTTTTCTAGTTCAACATATAATATTTCAAACTTGTCAATTATTACGTTCATCCTTTTGATAGGATCCTTTTCTTCAACATAGAATCCTTAGAATCTAGTGTCCCTTTTCTTCTTCTCCTCCTCAAGCTTCTTTATGATTTCCCACTTCCTCTTCCTCTAAAAAACTTCATCAGGTGTAAAGCAATTTCTTATTACATCTTCTTCATAATCCATTACATGGGTAATCTCAACTTTAGTGATAAGTGTCTTCTTTGTAAAATTAATATGCCCTTTAGGATCAAAGATCCTTTCTCCTCATGAGTTCAATGAATACCACATCTTCAAATAGTTATGTAGTTCTTCAAGAGTTTCAAACCCTACAAATAGCTCCTCACATTCAGTTAGGTCAGGGAGGAATGTCCCCTTTTTCTGTCTTTTCATAACATCCCGCTCCATCCATAACATTTGCCACATAAATTCTAAAAATGCAATTTGAATAGAAAAAAAATTAGGTAGAACATGTGGAGCTTGAGGACACCCATAGACCCTTATTAGTGTTTGGTCTGCTAAGAAGAACCAATCACCGAAATTGCGAGTGTGTCCCTGATCTGGCTTCATTGATAAAGGTCTTAATACTTGCATGATTTTATTAGGAAATCTTGGTGAAATATGACCAAGAGCGGCCATGACCTTTACTACAAATTCATCATGAAATATTACATAATCACTATTTTTACATCTACTATCCCAGATGTAACACCAGTTTTGTATAGGCAACCTATTCCCTTTATCATCAGTCATTCCCAAACACATTCTTTTAGTCCATCCTTTTTTTTTTGTACAATATTAAATGAAACAACAAAGAGTATTTCCTGAAAGTGATGGGAGCTAAGTTCTCTCTTACTTGCAAAAATCTCTCATGTAGCCCTTTCTTAATTTCAATAGAAAAGTCATACTCAATGTCAACTTCAAGATTTTGTATTCTCATTGCCATCATCATGAGATAGGTTGGAATCCTCTCTTTAGTATCTATTCCAAGCACTTGGCACAAAGAAAAATAAGTTCTTTTGAAATATACTTGGAAGTATTCTATGGAAAATGGCTCATTTTGGGAGGGGGAGATAGGTATCCTCCTATTGTTTACACCCTTTTTCATGTGTAGAGGAAGTTCATCACTCCTGTAGGTTTTTATCAATCTCCTATAATCCTCCTCGCTTTTGTCTAAGTTGATCTTAGTGATAGCTTGCTTGTTTAACATAACACACTTTATAATTGATTTTTTAGTCAACACCACTAATGGTGAACCATCTAGAATTCTTATAGTCCTGGTAGCCGAGTGATAATGTTGTGTCAATGCTTTAATAAGCTCAACATCTATGAAGACATTTGGGACTATCAATTTGGCCAAATCTAAGGTCCAAGGATTCAAAATTGGAATCTTCTCATCCCTTTTTTCATAGAAGTACCAAAACATATCCCACCCTAAGATAGGGATAATTGGGTCTCTACATCAATGGGTTGTATGTTTAAACACCTTTTTGGATCCTTTGTCTACAAAATTAGGTAACACATCTAAAATGGATTGTTGTAGGGACCTCTTCAATTTAGAAACTATGGGCTCATCCTTTTTACTCGTAAGTTGACTTCTTTTGGGTGGAATGATGAATAATTTACTCCTACTTGATTTTTTAAGTGTCTACTTGTAGAAGAAAATTCAGCTCTTATGCACTTGCTACAGAGGGTTTCTATGAACCTACCTAGTGAAATAATAGCTACAAAGTTTTCCCGCTTGAACTCCCTTGCCTCTGGTACACTGAGCTTTGTGAATGATTGCCAAAATTTCATCGAGTCCCAAGTAATATTTGTTGTTGAGCTTGGTCACCTCACTATTAATGTCAATTCATGCAAAATATTTTAGAATTTACCCATATTTTGAGTTTGAATAAATGTCGTTGATCTTGGGAAATTAAATGATGTAATCATTTAATGCTTTGACAACTTGTACCATAGTACTGCTCTATCATTTCAAGACAACTATAGGGTAGAATTAGTAGTATCACCACCCCATGCAAACCCCTTTAGACTCCTGCAGGACAACGGGTTAATTCTAGCAGTTGAGTGACTATTCACCACCATACCACTTTTTCATATCAAGACCGTTGCAGGGTAGTGGTAGAAGTACCACCACCCTATGCACACCCCTTTGGAATCCTATAGAACAATGGGTTTATTCTAGTGGTTGAGTGATTTTTCATTGCCATACCACAATATCACTATTTACCCCTTGCAGGGCTACGGTTTACTTTATTTGTTAACATGTTCTCACCGTCACCCCACAATATTCATATTTGGTTGTTGCAGTATTGCACTAAGAATTTTCACATTGACCTATATGTCCCAACATCCCGTGCATACCTCTATTGAATGTTGTGGTAGTGTGGTATTGGATTTATTATGAATGCAGTATTTTAGATATCATTTTATTGAAAAGATTGAACAATTTTATAATTTTGTAGTCTCTTAGTTTTAGTTTTCAATGTCAGTTAGACGTAAGAGATCATTTTTTGTTTGTAATGGGGAGGCTTAGTTCACCTAATGTTAAGATATCTATATGTATTATTAAATCACAAATGTTCATTATATGTTTGCATCTAGAAAATATATAGAACATACAAAAAATTATATTCTAACTAAACAAAATTAATTTCAAATTTTTAACCAAAGTAAGAAAACTAAGAAGAATGATTGAACATAACTTTAAATGCACTTCAAATAAGTAGTGAACATCTAAGGTTTTGTATACAATGTACCATCAAAATAATGATGATTACATTTAGAAATGTATCAGTAAAACAACAGTGAATTAGAATGCCTATACTCAGATCTTTATTACATGCAATAATAAATTACAGGATACATATAACAAAAGTTTAGGTGACAATCTAACCTCTTAAGGTGACAAAATATCATCATAATCATCTGCATTGCTAACAAGATCAGAATCCTAATCATTCATGTCTGTATCTAACCTCATCCTCATCTGTGACATGCAATGCATTCTCTCTCCCAATCTCTTCATTGGTAATCAAAATGTCTTCTTCAAATACTCCATCATCATCTTCATCCACTTCTTTGAATGTTTCTTGTAAATTAACATATTTACCATCAGGCATTATATCAACAACTTCCATGAATTTTTGTTTTGAATGAGACTCTATTTGAATGACATATGACCATCCTAGGCTTCTTACATCATCAATTAGAAATTATTGGTTAATTTGAAGAGGGGAAACATACGACTCATTCATCTCTGATAAAAATTGTCTTGTATTTGCGTGTACAAATCCATACTCATCAAATTATACTGTAGATGGTCGAATCCACTTACATTTTAATAATATAGGACTATTTTCACCATAGTCCACTAGAATAATTTGTTGGATGAATCCAACATAAAATTTCTTCTCAATTTCTCGAAGAACTTCAGCACTAACAACACAATCACAATTTATCTTTCCTTTGTCTTTTTCTTCCACTCTTAAATGAATACCATAGGCCCACATTCCACTGAAATGTGCAACCTGTAAATGTGGAGATTTTGAAAGCTCACTTTCCTCTATTTTTATATATTGACCTTCTTCTTTTGCATCACTGACTACATTAGCAATCCATTCTTCAAATTTTGGAAACGAATCACCTCCAATCAAATCAGCATGATGTCTACACCTTTGAGGTCAATGTTGCATCCAATCTTGATTGTCTTCTTCATATTTTCTACATAGAATATTAACTTACAAATAGTAAGATTGATAATATAAATGTGTAAATACAATCTATTGAGTAAATAAATTATTGCATGTATTTTTTTACCTATGCCACTTATCAAATGAAGATGTGTTTTGAAGAACATAGGCATGTATCACACTTATTTCTTGTTGTGATAGCTTGAAGTGACACTCATTTCCTTCTATTACTTCACCTACAACTGCGTCTTCTTCATCATTGCCCCATACACATTGATTGACATTTTAAAAATCCTTCATATATTTTGTGCAAAATCCCATGGCCTCTTGCATTCAATATCCCTTAGAAATGCTACCTTCTGGTTTTTCCCTAGTACAAACATTTTTTTTCAAAACCTTCATATATCATTCTATAGGATACATCCATCTTATTCTTATTGGGCCACAATAATTTAGTTCATATTGTATATGTATCAAAAGATGCATAGAAATGTTAAATATTGTTGATGGAAATTCTCATTCCAATAGACAAATGAATTTAACAACCTCCTCCCTCAAACTATCAAAGTTTGAAGGATCTAATACATGTAAACTCATTCTCTTTAATATTAGGCCCAACCCTATAATTGCCAATCTTGACTCCTTTTCGACACTTAATATATTTACCACAATAGGTAAAATATTCTCCATTATGACATGATAGTCATGGGTCTTGAGGCCTCTTAAGCCATTAATGTCAGTTTATCTTCTAATACTACCACTTACATATCAAATGGGAAAGCAAATTTGAAACATCAACTATAAGAATTATGCACATTGTTCCTGTGTCCAAACATAAGGAGCACTAGGTTTTCTATATTTTTCATCATCATATATTTCAACCCAAAGATTTTGAAGAATCTTTAGTTGTTGAGAGTCTTCACATGATGAAATAGTATCAAAAGTACCAAAAAGAGTTTCTATAATAGCATAGGCTATATTTTTCTCGGTATGCATAAAGTCAATAGTATTCCTAATGGCTATATCCTTAGAGTATGATAGCTTATAGAATATGCACAACCTTTTTACACTGCTTTCATTACATGGATCATATCTATTACTAGAAATCCCATAATTTTCAATAAATGACATTCTTTTTTGTCCATTCTCAACAATGTAATCACCTACTATTAGCAATGGTGCTTCACGATTCTCTTCTTGACCATTGAACTGTGTTTTTTGTTGAAAATATGGATGATCCATTTTAAGGTAAGCATGATGTCAACAATACATGAACATACACAAATTTCTTGAGTGCCTCACAAAATACTTAAAGTTACAAGCAGGACATCCATGGTATCCATGAACACTGAGACGAGACAATGTGCCATATGTAGGAATATCATGAATCATAAACAATAAGGAAGCTCTTAAAGTGAATTTGATTGAATGACCATCCCTTAAAGATTGAATTTCTTCAATTCCTTTCCACAATTCCATTAGCTCGTCATATAATGGCTCTAGATAAGCATCAATTGTATCTAAAGTGACACTTTTCTTTCCTGGTATAATCAATGATAGCATTAAGAAAAATGGTTTAGTTGCTAACCATGGAGGCAAGTTATCATTTATTAAAAATACTGGCCAAGTTGACCATTTAGTACTTTGATCTGAGAATGGGTTCACCCCATCTAGAGCCAAAACCAACCTTATATTATGAGGATCTTAATAAAAATCAGGCCATCTGTTATCAATTCCACATCTTACAATTAGAGACATGTCGTTATTTTCCATCAGTGCTCTTATTTTGGTCATGCCATTACATAAGGTCAACAATGTATCTGCACCTATACATTCAAAGTAATCATGGGATTATTGGAAAGTGGCAAAGAAACTTTCTAGGAACCATAGTTGATTTCAACCCTTCTCTATACCTCGCTTCATGACATTTCATACATTCACTCTCACTTGCAAGATTCTTGTGAAATAATACACAACCATTCACACATGTGTGGATGTTTTCATACCCTAGGCCTAACTTAGTGGTTTCTTTTCTACATTCACTTCATTTTGTTGGTAATGCGGAGTCATGTGGTAACAACGAACTTAATTATGCCACTAACTGAACTATACTCTCATTTGTCTAGCCAAAAACCACTTGTCAGTTAAGAATTTGAAGGATTTTTGTCAAATGACTTAACCTGTAATTAGCGTACAAAGGCTTTGAAGCATTCTCCATCAACTTGTCCCAATCATTATTTAGACCCTCATTCAACATTCTATCAACTTCAAACCCTTTGTCTAACATTTCTACCTCTTCATCTATGTTTGGTGACACTTCATCTATGTTTGTTGCCTCTTCATCTCTCACACTCTGCCATTCTATCATATCTTCGTAATAATTGACATTCCAAGGGCTTATACCACTATGCCCATATCTTATCATATGTTAATAAATATGACTTATTTTTTTCACCTTTCCACCAAGAAATTCATTATATGGGCATGGATATTTGTCCATTTCACTCTCATTGGTTATTCTCTCATCAAATGCATGGTATTTCGACCTTCGACATTGATCCACATGTAATGTTCTACACATAGCCACAAAAAATTGTAGACTAAGAGAAAAAAATGTTTTTTTAATTGAAAGGCATTTCCATAGAAATAGAGCTATAGAGAGAAAATAAAATAGAGAGTTTAACTAATGAATTGTGAAAAATAGATTTTTGTAATTTATATTTGAATTGTTGATTGCATTGCATTGCACATCTTTCAAACTCAAAGTATTACTTCACATTGCATAACTAATAACTAGATGTTGATATATGATAAAATTTCAATTACAATATAGTTTTTACAAATTCAACCTAAGTAGTTATGCAATTACTTCACATTGCATAACTAATAACTAGGAGCAGTTTCCAATTGCATTTGCTTGTCATGGCATTCCATGAGACCACATTTCTTTGAGGTATTTTTTCAAAAAGTTCACTGCCTTGTCTATGCTATCACATTTTCCATACATGTCTACCAAATAATTTTATCAAATAGTTCATTGCCTTGTTGCTATGGATAAAATCCTAAAACAAGTTCTTTCGAACAAGCTAAGGATGCTTGGAAAATCTATCAAAGCATAATAATAAGCAATAGCATAGACAAGGCAGTGAACTAGTTGAAAAAATTCCTCAAAGAAATGTGGTCTCATGGTGATGGAATGCCATGACAATCCATAACAATTCACTTGCCATTGTATTCATCATGACATTCCATCACCGTGAGACCACATTTCTTTGAGGCATTTTTTCCAAAGTTCATTTCCTTTTCTATGCTACCACATTTTTCATACATGTCTACCAAAGCATTTTATCAAACAGTTCACTGCCTTGCTACTATGGCTAAAAGCCTAAAACAAGTGATTTCAAAAAATCTATGGATGCTTGGAAAAAATCTATCAAATCATAATATCAAGCAATAAGTTATAGTCTCATGGTTTTTTTGGCATGAAAATCAATGTGATTTTATTTGCAAGTTTTAAACGTATTTTCTTGGCAATTTTGTTGTTTGAAATGGGGAAAAATATTTGTGGTCAATTTTGTTCACTTTTTAATTGTAGGATTCTCAAATTTAGTGAAAAAGGTAGTGTTCATGAAGTAATGGAAAAGATGCGTAGAGCCTTTCAATTATACTTGTACTATGCAATGGCATTGAATCATTTAGTAAACCATTTTTCTTCACATGGTAGCATTTTATTGTGGAACAACTGACTGAGATAGCTTTTGTTTAAATTGACAACCCTCTCATGAAATCTTATTCATATTATAATATTGCATGATCTTATCATATTAAAGGTGATTATGACACAACTGGCCACTACTACATGGCATCAATCAAGGAAATCCAGAAGCCGCGAGATTTTGTGGACATGTTCAACTCAAGCTGGGAGATCTTAAGAGTTCTCTCTCAAATTTTGAAAACGTTTTGGAGGTCCACCCTAAGAACTATGAGAGATTAAAAGGTATAGGCCATATATATGCTCAACAAGGGTAGGTAGAGAAGGCTTTGGAAATTTTAAGAAAGGTAACTCACATAGATCCACATGATGCCCATGCATTTATCAAGATGAGTGAGTTATTAATATCATCAAACCCTAGTGTAGCCTTAGATTCTCTTAAGACACGAAAGTCTCTTTTGAAGAAGAGAAAAGAATAAGTACCTATTCAATTGTGAAACAACATGAGATTCTTCATTTTTAGCATGATGAACTAGAGTTGGCTCAACAAAATTTTATGGAGGTATTAGGAAATGATGTTTCGCCTCTTCATAAATATCTGTGGTCAGTTTTGTACATTTTTTACTTGTAGTATTCTCATAGTTAGTGAAAAAGGTAGTGTTCATGAAGGAATGGAAAAGATGTTTGGAGCCTTTGAATTATACCTGTACTTTGCAATGGTGTTGAATCATTTAGCAAACCATTTTTTCTTCACTGTAGGGAAACATTTTCTTGTGGAACAGTTGACTGAGATAGCTCTTGTTTCAACTGACCACCCTCTCATGAAAGGTCGTTCATATTATAATCTTGCATGATCTTATCATAGTAAATGTGATTATGACACCACTGGCTACTACTATGTGATATCAGTCAAGGAAAGCCAGAGGCCACAAGATTTTGTGGATAGGTTCAATTGAAGCTGGGAGATCTTAAGAGTTCTCTCTCAAATTTTGAAAAGTTTTTGGAGGTCCACCCTAAGAATTGTGAGAGCTTAAAATCTATAGGCCATATATATGCTTAGCAAGGGCTAGCAAAGAAGGCTTTGGAAATTTTAAGAAAGGAAACTTGCATAGATCCACCTAATGACCATGCATTTATCAAGATGGGTGAGTTATTAATATCATCAGACCCTAGTGCAACCTTAGATTCTCTTAAAATGAAAAAGTCTCTTCTGAAGAAGAGTAGAGAAGTACCCATTCCATTGTTAAACAACATTGGGGTTCTTCATTTTGAGCGTGATGAACTAGAGTTGGCTCAACAAAATTTTATGGAGGAATTAGGAAATGATGTGTTTTCTCTACATAAATCTCTAAGGTTAGTTTTGAGCATTTTTACTTGTAGGATTATCATAGTTAGTGAAAAAGGTAATGTTCATGAAGGAATGGAAAAGATGCATAGAGCCTTTGAATTACACCCATACTCTGCAATGACATTGAATCATTTAGCAAACCATTTTTTTTCACTACAAGGCAGCATTTTCTTGTTGAAGAGTTGGCTGAGATAGTTCTTGTTTCAACTGACCACCCTCTCATGAAATCCCATTCATATTATAATCTTGCATGATCTTATCAAAGTAAAGGTGATTATGACACCACTAGCTGCTACTACATGACATATGTCAAGGAAAGTGAGAGGCCACAAGATTTTGTGGATAGTTTCAATTGAAGGTAGGAGATATTAAGAGTTATCTCTCAAATTTTGAAAAGGTTTTGGAGGCCCAACCTAAGAATTGTGAGATTTTAAAAATTGTAGGCCATATATATGCCCAACAAGGGTAGGCAGAGAAGGCTTTGGAAATTTTAAGAAAGGAAACTCACATAGATCCACATGATTCCCATACATTTATCAAGACGGGTGAGTTATTAATATTTTTAGACCCTAGTGCAACCTTTGATTCTCTTAAGATGCAGAATTCTCTTCTGAAGAAGACCAAAGAAGACATACCCATTCAATTGTTAAACAACATTGGGGTTCTTCATTTTGAGCATGATGAACTAGAGTTGGATCAACAAAATTTTATAGAGGCATTAGGAAATGATGTTCTACCTCTACATAAATATTTGTGGTTAGTTTTGTGCATTTTTTACTTGTAGGATTCTCACAGTTAGTGAAGAAGGTAGTGTTCATGAAGGAATGTAAAATATGCATAGAGCCTTTGAATTATACCTGTACTCTGCAATGGAATTGAATCATTTAGAAAACCATTTTTTCTTCATTGTAGGGCAACATTTTCTTGTGGAATAGGTGACTAAAATAGCTCTTGTTTCAACTAACCACCCTCTCATGAAATCTCATTCATATTATAATCTTGCACAATCTTATCATAGTAAAGGTGATTATGACACCATTGGACGCTAATACATGACATTAGTCAAGGAAAGCTAGAGGCCACAAGATTTTGTGGATAGGTTCAATTGAAGCTAGGAGATATTAAGAGTTCTCTCTCAAATTTTGAAAAGGTTTTGGAGGTCTACCCTGAGAACTGTGAGAGATTAAAATTTTTAGGCCATATATATGCCTAGCAAGGGCTAGTAGAGAAGGCATTAGAAATTTTAAGAAATGAAACTTGCATAGATCCACTTGATGCCCATGCATTTATCAAGATGGGTGAGTTATTAATATCGTCAAAACCTAGTGCAGCCTTAGATTCTCTTAAGATGCCAAAGTATCTTCTGAAGAAGAGAAGAGAAGAAGTACCCATTCAATTGTTAAAAAATATTGGGGTTCTTCATTTTGAGCGTGATAAACTAGAGTTGTCTCAAAAAACTTTTATGTGGACATTAGGAAATGGAATTTGGGTTGAATTCATAAATAAAATCCCTAGTGCTAATTATGTATTTTTTCATATGCTCTTTAACGATATGAAATTCTTCCATCGACTAGAAGAAGGTGGTGTTTCACTTGAGTTACCATGGGATAAAGTCACAACACTATTTAATCTTGCTAGGTTTTTTGAACAACTGCATGATACTGAAAAAGAAAATCTTTTATACAAGCTAATATTGTTTAAGTTACTTGATTATGTGGATGCATATCTAAGTCTTGCAGCCATGGCTCAAGCTTAGAATGAGATCCAAATAAGCCTAGAATTTATTGGGGATGCACTTAAAGTGGATAAAAACTCATCAAATGCTTTATCTATACTTGGAAAAATGGAATTGAAAACAGATACTGGCTTAAAGAAAAGAAATAATTAAAGTTGTACAAAGTGAATCAGATGCTAAGAATTCCTATGTTGACATTTCACTTTGAAATTGGAATTATTTTGCATCTTTTCAGAATGAGAGGAGGGATCCAAAGGTGGGGGCACAAAATCTTGAGAAGGCTAGAGAACTTTATTGTAAAGTGTTGGAACAGAGACTAGGAAATATTTATGCTAGAAATTAGGCAGCCATTGTGCTAGCTGAAAGGGGTCAATTTGATATTGAAAAGGAAGTTTTTACATAAGTACAAGAAGCTATAGCAGGAAACATCTTTGTTTAGATTTCTAATGTGTGGGTAAATCTAGCACATATTTACTTTTCACAAGGATAGTTTTCACTTGCAATGAAAATGTATCAAAATTGTTTGAGGAAGTTCTAATTTGGCACTGACACCCAAATTTTATTATATTTAGCTCGAGCACATTATGAAGCAGAACAATGGAAAGATTGTAAAATAACATTATTAAGAGCAATAGAACATTATTAAGATCAGTAGATTGTAATGAGCATTTCTAATTTGTGTTTTATGTAATGAGGGTTTCAAATTACCTTTGAATTCACTATAGAGGGCATCCCCAAATCTGATTTTTCTACAGAGCGCCTCGACGAATTCAAACTTGTTGTACCAAACTTTGAATTCCTTTCCCTTTCTTGTCTTTTCAGAAGTCTCCAAGTCCTCTCTCAATCCTTATCACCCATGCAAGTAGCTATTATAACTTATCAAAACAACTCATGTTAGGCTAACAAATGAAACGAGGTCTACAATGAACGAATGATGCGAGGTCAAGACAGATGAATGAATCTACAATGAACATGAATAATCATGCCAATACATCACATGCATGAATACATTGCGCCAACAATTGGCTGAATTATTTTTTAGAATTTTGTCTACTTTGGATTTGACGACTAACTATTTAGTCATTTTTATTTTTGTGACTAAACAATTTTTTAGTCAATGACCAAATTAGTCATTTATTTACTCATTTAGAGCTGAGTTGCAAAAAATGAGTATAATTTAGTCATTTTTAGTTGTTGTGACTAAAATTTTTAGTCACCTAGTTATTTATTTTCTAAATTCTACTAGTGTAAGGTGATAATTCGTTTTCTATAGTTTTATACTTTTTTTTTCTATTTTTTTTCTACTTTTGAGTATTAACACATGCTTTCACTTTGTTATTTCATGCTTTCTCTTTGTAACACTTTCATTCTATATATAATTTCTTTCACTATTATTTACTTTGAACTTTTGATTTATGATTTTCTACTAATATCCTTGTCTAATCAAGTTGAAATAATGAAGGTGTGTAGCTTGTTTTCGCTATTCAAAGGTAAAAAAGGTGAAACTACTATTTTATTTGTGTTGCATATTCGTTTGTCCAAGATTTTTTTTTTTACACTAATCTAGGTACTAAAGTTAGTTTAGAAGGTTAATGAAAAAAAAAATTATGTCTTTGGAATTGTGTGAATGTATTCTCTCTCATTGTGCCTAGTAGAATCTTGGAGATGAAAATTATCACATTTTTATGTTGATTTTATATCATAAGGTGTGCTAGTGTGTGTATGTTCTCCCCTTATACTTAGTACAATCTTGGGGATCATTAAATTTGTTGTCCCACAATTGTCGTTGCACCAAAAGATCGACCTGTTATTTCTCGATACAACTGCCAAAGTTAATCAATCCACAGGAGGTGGTTAGTCCATGTCACGAATTTTGAGAGGAGTGTTGACCATCTGCCAACAAACTCCCCCTTAGCATTACTCAAGGGGATTTGAACCCGACACCTTTGGCTCTGATTCCACTTTTTGGCCCATAGTTGTTGTTGTACCAAAATATCAACTTATTAATGCTCGATACAACTGCCAGAGTTAACGGATCCATAGGAGGCAATTAGTTCATGTCACGAATCCTAAGGGGAGCACTAACCATCTACCAAAAAAAAATCACATTAGGGGGTTTCTTGGGGATTTCATTACCCCAAAGGATAAACTTAGCCACATGTTTTGATGGGTATATAAAGGGGGGAGAATGAAAGTTGTACCTCAATCTATTTACATTATAATTGGTGAATCCTTGGGGCCCTTGGTGATCCATGAAATAAGGTGAAGGGTTTGTTCAAGCTATTTTCTCCTAACCCACACTTGTGATGGACTAGCATTGATGGATTGGGACTCACTACCCTTGCAATATTTTGAGGATTTCCTTAGAGAGCTTGTAAATCTTAAATAAGACCTTTTGGCTATTTTCTAATGTGGTGCAAGGAATACCATGAAGTTACTCATAATTTACTTCCATCTAGTGAGATATATCTAACTAAGGCAAAGCCTTTGGTCATATTTAGTAAGGTAAGTGACATATATGTGACTTTCCCTAGCTATCCATTCATAGGTAGATAGTATTAGTCTTTGGCTCATGGGCCCACATTAGTCAACACACCTACTTGAATAATATTAGGGAATGTTCTTATGTTCTTGACATGTATTCATGTGTGAAATTAGTAAAATATATTAAACCTTATTACCCTAAAATTCAAGTCAATCATCATATTTTCTTGTGTGTTTTAAAATCTCTTACCAAAATCATCCAAAAATCTCAAATTCTTAAACTTACTTTTGATATGCTCTTTGGTTCTTTCTCTATTTTAGCATTTATGCCCTATAAAATTGCACTTGCACTCTATATCTTATTTCTTGCACCTATTGGTGCTTTCACTCCACCTTTCAATTCCTTTGCCTTTCAACACTTTTGACCTATACTTTAGTTCTTGTGTTTTTTTGTCCAAAACAACCAAAACAAACCATTCAAACCAAAACATTTAACTTTGATAAACCTAAGGCATCCATAAAAAATATCACCATCTCAAAAAAACTTCCATTGTCCAAAATATTGACCACCTCATCATCCCCCTTGATCATTGACCATCCTATACTTTAGCATAGCCAACCTGCTCAAAATTATTCAAAACGTTTTGACCTCCCACATATAAAAAATAATTATCCTCTCATTTGACACCCTATTCACATATTCGTGTTCTAAATTTTGTCTCATTGTTACCATGATTAAACCTTAGGATCATCCTAGTAATTATCTTGATCATTTTTTTAAAGTTTATCCTTTTAACCACCAAACCTTAATCAGCCTCCAAATTTCCCCTCATTTTTGGGACCTAAACAATAATACATAATATACCACTTCTTCATCCAATTAATTTCACTTCATCCCATTTTTTTCAACCTTCATTATTGGTTCCATAATACTAGTCATAGTCATTTTACCTAATCAACCATACATCCATATTCCTCTTCATATTTATACCCTCACTATTGTCATCCCAAACTTGACCATAGTCATTTGATCCCCATTTTGGACTTGGAATTTAGATCCTTCTTACCATAATAAACCTCCTAATCTTTCATCTATCCATAATCATCCAATTTTTATCACAAATATCTTCCAAATCAAAATCAAAATCATCACCTATGCATTAGAATATTAAACTAAAAAAAATGGATTAGAGTCTAATATATATATTTTTGATCTTTCAATCTCTAGCTTGCATTTTTCTTCAAAACTTTCCTATCTCAAGTAGAGTGTCAAGGTAATCCTTATGAATTTTGGATAAATTAGTTTGGGATTTTTTACAAATCCCATGTTAGTGGACTCCAAAATCCTTAATCTATTTTTTCTTGAGAGTTTTACTACCCCAAGTAAGAAAGGGTAATCCCTATCCTCTTTTTTCTTAGGAAATTTCCTATCCTAAGAGATATGGGATAATCCTCTTATCACAAGAAGATCTAGATTTTTTGAGCCTATTTTGATTTCATCAAAAAATAATCTTTTATTTTCCCTTCTTAATCACCATCAATCCATTGGTTAAGGAGTCCAAGGATTGGTTAAGAAGTCCAAGTAAGTAAATCAACTTATCCATATCCCAAATTTATAATTCACCATCATCATCAAATATGAGTCTAAATCATTATATCCCCAAGTCTAAGTCATCTTATCCTAAATCCATATCATAAATATCTCATCCCCAAATCATTGTCTTTACCATTCCATAAATACTAAACCTAATCCTATCACACATCATCCCTCATAAAAAATCTAACCAAATCACATTACCTGAACCTTCCAAAAATAAGTCTCATTATTGTATGCCAATAACATGGTGTCAAGCATGTTTAACTTCCTTACATTTTCATTTGATTAAGGTGAGGTGGTGTCATCTCATGAAAGCTAGATCAATCTCATTAAATCAATTTGAAATTTAAATCTTTTCTGAAATCACATTGCAAGTTTGAATGTGTGCCATATCTCATCGATATCATTTGCATTGAAGGCTTTGATTTTGCATCATGCCTTTAAATACAGTTTCCAAGTTAATTTTTCCTATCTTTCTTGTGATGAGATTGGAGTTAATTTTCATCTTCTTGCATTGTTCATGGTTCTCTTGTCTTGCTATGGGTTTCATTTGTCTGTGTAGCTCACATGGTTGGTTTGTAGATTTCAAGATGGCAAAATTTGGACATCATACGAAGGAAACCAACAACTTTGAGTTTTGTCTGAGAAACTACAGAATGGTGGTATCTGTTCATCCATGGGAGCTCCCAATTTTAGACTGTATAGAGGATGATCACTTGTACCAAGTATTTAAGGAAAAGTGTTCAACAGTCCTAAATTACATCAAAATGTTGATAGGTGAAGTTATATTGCACACTAGTTCACAATGCATAATCTTTCCAACCAATCTTCTTTCCATTTTTCTATATAATGCAATGGACATGTTTCATAATTTTATTTTTCTTCAAGTTGTTTCTAACAAGTTTGTGAATCCAAAATACTTGCAAGAAAATGCCCTATTGCAGAGTGTTCAAGGTTAGGACTTAACACATGGTGAAGGCTTCATAGTCGGGCTCTTTCCCAAGCACTATTTATACCACAAGAAGTGTTACCTCGACATCTATGAGGCCTTCAAGCTTTCTCTACTCAGGGGTTCATCTGCATACCTATACTAAGCCTTGAGAAAATATCATTTTGATTTGGATAAAGAGGAAATTAGCAATTTCAAAAGAAAGTATCATTCTCTCTCTTTTCTTTTGTCACATGAATGTTTGCAAGGGCGACTACAAAATGTTGGTCTATAGAATGTTGAATTGCAAAACCACCCAACAAATAGGGTTAATGTAATCATACTCGATATAAACATTTTAGTGCATTCACAAGCAAAAACATCCAGTCAGATTCAATTTTTTCCAATGGAAGGCCAAGGAGAAAACTCGGTTAATATGGGTGGTAGGGGAATTTAAATAGTTTATATATTTTTTTTGGGTTTTTTTGGTAGTCTACTCAAAAGATTAAATATGGGAAATAGAATTTAGCTTGAAATGATCTGAATAGATCACTTTTTCTTGGGATAATCTTTGGTGATAGACTGGCTATAATTTGTTCGAAAACTGTTCTAAAAGTCAGTATCAAAACTATGCTATATGTTCCCCATAAATGGGATGATTTTGTAAGTATGCTCCTTTGTAATCAAGCTACAACCAAAGGTTTTCTTCTTGGTTCTTTCCTATCGGTATGCTCTTTGAACTAGGTTTTGTAGTTCTAAACTATTATGTATATAATATATTATAGTGGCTTGCCACTTTTGCTTAAAAAATAAATAACAAGGTGTCAAGATAAAAAACTAATGGATTCCAAACAATTCACAACTAAAATTCCTTGGGACATTTTCAACACAAAAAACCAAGAAAACACCACATATGAATTTTCATCACACCAATCACTTTCAAAACTTACACATCAAACCATTTCATGTGAGAAACATGACATGGATGAAAATTCTAAATTTTCACCTACAATCTAGCAATTTTCTCAAGATCCAATAAACATGAACCTAGTGGACCATATCATCAAAGCAGGCCCTGTTGGAGTTGTTGAAGATTGTTGCATTAGTGTTGAAGATTGTTGCATTAGTGTTGTCATTGATGTCAACCCCTAGTATGAAGATTTTTTGAGATTGTTTCACTATGTTGTCATTAGTGTTTTCATTGATGTCAAACCCTAGTGTGGATGTGATGAAAAATATTTGTGTTGTTGAGAAGGTGTTGTAAATGTTGTGGATGTGTTGAGGAGGTGTTTTTTGTGTTATTGATGCAACATGTTCACTTAGTTTCCAAGTTATTTTGAGAAAATTAATATTAAAGGTGTACAAGGTGACATAGGTGTGTTTTGTGTTGTGATCCACATTTCATGGTTGAAGATGCACTTATGTACTTTGGATGTGAAATATAGAAAAATGGGTGAATCAAAATGGAATGGGGGGTATGATGCACCTATCTTCCTTCCTTATTTCATTAGGAAAAAGAGATACCCTAGGGTAAGATTGACTTTCAACCCTTAGGTGAGTTAACCTTGATGGAGATCTTGTTGTTTTTGTTATGACTTAGGATGGGGTAAATCAAAGGGAGATGAATGAAAAATACCAAATGAATACAATGATGCAATGTAACACATGAAACCTCTAAATTAAACCTTAATATGATAGAATCCAAAAATGTTTCAACAAATCTAAGAAGGATGTGATTTTATGCACTTGTCACAAAAAGGTTGTATTGAGTGTCCTCTTGGGACTCATTCACCAAAGGGTGAATGGGTCTTGCTATAGGGGTTGAAAATCCACTTTTATAGTCCTTTGGTCTTTTGTCTACACTCTTGATTCCTTTGGGTTTCACATTCAAAAATTCGAAAATAAATTCTAAAAGTGAGTTTCCATGGCTTGACGACAATGTTGACAAATTTTGTAATTTTTCTCTTTTGATAGATCTTCAATCCTTCTTCAACCTAATATTTGCAAAACACACAAGAGGCGAAAATTGTTTATTTTTGGTAAATGGTGGTTTTCCTTGGTCAACCCCTATTTTGGTAACTAAACCTTGAACTGAAATAATGGAACATGAAAGGAATGATGAATGAATAATTTCTATGTTTCAACTCACCAAACCCTTGATTTGAAACCCTTGAAGGATTGAAACTTAGTACATATTTTGGTAAGTATAGGAAGATGGGGGCCAGAAAGGGGTCTTAAGTGGCCACTTTTTTTTAAATTAGGAAATACTGACCTTGGATGAGAAATTGAGCATAGTTACACTCAAAATTTTAATATGCAACAAAAACAATGTTCTTAGTGCTTCGAGTCTACTTTCTAAACTACTATTTTTTCTTGAAAATGGTATAGATTAAGGGATTCAAAAAAGGGAGTAACAAAAATTGGTGTTATTTTTGTAAAAAGAACATAACATAGCATGTTTTGTGACTCCCTTAAAAGGTTGTTCTTTTGGGTATTTTTAAAATTTATTCGGTGAGAAATTAGCTATCATGTAATTTATGCCCGATTTTTTGAATAATTTTTAATGAATATTTGATTTTTTACTAATTTAAGTGGAAACATCCTAAAAAATAGAATTTTGGCTGTGCTACCCTTATAAATTTTGAAAACTAATTGAAAAACATTTTTTTTAATATGTGTAGAATGGAGTCTAGTTTATAAAAATGTAATTTATTTGAAATTTCAATGAACAGTTAAAAAATAAAGTAAAAAATATCAAATATTGGTTTTTTCCAAAAAATGAACACAAAAACAAAAGAAATTAAAGATGAAAGGCTTAACATTGTCAAAATGTGAAAAAAATTACATCGTGAAATAGATAAGAGAGAGCCTAACATTACCTAGGTGTTTGATTTGTTTGACCTTGAAATACGTGCAAACCTGATTGTTAGCACAAACAAGATTATGCAAAATCTTGTAGAATATGCAAAAACATGTCTTTGGATGTTGGGAAGGCACTCCAAGCCTTTGGGTTGGAAATCCAAAGTAAATCCAAAGCCTAAGGCTTGGAAATTCCCAAAGAAACATATAAAGTGAGTGCATTATAACACACTCACATTATGTTTTGCTTTGCATTTTTTTTCTTTTTATGTTAGTCAAAAATGACATAACACGAGCGTGTTATAGCGTGCTCACGTTATGTCTTGATTGGAATGTCTTATGTTCAAGTTTGTTAAGTATTTTTGATGTATGTATCTTTGTATATATATATTTGTATTTATGTATGTATTTATGTATGTGTGTATGCCTAATTATATGTATGCTTGTATGTATGTATGTATGTATGTATGTATGTATGTATGTATGTATGTATGTATGTATGCTTATATGTATGTATGCATATATGTATGTATGTGTGTATGCTTGTATGTATTTATATATATGCATTCTTGTATGTATTTATATATGTATGCATGCTTTTATGTATGTATGTTTTCCTATATGTATGTATGTATTCCTATATGTATGTATGCATGCATGCATGTATGTATGTATGTATGTATGCATGCATGTATGTATTCTTATATGTGTGTATGTATGTGTGTATGTATATATGTATGATTGTATGTATGTATGCAAGGGTTTTGGGTTTAGAGTATATAAGGACCTAAGGGTATAGTTTTTAGGGTTGAGGGTTACAATTGGGGGATAATATTCAACTTGTTGAGTGTATAAGATTAAGTGTGTAAGGTATAGGGATTAGGTTTAGGATATTGGGTTTAGGGTTTATGATATGATTGAGGGTATACAAGGCATAGGGTGACTTGGGTTGAGAGAAAATGGTTTAAGTTTTAAGTATAGGGCTAAGGCACAATTTTTAGAGTATAGGGTATAAGGGTGAGGTTATAGGGTATAGGGATGAGGGTTTGTGGGTGTAGGTTTTATGATTTAAGGTATAGGGTTGAGGATTGAGGGATTAGGGATTAATTATATGGTTGAGGGTATAGGGTAGAGGGTTGAGATTTTTTAGTTGAGGGATAATTTTTAAGGTTGAGTGTCTAAGATATAGGGTTTAGGGTTTAAGTTTGAGAGTTTACGACATATGGATGAGGGTTGAGGGTTTAGGGAATAATTATAGGGTTGAGGGTATAAGGTATAGGGTAGAGGTTTCAAGGTTGAGGGATAATGTTCAAGGTTGAGTGTCCAAGGTTAAGTGTATAGGGTTTAAGGTTTTAAGGTTTGAGGGATTAAGGGTTTAATGGTTGAGGGTTTAAGGGTTGAGGGAATAGGGTTTAAGGTATAGAGTTGAGGGTAGAGGGTTTAGGGTTTAATGTTTAAGGGTTAAGGGTTGAGGCTTTAGGTTTGAGGGTTAAGGGATTAGAGTTTAAGGGTCAAGGGTTTAGGGTTTAAGGGTTGAGAGATTAAGGGATTATGGTTTAAGGGTTGAGCATTAAGATATAATGATATAAAGGTATAAGGTTGATGTATTAGGGTTAAGAGTTTAATTTATAGGGTTGAGGGTTTAAGGGTTGAGAGTTGAAGGATTAGGGTTTAGGGTTGAGGGTTGAGGGTTGAGACTTTAGGGTTGAGGGTTAATGGATTAGGGTTTAAGGGTTGAGGGTTTAAGGCTTTAAGGTTAAAGGGTCAAGGGTTTAGTTTTTAAGGGTTGAGCTCTTGAGGGATTATGGTTTAAAGGTTGAGTGTTAAGAGATTAGGGTTTAAGGTATAGGGTCAATGTATTAGAGTTAAGGGTTTAACATATAGGGTAGATGGGTTGAGGGTTTAAGGGTTGAGGGTTTAGGGTTGAGGGTTGAGGGTTGAGGGTTGAGGGTTGAGGGTTGAGGATTTAAGGTATTTAAGGTATGGGGTTGAGGGATTAGGGTAGAGGGTTGAGAGTTTATAGTTGAGGGATAATGTTCAAGGTTGAGTGTTTAAGATATAGGGTTCAAGGTTTAAGGTTGAGGGTATAAGGCATATGGATGATGGTTGAGGGTTTAGGTCATAAGTATAGGGTTGAGGGTATAGGGTATATGGTAGAGGTTTGAAGGTTGAGGGATAATGTTCAAGGTTGAGTGTACAAGGTTAAATGTATAGGGTATAGGGTTTAAGGGTATCTAGGGGTTGAGAGTTTAGGGTTTAAGGGTCTAAGGTTTGAGGGTTGATAGATTAGGGTTTTAGGTATAGTGTCGAGGGTAGAGGGTTCAGGGATATGGTTTAGGGTTTAAGGTTTAAGGGTTGAGGGTTGAGGCTTTAGAGATAGGGTTTAGGGTTGAGGGTTAAGAAATTAGGGTTTAAGGGTTGAGAGTGGAAGGATTAGGTTTGAGGGTTGAGGGCTGAGTTTTAAGGGTTGAGGGTTTAACATATAGGGTTGAGGGATTAGGGTTGAGGGTTGAAGGTTGAGGGTTGAGGGTTAAGGATTTAAGGTATAGGGTTGAGGGATTAGATTAGAGGGTTGAGAGTTTGCAGTTGAGGTATAATGTTCAAGGTTGAGTGTCTAAGATATAGGATTTAGGGTTTAAGGTGTATGGATGAGGGTTGAAGGTTTAGGGCATAAGTATAGGGTTGAGAGTATAGGGTATAGGGTAGAGGTTTGAAGGTTGAGGGATAATATTCAAGGTTGAGCATCCAAGGTTAAGTGTATAGGGTATAGGGTTTAAGGGTTTAAGGTTTAAGGTTTTAAGGGTATCTAGGGGTTGAGAGTTTAGGGTTTAAGGTTTGAGGGATTAAGAGTTTAAGGGTTAGGGGTTTAATAGTTGAGGGATTAGGGTTTAAGGTATAGTGTCAAGGGTAGAGGGTTTAGGGATAGGGTTTAGGGTTGAGGGTTAAGGGATTAGGGTTTAAGGGTTGATGGTTTAAGGGTTGAGTGATTAAGGGTTGAGGGTTAAAGGATTAGGGTTGAGGGTTTAATGTATAGGGTTGAGGGTTCAGGATTTAAGGTATAGGGTTGAGGTTTGAGGAGATATTACTCAGAAACCTTGTCACTTAAAAACATTCCATCTGAGGGTACAAGATCACACAGGACCTCTCTATAATAACCCCTCTCAATTTTTGATATCTCTAAGGCATTTTCCTATGGTGTCAAGTTTTTAGTTGATGAAAAAAGCATCAGATGCATGTAGTGTAAAGTTACAAGGTGGTGTAATGTTTTTTTTTGTTTGTCATGTGACTAAACTAAAAATTCCAACATGTATAGATGGGTGGGTTTATTCTACCAAAGGTCCCTTTTTTCACCCAAATAGGCTGAAATAATCCAAGCTACATTGTACTGATGAAATCTCTTAAGAGACCAAAATGAAAAAAGGAAGCAATATTTGAGGATAAATCAAAAATCATGTCACTTAGAAACATTATGTTTGAGGATATGGGATCATGTTGGGACCCTCTACAATAACCTCTTTTGGTTTTTGATATCTCTAAGGCATTTTTCTGTGGTGTCGAGTTTTTAGTTGATGGAAAATGGGTCAAATGCATGTAGTGTAAAGTTGCAAGAGGTGGTGTAACTCTCATTCTATTCATCGTGCAATCAAACTCAAAGTTCCAACACATCTGAATTGGTAGGTTACACTAGGAAAGGTCTAGTTTCACACCCAAACATGTTGAAATAGTATGAGCTACATTGTATCAACGAAGTCTCTTAAGAGACTAGAATGCAAAAAGGTGGCAATATTTGAGGAGCTATTACTCAGAAAACATGTCTCTTAGAATAATTTTGCATGAGGCTATGAGATCATGTAGGGACCCTTTACAATAAACTTTCTCAGTTTTTGATATCTCTGAGGAATTTTCCCGTGGTGTCGAGTTTTCAGTTGATGGAAAAAGGGTCAAATGCATGTAGTGTAAAGTTTCAAGGTGGTGTAACAATATTTATGTTTGTCCTATGAAAAATGATAGTTCCAACACATCTAGATTGGTGGGTTTATTCGAGGAAAGGTCCTATTTTTCACCCAAACATACCGAAATAGTCTGAACTACATTGTACCAACGAAGTCTCTTAAGAGACCAAAATGCAAAAAGGACAAAATATTTGATGAGCTATTACTCAAAAAATATTTTACTTAAAAAAATTTCTTCTAAGGGTACAAGATCACATAGGGCTCCTCTATAATAACATCTCTTTGTTTTTGATATCTCGAAGGTGTTTTCCTATGGTGTTGAGTTTTCAGTTGATGGAAAATGGGTCAAATGCATGTAGTGTAAATTTGCAAGGTGGTGTAAATTAAATTATTTTCATAATGAAACCAAACTAATAGTTGCAACATGTTTAGATTGGTGGGTTTATGCTAGGAAAGGTCCTTTTTTGCACCCGAACATGCCAAAACAATTTGAGCTACATTGTACCAATGAAGTCTCTTAAGAGACCAAAATGAAAAAAAAGGAAGCAACCTTTGAGGAGCTATTACTTGAAAATTGTGTCACATAGAAAAAATATTTTTGAGGGTACGGGATCACATAGGGCCCCTCTATAATAAATTCTCTCAAGTTTTGATATCTTTGAGGTGTTTTCCTATGGTGTCAAGTTTTTAGTTGATGGAAAAAGTGTTAGATGCATGAAATCTAAAGTTGCAAGGTGGTGTAACTTTCATTTTGTTCATTGTGCAACCAAACTGATAGTTCAAACACATCCAAATTGATGGGTTTATGTTAGGAAATGTCCTATTTCACACCCAAACATCATGAAATATTTTGAGCTACATTGTACTGGTGAAGTCTCTTAAGAGACCAAAGTGGAAAAAGACCTAAATCTTTGAGGAGCTATTACTTAAAAATCATGTCACTTAGAAAAATTTCATCTGAGGCTACAAGATCATGTAGGGCCCCTCTACAATAACCCCTCTTAGTTTTTGATATCTTTGAGGTGTTTTCCCGTGGTGAAATTTTTTATGATGCTCTAAAAATCTTCAGATGCATGTAGTGTAAAGTTGTAAGGTAGGCTACTTTTTGTTTTGTTCTTTGTGAGGCCAAACCATTAGTGCCAACACGTCCACTTGGGAATATCTATGCTAGGCATGGTCACTACCCTTCATTATAAAAGGGTCATAGTCTTTCCTATTTGAAGGGTCACAACTTTTCGCCTTTGAAATGTCACAACCTAAATCATATCATCACTATTCGTGAGAACCTAAATTAATTTATTTACAATATTGCCTAAGGCTGTATTCTTAATTTAATTCTTCAAGGATGTTATGGATGTCTTTCTCGATGATATTTTTCTCTCTTTTATGTTAGTGCTTATCAACCTAGAAAGTATTTGGAAAAACAACATTTTTAATACACATGGAGTAATCTTGTTGAAGATACATTTGATCATGAAGCAAATAAATAGATATACATAATACATGAAGTATGAGGAATATATGTGAATACACGTAATATGTGAAGTATACACAAGAAGAATGAATCATACATGTGAATACATGTAATACATGGAGTCTACACAAGAAGCATGATGCATACACGTGAAAACATGGAGTATACACAGGTATCATGAATCATACATGTGAACACATGAATTATACACAAGAAGCATGAAGCATAGACATGGATGGTAACATGAAGCATACATGTGGAATGGTAGCATGAATCATACACATGGAATGGTAGATGTCTTCCAAGAATTATATAACAAACTTCTAAAGGTATGAGGTCACATGTAATAATATCTTGCTCATTTTTAGTTGCATACTTCAAAGTGCATTATATAATTACATGAATTTCCTTACCATGCTACAATGATCCTAGAGAGTATGGGCTTAGATGTGTAGTGGTAGAGAGACCTAGGTGTTAGATTGCATCATGTATTATTGTATTCAAATGATTGATTTAATGTTCAATAATCTTAGAGGAGAACAATATTCAAACTTTATATATTTACAATTATATAAAGGAAGAGTGCATGTAATACAATTGGACTTTAAATATTTTAAGTAAACCATATACAAATATCCATTGAAGCATGGATTTATAATTCCAATACAGACACCATCAACAAAAAGGATGTGTATTAACCAAATAGCCATATAGGCATACATCAATATATGTTGATATAGTTTTAACATATATACAAAATAGTCATATAGGCTTACAAGAATGCCATATAGGCATACAACAAAGGAACCCAAAAAGTCATTCTGCTCTAGGTGATGAAAATAGATCACGGGTGGTCTTTGATCTTTGAGGGGATGGAGATGTATATGAGAGTGGTCTACTTCAAATCCAAGGGCTGCTCCTCCTATTTAGTTCATCATGGAGCCTTAACTATTACAATAAAAATTATAAACATTAATACATATAAATAACATTATAAAAAATTAAATATTTAACAAAATAATCACTTACTACCTCCAAATGATCTCTCTCCTCATTTTCCATAGTAGCAGGATCAGGTTGTGTCATTATAATATCCTATAGAAACCATCCAGATAGAAATTAAACTACAAATCAATAATCATTTGATTTTTCAATAATAAAAAACTATAACAATGAAAGTAGTTTGAAATTTACTAATCTACCTCATACCTACATCAAAGGCATGGAGCTATCAATTGTAGAAGACACACCATGCTCCATTTCCATATGAACAAGAGGAGTTGTCTCTGCCTATATCATCTAAAAATAAAATAACATTATTCAGTTATGAAAAACTAGAATAGTGATGCAGGTCATGGCATATAATGTATGAGATAGTCAACAAAATTTTGAGTACTTTGGTAGACATGTATGAAAAATGTGGTAGCATAGACAAGGCAATGAACTGTTTGAAAAAAAATTAAGTGTAGTTTGATATAATGTTTTGATAGACATGTATGAAAAATGTGGTATTATAGACAAGGTAGTGAGATGTTTGAAAAAATTCCTCAAATAAATGTAGTCTCATGAGTATATACATCACCATGAGACCACATTTCTTTGAGGAATTTTTTCAAACAACTCATTTCCTTGTCTATGCTATTACTTACTATTATGCTTTGATAGATTTCTTCCAAGCATCCATAGTTTGTTCGAAAGCACATATTTTAGGCTTTTAGCCATAACAACAAAGAAATGAATTGTTTGATAGAATGATTTGGTAGAAATGTATGGAAAATGTGGTAGCATAGACAAGGAAATGAGTTGTTTGAAAAAATTCCTCAAATAAAAGTGGTCTCATGCTGATGGACATCAACATGAGACCACATTTCTTTGAGGCATTTTTTCAAACTACTCACTTCTTTTTCTATGCTATTGCTTACTATTATGCTTTGATATATTTTTTCCAAGAATCCATAGTTTGTTCAAAAGAACCTATTTTAGGATTTTATCCATAGAAAAAAGGAAGTGAATTGTTTGATAAAATTCTTTGGTAGACATGTATGGAAAATGTGGTAGCATAGACAAGGCAGTGAGTTGTTTGAAAAATGCCTCAATGAAATATGGTCTCATGGTGATAGAGAAAATTTCTTTGAGGAATTTATTCAAACAACTCACTTCCTTGTCTATTTTGTTGCTTACTATTATGCTTTTATTTTCCAAGAATCCATAGTTTATTCGAGAGAACTTATTTTAGGCTTTTAGCCATAGCAACAAGGAAATGAACTTTTTGATAAAATGCTTTGGTAGACATGTATGGATAAATAGTTGATTACCTTGTCTATGATATAGATAACTATTATGCTTTGATAGATTTTTTCCAAGCATTCATAGCATAGACAAGGCAGTGAACTATTTAAAAAATTTCCTCAATAAAACGTGGTCTCATAGAATTCCATGATAAGCAAATGCAATGTAATCAACGATATGAATAAAATATATATATATATATATATATATATACAATTCATTATTTAAAATCTTTATTTATTACCTAAGTGAAGCTATGAAGACCACCTCCATTGGGAGGTGTTGCCATGAAATCTCCAAGATTAGCCTATTCAACATCCAAAATTAGATATTAGAATACCATTCATATAAAAATATTGTTCACATGTAATATTTATAATTGTTTACTAGTTGCATACCTCTGCATTACATGTCGTAGCATAATACAGAGGTGGAGGATCATTGAAAATTGAATGAATGCTATGAACTTAAAATTTTATTATAACCATTAAACTAAATCAGTTAATCTTGCATTTCAAAAATGAAATTTAAGAAATTAAATTCAATGAACTTGCTAACATTTTCCTGACTATCAAGGCCGAAAACCACATTCAAGAGGGCATCTATCATCACCAATTGCTCAGCTGCAGATGTAGCCTGTGCACCTATGTCTTGACTATCTATGGGGTCTTAACCACAGGGTGACCCACAAGCTTGAAAAATATGGGTGGAACCCTATTCCTCAAAGAATCCCTTAGATCACATTGTATTGCAAGAAATCACCATGAGACCACATTTCTTTGAGGCATTTTTCAAACAACTCATTACCTTGTCTATGCTATTTCTTACTATTATTCTTTGATATATTTTTTTTAAGCATCCATAGTTTGTTTGAAAGCACCTATTTTAGGCTTTTAGCCATAAAAGCCAGGAAGTGAACTATTTGATAAAATTCTTTGGTATACATGTATGGAAAACATGGTAGCATAGACAAGGTAGTGATTTGTTTGAAAAAAATGCCTCAAAGAAATGTGGTCTCACGGTGATAGACCACATTTCTTTGAGGCATTTTTTCAAACAACTCACTGCCTTGTCTGTGCTATTGCTTACTATTATGGTTTGATAAATTTTTTCCAAGCATCCATAGTTTGTTTGAAAGCACTTGTTTTAGGGTTTTAGCCATAACAACAAGGAAGTGAGTTGTTTAATAAAATTATTTTGTAGAAATGTATGGATAAATAGTTGGTTGCCTTGTCTATGCTATAGATTACTATTATGCTTTGATATATTTTTTCCAAGAATCCATAGCATAGACAAGGCAGTGAACTATTTGAAAAAATGCCTCAATAAAATGTGGTCTCATGGAATTCCATGACAAGAAAATGCAATTGGTAGTTGCTCCTAGTTATTAGTTATGTAATGTAAAGTAATTGCATAACTGCTAATGTTGACTTTCTAAAAATCTATATTGTAATTGAAATTTTATCATCTATCAACATCTATTTTTTAGTTATGCAATGTGAAGTAATTCTTTGAGTTTGAAAGATGTTCAATGCAATGTAATCAACGATATAAATATAAACTAAATAAACTATTAAGTAAAATTCATTAGTTAAACTCTTTATTTTATTACTTGAGTGAAGCTTTGAAGACCACCTCCACTAGGAGGTGTTGCCATGAAATCTCCAAGATTAACCTATTCAACATCCAATATCAGATATTAGAATAGCATTCATATAACAATGCTATTCACATGTAATATTTATAATTATTTACTAGTTTCATACCTCCGCAATACATGTCGTAACGTAACACGGAGGTGGAGGATTGCTGAAAACTGAATGAACGATATGACCTTGAAATTTTATTATAATCATTAAACTAAATTAGTTAATGTGTGTGTGAATATGTGTACTAATTGAAAGGATAAAAAAACACACCAATGCGATATTATATTGAAGAAATCTAAGTTAAAAGATAATCAAACTCTAAAAATAGCAGTTTCTTCAAAGACGTCCCATTGTCCTCTATCTCCAAGGATTCAATGTAATTTTTTGGCTCTCAGTTAGTGTAAGCAATAGTTTGGTAGAATGACAACCTAGAGAATGAGATTATGCAACATGCATTTCTATTTCTAAATGATATGAGATGATTTAGCTAAGATATGAAACTAAAATTCTATGAAAGATAAGATGCTATGCTTAAGAAAATAAATTGTTAAATGTTGGATAAATGCAACTATAATGCTCACACTATATTCACTAGATCTCAGATCCTTTTCAAAGCACAAAGAGGCTGTATTTATAGAGTTTTGGAGGCAAAATCCTAGTTGGCAAAGATCAACGATTGAAAAAACCCCCATCAAGATGAACAGTGAGAGATTTGGAAGTTGAGAAAAAGATGGAAGCTAGAGAAAAAGATGGGAAATGTTTCCTCCTACACAACCTTTTCCATTCAAAAATGAAGGAAAGTTGTCATTTGTGTATTTTAGTTATGAGGAGTTAGTTGGTAGTTGAAGATAAATCCATAATTAAATTCCATAATTAAATAATTAATATTTAATTATGTGTGAGAGATGAAAAAGGAATTTAATTAAATATTTAGAATATCTAATTATGTGTGAAGTGAAGAAAAAGTGTTTAATTAAATATTTAAAATATTTAATTAAATGTGAAGTGAAGAATTAGAAATAATGAATTTGGAAGAATATTCTTTTATTTGAATTTAAAATTCAAACTTATGATAATTAATATAAATAAATTATAAAATTTATTTAATTAATTAAGAGGAAGATGGAAAATGGTAATAATTAAATAAACTTATTTATTTAATTAAATTAGAAGAATTAGAAAGTGAATGATATAAATAAATAATTAAATTTATTTATATGTAGATATTTAGAAGTAATTAAATAATTCATATTTAATTATTTATCAAGCTTGATTTAATGTGACCATTTTTAGATGTATACATTTTGCCCTTCTTTGAAGTGACGTGTTTTATGCATTTCTTAAAAGAAAAATTCAGATAACAAATTTTTTTCCCCTAACTTTAAAAAATTGACTGATGATGCTAAATGCCCCCTCGGGAGATAAATTGCATGCTTGGATGATTGTGATTATGATTGGAAGATTTTGAGAGATTTGAAGTTGTTTCACTGATTTATCTCCTGAAATAGCGCACCAGGTGGTGAAAATAAAAATAACCCTACCTTATTTACCCCCTTAAAAGGTGGAAAAAGGTAAAAGTCCTTATCATTTGAACAGTTGCATTTGGTGAAAACAAAGCTCTACGAGAGGAGAAAGTGAGATGTCGATCCATTATGAGCACCACAGATTCAAGTGGGTTCGACGACAACAACAACCAACAACATATGACCTCCAATAAGATCAAAAAAAAATTCCTTGTGAATTTTGCTTGAATTTCGCTTGAATTTTTTATTTTTTTGAAATTTGAAATTATGTTTTAGCGCATAAAGTTGCATTTTGGTGCATAAAGTTGTGTTTTCGTGCATACGATTCATTGTTTAGTGCATAGGCTAGGTAGAATAGTGCATATAGGTTAGTTCATCCAAGCCATAGACTAGCGCATTTAACTATTAGATTAGCGCATCAACCAATTTAGCGCATAAGTTTAAAGCTCACACAAAGGATGTTCAATTAGCACATAGATTTAGGGCTTTAGCACATATGTTTGATAGTCTAGCGCATTTACCTGATAGAGTAGCGCATATGATAGATTAGTGCTTTTAGCCTCTATTTTAGCACATCCATGGATAATCTAGCGCATTTACTGATTTATCACATAGGTAGTCTGTTTTAGCGCATCCATGAAATTTAGCTGATTTTGAATCATTTGAAGATCAATTGATGATTGATTGATGTTTTTTGTTCTATTAGATAATTGATTTGATGAATTTGAGTAGCATCAAGGTTGATTGACTTGATTTTGATACTAATATGATAAATTTGTTCTCGTGCTGAAAAAAAATAGTAAAATGAATGTTGATTCTGATATTTTTTCTTTTCGATATGAAGAACAAATAGTAAAGATGGTGATGTGAGCTGATTGGTTGTTAAATTTGTCCTCATGCATGATGAAAAACAAATAGTAGAGATGATAAATTTGTCTTCCTGCTTGAAAAAAAAATAGTAAAATGATGATTTGATACTGATATGTTGTTGATGTTGATTTGATTTTGATGGTTTTGATAATTTTTCTTTCATGTTTGATGAAAAACAAATAGTAAAGATGATATGATTCACTTGCCTGATATGATTTCACATGATTGTTTGATTTTTCGATTGATTTACTATTCTGATATTCTGATTGGTTGATATGGATATGATGTATAGGAGGATTTTAAAATCCTCTAGATCAAAGAGAGGTTTCCTCGCACATGGGAGATGATTCCCGGATTGTCCTAGCCAGAGGTTGGGGTTATTGCTAGATGTGGTTTGGGTTTGCTTCCAAGGATCGCATAGTACAGGGTCAATAGGGCACTGTTGACTGCTTTAGCTAAGTGATGGCATAGTGAGCATAACACTTTTCACTTGCCTACTAGAGAGATCACCGTTACACCCAAGGATGTGTACAGGATTCTAGGGATCCCCATAGTTGGTGAGATTGTGGTCTATGACCACAAGGATATTGGGGGTACTGATGCACTGTGAAGAGTTTTTCTAGACCCACACATCTATGGTTATGAGATCCCTTGGAGGGAGATGGTTCAAGGTTATGCCACACTTCCTTTAGTTTTGGTAGGCTTCATTGGCGACTTCCTATGTCTTGACCGCAGGTCGAAGGGACTATCGGTGGGTTGGGGTTGAGTATTCAAGGAAATGATCCTTCATTAGACTAGATACACATGGGGTTTGTGTATGTTAGCCCATATATACCATGATCTTCATCAGATGTTATATACAGATGGGAAGAGTATATCTTTTTTGGTGACATTGCTTCAAATTTGGGTGTGGGAGCATATCGCCATCACCCACCCCTTTGGAGGGAGAGATCATCCTATCGAGCATCCATATGTTTATGCTAACACAGGTCCAATTGTCCAACCTGAGCCTAGGATGAGGAAGACATTGAGCTTTCGTATTGTGGCATATCCAGGTATATGATTGGGCAGACCCCTTTCATAATTGAGCGGTTTTTGGTCATGCGGGTACTTAGATAGTTTGGTTGAGTTTAGGTGATCCCATAGGGTGTGGCTCATTATTCCAGATGGCATGAGAATGTGGTAGAGTGGGGTCCATTTATCCCCTATGAGGTAGCTAGGGCAGAGTTCATATCTTTACAGTCAGAGTTTTGGGATTATAGATCGGATATATTGGATGCCTAGATGACAGAGGAGTATGTCGCATAATTCCATACACATCCATTTTTTAGGATGACTAGTCCAGGTGAGGCTACCCAATTATTAGATGGTCTAGCAGTACAAAGGGCATGGAGGCAGCCACAAGCATAGGCATAGGTAGGGGTACAGGCAAGGGCATAGGTAGAGCAGCCCACTGGAGGAGGAGGAGAGGATGTGGGTGGTGGCCAGGATATGGACATTGACAAAGATAAGGGGGAGGAGAGCAGCAATGATGATGATGATGATGGGGATGAAAGGGGTTGTGGGAAAAGATTCTTCTTTGATATTCCATTTAGTACCAAGCCCAAGACAGTGAGAGTAGTGGAGCAACCAGTTGTAGGCCCTTCACATATTACCATTAGGGCTCTGTCTCGAGAGCAGCAGGGATAGATTGACACTTTACAGGTGTATGTATAGGCTCTTCAGAGCTAGCTAGCATAGGTATAGGCCACCATCATAGGGTTACAGGCATAGATGGCCCAGCTGCCACCCCCAGACCCATAGATAGCTCAACTAATGGTAGAGAGGGATAACTTTAGACAACGATGCCTACATGAAGAGGGGATAGTAGAGAGGCTGCTAAGATCAGTATAGGGTACCTCTATCGAAGAGTTTTTTGTAGAGGGGCTTGAGACTTCCAGAGAGTGTGAGTTCTACCAAATGAGATATCATGAGGTAGTGCCTCCTGAGTAGAGGGTAGCCTATACCCAATCAGGAACCAGATCTCACACCCACTCACATAGTCACACTAAGAGTGCCACCAGGAGTGTGGGTCAGCCTGTTAGATGAGAGATAGGGGGCACCAATGGTAGAGATCTAGCAAGACCTACTACCTTTGATGGAAGCAACAGTCATGGCCCTCACATAGATGCTACCCATTGATGATTCTGTATACACCATTTTTGTCACTTTTTATGTATCTCTTTTATACATTTGATATCATTGTACCCTTGGACATTTATTTTGATGAGATTTATATGATATGCAGCGGTGGTTTCGATATGCATGTGTCTTTGATTATGCTATGATGGATGTTCATGTATGCATTTTTACTTCTATATTCCATGTTACTTATGATTATGCATGTTTATGGATGATGATTTTGCAAAATGCTATCTAAATAATGATGATTGTGATGATATTTATGCACATGTTATGAATGATGATGATGATTTTTATGAATTTTATATGCTTTATGATTGATAAATATGCAACATATATTATGATGGATGATGAAAATGAAATGTGAATGATTTTATGATGTTGTATATGTATGGAAAATGCATTGATTATGGATGAAAAATGATGAAATGAATGTAATGAATGCATTTTATTCTTTTTGATGTATTTTTATGAAAATGATGTAATGATATGTCTATGTTAAATGCAAAATTAAAATGATAATGAAAATTCCATGTTAATGATAATAAGAAAATGATGTGACAATATGATATGGATGATATGATATGCTAAATGATAGTGAAATGATGAGATGAAAAATGATGTGCAAGATAACGATAATAAATGAAAAGAATGACATGAAATGATATGAAAATGATGTGAAATAATATGAAATGATGAGATGATAAATGATTTGCAAGATAACGATATTGAATGAAAAGAATGACATGAAAATGATATGAAAATGATGTGAAATGATGTGAAATGATGAGCTAATATTATAATGAAATGATTATCAAAATGATGATAAGAGTAATATGAGTGATGTGATAAAATAATGTGACAATATGAGAATGAAAAATGATAATGATAATGAACATGATATGAATATGGAAAATGGATAATGAATGGATGCTAAAATGATGTGAAAATGAATCCTAAATGATATGAATCTATTGTTAAAAATGATAATGATAATGAACTGATATGAATAATGTTATGAAATGACATGCAAAAGATAATGCAGAAGATAATGTAAAATGAAAAATGGAATGCAAAATGATATGAAACTAAAAAAAGATAATGATATGAGGATGAAAATGATAATGAAACTAATATAAAAATGATATGCAACTAATAATGATAATGATGTGAAGATGAAAAATGATTTTTGCCAATTTCCAAGTGTAAATATTTGTTTCAAAAGAGATATGTATCTTTTCCAACCTTGAAAAATCTATTATACAATCACAAAATGAATGCCATCTATATGAATCATGCAATCCTAGCTATGAAAAATGAACTGCTCACTGTTTGTCATTCTGTGAACCAATTTTATGCTTGATTGTCATCATTGAGCCTTTTGATATGTTGAAAGTTAGTACAAGCATCATAGGGTAGATCTGCCCTGATAATGACCTGAGTACAACTTTCATGATGTTTGATATAGCAAGTTAATACAAGCATCGAGGTATAATTGAATCGAGATGACTTGAGTATTGCTTGCATAAATAGACAAAAGTTAATCATTTTCCTATGCAAATATTGAAATATCATCAATGATAATTTTGTAAACCATGTCTCATGAAAAATTTGCACAGTAATAATGATTAACTTACAAACAAAAATCAAAGAAAAATCATATTCCTTCCTTGTGACTCTAGTTCAGTACATTATTGAGTCCCTCCAAAGATATGATGTCATCAAATTTCAAAACAACAATTCAACTTATGCTTTAAGTGTTCCATTCATTTTATTCAGATTAAGATCATCCAGTTTGGTTCAGTTTTATGTGTGACATGTCTGATAGTTGCTTTGACCAGGCTTGATTGGATATTTGATTGATGATCTGATATTTTGATACTTAACACATATTGCTATTTTTCTGCCAAAAAGTTCAAAAGTTGATTGCCCCTAGTGAATTTGCACCTGGACTCCTGATAAGACACAACCTATTATTTGGAATACAAACAATGATCATCAAGCCATGATGAAATCCTTGTCATTTCAAGGAAATATTCTACGTATGATGCAGATATGATGGCAAGAGATGCATTTGGGGCTGATAAAAATGATTATGAATGAATGTTGCATAATGTAACCTAATAGATGGTTGAGCCAACTAAATAAAAAACAATGCCTATTCTCCAAGTTTTCACCATTTGTTTTTATTGCACTTTTGTAGATTTTGTGATTTTTTTGTTGTTACCAAGACGCCTGTTTGCCAAGTTTTCATCAAGGCAACTTTTTTTTTTCATTTTTTTGTATTTTTCTCTTTTTTTTCTTTTTTTGTATGTCACAAGGATGCCTATTTGCTAGGTTTTCACCCTAATGATGATTATTTTAGGATATTTTCTGATTTTTTATGGATTTGTTCATGAATTTTTATGTTGTTTTTGGTATTTTTCAAACATAGAACTTCTTTAGATGGATGTTGTTGGTTGGATCTTCAAGAAAGGCCCCTTCTAGTGTAGATAGCTGATATGCCCCTGAACCATATGTTGCAATGATGACAAATGGACCCAACCAATTAGGCTCAAACTTTCCTTTATTTTCTCGATCTTATTGGTTGCGAGTATTTTCTTTGAGGACCAAGTCACCCACTTGAAAGTGCATGGTATTGTTGATGGTGTTTTCTGCACAGTAACAACTCAGACATAATATAAAATATCATATCTCTCTTGAAAGGTTGATCTCTATGAGAAAAGAGATAACCCCAAGGTCTCTCGGGTGTTAGGTCATGACAATCTAGTGGAACCACTCAGTGATAAATGCGAAAATGCTAGTAATCACAAAGGGACCCTATGAAACAAATTATGGAGACTCTAAACCTAGCAGATTTTGCAACAAAGTGATACTTAAATTCCTGGTTCTAACCAAAGTTCAAAAAAATAACAAAATATAAGGGTTTTAGAAATCCTAAGATCAATGTTACTCCTAAAATCAACACTACTAATGATGAAATACTTGGCACAAACCAATCCCTCAAAACTATTCTCTGCTTAACCCAAGCTATACCTGCAATCCTACAGAAATACTGCAATCTTCTAAGGTGTTGGTGTTTAAAATAACAATCTAGCTAGACTTTGAAATTCTCTAAGAGGTAGCCAACCTCTATTTTAAAGAACAACTAAGGCTAGTGGCCAACTGACAAGATTCAGTCAAAGACTGACATCTCCTACACTTTTGGCTCTGCAAGACCAAGGTGGGTGAACCTAAACAATGCTCAAAACTTAATTCACTCATACACTGACATTGTTTTATAAAACAAATAATTCCCAATGCAAATACACTAAGGGAAGAATTGACTACATTGAACTTGGCTAAATTCTAAGCAACTCAACCCTCTCTCAACCATTGGAAAGAAGGAAACATAATAACATAGTAAGATTAGAATGATTTTGCAATTAATATTGTTTCTGAGATGCACAAAACTGCATAAAAGATCAGTGCCTCTTCTAGGCCATGGATTCAAACACATACAACAAATTCTCCAGCAAACAGTCTTCAACCAGTGGATTAAACTTGTTGATGCTTTGCATCAACTATTAGTGCCTTGCACCAACAATCCTTCTCTTGATATCAATCAGATTCTTCTTATTAAATCCCATCTACACACCTGAAATCACAATCACTTGCTCAAAGCATTTTAACCATTTATTTGAAATAGAACAGTGAACAAGCAAAAGAATCTCATGAAACCTGAGATGATAAATTCAAAGAAACTTTGTATTATTGAATTTACATGACTAAAAGTGTATAAATTTGGAGACAATATGATGACATTCATGAAAGTGGAAGCACTTCATGATATTAAATGCATAAACTAGCTATATTTACTCTTGAATTCATAAAATTAGAGCTTATAGACTCAAACAATGACTCAAAAATACAAATTTCTATCTACACAGTCCAATACAAAATTTAGATCCTTCTCAGAACTAATCTCAGAACCCTTTACAAAGAGAGAATAATAGAAGATATAGAGGAATGGAGGAAATAGAAGAAGCCCTAAATTTGAATCTGTTGCAGATACATGGCAGCTCCATTCCCGTTGATCCACCTGAAAATAATATCTTCTCTTCCTTGCAGCAACATCCCTCAAACAACATCTACTCATGATTGCCCAGCAACAAAAAATCTTCCCATGTGGAGATTCTTCTTATTTCATCTAGCTGTTCAAAAAATCTCTTCCCGTGCACAAACTATTTTAGCTCTTTTATTTCTGTTTACTATAGTTTATATTTTGAAATACTTCCTCACTTTATAATGTTGTAATGACACATTGTATTTCAAACATATAATAGTCTTTTGATTATAAAGTGAATATAAAATTTCACTTTACTTACATTATTTGCACCCACATTAAAATATTTCACCTTTACTGTAAGAATTTATCCCCGGAAATGAAATTATATTCACCATTTATACAGTGAATAAATTTATTCACCTCATGCAGAATAAAATGATCAATAAAATAATTTTCCCATGAATACCTTATTCACCTTCCACTATTTGGGTAAATAATTAAAATTTTACCCAAATAAATAAAGTGAAAGCCCTTTAAACTTCCCGGGACCCACTTCTATTTTAACAACACACAATGCAACCATTATTAAAATTTTTGAATTTTAAAACTGGGCACCTCCCATGCTCGCACACCTCGCAGGGATTTTGGCTTCGTCAGCATCATCCTCGTGAGGTCCACAAGAATTCCCCAAATCCTCCTTTGCTCTCTGCACATCTCGAGCTCTAATCATGGCATGCCTTGATGAATGTCCATCCCTTAGCGAGCGTGAGTTTCCACTTACACATTGGCAGTGGGTTCTCTCCCTATTAGGTCATGCCCTCCATTCCTCATGCCTGGCACGGGCCTTCTCATTCCTGTTTGGAGCGCATCTCACGTTTCTCCCTCTATGCATGGGTCTCCTCATTCTTCAGGCATGGGCCCTTTTACTGGCTGGCTGCATAGGTTTCCCCACATGCTGGCCACTCCTTATACCTGTGCACTCAACTTGCAGGTCACACTCCACCATTCACTGTTAGGTCACCATTGTGTGTACTTCATACTGTGATGGCACCTCCCTATAGCTGGCAGTGGTGGCTTTCCCCTTTCATGCGCATGCCTTCCTGTCCATGGTCTTCTCCACCTTCCATTGCTAGCCACTCCTTTCTAGCTGGTTGCGCCCCTCATCCACCTCTTCACCTATTGTTGTTCACGGATATCCCTTGGCCATGTGTGGTGGTCTCCATCTGTTGGCCGCATGATTCCTCACACACCCACGAGCCTCCTCCAAACTGTGCTTACCCTCTACTCTCATTTGCTGCAAGCTTTCTTCATTGAGCTTTTCCTCCAACTGGTGCCGGCTCCACCAGCTAGCTACATTTCTCTTGTTGCATCCCATTCCCTGGTGACTTACCATCACATGGTGTGGATCTCCCTTGGCTAGGCCGCGCCTTCATTGGCTGTGCGAGCCTCCTCCCTAGCTCTTCTCTTCTTGGTTCCTATCCTCCACACTCTACGCGAGCCTTCATCTCCATTGCACGAGGGTATCTTACCTATCTGTAGTGTGCTTGTCCCTTACGCGCGGGCCAGTCTCCACATGGTCTTCCCTTATTAGCCTTGTTCAGGTCGTGCCCCCATTCTCATCAATGTATTTGCTAAAACACTGTTGAATTCCTTCCAAAATGAGGCGCCATTCTCTTATGCTTTGATGGATGCCAATAACCAATTGGCTGCAGACATGATGTGGGCCTCCTCCCATCTGACCTTTTCAAAATGAAAGAATCTTTATTTCATTCTGCAACAAGTTCAATCATTTCAAATTTCTCAATATACACCATATGGAGTCATTTTTGAGTTGTTGTAGTTGTCTTATTATTATTAAAATTTATCAATTCTTCTTTTGTTTTGATCCATTCTGAGCTCGGAAAATAGCTGAAAGATCCATTGTCATTCAAGTGAAACACTACATTCTCATATTCCTGTGCTTTCATAACACAAAATCCCTTGAATTTACAACCATTTATTTGAAACGAACCTCACACTTATGCAAAGCATGTCGGGCCCCATGTGGGTCCGGCTAAAAAAAATTTCGTTTTCAAACGAGCTTCGCCCTGAAATGATTTGACACTGCCTTTTGAATGCTTCAGAAGTTGAAAAACAAATTGGGTCTCCATCAAAAACTGCTTTCTGGCAGTTTTGCAAAATGGGTAAAACAGGTCAAGTTGCTTTACGAATGGACCTTGAAAATTAGGCAAATGACCTCGTGAAACCTTAAAAACTTGCAAGAACACAATCACTTGTCCCAAAAGTATAGTGAAAAAGATGGATCAAAGAAATGTATCATGAGATGGAAAATATTAAATGTCAAAGTCGCCCAATTGAACCTTCCTGAAACAGTAGCAGTTTTGAACCAACTAAAACTGACTTGACTGTCAATTTGTAAACATAGCAAATCAACCCTTGATGAGCTACCATCAGACACAGTGGAACATTAAGGTACCTTGAGCATGTGTGCAAAAAGGAATTTCTTTGAAACATCACCGATCAAAAGTTATTAACGGTTGAAGTTGGCCTCTCAGAAAGGCTGTCAGGAATGCAACTGCAAAACAAAACAAACTGCATTTGGTTTCAATCTGCTAAAAATAGCAAATCAAATCATGAAGTTCTGTAAACTAACATCTGAGATCATTTAGGTATGAGGCATTTGGAACATCATTTTTTTTGACATGACAGTGAGTTGGTTGCAAAAACCAAGCTCAAACAAGAAGCTGTTTCACAAACTGACAATCTGCAAACAGCAGTACAGTGCAAAAAACCTTCCAGCTTCACTTTTTGAAACGCTATCAAAACATATCATGGGAAGCTAAAATTTGACATTCTTGCTCACATATGTCTACTGAGCATGTCTACAAATGGGTTTTGCACAACAATCAACAAGCTTTAAATTATAAACCTCCAAAGTAGGTTAGTCAGGACTGATTGTTCAATTGCACTTCTGAAAGTGCAGAAGCAAATTTTTGAAATAGGCATCTCAAATTTGCAAAATTTGAGAGAACCATCAGTGGCTTCGACTGGGGATGTATGCCCCTTGTGGGCATAGCAAGATCCTAGATCTTTGGGGAGAGTAGACCAAAAGCTGAGTTCAACAGGTGCCTTCAAACTACTCCTCTATGCAACCCTATTTTTCAATTTCATCTGATGACCCCAAGCCACCAAATGAAAAAATGGGGATCAAAATTTACCTCTGTCAAATATAATTCTGTAGAAAGAGCTGATCCTCCTCAATCTATTATTTCCTTTTTCAAACCAAAACAATATAGGTGACCTTCTTCTTACAAGTTGGAAAATGTGGTGACCACTGAAATTTGCCTGATTACAAACACTGCCATTGACATTTCTCACCACTCTTCTGAGCATACCGCTGCCAATACAATATTTGTCAGTCTTCATTGCATAATCAGCCACCAAATACAAAATTTCATCATCACATGACACATGTGTGTTATATTCATCATATGTAATATGCTCATATTGAAAATAACATTTCCTGTTATTCATCTCATTGTCATGTTCTATAAAAACACTTTCCAGCTGAACTGGAAATTGAAAAAGTTCAAACTCCTCCAAGTAGTTGACACCAGGATGTTCAACCTTGCCTAAAACATTTGTTTCAAATTTAAAATAGTCATAAGAGGTGCCCTCAAGGATTTCATCAAATTTTTCTTTTGTTTGTTGAAGACCACATTCCAACCATGTACGAAATGCATCATTGGAATTCTCAACAAAGAGTGGGTTATTCCTCCACCAATAGGTTTCATCATTTATCATCTCTGATGAAGATGGAGGCTCATTAAACAATGGATTTTCCATTATATTAATTTCTAAAATAATAACCTCAGCCTCCTCAACATGAATGTCCAAATCCTTCAATTTATCATTGCACTCAAACCTATTGTAATCACTAGAAGAGCAGGTAGACACATCTTCAAATTCATTCCCATCCTCAGATTGTTCAGTACATACATCTAACATTTCTGCCATATCCACATAATTTGGGAGTGAAACCATGTCCTCCACATCTTGCATACTAACATCATCCTCATTTGATATAAAACTTCCCAAGCTTACTTCATTCAAGCTAGTATGACCAGCATAAGAAAAATCAGCATGATTTTCAACCTTGGTAATATTGTAATTAGGATTACACAGTTCTAACACATTGAATGATGAATTCATTATCTCATCATCACTCTTATCTTCAAACAAATTACCAAATTCATTATAACCATAGGACTGTAGATGGACCCTCTCCGTGATCTCATAACTAGAACAACTAGTAGTTTCATTACATGGTGTGATATGCCAAGCATCTGAAACTATTTCCATCTCTGTTTCACATAAACAGACATGAGCAGGAAAAATATAAATAGGTTCATCACCTTCTTCATCATTCCCATCACAAGATGACTTATCACTACAAAAACCATGCTCAGATTCCTCAGAGTAGGTTCTTGAACTTTCATCTTCAATGTCTTGTTCACTAACTTGAGAAGGAATATCATCAACATTTGTATCATCTTCAAAAACCAAAATAGGACATTGAAAGATGTCTTGTACCTCTTTCATTTCTTCATCACACGGGATATTGCAAGAAATTTTTTCATGCATATTCACTTGCTCATCAAACCATGTATCTTCTTCCTCATTACTTCTGCAAGGATCTGCACATGTGTTGATTGTAAGTTGCTTACAATTAATGTCCTCATTCAAACAACAAACATCTTCATTTTGAGACACTATATTTTGTGTAGATTGTAAACTGATTACAGTTATTGGAGCAACAACATCATTACCCTCTTGACAAGAACTATTTCTAGCTGATCCTTGAGTTCCTTTCTCTTGAGGTGTGTTAGGATGATCAACACTTACAGCCCTATGTTCTTTCATCATTGAAAACCTCAAATTGTTTTCAATGTCTATAGCCATCTGATATGCTTGATGCAGGGTTGTAGGATCTTTATCCCTCAATAGATAACTCATATTTTTGTCAAATGCTCCTAGGTATACAACCAAACATTTAGCATCATTTAGCCTTATGTGTTCAGGTATCTCTCTTATGATTATTGAAAATCTAAGATTTAAACATGGGACTAACTCATCTTTCTCTTTCTCCATGTTCATGAACTTTTTCCTTATCAGAATAGGGTTAATCCTTTCTCCAAACTGTTCCATGAACACTACCTTGAGCTCTTCCCATGAATGAACGGAAGAGGCTGGTAAATAAGAGAACCACTCTCTTGCATCTCCTCTTAAGGACTGAAAAAATAACCTCATGATCACATCCTCATGATCAATCTCATAATCATCTATCAAATTTATAAACTCTTGGAGATGTCTGTTTGCTGATTCTGACTTATCACCAATGAACCTTGGTAACTTATTTCTGACTTTAGCTGGAATGTCATTTGGGTAACCACTAAGGCTACTGAAATTAATAGCTCTATACCTTCTAGTGCTAAAACCTCCTTGACAATCTAGCTGGGACTGATCACAAACGACAATTCCATCTGGACCCACGCCAAGGTGCATGTATTGAGGCATCTTGATATGCCTTTTTAGATTTTACATATCAACTCTACAGTTGATCATTCATTTGCCCTATTTCTACTTTGATCATGATCTTAGAATACCATAATGCATGATTCAAATGCATTTACACATAATATCTATTTATTGGGCAAATTTGAAAGAAACATACTTCTCCAACAAAATACATAGGCTACAAATTACAACTCAGAAGTATGCAAACTAAATATTACTGTTCTTTCCCTGTTTTAGTGCTAATCACTCAATAGGGAACTCAAGTTTTTCCTAAGATGTTCAAATATGGTTTTCATATACAATTCTATTCAAAACCAAAAGTGAAGAATACCTGGAAGCTTTTGTAGTTGCTGCAAGTTGTCTTCCTAACTGGTAATGTTTGTAGATCTGAAACTTTCTTCAAATTTTCAACAGGTTCTATCAAACAAAGTCACCACCTCTTTCATAGAGGACTGAACTTCAAACAATATGAAGTTCTTTCATAGTTAAACTTCTTCTCTGAGTTCCTTTCTACCAGCATAGCACCATAGATTACACAACTGTTCACGTTCACTGCAACACTTTCTTTTCCAGGGTTGAAATCCTTCAAATTTGAACAAATTTAGAATGACAAATAATAGTATGACTCTATAACCATCTGCAACTAGAGATTCAGAACCTTCCCCAGTAGAGTCGCCATTCTGTTGGTGTTTAAAATAACAATCCAACTAGACTTTGAAATTCTCTAAGAGGTAGCCAACCTCTATTTTAAAGAACAACTAAGGCTAGTGGCCAACTGACAAGATTCAGTCAAAGACTGACATCTCCTACACTTCTGGCTCTACAAGACCAAGGTGGGTGAACCTAAACAATGCTCAAAACTTAATTCACTCATACACTAACATTGTTTTATAAAACAGATAATTCCCAATACAAATACACTAAGGGAAGCATTGACTACCTTGAACTTGGCTAAATTCTCAGCAACTCAACCCTCTCTCAACCATTGGAGAGCAGGACACACAATAACATAGTAAGATTAGAATGATTTTGCAATTAATATTGTTTCTGAGATGCACAAAACTGCATAAAAGATCAGTGCCTCTTCTGGGCCATGGAGTCAAACACATACAACAAATTCTCTAGCAAACAGTCTTAAACTAGTGGATTAAACTTGCTGATGCTTTGCATCAACTATTAGTTCCTTGCACCAACAATCTTTCTCTTGATATCAATCAGATTCTTCTTATTAAATCCCATCTACACACCTGAAATCACAATCACCTGCTCAAAGCATTTTAACCATTTATTTGAAATAGAACAATGAACAAGCAAAACAATCTCATGAAACTTGAGATGATAAATTCAAAGAAACTTTGTATTATTGAATTTACATGACTGAAAGTGTACAAATTTGGAGACAATCTGATGACATTCATGAAAGTGGAAGCACTTCATGATATTAAATGCATAAACTAGCTATATTTACTCTTGAATTCATAAAATTAGAGCTTACAGACTCAAACAATGACTCAAAAATACAAATTTCTATCTACACAGTCCACTACAAAACTTAGAACCTTCTCAAAACTAATCTTAGAAACCTTTACAAAGAGAGAATAATAGAAGATATAGAAGAATGGAGGAAATAGAAGAAGCCCTAAATTCAAATCTGTTGCAGACACATGGCAGCTCCATTCCCGTTGATCCACCTGAAAATAGTATCTTCTCTTCCTTGCAGCAACAAACATTCCCTCAAACAACATCTACTCATGATTGCCCAGCAACAGAAAATCTGCCCATATGGAGATTCTTCTTATTTCATCCAGCTGCTCAAAAAATCTCTTCCCGTGCACAAACTGTTTCAACTCTTTTATTTATGTTTACTGCAGTTTATATTTTGAAATACTTCCTCACTTTATAATGTTGTAATGACACATTGTATTTCAAAAATATAATAGTCTTTTGATTATAAAGTGAATATAAAATTTCACTTTACTCACATTATTTGCACCCACATTAAAATATTTCACCTTTACTATAAGAATTTATCCCCAACAATGAAATTATATTCACCATTTATATAGTGAATAAATTTATTCACCTCATACAGAATAAAATGATCAATAAAATCATTTTCCCGTGAATACTTTATTCACCTTCCACTATTTGGGTAAATAATTAAATTTTTACCCAAATAAATAAAGTGAAAGCCCTTTAAAACTTCTTGGGACCCACCTCCGTTTTAACTGCACACAATGCAACCATTATTAAATTTTTTGAATTTTAAAATCGGGCACCTCCCGTGCTCGCACACCTCATGGGGATTTTGGCTTCATCAGCATCATCCTCATGAGGTCCGCGAGAATGCCCCCAATCCTCCTTTGCTCTTTGCACATCTCAAGCTTTGGTCATTGCGTGCCTTGATGAATGTCCATCCCTTAGCGAGCATGGGTTTCCACTTAAACATTGGCTGCGGGTTCTCTCCCTATTAGGTCATGCCCTCCATTCCTCATGCCTGGCGTAGGCCTTCTCATTCCTATTTGGAGCGCATGTCATGTTTCTCCCTCTATGCGCGGGACTCCTCATTCTTCAGGCGCGGGCCCTTTCAATGGCTGGCTGCATAGGTTTCCCCACATGCTGGCTGCTCCTTATACCTGCACACTCAACTTGCAGGTCACACTCCACCATTCACTATCAGGTCACCATTGTGTGTACTTCATACTATGATGGCGCCTCGCTGTAGCTGGTGGTGGTGGCTTTCCCCTTGCATGTGCATGCCTTCCTATCCATGGTCTTCTCCACCTTTCATTGCCAACTGCACCTTGTTGGTTGGTAGAGCCCCTCATCCACTTCTTCACCTATTGTTGTTCATAGATCTCCCTTGGCCATGTGTGGTGGTCTCCATCTATTGGCCGCATGTTTCCTCAGACACCCGCAAGCCTCCTCCAAACCGTGCCTACCCTCTGCTCTCATTTGCTGTGAACTTTCTTCATTGAGCTTTTCCTCCAACTGGCACGAGCTCCACCAGCTAGCTACGTTTCTCCTAGTGCGTCCCATTCCCTGGTGACTTCCCATCACATGGTGTGGATCTCCCTTGGCCAGGTCGTGCCTTCACTGCTTTTGCGAGCCTCCTCCCTAGCTCTTCCCTGCTTGGTTCCTATCCTCCACACTCTATGCGAGCCTTCATCTCCATTGCATGGCGGTATCTTACCTATCTACAGTGTGCTTGTCCCTTACGCGCAAGCTAGTCTCCACATGGTCTTCCCTCATTAGCCTTGTTCAGTTCATGCCCCCATTCTCATCAATGTATTTGCTAAAACACTATTGAATTCCTTCCAAAATGAGGCGCCATTCTCTTGTGCTTTGATGGATGCCAATAACCAATTGGTTACAGACATGATGTGGGCCTCCTCCCATTTGACCTTTTCAAAATGAAATAATCTTTATTTCATTTTGCAATAAGTTCAATCATTTCAAATTTCTCAATATACACCATATGGAGTCATTTCTGAGTTGTTGTAGTTGTCTTATTATTATTTAAAATTATCAATTCTTCTTTTGTTTTGATCCATTCTGAGCTTGAAAAATCACTGCAAGATCCATTGTCATTCAAGTGAAACACTACATTCTCATATTCCTCTGCTTTCATAACACAAAAGCCCTTGAATTTACAACCATTTATTTGAAACGAACCTCACACTTATGCAAAGCATGTCGGGCCCCATGTGGGTTCGGCTAAAAGAAATTTCTTTTTCAAATGAGCTTTGCCCTGAAATGATTTGACACTGCCTTTTGAATGCTTCAAAAGTTGAAAAATGAACTGGGTCTCCATCAGAAACTGCTTTCTGGCACTTTTGCAAAATGGGTAAAATAGGTCAAGTTGCTTTAGGAATGGACCTTGAAAATCGGGCAAACTACCTCGTGAAACCTTAAAAACTTGCAAGCACACAGTCACTTGTCCCAAAAGTATAGTGAAAAAGATGGATTAGAGAAATGTATCATGAGATGGAAAATATTAAACGTCAAAGTCATTCAATTGAACCTTCTTGAAACAACAGCAGTTCTGAACCAACTAAAACTGACTTGACTATCAATTTGTAAACATAGAAAATCAACCCTTGAAAAGATGCCATCATACATAGTGGAACATTAAGGTACCCTGAGCATGTGTGCAAAAGGAATTGCTTTGAAACATCACCGGTCAAAAGTTATTAATGGTCGAAGTTGGCCTTTCAGAAAGGCTGTCAGGAATGCAGCTGCAAAACAGAACAAACTGCATTTGGTTTCGATCTGCTAAAAATAGAAAATCAAATCATGAAGTTCTACAAACTGACACCCGAGATCATTTAGGTATGGGGAATATGGAACAAAATTTGTTTTGACATGACAGTGAGCTGGTTGCAAAAACCATGCTCAAACAGGAAGCTGTTTCGCAAACTGACAATCTGCAAACAACAGAACAATGTAAAAAACCTTCCAGCTTCACTTTTCAAAATGCTGTCAAAACATATCGTGGGAAGCTAAAATTTGACATGCCTGCTCACATATGTCTACTGAGTATGTCTCCAAATGGGTTTTGCACGAAAGTCAGTAGGCTTTAAATTATAAGCCTCCAAAGTAGGTTAGTCAGGACTGCTTGTTCAGGTGCACTTCTGAAAGTGTAGAAGCAAATTTTTGAAATAGGCATCTCAAATTTAATTTGAGAGTGCCATCATAAGGAATTAAATATTTTTCAAATTATGGACATTCATTCAATGGAATTGGATAAATTCCCACAATTGAACTAGGAACACAAGTATCAGGTACAGGTTGACCTTGTACAACAATCCCACAATCAAGAAGCTACCCAAAGTATGAACCAAAGATTGCTACAACACTCCAAACATTAAATCACAAGCACCATTAAATTATTTAGCTCTAAATCTAAAATGCATTTAGATATTTCCCAAGCAATTTCAAACATACAACAAGAACCATGCAGGATAAATCAATTGAAAGAAGGTGCCAATAATAACACAATGTCTTCACTTGCATTGAATTACTAGTAATAATAACAATTCCGATGTTTTGTGTTACAACACTTTCTTGAAATATGACTCACTCCTAATTCTAACTTCTTCCTCTACTTGCTAGTCTACTTACAAGATCCGGTCTTCGAACTTCAAACCAACTAACTTTTCCTCTCTATCTAACTAACTCTGTCTAACCCTTACAAATGAGGCAAAATTCCATACTTATAGAAATCCTACCCGTGCTGGCCCGAGCTAGGGTTACAAAGAAAGTTGGTCACCCATCATATCGACCCAGATAGCTAGCAATAAATCACCACCCCACATTGAATGCATGAGGCGCCCCTTTAGATCAGCCTTGGGCTTTTACAAATCTGGGTACAGACCAAACAAGCCTGTGAGCCACTCTTGCCATTAATACCTTAGGTACGTGAAGTAGAAGAATGGCCACGTACAATCGACCTTGACCTGCCCTCGGTCACAAAGTGTTCCTAGTTGAATACTGCAGATCCCGCAACACCCTCAAAGAACATGCATCCTCTCCCCTTCGGCCTCGACAACAACAACTTGCTCGATCCATCCTACACTCAAAAAGCCATAATTAGTAACTAGTATAGCACGAGAATCCAAGTTATTCCATCATGAAAACATATTCAATCATCAAAAAGATCAAAATAGCCATTAGAATCCCTTCAAAATTCATTAAAGCATCCATATCAAAGCTCAAGATTTTCACCCCTCCGTGGAATTCAAGTCAAGAAGGAATTTCGGGAAATTCCAGGCCAGGCGGATTTTAGCAAGGGAAGCACAAAAATCACCAAAAGGTCGATCGCTTATCAGTCAAAACTCAAGAAATGTCTGCACGTATCATTAAATTATCTAAATCCATCATGCAATGCAGAACCATAAACAACTAGGCCATCCTCTCAGTCTTTGACAAATAATAGATTTTGGAAAAATCCGATAGGGATGGCAATTATCGAAATGAACACTACTTAGCACATTCCAAAAAAAATAAGCAAGGATGGAATATCAGGATTTTCCCAAGGCAACAAATTCTTATGAAGTCAACATAATCTTAATGCCATTGATTGACAATTTGACCTCCCGACACTCCCAAAATGACCAAAACCATGCTATTGTGAGCCAGGCATTTGACCATCGAGGTAACATGGTAAACTGCAGCACCGCAAGCCAAGTAAAAACCCCCCACGGTATGGCAGCGAACCGCACAACCGTGGTCGGCCTTGGATACACCTATGGTATCAAGGTAAATTGTGCTACCGTGCAAGATGGACCAAGCCCCATGCAACTGCGTCGCCGACCAAAGACTCCCGCGGTATCAAGGTATGATTGCATTATCACACCAAATGAACCAACTCCACACTACCGCAACTCATCGTGCAGACCCCCACGATATGGTGGTTCCACCACACAACCGTGACCTAGCTCGGAGACACCTGCGACATCGAGGTAAAAAATCCCCAAAGACGCAAATCAGGGAAACAAAGGAATGAAGGAAAATAAAAAAAAACCAGGGGAGATGGAAATCGGCGAAGCACCAAAATCCTTGAAGACAGCATATAACTAGCCCTCGGGAAAACGAAGGAACGAAGGAAAATTCGGAGGAATCTAGGGAAGACTAAATTCCACAAAGCATGGAAATCTCCAAAAATGGTCCAAAACCAGCTCGGTCGGGTTTTCAAGGCAACTGGGGAAATCCACCAAGGAAGGAAATTCCTAAAATAAGGGAAAAACTTGAGATTGACCCAAAGACTCAATTTTTTTAAAGTGTTAGCTCAATAGGGACACTTTACAAGCAAGATATGCATCAAGGAACATTGCAAAGAAGCACAAATCTAGGACCAAAAGACCAAAAGTACCAAAGACCAAAATCTCAATATTTTCAAAGATAATATCAAAAGGCAAGGCCACATAAAAGAGCCAGAAAACCAAGCAAAAGAGGGTCCCTACTTTCAGTGGGGCGTGTGTGCAAAACTACACAACAAATGGTGACTCCGCTGGGAAATACTCTAGAGCATTTCAATGACAAACTGGAATCAAGAACCCAAAATCTCTGGTTTTAGTCCAAGCGTCAATTTACATAAGGACCAAGTTTTAGAAATCACAAACAAGCAAACCTTTCATGTACCAAGGTCGAAGTGTGTGTGCATGCATTCATTTCCCTTTCATTAGTTGCAATACGGACCAAACATAGTCTAATAGGGCTACATAAGGATTCCAACTCTAAAAGCAACCTGGATAGAGCCTCGCTACCAGTCAAGCATCCATAGCCCCGATGAGGTTATCACTATGGCCCTCCCTAGCATATCTCTACTGCTAGCCAGGTGTTCATAGCCCTGGTAGAGATACTAGGATACCCCTGATAAAGTGAACATTTCTTTTGATTTTCAATATTTTCTTTTTCTTTTCTTCTTTTATTCTCTTTGAGATCTCCTTTTTAAGCTTTCCTTTTCACCTTGCAGGCAATGAAGCCTACACTCAGGGATGAGAACCACAATAGCACTAGAGAAAAATATAAGATTTTTCACCCAGTCAGACCTCATAAAGACCATATGCAACCTTGTAATCCTTAAGATTTGTGTAAAAATATAAGACCCAAATACATTCCAAAATTTGAGTTAATCAAATGACTCCAATTCCCAACACATGCAACATCAGATGAAGGAATTTCACCAATTCAATTGAGTTTGAAAATATGTTTAGAATTTGTAAAAGAAATCCCCAGAACAACCCCAGACAAGCAGCCAGTCATATAGATGCAACAAGCCCAAAGGAAAGCAAGAAAACCCAAAGAAAGAGCAGAGCAAAAGGAAAAACCAACCAAAGCCAACCTACCCTAACCAAAAGTAGAAAAAGAGAAAAACAAACAAAGGAAACTCTAATCTAACCAAACAAAAAACAAAACAATAGAAAGGGAACCTAATCTACCTATGTACAAGGATAGAGTTGTAAATAGCTCAGGACTAGAAATAATGCTTCAAATACTGCCCATTGATAGGAAATGGGATATCTTCTCCAGTGAGGGTTTTCAAATGAAAAGAATTATCTCCCAGAATCTCTACAATCTGATAAGGGCCAAGCCAAATTTTATCAAATCTTCCATGCTCCCCTTTTTGGTCATGGGCTTTGTCCCAGTAGAGAACCAAGTCAGAGATTCTAAAGGCTTTCGCCTTGGCTCTCCTATCAAACCACCTTATCACTACACCCTAATGTTTGGAAAAGTTTTCTAGGGCATTATCTCTTCTCTCTTCAAGGTGTAATAGTTCAGTTAAGTGGGATTCACTCTTATCATTGCTATCATAGTATTCGTTGATGAATTGTAGGGTAGGGATCTTCAGCTAGATGGGAAATATAGGTTCAAAACCATACACTAATTAATAAGGAGAGGTTCCTAGTGATGTTTTCTATCTGGTACGATCTTCCCAAAGAGAAAATCTAAGCTGGGTGTGTCAATCCTTAGGGTTCTTCTCTAATAGCTTTCAGATGATTGTCAATAGGTTCTTATTGGAAGACTCAGCTAGACCATTACCCTGTGGGTAGTAATTAGATGCAAATTTCATAACAATTCCATGATCATAAGCCCAGTTAGAAAACTTTAATGATGCAAATGTAGGACCATTATGACAAACTAGAGCCAATGGACAACCAAAGCGATTAATGATACCTGACTCCATGAAATTGATTACCACTTCAGAGGTGCATTGTTTGCATGCAAGAGACTTAGTCCACTTGGTAAAGTAATCAGTTATAGTGAGAATATACCTGTGGCCCATAGATGAAGGTGGATTTATTGGACCTATAAAGTCCATTCCCCATTGTGCAAATGGTTTTATCTCTATAATAGGCTGAAGTGGAAGGGCTGCACACTTCTCCCTACTTGTTGTAGACTAACATACATGACAAGTCCTCACATGGTTATGTGTGTCTTTGAACAAGGTAGGACAATAATAGCCTTCCCTTAGGATCTAATTTGTAGTGGAAGGTGCTAAGCCATGGCCTATGCCATATCTGTCATGAAATTCAGTCATCACTCTCCCAACTTCTTCCTTTCCTAGGCATCTCAAACAAACCCCCTCATAATTTCTCTTGTACAAGACAACTTCCTTCATCATAAAACTGCCACTTTTCAAATGCAGAGCCCTCCTTTATACTACCTTGAAGTGTTCAGGACACTGCTGGTTCAATAGGTAGTAGATAATTTCATCATACCAGTCTCTTGGAGACACTTCTTGGAGGTGATATTGCTGAGATGTGAGCTCAGGGCCCATCTCAGCCATTGTTTTTGTCAGTCCTTTCCCTCTCACCACTTTAATGGGATGGATCTCAATATCATACTCTTGTAACATGGTCACCCACTTGGCTCTGCATTCTCCCAATTCATTCTACATCAACAACAACTTAATGGTAGGATCAGGCACTATGGCAAAGACCTTATTTCTCAGTATATAGTGTCTGAACCTCTTCATAGTTCAGACCAAGGCATAGGCTTGCTTTTCCACATTGGGGTATCTCAGTTCTGCATCTTTCAGAGGAGCACTCATAAAGGCTATGGGATGTTCACTCCCTTGATTGGATTTTTGAGTTTGCATTCCAACACAGGAGTGATCAAAAGAAAATGAGTATATGAAAAAAGGCTTGGCATAATCTATACTTATCAGTACTAGATCCTCAACAATAGATCTCTTAATCTCTGTAAATGCCTCCCTAGCTTTTGCACTCCATTCAAACTTTGCTTCTTGTTTCAGCATGGCATTCAATGGCTTCAATATTTTTGCAAATCCAATGATAGAATTTTTGACAAAATTAATTTTCCTAAAGGAATTCATTTCCTTTTTGCTTGCAGGTGGTTGAATCTTCAATATAGCCTCTACCCATTCTAGATCAATGGAAATACCCTATTCTGAGATGACATGTCCTAACAGATTTCCCTTAGTGAATCCAAAGAAGCATTTATTTGGATTAAGTGAGATGCCAAACTCCCTGCACCTCTAGAACACATTGCATAAATCTACAATATGATCCCCTATCCTCTTGGAAAAAACTGTCAAATCATCCGTGTAAATAATTATGAACTTACCAATAATGTCCTTGAAAGCAATATCCATTGCTCTCTGGAATGTAGCTTTGACATTGATTAATCCAAAGGGCATTCTTTTGTAAGCAAAAGTTCCCCATTTTGTAGTAAAGGCAGTTTTGTGCCTATCTTTATATTGGACCATAACCTAGTTGTACCTAGAGTATCCATCTAGAAAAGACATCATTTGAGATCCATTGACAATTTGAAGTACCTCATCCAGTGAAGGGAGTAGATAATTGTATTTTTTTGATGCCCTATTGAGATTCCTGAAATCAACACACAGTCTGATTTCTCCATTTTTCTTTCTTACTTTGCAACCCATGTTGAGTGTCTCACTGGGAATATGATTCATGATGAAAGTAGCTTCTGCACCTCCTTCTGAATGATGGGCTCCAGCAAAGCATTAATTGGTCTATGTCTTTTCCTGAATGGCTTAAAATTTGACTTCAAGGGAATTGTATGTGTAATGATTGAGGTATCATATGTCTTTAAGTCATCATAACTCCATGCTATCACATCTCGATAAGTGTGTAAGGCATCAATAATTCATTTCCTTTCCTTAGGAGTACACACTTTACCAATGAAGACATTCTTTGCATTTTCTAGAGTTTCCATGTTATATGTTTCACATTGACTACTGAGAGACTCTCTCTTCACTTGTTGTTCCTGATATTTTATCTTATCTAGATCAAAGATTCTCTCCAATTGCACCATACCTCTTGGGATAGTGTTAGTTTTCAGGTTAATGACTCCTTCTAGGTCCATTTTAGTCTCTTGGGGCTCTACCTCATCAATCACTTGAGAAGAAAACACATCACAACGAGTAATGAAATCAAGAAAATGCTTATCATCCTCAAATACCTAGAAATTAGTGACATTTCTGGGCATTGAGAGTATTGAAATGAGTTCCATAGTAAACTTCTTCAAGCCAAAAAGTGACAAAGGCTGGAGTGTGCTAGTTGCTTGTGCCAGAGAATCAGCAATTTGATTCTTACCTCATGGAATCAACTGAATGTTGAAGACATCAAATCCTTCAATGAGATCTCATACTTGATGTCTGTAATTATTCATCCTTTTGTCATGACATGAGTATTGTTTCCTTACTTTCCTAACTACTAACTTAGAATCTCCAAACACTTGTAAAATTTTAACTTTCTTTCTTAAGGCCATTATTAACCCATGAACCAGAGCCTCATACTCAGATACATTATTGTTGCACTCGAATTGGAGCCTATGAGAAGAAAATTAGGTTTTACCTTTAGGGCTGATCAACTCAAGTCTTTCTCTTGCACCTTGCTTTGACCTAGATCCATCAAATCTTAATTTCCAACAACCATCAACTCCTACTTTCCTTGAAATAGCCTTGTCCTTGCTGCTACTCGGAGGCTCTTCAGGAGGCCTTGGGCTCTTTCCCTTTAAATCACTTTGAATGCTTTGTATATCCAGCTTGACAACTAGGGTTGGATTAATACATCTTTGTATCTGCCCCACGGCTACTTGGCATAGGCAACATTCCAGCTCAAAGTGAGGGGAATTGTGAACTCTGCACCAATTGGAGAGCAACAATTCCTTAAAATCCATATGTCTACCCAGTTGAATTTGATCCTCCACACACTTCTGGATAAACTCTTGGAAATTATCTGGAAAGTTGAGTTGTCTATCTTCTTGATCACCAAGTTCCTTTGTTTGTTCAAGTAGTGCTCCAAAACTGTTGGCTTCTGATGTGGATTCATCAGAGAAGCCTTGCAACATAAAGAATTCTTCTATATCTAGAACAGGGGTGGCTAGGACATAGTTCCCCATGTTGACTTCTAACACTAATATATCATTCGAAGTATTCTAATATTTAGTGATCACATACTTCATTCTGGGTTCTCTCTCAATTCTGATTTGATTTGGGACTCCTTTCTAGGGGAGCCACATGTGAGAATGATTTGTGGATGTATATCCATTTAGTTCCTTGGTGAAATCCCGACCCAAGATCAAACCATAAGTGTCGAGAATGTCTGCCACTTGAATATTAAGTACTTGTTGCACTCTAGGATCTGAAGCAACTTGCATGGGAATCATGTTCAATTCTCCCACTATATTTACCTCTGTCTTGTCCAATTGGGTGACCTTCTTCTGAGAAGCTGTAGGGGTAATTCCTAGAGCCCTACAGATAGCAAAAGGCATAATGTTTGTAGATGCCCCTGAATCTAGCAGACAATTGTGCAGATTCTTCCCAAAGATAGGAACATAAATCAGAAAGGGAGGGTTTCTATTTTGCCTAGGAACAAACTCAACTGAGTGTCATCTTGTGCAACTTGGTCCTTATCTTTTTCTTTCCCTCCATCTTCAGGTGGTGCTTGACTTAGAACTTTAGGTGCCTATGAACTAGGAGGCCTGCCAACTACCTCATTGACTGCTACTCCTTGTGATGATGTGCTTGAATTGAAAGACCATAGGAATACATTTCTGATTTCAGGAACCCTTAATAACTCAAAAGAAGAAAGACTCACCTTTACTTTCCTGATTTCTTCAGTCACATATTCACTTAACTGTCCCACATTCATGTCAGTGTGGGTCTCCCTAGAATGGCCAGTTTGCTTATCTTTTTCTGCATCGACATTACTTCCTCTTGGCATATCAGGCTGTCCTCCTTTTGTAGAGTACTATGATGGCACCTGGAGGTAAGATGGATTATTGCTTGCATGTAGGTCTGGTGGAGTGGTAAAATTGTTTGGAGGAATAGATGTAGTAAATAGGCCTCCAGATTGTGGATTCCTATTAGGCCTACTCCTCGAATCATAATTTCTTGTAGGTTGTTGAAACATCTGTACTTCTTCAACACCAAATTTTTCTTCATCTAAGGGACCATTATCATTCTCTATTTCCTCCTCAAATAACTGATAGATTTCATCTTCATTGAACACTTGTTCAGCCTCCCCATTCTGGCTACTTGAATCCACTTTTGGTTCATTCTCTTTATCCCTAGGAAAAGGAGCATGATTCTACACAAAAATTGTGGAATCATACGGATTTGAGGGTACCAACTCTCAACCAGAGGATTTTTCCTCAACTTCATACTGAAAGATAGAAGCAGTAGTTGGAAATTTAGGTCAATCAAGCTCAGAGTGTTGACTTGTCTTGTGAAGCCTGTACCACCTTGACAAAGCTTCTTCTTCTAGGTATACACCACTCAGAGGTTTCTCTTGATTGGAAGGTTGATCTAGTGGAGTGGGGACTCCTCCATTATTAGGTCCAGTATTCCATGGCCTATTCTACCTAGGTAGCTATCTCCTTTCAAATATTTGTCCACCTTGCTGACCTCTCTCAAAGTTTTGACCAGAACCTTGTCCTCTATCAAAGTTTTGAATTCTGTCAGAGTGTTTCCCTCTATCAAAGTTCTGACCTCATGCAACATCTCGGTTCTCCCTATTGTAACTTGATTGCATGCTCTTCTGAGTAGCTTGGAGTTGGTGATTCTAGTTCCTTAAGTGGGTTACCTCCATATTCAATTTTTTTACTTGCTCAATTAGATCATCCAACCTTTCCTTATCAGGACTATTGTAAGGCACTGAATTCACATTGTTTTGGGGGTATCCTGACACTCCTCCAAGACCTATAGATTGATTTAAAACTTTTGAGTTTTGCAAATATTTAGGGAAACCAGCTTGTGGTTGTGGATAAAGGGGTTGACTGGCACCCTGCTATGGATAACTGGGCATTGGGTGAACCTGACTTATTAGATGACCTGGGTGTGGAACCAAAGGTAGCTATGGAATGGGATTCATAATAGGAGTGTGATTAGTTAGTGCTTGGTTAAGAGCTTGGACTTGCCCAAGGTGAGAAGGTGGTCCCAGAGATGGCAGAGGTCTTGACAAGTGTTGTCTCAAATCAGTAGTAACCTTAACAACCTCTATATATGTAGTGAGCAGGGTAGTTGGGAGATTAGTTCTCCACTTAAGGAAGGTGGATGTAAGGCTATCAAGGGCTTTGACGTAGACCTCTAGGGTAGTGGCATCATCTAGAGTATGCACGGTGGAACCTATTGTTGAATGATCCTATAGGCTCATTAACTTCTCTCTTAACCCCAATAAACTACATGTAGAGCTCATTAGCACTAATGGGAATCTTAAACTTCTATAGAAATGCAGCCTCAAGTTCAGTCCAATTATGAATGGATGTGGAAGGAAAGTGGTTGTACCAGTAAAAGGCATCCTCTCCTAGAGAATAAGAGAAAATTTTGCATGCAACATCCTCATGATTAATCCCTTTATCTCTCAGACAAGTCTAAAAAATCCTCATATGCTCCTCTACTGTTCTATTAGGGTCATTTGTGTGAAACTTGGAGAAAAAATGCTCAAGGTTCTTGGGAATAACATTGTAGTTATTGAATGATAGAGGTGATGGGTTATTTTCCAAGAAAGCCATTGGTGGAGGTGGAGGTGGAGGTGGAGGTGCTAAAGGTTGATTGATGACTAGTTGGGGTTGTTGAATGGAACCAGCCTCACATGAAGATGAAGATGAGGTGGATGAGGGTGAGGATGGTGGAAATGATGGGTTGGATGATGAATCCTCCCTTCTTCTAGTCCTTCTTGACCTATTTGGAGGTGGAAATTCTTGAAAATCTTCTTCTTCTCTTGGGGTAGATCTGGTTCTCCTTCTGAGCCTCTCAGGAGAAAGGGCATTTAGAAAATGCTCCAACTTTCTTATTTAGGGCCCTCCTTCTAGTGCCAATCTAGTTGATGGTGTTTTCTACACAACAACTCTAACAGAATATAAAATATACTATCTCTCTTGAAAGGTTGATCTCTATGAGAAAAGAGATAACCCCAAGGTCTCTCAGGTGTTAGGTCATGACAATGCAGTGGAACCACTTAGTGATAAATGTGAAAATGTTGGTAATCACAAAGGGACCCTACGAAACAAATATTGGAGACTCTAAACCTATTTGATTTTGCAATAGAGTGATACTTAAATTCTTGGTTCTAACCAAAGTTCAAAGAAATAACAAAAGATAAGGGTTTTAGAAATCATAAGATTAATGTTACTCCCAAAATAAATAATACTAATGATGAAATACTTGGAATGAAAATATCCCTCAAAACTAATCTCTGCTTAACCTAGGCTATACCTACAATCCTACAGAAATAGTGTAATCTTCTAAGGAATTAAAGATTTTTAGATTATGGACATTCATTCAATGGAACTGGATAAATTCCCACAATTGAACTAAGTACACAAGTATCAGGTATAGGTTGACCTTGTACAACAATCCCATAATCAAGAAGTTGCCCAATGTATGAACCAAAGATTGCTACAACACTCCAAGCATTAAATCACAAGCACCATTAAATTATTTAACTCTAAATCTAAAATGCATTCGGATATTTCTAAGAAATTTCAAAGATAGAACAAGAGCCTTGTAGGATAAATCAATTCAAAGAAGGTGCCAATAATAACACAATGTCTTCATTTGCATTTAATTACTAGTAATAACAACAATTTTGATGTTCTGTGTTACAACACTTCCTTGAAATATGACTCACTCCTAATTCTAACTTACTACTCTACTTGCTAATCTACTTACAAGATCTGGTCTTCAAAATTCAAACTAACTAACTTTTCCTCTCTATCTAACTAACTCTTTCTAACCCCTATAAATGAGGAAAAATGCCATACTTATAGAAATCATTCCCATGCTGGCCCGAGCTAGGGTTACAGAGAAATTTGGTCACCCATCATATCATCTTAGATAGTTAGCAATAAATTTCCACCACACATTGAATGCATGAGCTACCCCTTCAAATCGACCTTTGGCTTTTACAAATTCGGGTACAGACCAAACAATCCTGTGAGTCGCTCTCACCATTAATGCCTTAGTTATGTGAAGCTGAAGAATGGCCACGTACAAGCGAGCTTGACCTGCCCTCAGTCGCAAAGTGTACCTAGTTGAATCTTGTAGATCCTACAACACCCTTGAAGAATGTGCATCCTCTCCCCTTTGGCCTTGACAATAAAAACTTGCTTGATCCAGCCTGCATTCAAAAATCCACATTTAGTAACTAGTATAGAGTGAGAATCCAAGTTAGTCCATCACGAAAACATATTTAATCATTAGAAAGATCAAAATAGCCATTAGAATCCCTTAGAACTTCATTAAAGCATCCCTATCAAACTTTGGGATTTTCACCCCTCCACGGAATTCAAGTCAAGAAGGAATTTTGGGAAATTCTGGGCTAGGAAAATTTTAGCGAGGGAAGCACATAAATCACCAAAAGGCCAATCACTTGTCAGTCAAAAATCAAGAAATGTTTACACGTATCATTAAATTATCTAAATCCATCATGCAATGCAGAACTATAAAAAACTAGGCCATTAATCCTCTCAATCTTTGACAAATAACAGATTTCGAAAAAATCCAACAGGGATGGAAATTGCCGAAACCAACACTAGTTAGCACATTCTGGAAAAAAGAAGCAGGGACAGACTATAGGGATTTTCCCAAGGCAATGGATTCTTACAAAGTCAACACAATCTTAATGCCGTTGATTGACAATTTGACCTCCTGACACCCCCAAAATGACCAAAACTGCACTACCACGAGCCAGGCATTTGACCACCGAGGTAATGCGGTAACCTGCAACACTGCAAGCCAAGAACAAACCACCCGTGGTATGGCGGTGAACCATACAACCATGGCTGGACTCAGAGACACCTGTGACATCGAGGTAAATTGTGCTACTACACCAGATAGACCAAGCCTCGCGCAAGCACACCACCGACCAAATACTTTTGAGGTATCAAGGTATGATCGCGCTACTGTGCCAAATGAACCAACCCCGTGCTACCACAACTCGTCGTGTAGACCCCCACGGTATGGCTGTGTCATTGTGCAACCATGACGTGGCTCAGAGACACCCACGACATCAAGGTAAAAAATCCCCAAAGACACAAACTGGGGAAACAAAAGAACGAAGGAAAATCAGAAAAAATCGGGGGAGACAGAAATCCACGAAGCACCAAAATCATTGAAGATAGTGCAGAACCGGTCCTGGGGAAAATGAAGGAATGAAGGAAAATTCAGAGGAATCTAGGGAAGACAAAATTTTGTGAAGCATGGAAATGTCTAAAAATAGCGCAAAACCAGCTCGGTCGGGTTTTCAAGGTAGCCGGGGAAATCTGCCAAGGAAGGAAAATCCTAAAAATAGGAAAAAACTTGAGATTGACCCAAAGACTCAAAATTTTCAAAGTGTTAGCTCAATAGGGACACTTTACAGGCAAGATAGGCATCAAGGAACATTGCAAAGTAGCACAAATCTAGGACCAAAGGACCAAAAGCACCAAAGACCAAAATCTCAAGATTTTCAAAGATAATCTCAAAAGGCAAGGCCACAAAAAAAAGCTAGAAAACTAGGCAAAAGAGGGTCCCTATTTTCAGTGGGGTGTGTGTGCAAAACTGCACAATAGGTATGACTCTATGATTGTAACTACGGGACATAACTTTTTGATAACCCTTCAAGTGATTGGCTGCATTTTGTCATCTCTCATCAAGTAGCTCTAGTTCTTGTAGTCTTGAAACTCTATAGTCTTCATCAGTTATGAGTCCCTTCAGTGAGAATCGAAGTGAGGGAATCTCAACTTCTAGTTGTAGGATGACTTATGCTCCATAAACCAAGGCATATGGGGTGGAACCTATCAATGTGTGAATGCTGGTTCTATATGCCCATAAAGCTGGATTTAATTGGACATGCCAATCACAGTCGACATTATTCATTGTTTTCTTCAGGATCTTCAAAATTGTTTTGTTTGAAGCTTCTACCTGGCCATTCCCCTATGGATAATAAGGTGTTGAGAACTTGTGTTGGATGTGAAATCTTTCACAAAGTTTTTCAACATCTTGATTCTTAAAAGGTCACCCATTATCCATGATAATGGATTTGGGAATGCCATTCGACATATGATATAATTCAAAATGAAAGATGATATTTGTTTTCCAATAACTATTGTCAAGGGAACAACTTCAATCCATTTGGTAAAATACTCTATGGCCATGATTATCAACTTGTGTCGATTTGATGAAGATGGGTGAAGTTTTCCCACCAGATCTAGTCCCCACTGAGCGAAAGGCCATGTGGTAGTGAAGGGTTACAACTCTTGAGCTGGATCATGGATGAGATTTCCATGAATCTAACATTTTTTACATTTCTTTACAAAGGTGAATGATTCATTTTCCATGGTTGGCCAATAGTAGCCCATTCTAACAAGTTTCTTAGCCAAGTTTAGTCCATTTGAATGAGTCCTGCAAATACCACCATGAACCTCTTGTAAGGCCTTTTCAGATTCATCACATTTGAGAAATCTAAGGAGGGTACCATCAAGACCTCATTGGTATAAGATATCAATGATTAGGGTATAGTGAGAAGATTGGTGTATGAAATTCCTTTTCTAATTCTAGGATAAATCTGGGGGTAAGATAGTATCTTTTAGATAGGAAAAGATTTTTCCATATAAGGGGGAATCAAAACCAGTCATGTGAGAAATGATTTGGGTTTCAAAATTGCCGTAGGCAAGGGAAAACAGTTATTCCACCAAGAATTTGTGTCGAGCTTGGTTCTCTAATAATTGTAGTAGTGATTCAATTGTAGCCATGGCATCTACAACTTTTTTTTTGATTTGTGGTATTTGTATGAACTTGATCTCAAAAAAAGACTTCTTGGAATAATCTACCATGTTTCTATAAGGCATTAAATTTTCATCTTTAGTCTGATAGTCATCATTTATTTGATTAATGACAAGTTTTGAATCACCAAAAACTTGTAGCTCTGTGATCTTCGAGTCCAATGCACTTCTCATTCCAGTTAGTAGTGCTTCATACTTGGTTATGTTGTTAGGACAAGGAAACATCAACCGATAAGAATTTGGAATGGTATGTCCCTGAGGTGTGACAAAAATAATTCCTGCCCCCGATCCATGTTGTGTGTAGGACCCATCAAAATAAAGTGTCCATAATTTATTGGTCATTGATGTGAACACATCAGCGTCAGGAAATTCGATATGCATTGGATGGTCTTCTTGTAAAGGTTCCTCCAAAAATTGATCTACTATGACCTACCCTTTTATTGCCTTTCGATCCACATAGTGAATGCCAAACTCACTTAGGACCATTACCCATTTAGCTAACTTTCCAGTTAGGGTTGCTTTTCTCATAAGTTACTTTAAGGGATCGATTTTAGCCACAAGTTTGACTGTATGAGTAACATATAGTGTCACAACTTTTGGGAAGTGAACAATACTACCAAGAAAGCCTTTTCAATTAAAGTGTAATTTACTTCATGACTTCTTAATGTTTTGTTGATGTAATATACTGCTCGTTCTTTTCTCATTTTGTTCTCTTGTGCCAATAATGCCCCCAGGGATACTTTTGTGGCAAAAATGTACAATATGAGTGTTTCACCTTGCACTGGTGGGATCAATAATGGTGGGCTCATTAGACAATGCTTGATCTGGTTGAAAGCTGCTTCAAACTTCTCTTCCCATTTGAACGAAACATTTTTATGCAAGAGATGCGTGAACGACAAACTCTTGTCTACGAGTTGTGCGATGAACCTCCTGATGGATTGTAATCGTCCTTGTAATGACCATAGTTGACTGATGTTCCTTGGTGGTGGCATCTCTAGGATGCCTTGAACCTTCACTGGATCCACTTCTATTCCTTTTTTTGACACAATATATCCTAGGAGCTTTCTCGATTTTACCCCAAAGACACATTTCCTGGGATTGAGTTTGACCTTAAATTTTTTCATTATGACAAAAAACATAGATAAGATATCTAGATGTCCTTCTCTTGTGTTTTATTTGGCTAAGATATCATCTACATAATCCTCCATGAATGTGTGCATCATGTCATGAAATATTGTAGTCATTGCCCATTGATAGGTCACTACTGCATTTTTGAGTCTGAACGACATTACATTCCAACAATATGTACCCCAAGGACATGTGAATGTAGTATTATCTTGATCTTTAGGTATGATTTTTATCTGATTATACCCATAAAATCCATCCATCAACGAATACATAGCATGCCTAGCTGTCAAATCCACAATTGTGTCAATGTTCGGCATAGGGAAATTATCTTTTGGACACACTTTATTTAAATCCCTGAAATCTGTACAGATTTTGATTCGTCCATCCGGTTTCAACACATTGGAGATCCATTCTACATATTCAATAGACTGAATGAATCCTACATCCAAATACTTCTTTAATTCCTCTTTGACTAGTAATGCAACATGTGGGTGCATCTTTCTAAGCTTTTGTTTCACAGGTTTTTCCCTGGCATGATGGACAAATGGTGCATGATAAGATTTGGATCCAATCTAGGAATATTGACATATGACCATGCAAAGTTTATTTTATTATCCTTGAGGAATTATGTGAATTTTGGGACTTCTTCCTCTGTCAGTGATGCAACAAGTTGCAGGATCTTCGGCTATTCCATAGTGCCTATATTGATTACTTTTGTAGGTTCTATCAAAATAGAAGATCTTTCCTAATAGTGCTCAGGGAGAGTGTCAAGTTTCCCATCTTCTAGTGCCTTTGAAATTTTTTCACTATCAGATACGAGCTTTATTTTTTTCTTTTCATGATCTAATACTTCCTTTTTTAGGATTTCACCATTAGATCTATCTTTTATATTGTTAATTTTGCAGCTGAGAAACATGGCACTCTCCTAACTGAGATTTTGATTATGTGATTCACTTGTGGAACCTATTTCTAGGTTAGATGAGAAAATAAAATTTATAATGGTTTTGTCATCAGGGAAGATTGGGATATCGACTGGTTAAGTTTGTTCCCAATCAATGAGCTCAAGATGGACCAAGGGTAAGGGATCGTCAAGTTGGGTAAGGTCACTGGCTGTTAAGGTCATGACATGTTTATCATTCTCGCTATGGGGAAGATATATGATGGTATCATCCTGTTGATTATCCATATCTCTTTGAATTGAATCTTTATCACTTGATTCATGGTCACTTTGAAGTACGTAGTCAAGTGGAGGCCTTGAACTTTCCCCTTGTGTGAGCATGGGTGTATATTTTTGTATAACATCCACCTATTTGTCTCTCCATAATTCATCATTATAAATGGTATCCCATTCATACTCATTGGAATCAGTATCAAAATTCTCTTACAATTTCAGAATTGTCTCAGTTATCTCTTCATTAGATTTCTTTTGGACCTCTTATTTTGCATCTTCACCATATCCAAGTCCAGTTTTATCTTTTGGATGTGTTATTTTCGGTTGAATAGGTTCCACAATTCCTTATTTTCTCTTGCCTATGCGGTCATTTCCTTCATAACCCATTCATTGCATTATTGTACAGCCCTTCCCATATTGCTCACTAGGGAGTTTGACATGCTCCATAGATTCATCCTCATCTTTATAAAGCCAATTGAGAATAGCTCTATCTTCTTTAGTTTCTTAAGTGTTAGCCTTGATGAATTTCCCATCGAACATGGTGATGGGGACTGCATCTTGTTGTGTGGATACTGTAGGTTGACCATGTGACCTTGGAGAGACAAGTAGGTTAGAGAGACAATGAATATTCTCCCACCCCATTATCCTTTAATTGCAGCTTTGTACCAATATTCTATATCAGTTCCCTTGTTTGATCATTGTGTTTTGAAGTAGAAACAACTAGAGCCTCTCTATTATGCAGGACAAGGGTTTCCTAAGTTTCTCTAAGGTTAGAAAAAATCTGACTACTGTTATGATCTGCCAGTATGGTTACTTCTTGTCCGTCATATGGAAATTTTAGACATTGATGATAAGTCAACAAAACTACTTGCATCGCATGGATCCATGGGCAACCCAAAATTATGTTATAAGTCTCGATCCAAAACCTAACAAAAGGTGTTCTTTACAACAGGTCCCACTCTGATAGGTAGCATGATGAGGCCCTTAGAAGATCATTCCTCATCATCATATGCTTTGATTTTTATTTTTCTCCTCAGGTCAATAGACTCTTCAGAATACCCTAAGGCAAGAACCAATTTTAAAGTACAAATATTTAGATTGGCTTCTCCATCTATTAAGACATGTTTGATTTGGGTTTTATGAACCAAGACCTCTATATAAAGTGATGAATTATGGAGATGAGTCATGGAGGAATCATCCTTCTTAGAAAAGGATAGGCATGTGGGTGAGGAAAAGTGTCCCACCATGGCTTGAGATATGTCAATATCCAAATCAGGTGATACGATTGTGTCAATGAGAGCCTTCTCCATAATTTTCTTGTGTGTCGGCGATATTTTAAGAAGCTCTAAGATAGAAATTTGAGCCGATGTTTTATGTAGTTGATTGACTAAATTATATTGCCTTGGAGGGGGGATAGTTGATTTGGATGAACTTCCTTTAACAACAATTTTGTCCTGTCCCCTCATTGTTGCATTAACTTCCTAATACTTTTGCTTTCCTTTGACTTTGATGACATTGACTTTCTATTCATCATAATAAATATGATTGATGGTGGTGTCATAGACATGATTTGTATTTTTTCCTTTGTCACCTAAAGGTTCCCCTTTTTGATAATTAGGGAGAAGATCCTTGAATGCCTGATGATCTTCGTTGGCATTATGTCCTTCAACAATTATGGTGTGATTGTCGATCAAGTCTTGGACCAAATTATTCAACCCTTGGTAATTATTTTTCCTATGAACTTTGCATCTATGATAATCATAATAGTATGAGTCATTCAACGATGGTCTTTTAACTCGTGGCTCATAATTTCTCTGTGGTTGCAATGTTGTGGTGTTTTGATTCAAAATCTCTTTGAGAATTGATTCAAGAGACTAGCCCAAGGGAGGGAAACTCCGTCGATTTGAGAAAAAATATGATCGAGGAACATTTAAATTTTGATTTTTATCGAGATTATTACCACGATTATTGGCCACATTTCCTTGGTTAGAGGAATTTCCAAGATTGTTGTTGTTGCATTAAATACCTAATACATTGAGAATGGTTGGCTTTTATTTCACGTTGTTGGCATCTACCACCTCATCATTTACAACATTCTTATTTCTAGTCCAGAATCATGATTTATCATTGTTGTTGTTGTTATATGAATTTGGACCATCTTTTTCAAGCTTTAAGACTCCTCTCTTGACCAAGGCTCCTTCAATGGTTATCGTGTTTTCAATCAATTTCTCAAATGATTGAAGACAATGAAGATTGAGCCTATAACTCATTTCTTGATTTAGACTATCGATAAGGATTTCCATTTTTTCTTTTTCAGGAACAAGATGGGAATACCTTGCAAATAACCTTCTCCATCTTTGTAGGAACATGATGAAGGGTTCCCCCATATTTTTCCTCACTTTGCACAAATCAAGCATTGTTATCTGATGTTGTATATTGTAGGAGTATTGAGATATAAATTTATTGATTAACTCCTCAAATGTTTTGATGGGGGGAGTGATTTTGGAAAGCCACTCCATGGATTATCCACCTAGACTCCATGGAAACAATCGCATCAGGTATGTATCTTCATGAGAAAACTCTAGGCTCATATTTTGAAAGTCTCTCACATGATCAATGAGATCCGTTTTCCCATTGTACCTATCAAATTTCAGGATCTCACAATGCTTTGGAAAAGGAATCATGTTGAGATTCCTATCAAAGGGATATGGGAAAATATCTTCCAAAACATATTTCTTGGTTGTACCCCCTTGTATTTCTTTAATTTGTCCTTGTAATGATCTTATCTATTGAGTAAGAGCACTAAAATAATTAAGGGGGGTTTCAATATCCTCTCTAATATTTTTTGTGTCAAAATTAGAGGGTTGCTTAGCTCCTTGGTTTGCTAGCAAAATAAAGTATCTTTCTTTATTCCTCTCTAAAATTTTGTACAAGAGAGTATGGAATTGCTGATCTTGCTCAGCTTCTTGAAGTAACTCCTTAGTTATTTCATCATTATTTGAATTATTCCCAGTGTGAAACTTTTGAAAAGGATTTTCTTCCCTTTCACCCATGTTGCAAAGTGGATTTTCCCTTTCATCTTCTTCTATGTTCTTTCGAGATCTTGTGACAACAGGAATAAGATTATACCAAGTTATTACTAACTTTGATCACAAATGGGAGAGCACAATCTGTTGGATATCTTAGTCAGAATAGAATGAGGATTCTATTGATAAGACCAAAGAAATTTCCAATTTTTAGTTTGTGATTCCTTGGTTGGAAGGATGATGATCTTGTTATGGGAATAAAACTAGAAATCGAAAATGGATGTGATGATGCACTTTGCAATGCTTTGATCTTAGTTTGAGAAAATAAGGAATTTGTAGAAGCCTAATGCTTCCAAGTTCTCTATTGCAACACTTGATAGGGACAATTGGAATACTAAATTACAGGTTGTGGGATTAAAGAGGGATGAATGGGTTGATTGTGATTATGTCTTTGTGAAAGAGCTCTTCATTGAAAGAAAGCATGTGAAGATAATGGCTCTAAAGAAAAATCGTCAGTAAAACCCCTAGCAAAGTTGTGATATCGATGGATGAAAGTTCGATGCTCAAGCAAAACTTTTCGACTTTGGTATAAAAATCATCTCCTTTTCAATAGCTTCTTATAACTAAGGGACCTTTTTGGATTCTTGATCCTTTTCTCAAGGGATTTCTTAACAAAGGTTGCAGATCTCCAAACCCTGAGCATAGAAAAGACTAGACTTGGTGGAAAATTGTGTCAAAAAACTCTTTGGACTTAGATAACAGATGCGCTACTATGTTCAATGTATGCGCTAAAATTTTTGATTAATGCACTAAAAGATCAAATCAATGCGCTAGACTATTGCATGGATGCGCTAAAAAAAAACATAGATGCACTATAACAGAGCATAGATGCACTAAAACAAAGCATAAATGCATTGAAATAGAGCAGGGATGCACTAAAATAGAGCAGGGATGCGCTAGAACAGAGCAGGGATGTGCTAAAATATCTAGTCAATGCATTGAGACAGACATGTTTTGACAGTTTTTTCTGAATTGGATGATTTTTATTTGATTTAATGTTTGAAAAACATGGCATGCAGTAGAAAATAGTTGATTTTAAAGTCCTAAAATCTAAACAATGAGTGTATGTTCTTTGAGATTTCCATGGGTATTGAAAAAAACAAATACTTCAGACAGACTCACTTTTAATTGTCAAAAAGGTCATCATAATAATCACAACCCACATCTTAGAATTGTGTCGACTCACACACTCATGTCACCCCCTAGAGGGCACCCATTTTTTTGTCTTTTCCAAGCGCGTACTCAAAGTTATATTTCTCGATCCCTTGAGCAAACAATCAATGGAAATTATATGGTGAGTGTCTTGGGGGAAGTTTTATTATTAGGATGTTCGGAAACTGACACAGTTGGATTCTACACTAAGGTTCGTTGTAAGTGTTTCCATTCAATGCGGAAAATGATGTACTCCCTCAGGAGACCTCCCAACCTTTAGAACAAAGGCTTTGGGGATGGTTATCTTGCACACTAATTTCGAGTGGATTTTCATCAACAACTCACTTTTGTTTATAGTGGGTTGGAATCCTTGGCTTTAGGCATTCCCACTTAGGTTGTTCGTCTTGGGTGATTAATTTTTCCCACAAGAGAAAGCCTACTAAAGGTTGTAATAAAGCATGAAATATATGAAATGAAAAGATGAGTCTGGCATTTTGATCACCCAGTTAAGGGGAGAGCATAGGCCTATCACCCAACAATCACAACAAATAATTTTGTTCAAATTTTAATCCCAAATGACAAATTTGCTAAGCTAAGTGAAGATGTTGCTTCACAACAAACATGGTATTCATTTTAATCAAGATAAATCAATTGTTTGGTGACCACCCTAGGATTGGTTTATTCCATATTTAAATGTCTACCCTAGGATTGCTTCATTTTAACCTTATGCAAAAAGTAAAAATCTTTGTCTACGGACGCGTTAGAATTAGGATTAAAATTTACAATCCCTTGGATATGCTAAAAGAACACATAAATGCACTAAAATATAGCATAAATGCACTAAAAGAAATTCAAGTATGCACTAAAATAGAGCGTAAATGTGCTAAAAGAATAAGGATATGTGCTAAAACATAGCGTCAATGTGCTGAAACAGTCCTTGTATGCGCTAAAATTTTCCAGGGATAAGTTAAAATGTGTCTCGTATGCCCTAAACCACGAGTCCAGTTCGTAACCTTCTAGAAAACCTACAATAAAAAAATTAAAAATAGGGTAAGGGCCCCACAGTGGGTGCAAAAAATGTGTGTGAATATGTGTAATAATTAAAAGGATAAACAAACACACCAATGCGCCATTATATTGAAGAAATATAAGTTAAAAGATAATCAAACTCTAAAAACAACAGTTTCTTCAAAGATGTCCCATTGTCCTCTGTCTCCAAGGATTCGATGTAAGTTGTTGGCTCTTAGTTAGTGTAAGCAGCAACTTGGTAGAATGATAACTTAGAGAATGAGATTATGCAACATGCATTTCTATTTCTAAATGATATGAGATGATTTAGCTAAGATATGAAACTAAAATGCTATGAAAGATAAGATGCTATGCTTAAGAAAATAGATTGTTTAATGTTGGATAAATGCAACTATAATGCTCACGCTATATTTGCTAGATCAAAGATCCTTTTGAAAGCATAAAGAGGCTGTATTTATAGAGTTTTGGAGAAAAAATCCTAGCTGGCAAAGATCAACAGTTGAAAACAAGCCTGTGAAGATGAACGGTGAGAGATTTGGAAGTTGAGAAAAAGATGAAAGCTAGAGAAAACGATGGGAAATGTTTCCTCCTACACAACCTTTTTCCATTCAAAAATGAAGGAAAGTTGTCATTTGTGCATTTTAGTTATGAGGAGTTAGTTGGTAGTTGAAGATAAATCCATAATTAAATAATTAAATAATTCAATTATTTGTGACAATGAATTTAGAAGTTTCCATAATTAAATAATTAATATTTAATTATGTGTGAAGTGAAGAAAAAGTGTTTAGTTAAATATTTAAAATATTTAATTAAATGTGAAGTGAAGAATTAGAAATAATGAATTTGGAAGAATATTCTTTTATTTGGATTTAAAATTCAAACTTATGATAATTAATATAAATAAATTATAAAATTTATTTAATTAATTAAGAGGAAGATGGAAAATGGTAATAATTAAACAAACTTATTTATTTAATTAAATTAGAAGAATTAGAAAGTGAACGATATAAATAAATAATTAAATTTATTTATATGTAGATGAATTTAGAAGATTAATTAAATAATTCATATTTAATTTATTATTAGGCTTGATTTAATGTGACCATTTTTAGATGTATAGAGTTAATCTTGCATTTCAAAAATGAAATTTAATAAATTGACTTCAATGAACTTACTAACATTTACCTGACTATCAAGGCTAAAAGTCTCATTCAAGAGGGCATTTTTCACCACCAACTACTCAACTATGGATGTAGCTTGCACACTTATGTCTTGACTATCCATGGGGTCTTAACCATAGGGTGACCCACAAGCCTGATAAATATGGGTTTGAACCCTACTCCTCAAAGACTCCCTCAACTCACAGTGTGCTACAAGATTGACATGCTCTATGATTCTCTAGATCAAGGAACTAATGGACTGTAGTGTCTCAACCTTATCACTCTCCTTCACAATGGAAGGGATAGCCACATACTCATAGGTTGTTCTAGTGAGTTCTCATCTCATTGGTCATTTTGGGTCAAGATGTGCCCATGTTCTATTCTATGTGGATCCCCCACCTCTACCCTAGAAGTCTCACATATCAAAATAGTTTGGGACTTTATTGAGGACAAACTCATGATAGAGTTTCCTAAAAAAATATTGTGGTACCTCATTATTGTTGCATGGAGGATGGTCAAAAGCCATCCACCACCTCTGCCAAAAATGGTTCTTTATCCCTTGGTGGTTGCACCAATGGATAGGGAACCTCTTGCTTGTAGGGTGTAGAGATTGATTTGTTTATGGGTTTGTGAAAATGGAACACAATTCAAATTTGTATTTTTTTCATTTTTGACTTGCTTATTAGATAAATTATCTACATAGAATTGTCTAAACTCTCTCCTCTTATCTGACTAAGTAGATATTTTATTACTAATTGAATCTACATTTGATAACATGCATTCAAGAGATTGAGCAAGTGTGGCTCTATGTGAGGTTTAACTTGCATGATCTTTCAACCTTGCAATTGTGTCCTCAATTTGTTTTGTTATTTTTAATTTTCCTCATTAAATTTTCTTGTGTTCTAGGGGCATATTAAGGAATTAATGGATGTGTTTGTTGTTGGGGTTGTTCTTCAATAGGTATTTCGGGTTGAGGTGAAGGCGGATTTTGAGGATTGGGAGGTTGATTATCATTTCCTATAAATTAAATAAATTTACATAAAAAAACTATTAAGTCTACCTATTTAGAAACAAATTCACACAAAAAAAAAAAAAAAACTTACTCCTTTGACCTCCTCGACATCATGGCAGAATTTTGGTGAAGATTCAACAACAATTTGATGAAGAATTTGGTCTCCAATAACATGAGTGTGATCTTGAGGGTTTGAAGGTTGTGGGTTTGGAGAAAATGCCGAAAACAAAATCAGAAAATGTTTCTTTTTTTGTTATAAACAACTATAATGCACTTGTGTTATAATGCAAGAACGTTATGGACTTGGTGCTATCAATCCTTAGGCTCAACAACACTAAGCCATAACATGAGAATATTATAACACACTCATGTTATGAATTTAAAAAAAAATTAAGATGGTTGGTCAATTTTTGGCCACCATATTTTTGAACCCACCCCTCTCCAAGGTCTTGATCTTGCATGAATGGCTTGATTGATGATGTGATCTTGATTCTTAAAATCTGAATTGAATGCTTGAAACCTACATCACAATGTTAGCTCCAAAAACATGCATTATGCTTGCTAACTTTGACATGATGCTTGAGATCTTGAATGCTGCAACAAATAATTCATAAATTTTCTCTTGGACACCTTTGACAATAATCTTAATTCTTGTAATAATCTCTTGACAATATAGGTTGCTTATAGGATTTGATTTGATAAAAAGACCTTGTATTTATAGACAATTCTCTAATTTCCCAAAAATTAAACATTACAAGCTGACATTTGAATTTGAATTTAGGATCATAAAAAGGCCACCAAAAACATATTAAAATTTTGAATTAGAAACTAAAGGAGACCCATTTTCCCAAGGGTGAATGGTTCTTGACCTAAATTGCAAGGACCTATTCATTTCAGGGTGTTAAAAATGTTAATTGCATTAATTAAATCATGATTTCCCTTTCAAAAATTACAATTAATTAGGCTTATAGATTCAAAATAGGTCCAATTAAGGCTTAATTAAGTCCAATTAACTAAGGGACCCAAACATAGTGTGAAATGTAAAGGAGTAAATTTTTGACACTACACTTAGCCCCCAATTTAGTGAGAGGATGAGCCCTACACTCAAATTCACACTAAAGTAGTCAAAATAACATCAAGAGAGATCTAATTGTATAATTGTTTGAAAGATAAGACAACAAAGGTCAAGGAGGATGATCAAGCCCCCAATATCTAAGATCTAACATAAAACCAACAAAGGCACAATGTCACAAACCCCAAAATGAACCCAACAACCTTATTCCTCCAAACAACACATCTATGAAAAGAAAAAAATGAGATATTCATTTACCATAAATGCAGGGGTACTCATACCCCTAGGTAATGGCCATTACCTAAATGAGATACTATTATCCCAAAATGGAAAGCCCCAATGTGAGGGAGCTACTCCCACTCAAAACCCTCGCATGTGGAGGACCAAAACTCCTCTATACAAGAGGGGGTCACCTCCCCTATGAAAGAATACACAAAAATGATACAATACATACAACAAGACCTGTCACATCAAAAGAAAACCCTAAAATAAAACTCCAAACAAAACCCTCAAATAAATTTTCCTTTTTAAGATGCACAACATATTACTATGAAATATTAAGGAAGAAAAATAGATCCAAATACTATAATCCCAATAATGGTAGACTCTAATGGATGGTTGGCTCCTCCTCTCTCCAAAAATCTCCTCCTTTCTTCTCCCAAAACTTCTTGAAAAGAACCAATTCAAGATCACAAAAGAACAAAAAAGAAAATAAGCATGGTAACCCTCTCTTCTCCATGACAAAGAGGTTTTAAAGGGAAGGGAGAAATAAATCCCTCACATAACCAACCTCCCTTTTTCCTCACTCTTGTGAGGGGAAAAAATAAGGGTTAAAACACTTTTTAAAAGATTACACATAACAAAACTAACCTTCCCACCCATACCTTTAGGTCCTAGGCTCACTTTTAGCACATAAAACACACCCTAGAACCCTCTAAACACACTTTAAAATGCACTTCCCCAAAATTTAAAATTCAAAACTCACAAAAAAAAAAAAACCACATAATACACAATGCAGACCATCCATGAAACCCACATAACCCAACACAAACATCAATAACCTATATGATCCCATGCACTTCAACGCATGGTAGCTAAGTGAATCTCCTCAAATCCATCGATATTAGAAGTCCCTATTCACTCAACAAGATGTGTCAGTATGATAGAAATATTTACATACATATATATAAACCAAATGAGATACATCATATTGCATATCAGTATAAATCAACTAATCTAACATAAAATATCATATATGATTCTCCAATTTGGAACACATTAATCCAATAACCATATCAAGATTATTACATGCACACCATCACACATAATATATATCAATATCACCCATGAAATATTAAAGTGCATCATCGTCATTATAATTACTAGGAGTATCAAAATGTATCATAATGTATTGTTGTGCCTATAGCACACATGCCCCGTTCAGAACGAGGACCCTCTCTTTTTGTCGCCTTGTCGGGCCCTTTTGTTGCCACCTCATTTTACGTGCCCCCGTTTTGGTGTCCTAGCTAGTCAATGCGCCCTTCAAAGTCTCATTTTAGGTTGACCATGTTTTACCCCTAAAAAAATTGCTAAATCTTGAGCCTTTTGGGGCCTTCTTTGTCATTTTGCCTTTCTGGGCATACGTGGGACTTCTCGGGCCCGACCCATTAGGTTTCCCCTTTTAGGTTTCCTTTGTGCCTTCACCATCCCAAACAACCAATGGTTGGCATCCTCCCAGAGCCCGAACCCTGGTGCCTCCTTTGTCATCTACCTCACTTGTCCAAAACTGAACGACCATGCTCCGGTGTCTTTCTGACCCTCGGGCTCCGGTTCTCCTACCACCATCCCGAAATTTGAAGTCACCTACCTTGTAGGCCACCATACCTGCATTCATTAGAGGATATTAAATGCACTTAAGGGCTATATAAAAATTTTTTGACATGTCAGAAATAGCATATGAGCACAATGCGATCTTCACCTTCGCCACCCTCGCGCCCGAGCTTCCGCTTCACTATTCTTCTAGGATTCGGCATCTTGATTCTTCAGGCCCCTGAGGTATGACCATCGTTTGATAGCCCTTACATTTTCTAAAGCTTTATGATAAAAAATCTAAACGATAAGGGAGAAATGTTTGATAACCTAATAGGGAAAATGTCTCACCTTAAAACCCACTTGCCCAAATTTTTGAAAGCATCCCTTAGAGGACCCAAATTTGAATTTGGAACCCTACCACCTTGTTGTTGTTCTTTAGGGCAAGTGACCATGCTCTCTGGGCCCGAGACTCTCTCTGGCCGCTGCTCTAACTTGGTGAAAATATCCTTGATGGCGAAGCGTCTCCTGAGTCTTGAAACTCAGAACTCCCCTTCCGATTCATCATTTCTGAACGACATCCTCATTTTGTCCTTCTGACTCCCAGACCTTGAGCTCATAAAATACACATGAGAATTAAACTCACAAAATCAAAATTCCAAGTTACCCTCAAACCTCCACCCCCAGGCCACCATTGTTGTCCCGCCATCTCGAACTACTGTCTCATGACATCTTTCCAGCTTTCGGGCCCCAAGCATTTCCTAGCCACTCAACATTTTAATGATGAAATATAGAGTCCTCATTGCATTCATACCCCACCTACCAAACTTTCATCCTCAGGATTTCATCCCACCCCCATCATCCTAAACAGTGAAACAAACCCGTCTTTTCGGCCTCTTGGCCTTGAACCTCACTTCTCCTCTGGGTTTTTTCAGATGAAGGAAAACTATCTCCTCAGGTCTAGTCCATTGAGAAGAATTCCTCAGACTTCCATCCATGCTTTTCTGTTTCACATGGTTGTTCCTAAATGGCTTCCTAGCCTTTGCAGCCTAAGCTCCCAAACAACTTTCAACCTCCTGGGTTCTGGACTCAGAACTCTGTCTTTGGAACTTTGTTTCTCTTGGGCTATTTCAAATAGCCAACCCTTGACAACCTTCCTTTAGTTTGAGCCCGAACGCCTTAATGATGATCTAAATGGCCTAAAATTTGGAAATGAAGTTCAACCCACATGCTTAAATTTGACCTTCTCCCACATGGACCCTCTGTTATCCAAATCCAAGACTGGGAGAAGTCATCTAAGATGCCCTACCCTGTTCACCCTTCCAAAACAACATTCTGGCAAGGGAAGTCTAGTCCCTAGGGTCTAAGTCATCTGTTTTCCCTCCAATGTTACTTTGATCAAGTGTTAGGTTTGAATGATAAATTGTTTAATCTAACCTTGATTTGCAGGAATTTGCCAAAGGCTACTCCCTCATACTTAATTTTGCTAACTCCCACCTTTTTGTGTAGGATATATGGAATCTGGTGCAAAAGCTTGAGTGGTAGTCAAGGACAAAGGGAAAAGGATTGTCAAGGCTCTCCGAGGCAAGGAGGAAAAAGACCAAATGAATTACAAATTCCAGGGAGTGCCATTGCACTCCAAAGTTACAACTAAATGGAGGGATATCACAAACACCAATATTGGGCATGTCAATATTGATGAATTCACACAAAGAGTCAGGGTAGAGCCAAAGACTAAGAATGCCAAGCTGATCAAAAGCAATGGACTAGCTAAAGCTATTGGCTTCCCTCCCGCCTTAGTCACCCCTGAGCTAGTAATGGCTTGTAGGGAGGCGTACCAACTTGAAACAAGGACAATTATGGATAGAGACAAAAACATCTTGGCTGATATGTTGCCTTTAGGGATAACAAAAACCTTCCACATACCCATCTTCGAAAGCATGGAGACCCCAACTATCCGGGAATGCAAGGGGATGTGGGATGAAGATCCTTTGAGATGCAAGAAGTTGATCAACTAGTATTGGTTGAAGGAGAGGTGGGGTAGTGCTGCCAAGGTTCCTCAGGAGCTCTACCGCAATGACTTCTTCAAGGACTACCATGATCTGGTTACCCTACTGAGCAAAGTAATGGGCCTTCCTAATGCAACCTTCTTCTAGGAATGGATGATGTATTTCGCTGAACAAATTCTCCATGGAGAGGACATCACATTCTATTAGGGAGAGATAATTAGTGACTGCTTCTATGAGCAATTCATTAACGTAAAGAAAACCTCCAAATTTTACATGACATCCTACTTTGTGTATTCTCTTATTGATCAATGGCCTTATAATGGATTGACCACAGTGCCCAATGAGATGCTAGGTAGAGAGCTCAAACCATATGACAAGTACCCTCAGCTACAGTACAGGAATTTCAAGAGGGATTATTGTAGGGTAAACGATGCATTTATCACTTACATAATTAGATTGCTTGGAGGTGATTTTGAGAGAAGAGTCTCTCATAGTGCTAGGGCCCTAAAAAATTATGCCTTTTTATTCATCTAGTATCCCAAGTTCACCTACATTCATGCCCAGGGATTCTTAGAAAGGCCGAATAAGCTGCCCCAATACCCTAATGACCGAATCATATTATTGGAACTATTTAGGCAGCTATGACATATACACAACATCCTAAGCAGTAAGCATCTAGCAGGGACCCCTTATCCCCTCACACTCATCCAAGGGATGTATTAACTTTATACTTCCCAATGTGTGGGAAATTTAGAGAAGGATTTGGCTGAGTACCACTTCAGGCCACATACAGCCAGATCGTGGATGGACCCATACGACCACATGAGGAAGGAAATTGGACAGGAATACGCCCACCTCCACTATATCGAGGATTTTTGGGCCAATTGCAAAAATGATTTTGAAGTGCGAGTAAGGCACTATATGCGTATGATCGCATACTTTGTAAAAAGGGTGAACCTGTTTTCAGTGCTAGATCAACTGGAAGAAGAAGAAAACACCATGATCGACCCAAGATATAGTGCTATTGCAAATTTTCCACCACCTTTAATTGATTGGAATGAGTAAGAGGTTGATGACCTCAACATTCTCACCAAGCCTGTTGAGGCTTGAACAAAGGTGTGGATCAATGGGCAAGTTTCCCATTTAAAGCAACAGGGAGTCGCCTTGACATTCAAGGGGCTCAAGAGTGAACCCAATGGTTCTAATGGTGAGGAAGCTACTGCTACAACTGGAGAAACATCTAATTCCCTATCATTTGTTTAGTCAAATAATAAAAAGGAGGTTGACGAGCAAAAACGCAACCCAAAGGTGTATGCTAGAAATTCCTCAGAGAGTGAACCTCCCAAAAAACATAGAAGAATGGGAAACGTAACTAAAATTTTGGTAATACCAGAGGATTCTCTCCATGAGGGAGGGGAGATGGAGGCTGATCTACCAAGATCTCCACTTGCTTCATCTATTGCTGCTGCTATTGCTACCGCCTTGCCTATCCCATGTGCAATAGTTGCATCCTCCCCGCCTATGGTGCACATCATTGTTCACCTCACCTCTACTTCTCCCATCACACAAGTTATATTGGTGGATTCATCCTCCACCACTACTTCACCGATTTCTTCATCCTCCATGTCTCCTTCCTTTTCTCTTCCAACACCACCACTACTACTGCAATGCCTTCCCTCACTCTCCTAAAATCCTTCATGAAATACATGCAGAACATGCCATCTAAACTTTTGGGAATGTTCTCAAATCCAATGGTGCAAACTGCAATTTCCCAAGCAATGGTTAACAACGTAGTTACTCCTCCTCCTACTGAGCCACCCAATATGGAGGCTATGATGCAAATCTCTAATGAGTTGGAATGAAAACAACTAGAGGTAGCTAAGAGGCTAGAAGAGGAGGTAGGTGATTATCATGAACATCCTATGTATGAGCATCAGGTAATCGATGAGGTCGCTTATGATTCTTCTAGTGATGACAGCAAGGATCTAAGCATGGATATAATTCAAGAAACAACCGATCTAGATCTTGATGCCGAATGGGCCAAACAACTCAAGGAGATTGAAGAAAAAGAGGCTAAAATCCAACCTATAGCGAAAGAAAGAGTTGCTACTCCAGAGGCAGAAGGTGATAAGTCTCCACTAGATGGGCATGACCGTGCCCCTGAGCACGATGAAGAAACATCCTTTCATGAAGATAGACAAGAATATAGGCCTAAGGAATATAGGCATGATCAGGATGAGGAAGAAAAGGATGTTGAAGAGGAAGACCACCCTGATGAACGACTACCCACCAAATCTCCCATCAAGCACACAGTGTTCATTCAAGACTCTAATGACGAGAGGGGAGACACAAGGATTGAGTAGGAGGCCCTCAACAACAAGGCCATTGAACTCAGGGTAGAGGACAACAAGGATCAACATGAATCACCCAAGGAAAGGTCCTCGATGCCCGACTGGTTGGAAAGGCAGCTAGAAAAGAAGACTCCCGCTCTGAAGGACCCAAAAGCAAGACTAGAGGCAATATTAGCTAGAGCTCAGACTAGTACCAAGAAAGAGAAAAATCCTAGAATTAGATCAAGAGTAACAATGGATTCCTCCAGATCCATAGTAGTGTAGATAGCCATGCCAATGGTTGGAGAATAGGGAATAAGCTACAATGTCTCCATCATTGACTTGGGAATGGCCACCAAGGAGTAGAAGGTTGACCATCTCTAAGAATCAGTTGCCACAGTAGTGCACCTCATTCAATAGGACAAAGTTTTGAAGGAGAAACTTAAGGCACAGGTGGCTGATTTGATAGCCTATATCCAAAAATGGTCATCCATAGAGGAACAACCAAACACATCCTCGAACCTACCATAGTTGTTGTACAAGGAGCAGATTAACAAGCTAGAGAAAAGAAATAACTTGGACAAGACCATGAAAAACTGGTTCCGACAGGTCTTGGATATTGAGAATATGGTTATCAATCTGGTTGTTCAAACAATGAACAAATTCTTGGAAGTACAAACATCTCTTGAAGGTACAAGGTGAATTTGCATTGATTTCTTTAAGAATTATGGGGTTGCTTACCCAAAAATTGAGGCTATCCTCAAGCTACCAAGTGAGATTTGGAAAAAGGAATTTTCCTTCAAGGAAAATGACCATTGGCTGATGGATGTGTGGAAATGAGACTACGATCACCAGAAGGAAAGGCTAGAACAAGTACTTGAGCGAGTAAATCTGGATGTTGAATGGACCAAGGAGGCCAGAGGGGATATCTTCTGATACCTGAAGTTGATGATGGGGTATGAAGTGCTCATTGTAAGGATCAATCCAGAAAGTATAAAGCCTCACTTCCAAAAGATGATGGAAGATGGGATGTCAACTGAGATTACTATAGATTTTATAAGCTTTTCTACTTGAGCTTTCACCCAATCCGAACTATTCAGGGACCACGTTGTCAAGTATGAGGACTAGGAAAAGCTTGTTGACAATTCTAAAGAATGGAACTACCAAGTTTTGAAATCCAACATCATTGAAGCCAACAAGTTTTGGTCAGTGATCTTGAGGTTCATGGAGTATGCAACTTTGAAGAGGTGGTAAGGAAACCCTGTTATTGATGAAGAATTTCTAAAGGAATAGCTGCAACAAAGAGCAATCAGTAAAAAGACAAAAATTCTACAGTGCTACCACTAGAAGATAAAATAGGGATATGGACAAAATGTATTTTAAAAATGTAATATATTGGGGGGTAGGTAGAACCCTAGTTTATAGTGAATTGTGGCCACACAAATGTAAATCTGTCTTGGCCACATGTTCTACTTTTTGGACACTATAAATAGGGGGTCTCCTCTCATTTTCAAAGAGATTTGGGTTGTTGTAAAGACATGCTGCAGAAATTGCAATAGAAATATATTGATCTTGGTGCATTTATGGATTTCTTATCATGTTTCATGATTCTTCTCTCATAAGTTAAAGATCTAGTTAGATTTAATTTGTTGTTCTAGTTTCCTTTCAGTCAACTTTGGTAGAGTTAGTAATGTTGTTCTTGATTGTGGAGATTTTTGTTGTGTAGATGCTTTTCTTGTCCATACTTTTGGTCATTTGTTGTTGGTATATGGTTGTGCAAAGTTAGTTTGGAGTTTTATTTTTAAAGCTTCCTTTAAAACTTTATCTTTGTTCATGCATATGTGTGGTGAATGAATGATAAAACATCTGTAGTCCTTAGAAGATAGCATAGGTTTCATGATACTGTGAAATTTTTGGTTAAGTGAAATTCTATTTTAAGGAAACTGTCCACTGTAGAAGCCTCCATGATCACTGTTCATTGGTAGTTGCAGGTCCAAGAACCCCCTCTCTTCCCCTGCTCTTTTTAAAAAATTTTAATAAATAACCTATGCTAAGGTTCATTGCACATTCTAAAGCCAAAACTTAAAACAGAAATGGAGTTCAAGACTATTGTTTGAACTTGTAGCAAAGTGCAGTAATTTACCATCCTAAGAACTCTATTCATAGATCCAATTCTCTTCCAGCTTAGTCCACATAAGTCTACCCTATGATTACCAACAAAATCACATCAACATCAATTGAAATATTCCATGCAAGTCATGACCTGACACCCGAGAGACCTTGGGGTAATTTTCAGCAACTTGTTGGATATTTCCTTTCAAGAGAGGTGATGCACCTACGCATTTCCTGTGTTGAGAAAGTGTGTCAAAACACCCATCAACATGTATCAAGTACATCATAAGTAAAATAGAAAGGCACATAGTAGGGGTCTCACATCCTCCCCCTAGAATCAAACAACTTCCTCCTAGAAGTCCTCAAATAGATGAGGGTAGAGGGACCTCACATGGGAAGCATCCTCCCAAGTAGATACAACCTTTTCATACTAGTTCCAATGGACCCTGACCTGATCCAACTCTCACCCTCAAAGAGACAAATTTTGGTGCCCTAGTATATTTATTGGCTGCATGGACAACTACCCATCCTCCTCCACCTGTAAACCATCCCAATCCAAAATGTGAGAAGTGTCATGTATATATCTCCACAAAATAGAAATGTGAAATACATTATGCACATGAGACAAGCTAGGCAGTAATGCTAAGTAGTAAGCAATGGGACCAAATCTCTCAAACACATCAAATGGGCCAAAAAAATGAAGGGCTAACTTGGAACCTTTTCTATAATGGATTGGGCTCTTGTGCGGTCACACCCTCAAGAAAACCTTATCACCTGTAAAAAGCTCCAATCAACCCTCTTGGAATTGACATACTTATTTTGGCTATCTTGTGCCTCCTACAACCTCTATCGAATCAAAACCACTTGTTGCTCCATTTCTTGAACTAACTCAGGACCAATCATAACTCTATCCTTAATGTGGTCCCAACTTAGAGGGGTTCTGCAAGGCCTACCGTACAAATCTTGATATGGCAGCATACCCAAGGAACTAAGGAAAATTTTGTTGTAAGAAGACACAACCAAGTACAAATACTCCTCCCATTTGGAATGGTGATCCATACCATACATCCTCAACATATCCTCCAGCACCTGATTGACCCATTATGTCTGGCCATCAATTTCTAGATGGTAGGAAGTACATAAGTTAAGATGTGTTCCAAAGGCCTATTGAAGAGACCTCCAAAAAGATGATGTAAATACTAGATCCCTATATGAAATAATTTTTCATGGAACACCATGAAGCCTCACTATATCATTTAGGAATACCTATGCAACTTTTGGTGTTGCACAGGTAGTCCTAATGGATGAGAAATGAGTCACCTTGGACAGTTTATCGATTGTCACCATGATAGCATCATGTTGCTCGAATGAAAAGGGAAACCTAAAAATGAAATCCGTAGAAATCACATCCCACTTCCACTTAGGAATCTCATGTGGATACAAAAACTAGTTGGATGTTGATGTTAACTTTAACCCTCTAGCACTCTAGACACTTGGCCACATATTTTTCAATATCTTGCTACATTCTAGACTAGTGGTAAAGTTGTATAAGTTTCACATGCATCTTCTTAACACCTGGATGAGCTGCATAAGGTGATCTATGAGCCTCTTCCAAAATAAGATTTTGAACATTTCCCACTAAAGGTACATATATATGCCCTTGATGATGCAACAAGCCATCTTGTTCTAGTGCATATCCCACAAACTTCCCTTCCAAAACGTTTTGAGACCTCAACTTCTGTTGAACCTCACAATAACATTCATCTTGAGGAAAGGACTATTAAATATGATACCTCAAGTCTGAGCTCAAAACATAAAGACAACAATTCATGCCTACACCTACTTAACACATTAGCAACCAAATTTTCCTTACCTCGAATATAATGGACATCAAAATCATACTCACACAAGAATTCCATCTACCTTCTCTAATGCGTATTTATATTCAGCTATGTGAATATGTATTGGAGACTACAATGATTAGAATGCAACTCAAAATGATGCCCTAAGAGAAAATATTTCCATTGAGTTAGCACATGCACCACAGCTGCAAGCTCTAAACCATGAGTGGGAAAATTAAGCTTGTGGGTCTTAAGATTTTGAGACTCATAAGCTATAGCTCTGCCTTATTGCATGAGTACTTCCCCAATCCCATCTGGAGAGGCATCAACACAAACTATAAAGTATAAGGCTAGATCTAGAAGGGCTAGGATGGGGGAACTCATAAGTCACTCCTTGAGATTTTGAAAAGGTTGCTCACACTATTATGTCCAAATGAGCTTCTTCCATTTTTGTTGAAGAGAAGTGATGGGGTGAGAAATTCTAGAGAACCCTTCCACAAAGCAACAATAATAGCCTGCAATACCCATGAAAATTCACACCTCTAACACATTGGTGGGGGATGGCCACTCCACCATTTCCTAGACCTTATATGGATCAATAGATATACCTTCACTCAAAATGATGTGCCCCAAATATTGAATCTCCTTTTGGGAAAAGGAACACTTTGCAAGATTAGCATATAATTGATGTTTTCACAAACACTCCAAAACTTGATGAAGGTGATGTTCATGCTATTCTTCATTCTTGGAATAAATTAATATATCATCCAAAAATATTATCACAAAATGATCCAAGAAGGTTCTAAACACATCATTCATTAGACTCATGAATACTGCTAGAGAATTTGTTAACCCAAATGGAAAAACGGTGAACTCATAGTGCCCATAAAATGTTTTGAATGCAGTTTTATGAATGTCTTCTTCAAAAATTTGCAACTAATGATACCCTAATTTGAGATCAATCTTTCAAAATTGTTTATCTCCTTTGATTTTGTCACACAAGTCACCAATCCTTAGTAGAGCATAGTGGTTTTTAATTATCAACTTGTTTAATTTTCTATAATCAATACACAACCTAAGGGACTGATCCTTCTTCACAAAAATTACTAGAGCATCCCATGGAGATACACTTGGACAAATGTGGACCTTTTCTAGTAACTCTTCCAATTGTATCTTAAGTTTATTAATTTCTTGAGTGGTCATCCTATATGGAGTCCTTGATATTGGTTGTGCTCCTAGAACCAAATCAATATGAAAATCAAATTCACACTCGGGGGGCATACCTGGAAATTTTGATCGAAATACATCAAAGAAGTCCTTAAGGATTGGATCATCATCTAAGGATATTTCCTTCATATTCTCAAATTCTTATGACTTGTCACTGATGGTGATTGCAAACATTTGACAACCTTTCCTCATGCATCGCTCTAGTTGCATAGTAGAAATCATTCTGAGTGAAATTGGTCTTTGGATTCCCACTATTTCAACTAACTTTCCTAAATAATCCATGCACTCAACCTTCTTATTCCTACAATCGATATTTCATTGGTGAGCATTGATCCAATCCATGCCTAACACAATATCATAGGATCCCAAAGGGGTAACTCTAAGGTCAACTAAAGTTAAAAAAGAGCCAACACTTAACTAACATCCCTTAACCAAGGAGTCTACCAAAAATCTATCTCTGGAGGCTAAATCTACTTCTCATTTGTCTTGTTTCCTAGTTGTCACTAGCTTTCTTCCAGTCACTAAGGAAGGAGAAATGAAAGAATTTGTAGCTCTTGAATCAATAAAAAAACTTACTGAAATACCTTCTAACATACCCACTACACCAATTACAATGGCCTGATGATCAACCTACTGGTTATCAACTATTGCAAACACTATGTGGGACTTACCCGCATTACTCACTATTGGTTTTGACATCCCATAACACATAACTTGGCCCTCTACCTTGAACTTGCACTATAGAAGCTTTCCTAGACTAAGAAGTACCTGGCCTATTTGAACCACTATGACCCCCTCTAATTTTTTTTTGAGTTTGGTAAGTAGTGGAAGGTCCTGCACCTTGATTCTATGGTCACTAATCTCTCTAGGGACCTTTATTTTTCCATGGCCTATACTAACCTCCTTGTTGTACCTAATTTGATCTATTTCTTGGACCTTGTTGCCACTGTTGAGGCCTTTAAGTGACTAAATTTGGTTTATTTCCCACCCTTTGAGGCAAGGGGGGCCTCTGAAAACCCTATTCTAGTTGACTCTAATTATAGTTCCTCAACCACTCTCAAGCCTCTTTAGTTCTCCCATGAACTTTCTCTGCTATCAAAGATTTTTCTACTGCAACCTTTAATTTTTCAGGGTCTACCATTCTTATGGGTCCTAAAGTTCTCAGGTTTAATACTCTAACAAAATGATTGACAATTATCTTCTCATCCTAAATGTAGTCAAAATATTGAACTAACTCAAGAAAATTTCTTTCATACTAATTAACTATAAGGCCCATATGTTGTAAATCATGAAATTCATCAATCCTCTTTTTCTTGTAATATTTTGAAATGTAGCGTTCTTGTAAACGCTCCAAGAAAATTTACCAAGTCAAGGTGTCTAGAACAAGATGGTGTTTTCATTCCTCTTGCCTCCACCAAGTAGAAAAATTCCCCCTTAACTAAATAATTTCATGTTGCAAGAATAGAAAGAGGAATGAAAGTGTTTTCATTGATGTCAACCGGTTAGCTGGTTATTTACTATATGTTCAAGCTATTAAGAAAATTGTATAAAAATAAGATTGCAGGTTGTTAGTTGTTGAGGTTGTTGGTTTGATGCTTGTGAACTATGCTTTTTGTGTTCTTGCAAAGGTCTGGAAGAATTGTTGTTAGTCCAGATTTCTCTTTATGGTTTGAGATTTGTGTTGCCCTAGTTCTATTGAAGATGGTTTTGGAAGCATCGAGCTTAATTGATCTATGCATTTTACACTGGTTTGGCCGACCATGTGTCAAACATTACATTTGAAGTTGATGAAGCGTGTTGGATCTATTATGGGTCCTAGTGAAGCATTTTTTTGGGTTTCCCTCATTCTAATTCCACCCTAGGATGTTTGGCACTGACCTAATTTGAATTTGAAGTTGGATGGCTGACTTGGTATCTTTTCAAAGTTGGAGAATGGTATAAATATATAATGCAATAGCAATGGAAAGTTTACATAAGAAAATAAGATAAGTGAAAGAGCATATGTGACTTTGATGCTATTTTGAAAGTGTATGAGTTATGTGTGTGGCTAATCAGTGTGAATCTTAATGTTGAGTTTCAAGATACAGTGAGTAGAAGGCAAACTCTTTCATTCATGCAAGTGGATCAATGATTGTGGTGGAATCCTTTGTTGCATTGGGATTTTTGTCTCTCTGTAACAAGTCTTCTTTGTCTTTTTTGTATCTCTGTGGAATTGAGCCATCTAGGTTGTAGCCCTATGGATAGTGAGTCCTTACTTCAAGTAGTGAGCCTTATTCTAGGCAGTGAGCCTTTTTATAATCGGTTTTGATATTCTCTATAGTGTGAGTTAATGCTCACCATGGTTTTTCCCTCATTGGGTTTTCCACGTAAATTTGGTGTTATTGTGTTTGTGCATTGGAATTTGATGGTTAATCACTTAATCAGTTTATATTTTAGTTCGAGTAATTGAATTTAAGGTTTAAATCTGTGACAACTGATTCACCCCCCCCTCTCAATTGTCCTATCCAATAATTGGTATTAGAGCTTGGTTCCTTGGTGAAGATATTAACCGCTTGAGGAAGGTCCAGGATGGCTGGAAAAATGATCTATGATTATCCAAGGTTTTATGGAACTAATTATGGTATTTGAAAAGTATTTATGGAAGAATATTTGGAGTATCGAAAATATGATGTAGAGAGATCTTATAAGCAACCCTATACTCCTCCAGCTAATGTTCTGAGTACACCTAAATAAATAAGAGCACATGAAGCGAATAATAAGGAAAATTTCATCTTGAAGAATAGTCTGGCACATTATGAGTTGATATGGGTGCAAAATTTGAAGACAACTAAGGAAGTCTAGGATACTTTAGAAAGAGCACATGATGGTGATGAAAGGGTAAAAGAGGCAAAATTATAGAATTTGGAAACATAGTTTGATCTTTTACACATGTCTGAAGATGATAATGTTAAATCCTATGTATAGATATTGGATGAGGTTGTGGCTGGAATGGGATCCCTTGGCGCTACTATAGATGAAGCTAGAATTGTAAAGAAGATTCTTAGAATTATTATTGATGCTTATAGTGAAAAGGTGAGTGCTATTGAGAAGAATATAGATTAAAATACTTGTACCAAGGATCTATTGCTAGGATTTTTGACATCTTATAAAATGATAAAGCCAAATCTAGGAAGTGGAGGTAAAATAGAGACTGCTTTTAAAGCTACCAAAAAGGAAGATATGGATGAAGAAAACTTTGATGAAATCGAAGCTAACTTTGTAAGGAGAACTAGAAAAGGCTCTGATAAGTATGAAGGTAAATTACCCTTGAAGTGATTTAGTTGTGGAGAAATGGATCACTATGTTGAAAAGTGTCTAGAAAGAGCTAAAAGGAATAAACAAAGATACAAGGAAAAGAAGAAAGGAAAGAAGATTAAGAGAGCTTACTATGTGAATGAGAATGCTAGTATTTTAGATAAAGATTTAGAATATGAAGATATAGATGACAATGAATGCTTGTTCTTGGCGATTAAGGATGAACCTACTTCTAATAAATTTGAAAGACAGTCAAAAGAAAGTCCTCTGGAGAAAAAGAAGGAGAAAAATGAAGGTACAGTTATCTTTTCCCTACATGCAAAACAAGATTTTTTTTTTGAGTATTTGATAGTGGTTTCTCACATCACATGACTAGTGACAAGAGTAAGTTTGTGAAACTTGAAAAATGTGATGGAGGTCTAGTTATGTTTGGAGATGATACTATTGCTAAAATTTGTGGGATAGGTTCAGTAAGTTTTGGTGGCAAGCATCATACTGACAATGTTTACTATGTTAAGGGTTTAAGGCATAATTTGTTGAGAGTTGGTCAGATGTGAATAAAAGGATATGATCTTGTGTTTAAGGAAGAAAAATGTGAGATTTGGAAAGGATCTAGAACATTGATTGCTATAGGGAAGAAATCTGAAAGGAACATTTATCAGCTTAAAGGTGCTAATGGACAATGTTTTATGACCTAGATAAATGATAGTTGTCTATGGAATAGGAGAATGTGTCAAAAGAATATCTATAACTTGGCAAGAATTAGTTTAGTTCAAGCTGTGAGAGATCTACCAAGAATTATAAAGCCTGTAAATGCTATCTACATGAATTGTTAGTTCAAAAAGAAAACAAGAAGTCATTACAGATCAAGAGAACAATCTACAACTAGATTATTGGATTTGGTTCATACAGACCTTTGTGGTCCTATGAGAATGCAAAGTATACTTGGTGAAAGGTACTTTATGATTTTAATTGATGATTATTCTAGATATACATGGGTTACATTTCTAAGAGAGAAATCAAATTCATTATATAGATTCAAGGCATTCAAGGCTATGGTTGAAAATGAAGTGAATTTTAATATTAATTGATTGAGATCTAACAGAGGTGGAGAATTCACCTCCTATGAGTTCAATATGTTTTATGAAGTGCAAGGTATAAAGAGACATCTATCTGCTCTGAGAACTCCTAAGAAAAATGGAGTTGCTGAAAGAAAAAATAGAATAATTCAAGAAGTTGCTAGGTCAATGATTACTGAAGGCGAATTACCAGAAGTTTGTTGAAAAGAAGCCATTCACACTATTGTATATGTATTCAATCTAGCTTAGACAAGAGAAAATAGTACAAAGACTCCCTATGAGCTATGGAATGAAAGAATCCCTATAGTCAAATATTTCAAGGTATTTAGAAGCGAATGCTATATCATAAAGATGAGGAAATTTTGCGTAAGTTTGATGAAAGAAGTGATGAAAGAATTGTTAGCAATCAGATATGCACCCCATCAGATTTTCAAAAAATTAGACTATCTGTTGCAACTTTGAAACTCTTTCCAGACATGGGTAATCTATAAGGAAAGAGAATCTCCAAAGCAAGCTAGTTCTCTGTATGATGATCCTATTCTAAAAATATTTCTTGGGAAAAGGATAGAGAGCAAACAAAATCTTAAAACCTATGATTTTGAAATGATTTTCAATATTAGATGGTGAACTAATGACTATTCTAGATTTTCCTCACAGACAGTGCTAATAAACCAACACAAATTTCACAACCTCTCAAGAAAAATTTCTCATAAGTATTTTGCATGAAGATCTATTTTAAAAAATGACATGCAACCTATATTCTCGCACTTTTCTACATCAAACTACAACCTTAGGATGTAACAAGGACTCCCTAAACAAAAATCACAAGATAACATCAAAGTGTAACTACAAATAGACACAAAATGATAGGTAGGAATGTTGTTTTTTATTCACTGTAGGAGTATGTCAAAATAAATCTCAACTGAGTACAAAACAATTTCAAGCTCAAAAATGTGTAAGAGCAAAAAATAGACTGAACTAGCAAAACTCTAATTTTTCTCCAAAGATGTATGTCCCAAACCCTAATCCGAGCTCTTGAAAAAAGCTCAAGGAAAAGGTCCCAAAAACTATGCAACAAGTCAACATAAAAGTGGAAAGTCACACTTTTTGCATGCACAAACTGTCAGGATTCTAAAAATACCAAAAAACTTCTTTTAAAGCAAGGAAAACACCTTATCTCTCCAGCTGAAAACTCAATTCCGACCAAGAAGAAAAGTCAATGCTCAACTGCTAAAAATAGCAAGAAAATAAAACAATTTATAAAGTATTTCTTTGCTTCTACTTTACATGATGCAGTTTTATAATTACTCTATTTTTGCAATTAAAGATTTTCAAAAATCTTTTGCACACAATACCATATATCTCCCTTTACAAAGTTTGATTTTTTTCTATAAAAAATCATAAAAAATAATAAACTCCTCCTTACATGTTTTAATTGTTTTCTCTAAAAATAATTAAAATGAAATAACCCTAGGTCTTAATTCCTAATCCTAAGGCACATCACAATTATTGATTTCTAGAAAACGAATGCCTTAAGATATAACTAAGACCCTAAATTGTTAACAACTAAGGCTTATGAATCTTGAGAAATATATACAAGGCTTGACCTATGCAAGATACCATGGTGACATAAAATATTAAACTTAAGACTAGGTTTCAAAATGCAACAAAATGTCCTAAGTTCAAAATTCTACACTTCATGGAAAAGTCACTTAACCTAAACTTGAACTAGGTCAAGATGACAAAACAAGAGAAAACCCTAAAAACATTCATTTGCATCTTTTTACTTTGGATACCTTGGCTCTATCTGGGAAGGAAGGCACCGCCATGTCCATGTTCGACCTTACTACTTGGGAAGGCTTTGAAACTTCAGACTCTCCTCCATTATGTGGTAAGTGTGACCTATCACTTTTTATGCATTGTTTCTTGGTTCCTTGTTGAGATCATGGCCTCACAGGCCACGACTTCTCCTCTATTCACCTCTGATTTCCTTTGCACTCTTTCTCTATGCTTTCCTAACACCACCTTGGGCGCCATGAGAGGGCTCGACCCTTAGCATTTATGAGCTCCAATGAGTTGGGTGTGGCTTGTGTGTTCTTCCACAACCATCATAAGGGTAAGTTCTTCACTGCTACACTCTTTCTCTATATTCTCTCTCTCAAACTAAAGCCTACGAGCTTTATTTCTACAAAAATGGTTGTTATTCTTTAGAAAAATGCAGGCCTATTGATTGGTCGTGCCATGAATGCTTGAGCTAAAGCTTATTTATTATGAAAATTTTGTGCATTATCCTCCTGACAGGCCACAACATGACACTAGTTGACTGATGACTTTCCATATGAAGAAATTCGAACTCCATGCATTCTATGCTTTGATTTTGTTCTCTTATGCAGCAAAACTTGAAGAACTCTCCTCATTCTTTCCTGAAGAGTAACTGAAATTCACATTGGGCTCGACCCATGCATTATTAGGCATTTCTATTTTAAAATGTAGAAACCCATGTGGGTAACCTGGAAAGTGAACTGTCTACATTTTATTTCTTTAAAACCTCATACGGGTATTTTGGAAAATACATTGTTTGTGTTTTATTTTTAAAACCCCCATATGGGTAAATTGAAAAAATGTGGCAAATCTGTATTTCTTTATGAAACCCCATGTGGGTAATTCTGTATATGAAGAAAATTTGTATTTGAGCAAAAATATGTATGTGGGTATTTAGTATTTCTGTGTTTTACTCAAAACCCCAAAACGGGTACTTGTCAATTATGAAGAAAATGTATTTTAAATTGAAATTCTCAGATGAGCCTCCTGTATTTTGAAAATGCTGCACTCGTGCAAAAACCCAATTTGTATTGTTAAAAAACATGCATATGTAGAATTCTGGAAACCATGATAAACTTGTATTCGAATCCAAACCAATCATGTGGGTATGCCTGAAACAATGAAAATTTGAAGAAAAACTACTCTATACATATTGCTTCAACTTGCATCTGTAAAGCTCCTTCATGCTTTGATATTCTCTGCTTATTCTAGCAACAAACTCTTCACATCCTTACCTATCTTTGCATATCCTTAGTTTCTATACCTAGCATCCTCCATGCATAATGCACATATGGACTTGAAACTCCTACAGATACTCCCATTTTGTATTCTATCAAAACCCAATATGGGTATCCACTAGAAATTGTAGAATTTGTATTTTTTTTAAAAGACCACACTTCAGAGAAAAACACATGGGTAATTGTGAATTCTTGTGCACACTCCATTTACTTTCTAGTTCATCTCCTCACCTGTCAAGGCATAACCTCATAACTTTGCACTATTCAATATCATTGTTAAGAGATAGAGCATTGTTGTTCCAATACATAAAATATGAAACAACACTATCAAGTGAATAGTCTTAAAAACAGAAAAACAGTATCTATGACAGAAGTTCAAAACCATGATAGATTGATAGTTTCAGCTAAAACAAGCTATCCAATTAGCATTCATTTGCAAAAATATTTTTTGTTGGGAGATACCCTCAAGGGGGTGCCCTTTAGCTTTCATTTGCAATTTTCACTTCTATATGTTGATCTGATTGTTATAAATTCATGGTAGTTCGATTACTTGTTCAGTTTTAAAGCTCAGAACAACATGATGATTGCATCTTCCTTTCATTCTCAGCCCTCTTGTAACATATAAGGACAGCATGTCGGGATCTACCCTTTTGGGAGCCCGTTTTTTCTCACATGCTTGGTCTTCCAAAGATAAACAACTACATGGATTTTCCTATACCCGCACAAGGAAAAAAACAGTGTTAGCACAAAAAAAACAAAGCTTCTGGTCTTTCCATTAGCTATTTCTCTGCACTATAAGGATTGAAATATATCTCTATTAGTACGGTAGGTAGTGTTACTCATATCCCGAGCTCTTAATTGACACCCTTCTCAAACTCTTGCAGGTACATTTAGGAGCGGAAGCATTCGGGAGTGGTAGCAGAAAGGAGCCAACTTCGAAAGACCAACTGAAGACCAACTCAGGCAATGAAGGATATGTCTAACGTTATCTTCTTTTTATTTTCAGTTATATATTTCCTTTCCTATTATAAATGGAAACGACTAAAATCATGACTTGTGTGGATGTTTAATTTTGTTCTTTCATTTCCATTATGAAAGAAAAGCATTAAAATGCAAGATTGTACCAGCATTTGTATTCTCGCAATCAAATGACTTATGTAAAAAATGCATCACTTTATGAAATAAATGAATGCATTTTGCTTTATCATTCGTATACTCAGTTCTGTATTCCATTTGATTTATGCAAAAGAATGAATGATACTTAAAAACTCAGTTTCTCAAAACACCTACACAACTGTCACTTGATGAACTAAAATGAAGTGCAAAACAACACTCAACATATTCAGAAATAACTGCATTTTCACTTTAAAATATAATAGTATTTAAATCAGCTCCACCATTTGAGCTGTAGCGAAAAATTGCTAACATTTTTTTGATTTCTGCTAAATGCTTTCTAGCTAAGCATAGATCAGTTTCCTTTGAAAAATCCATTGGGCGTGGAGTCAAAACTGCCCCTCCATGAACTAAAAAAAACTAAAACAACAACTCCAAAACAGTAGCAAAAACAAAATGAAACAATATTGAAAGCAAACTAACAGGCCCTGATGGCCAACAAAACAATGCACAGTAGCACTTAGGGAAAGAAAACTACTGAAAATAAATGTGTGTAACACACATATTTGTAACAACTACTCTATTTATTTACAAGATATAACTTATCTCAGAGGCAATGCTTGAGGTGGATCCCATTAACTGGGATAGACAACACCTCTCTAGTTAGCTTTGAAAGCTAGAAAGCGTTGTGCTCCTTGCACTCCATGATCACATAAAGCCCATCCCAAATTGCATCGAACTTGGAATGTCATCCAGGTCTGCTCTTATATTCATTCCATTTGAAAACTAGATCACCAATGATGAATTCCCGTGATCTTGTCTTCTTATTAAAAGAGCTCTTCATCTGAGCTTGATGTATTTCAAGCTATTTAAAAGCTTCCCTTCTAGTTTCCTCAAGCTCTACTAGTTGTGAAAACGGCACTTCAAGAGGCTTCTCATTCAGTAATTCTAGTTCTCTCACATAACTTAAAGTTGGCAGCTCAATAGAAATGGGTAACTTAGCTTCTTTACCATAATCAAGTACATAAGGAGAACAACTGGTGGCCCTTTTAGGAGTCACTCTATCAGCCTAAAGAGCTAACTTAAGCTTTTCGTGCCATGTTCGTTGATTGTCCTTGACAGTCTTCTTGATTATCCAGATCAGATTCTTATTTGTAGATTTTGCTTGCTCGTTTCCCTACGAATAATAGTTAGAAGATGTATTCAAATAAATGTTATTTCTAACTGACCAATCATAAATTCTTAAACCAATGAAGGCCAAACCATTGTTAGAAATTATAGAATCTGGAGTACCAAATCTTAACACTAAGTCTTGATAAAAATTAAGCACAAAAGTCTCATTTGCTTCTTTTAAAGCAACCGCCTCGGTCCATTTAGTAAAATAATCTGTGGTGGTCAGTATCCACTTATGACCCATGCTTGAAGGCAGGTTGATTGGCCCTATAAAATCTAAGCCCCACTTAGCAAAGGGCTACTCCACTTGAATCAAATGCAGAGTTAAAGCTGCAAGTTTCTATTTTCCTAAAAAATAGAGCACACTTTTCACATTTTCGGACCCAAGCAATGACATCTTTTAAAAAATTTGGCCAATAATAACCAGCCCGCATAATTTTCAAGGTTGTTGTTCTTGCAGCAAAGTGGCCTTGTAAAGGCCCATCATGAAATTCTACTAAAAGCTTATCAACTCGGTCAGGTTCAATGCATCGTAACAAAACACCTTGAAAATCTCTTATATACAGAATGCCATCAATAATTGAAAAAGGAATAGACTGTAATCTATAATACCTCCTTTTCTCTCTCTATCTAGACCTTCGAGACATTCGCCAGTTTGCAAATAAAGCATCATTTGCTGCACCCATGTAGTAGCAAGAACTGGAACAACAGGTGCATCATCATTGTTTAACACTGTACCAACCTTTTCAGTCTCCTCTAAACTACTGCACGTTGTGTTTTCTGCAATCTTTTCACACAAACCCTTACCTCTGACAATTTTGGTTATTTTAATATCTATGTCAAATTCCATGACCTTGGTTATCCAACCAGCACACTTATCATTAATTCCACAGTTCAACAAGAAATATTTGATAGTTGAATGCACAACCAACAAATGAATCTTGTTGTTTGACAACATGTGTGTGAAATTTTTTAAACTTCTTACAACAAAAAACACATGCTTCTCGACAAAGGAATACTTTACCTCATAATCATGTAGTACTTGGCTAAAAAAGGCCACAGATTGCTCCAAACCGTTCTATTGGAAAAGCATAGCAGAAATAGTATCAACTCCTCCAAATGCGTAAAGAATTAAATCTCTATTGTACTTTGGATTAATGAGGGTAGGGGCAGCTACGAGAGCTTCTTTGATTTGATCAAAGCTCCTTTTACCTTCCTTGGTCTAGGTGAAAGGTATATCCTTTTTCAGCATAAGAGTGAGAGGTTACAGCAAAGCTGCGATATTTGGTATGAACCTCCTCACAAAATTTATTTTTCCAAGAAATCTTTGCAAGCCTTTCTTGTGAGCTAGCAATGGTAATTCGAGAATTGTAGAAATTCTTTCAGAATCTATGGAAATACCTTGCTTTGAAACAATGTGTCCAAGGAGTTTACCTTCATGTACAAAAAATATACACTTCTTTAGATTGAGAGACACTCTGAACTCCCTGCATCTCTGAAAAATCTGTTCTAAATGGTCAAGATGTTCATTAGCATTTCTGGAAAAAATAGTAATATCATCTAAATATACCAGAACGATCTTGTTCATGAGGTTGTGAAAGGCCATATCCATCGCCCGCAGAAAAGTTGCTCTAGCATTGGATAAGCCGAAAGGCATCCTTTTGTAGGCCATTGTGCCCCACTTAGTCGTGTATGTTGTTTTGAATTGATCTTGCTATTTTAACAGAATCTAGTTATAACCTGGGTAACCATCTAGCAAAGAAAATCTGTCAAAACCGGAAACCACCTGCAAAATTTTCTCCATGGAAGGGAGTGGGTAGTGGTCTTTTAGTGATGCTCTATTTAAATCTTGGAAATCAACACATAATCTGATCTCCCCACTTTTCTTCCTAACTGGGACTAGGTTCGACACCCAAGAAGTATGCTTGATGGGAAAAATGATGCCACTTTCAACTAATTTATTCAACTCAACTTTCATAAGGTGTTCTAATTTGGGATTGAGAGGCCTTTGTTTCTGCCTTACTAGTTTTGCAGCAGGCTCTAATTCAATAGTATGATGGGCTAATTCTAGGTTAAACCCCTTCAAATCCTTATACTCCCAAGAAAAAATATCACTAAATTTTTGACATAACAGAATAAACTCCTATTGTTCCTCTTTATTACATACCTTTCCCAGCTTGAGAAGCTTACCTTTGAAGATTTCAACTGCTTCATAGTGTTCCTTTTTAACAGTCAAGTTGTACCTGTCTCTCCTCATCTAGTCATCTAAGTTGAGCATAGATTCCAAGGTCACCAAACCCCTTGGCAGCTTGCTGGTCCTCAACTGTACAATCTGATTGTCATACTATTGCTACCACTTTTGCTGGTTTTCGTTTATAGACTCAGCTTCAGCAATTAAAAAATTTACAATTTTCTCATCACTGTCAAAAACCTGTCAACTCACATTATTGTCAGGAATAGAAGGTCTGACGACTATCTTTACATATTGACACGCCTCTACTTTGTGAATTTCGTTTGGAATATCAAACTGAGCCCCTATAGCAGTGAACCTATTTGCATGCTTATTTTCATTTCTAGGAACTGAATAGATATTAAAAGCATCAAGATATTCTATTAAATCCCATACACGATGCTTATATTTCTTAAGCAAGTCATTTTTTGTAGTATTTATATTTTTGACCTGATTCACTATTAACTTAGAATCACCATAAACACACAAACGTTTAATACCTCTTTTTCGGGCCCACTCTAGGTCATGTACAATTTCTTCGTATTCAGCTATATTATTTGTACAGCTGAATGCAAATCTGAAATCAGAATAATATTTTTCTCCCTCTGGTGAAATCAGCATGGCCCCACCACCAGCACCTACACTGCTCCTCAAACCATCAAAATAGAGTTTCCAAAGTTCATTTTCTTGCCCTGCAAGTTGTACTTCCCTTTTAATCAAATTAGGCATATCAGAATCAGGTTCACGAATCATGTAAACCCCTAATCCTACCTCATTTATATGATGGAAGGGATCATGCTCATGATCCTCGAGTGCCCATTCATCTAGATTTATATTTTCTACATGGGTGTTGTGGTCTGATGTCATGGTTTTCTCCTCAGCTACAGGGGTGACAGAGGCTAGCATTTATAGGGCTCAGAACATATGGTTCAATATGGTCTTTGGATAAAGGCTCAAACTTTATGGTTACCTTTGTACCATACCTTGTTCTTAAAAATAGGTGAGACTAGTCAGATGACAAGAAACCCCCCAACTTGCTTGTAAAATCCCTTGATAGGAAAATGGCAAAGTGTGGTGGCAAGTCAATTACATGTATATCTTGATGAATCACAAAGCTAGGGGATGCATGCAAGGTAAGGGATAAATTTTTTACTATACCAATAGTTCTAATAGCAGACCCATCTAACTGAACTACACCCTTCTGAGGGTTGGGTTCATAGACAAGACCTAACACATCAGCTAAATTTATAGGCATAACAAAGCTACTTGCACTAGAATCAACCATGCAGTTATGCACTAATTTATCCCCAATGATTAGAGTCAAATAAAATGGGGGAGGCTTTACCTCCTTACCTTTCTGCTCACCTTTACCTTCCGAACTATTAGTGAACACAGCTTTGGTAGCACCTTGGTTAGTATCATCAGAAATAGACAACTTAGCTAAAGCATCTTGCAGAAAACTTTTCTAACCTAGGATGTGCAAAGCATCTAATACAAACATGCTAACAATAGTCTTTCTGAGGTGTTCAACAATGTTAAAAGAAGTAGCATTTACCTTCTACTAGTTTTTTGTGATAGCAGCATCATTCTGCTTCTGCAAGGGCTGCAAATGTATCTTTGACTACTCTTTTCCAGGTATCTCTTGGCCCTTTTGTAAAAACTACACCTTGGATTATGTTGCAACATTAGTACTAGGTGTGGAAACAGGCTTCTTATCTTTCATAGGTTGCTATTGTGCACTTCCAGCTTGCTGTCCTAGATCCATTGCTCTTTTTTTCAATCTTGTGTTGGCTGTGATAGGAGAAACTTGTTGATCCTGGCCATTCACGCCATAGAACTCAGAACTCTTCCAGTTTGGCAAAGCGACCTCAAAACCTTCTTGTTGTTCCAGGCTCTGATTTAAAACACTTTTTGAACTTACATAACTATTTTGAACCATTAAGGCCCGATTTCTCATGCCATTATCACATGCTAATTGGTTATGGGGTTGGTTGCATGGATAACACCAATTGCAATCCTAGGTGATATTATTTTGAGGTACGAATTCCTTTGACGAACTGGCTATGGTTGGGTTGTATGGCTGGAAGGGTCTTGGGTTAAAATTTCTCTTTTGACCTTGATAGTTATTTTGAAAAGCAAGCCTATTAGGCTGGTTTTGCTGATAAGTGGCTTGATAAGGTTTATGTTCATGACCTATTTGCTTCTTAATGCTCACAAGATCATTCCTGAAGGTCTTGAGTATACTTTTAATCTTTTAGATTTCTTGGTTTTGGGTTGGAGTAGCAATTTGTTGTGTTGTGGTCTGATAACCTATTACTGCGACAATGAGAACATTAGCTAAGGGAGGCAAAGTAGTAGGGGTAGGTGGCTATATTTCAGGGAACAATGGCATTGGAGGTCTAGGTGCTATATCTCCATCTTGGATGAGACAGTTCTCAGCTCTAATGGCGATATCATAAGCATCATGGAGCATATGCCCACCCATAGATTAGGTCATAACTAAAATCTTACTGTTCAAAGCTTTTAAGTAAAATAGAAAAGCATGAGCTGGTAAAGGCCTTACCATTGTAGGAATTATGGCCCAAGTTCTCTAAAATTAGTGATTGAAATCCGCCAAATGCTTGTGCAGTGCTCTCTGAATAGTGCTCAACTATTCTAACAGGGACAAATTACTAGACTTATCAACAAAAAATTGGTATAGACCATTACCTAGTGCATCCCATGTTGTAATCAAGTTGGTTGTGAGGCCTCTAAACCATTGTAATGCTTTCCCCTTGAGCGATGCAGCCAGGAGCCTTAACACAACATTCTCTTGCATGATTTTGTGAACTAAACATAAGGTAGACACATCATGAATGTGCTCCACTAGTGTTGTGTGATCTTCTCTAGTGAAGAACGATAGGCTTCTAAGGGCTGCAACTGGGATGTTGTCATGTTGAGCAATGTCTAATGGACTTCCTCCATTAAAAGGTGTGAACAGGGTTTGCCTTGGCGCTACCATTGGTGGTATCTATAATATTGGAACTGGTACTCCTGGTGATAAAACCAGAGAACTGAAAACAAGAGGTGTTGATTTTGAACTCGCTGGTGTCTCAAACAACCTCCTTTTTGTTCTGCCAACTCTTCGTGGTGGGCACAACTGTCAATATCAGAAAGGTGCAACACTTGATCTGGTTTGTACCTTTCTCATGCATGGGCTGCACTAGGTCTTCATGAAAAAATCAGAAGTCGGAGTCACCAGGTATATTGAACAAGCCTCCAAAAGGCTAAGAAACCTATTACATACACCAAAATGCAAATTTTAGAAATTAAAATTCTCTGAAACTAATTTTCAGAGTCCCATCGGGCGTGCCAAAAATTGTTGGCAATCAGATATGCACCCTGACAGATTTGCAAAAAATTAGACTATCTGTTGCAACTTTGAAACTCTTTCCAGACATGGGTAATCTATAAGGAAAGAGAATCTCCAGAGCAAGTCGGTTCTCTGTATGATGATCCTATTCTAAAAATATTTCTTGGGAAAAGGATAAACAGAAAACAAAATCTTAAAATCTATGATTTTGAAATGATTTTCAATATTAGATGGTGAACTAATGACTATTCTGTATTTTCCTCACAGACAGTGCTAAAAAGCCAACACAAATTTCACAACCTCTCAAGAACAATTTTACATAAGTATTTTGCATGAAGATCTATTTTAAAATATGACATGCAACCTATATCCTCACACTTTTCTCCATCAAACTATAGCCTTAGGACATAACAAGGACTCCCTAAAAAGAAATCACAAGATAACATCAAACTGTAACTGCAAATAGACACAAAACGATAGGTAGGAATGCTATTTTCTATTCACTATAGGAGTATGCCAAAATAAATCTCAACTACGTACAAAACAATTTCAAGCTCAAAAATGTGTAAGAGCAAAAAACAGACTGAACTAGCAAAACCCTAAGTTTTCTCCAAAGATATATGTCTCAAACACTAATTTGAGCTCTTGAAAAAAGCTCAAGGAAAAGATCCCAAAAATTGTGCAACAAGTCAACATAAAAGTGTAAAGTCACACTTTTTGCATGCACAAACTATCAGGTTTCTAAAAATAGCAAAAACCCACTTTTAAAGCAAGGAAAACACCTTATCTCTCCAACTGAAAACTCAATTCCGACCAAGAAGAAAAGTCAATGTTCAACTGCTAAAAATAGCAAGAAAACAAAACAATTTATAAAGTATTGCTTTTCTTCTACTTTACATGATGCAGTTTTATAATTACTCTATTTTTGCAATTAAAGATTTTCAAAAATCTTTTGCACACAATACCTTATATCTCCCTTTACTACAAAGTTTGATTTTTTTCTATAATAAATCATAAAAAATAATAAAATCTTCCTTACATGTTTTAATTGTTTTCCCTAAAAACAATTAAAATAAATTACCCTAGGTCTTAATTCCTAATCCTAAGGCACATTACAATTATTGATTTCTAGAAAACAAATGCCTTAAGATATAATGAAGACCCTAAATTGTTAACAACTAAGGCTTATGACTCTTGAGAAATCTCTACAAGGCTCGACCTATGCAAAATACCATGGTGACATAAAATATTAAACTTAAGACTAAGTTTCAAAATACAACAAAATGTCCTAAGTTCAAAATTCTCCACTCCATGGCAAAGTCACTTAACCTAAACTCGAACTAGATCAAGATGACAAAACAAGAGAAAACCCTAAAAACATTCATTTGCATCTTTTGACTTTGGAGACTTTGGCTCTATCTGGAAAGGAAGGCGCCGCCATGTCCATGTTTGACCTTGCAACTTGGGAAGGCTTTGAAACTTCAGACTCTCCTCCATTATGTGGTAAGTGTGACCTGTCACTTTTTATGCATTGTTTCTTAGTTCCTTGTTGAGAACATGTCCTTAGAGGTTGTGGCTTCTCCTCTATTCACCTCTGATTTCCTTTGCACTCTTTCTTTGTGCTTGCCTAACACCACCTTGGGCACCATGACAGGGGTCGACCCTTAGCATTCGTGAGCTCCAATGAGCTAGGTGCGGCTTGTGTGTTCTTCCACAACCATCATAAGGGTAAGTTCTTTGCTGCTACACTCTTTCTCTATATTTTGTCTCTCAAATTAAAGCCTACGAGCTTTATTTCTGCAAAAATGGTTGTTATTCTTTAGAAAAATGCAAGCCTATTGATTGGCCTCGCCATGAATGCTTTAGCTGAAGCTTATTTATTATGAAAATTATGTGCATTATCCTCCTAACAGGCCACGACATGACATTAGTTGACTGATGACTTTCCATATGAAGAAATTCGAACTCCATGCATTCTTTGCTTTGATTCTATTTTCTTATGCAGTAAAACTTGAAGAACTCTCCTCATTCTTTCCTAAAGAGTAACTAAAATTCACACTAGGCTCGACCCATGCATTATTAGGCATTTCTATTTTAAAATGTAGAAACCCATGTGGGTAACCTGGAAAGTGAACTGTCTACATTTTATTTCTTTAAAACCCCATTTGGGTATTTTGGAAAATACATTGTTTGTGTTTTATTTTTAAAACCCCCATATGGGTAAATTGAAATAATGTGGAAAATCTACATTTCTTTATGAAACCCCATGTGGGTAATTCTGTATATGAAGAAAATCTATATTTGAGTAAAAATCTGTATGTGGGTATTTAGTATTTCTGTGTTTTACTCAAAACCCCAAAATGGGTACTTGTCAATTATGAAGAAAATGTATTTTAAATTGAAATTCTCAGATGAGCCTCCTGTATTTTTAAAATACTACACTCTTGCGAAAACCCAATCTGTATTTTTAAAAAACATGCTTATGTAGAATTCTGGAAACCATGATAAACTTGTATTCGAATCCAAACCACTCATGTGGGTATGCCTGAAACAATGAAAATTTGAAGAAAAACGAGACTCTATACATATTGTTCCAGCTTGCATCTATAAAGATCCTTCACACTTTGATATTTTTTGCTTATTCTAGCAAAAAAATCTTCACATCCTTACCTGTCCTTGCATCTCCTTAGTTTCAATACCTAGCATCCTTGATGCATAATGTACATATGGACTTGAAACTCCTATAGATACTCCCATTTGGTATTCTATCAAAACCCAATATGGGTATCCACTGGAAATTGTAGAATTTGTATTTTTTTTAAAAGACCACACTTCAGAGAAAAACACATGGGTAATAGTGAATTCTTGTGCACACTCCATTTACTTTCCAGTTCATCTCCTCACCTGTCAAGACATAACCTCATAAATTTTCACTATTCACTATCATTGTTAAGAGATAGAGCATTGTTGTTCCAAAACATAAAATATGAAACAACACTATAAAGTGAACAGTCTTAAAAACAGCAAAACAATATTTATGACAGGAGTTCAAAAACATGATAGATTGATAGTTTCAGCTAAAACAAGCTGTCCAATTAGCATTCATTTGCATTCTATATGTTGATCTGATTGTTATAAATGCATGGTAGTTCGATTACTTGTTTAGTTTTAAAGCTCATAAGAGCACGATGATTGCATCTTCCTTTTATTCTTGGCCCTCTTGTAACATATAAGGGTAGCATGTCGGGCTCTATCCTTGTGGGAGCCCATTTTTACCCACATGCTTGGTCTTCCAAAGATAAATAGCTACATGGATTTTCCTATACCTGCACAAGGAAACAAACATGTTTAGCACAAAAAAACAAAGAATGATGATGTTTTCTCTCTTTTTTAGTTCATGCTTCTGCTATTTCCATTAGCTATTTCTCTGCACTATAAGGATTGAAATATATCTCTGTTAGTACAATAGGTAGTGTTACTCATATCTCGAGCTCTTAATTGACACCCTTCTCAAACTCTTATAGGTACATTAAGGAGCGGAAGCAAAAAGGAGCCAACTGTGAAAGACCAACTAAAGACTAACTCAGGCAATGAAGGATATGTCTAACATTATTTTCTTTCTATTTTCAGTTATATATTTCCTTTCCTGTTATAAATGGAAATGGCTAAAACCATGGCTTATGTGGATGTTTAATTTTTTTCTTTCATTTTCGTTCTAAAAGAAAAGAATTAAAATGCAAAATTGTACCAGCATTTGTATTCTCACAATCAAATGAATTATGTAAAAAATGCATCACTTTATGAAATAAATGAATGCATTCTGCTTTATCATTCGTATACTTGGTTCTGTATTCCATTTGATTTATGCAAAAACATGAATGATACTTAGAAACTCAGTTTCTCAAAACACCTGCACAACTGTCACTTGATGAACTAAAATGAAGTGCAAAACAACACTCAACATATTTAGAAATAACTGCATTTTCACTTTAAATTATAATAGTATTTAACTCAGCTCCACTATTTGAGCTATAGCGAAAAAATTGGTAACATGAATTTTTCTTGGATACTCTACTAAGAGCAAGGCATACAAATTTTTTAACAAAATATTGAGAAAAATTGTAGAAATATCGAATGTGGAGATTGATGAAATAGTAAAGAAATCTATTGATATTGATGGATATATGTTTGATGAACATGATTGTGCAAGAATAGCAGAAGTTGTAGAAGAATAGGAAAACATGAAAAATAAAATTAGAATGAAAGTGAAGAAGATGCTCTAGTGATGCCCCTTAGGACATCGAAATATGTACAGATGAATCATTCAGAAAGTTAGATTATTGGAGACAAGACAAAAGGTGTGTTAACTTGGAGAAAAGTTGTTGCTGAAGTAAATTTGTGCTTATTCTCTAGGATTGAGCCGAAGTCAATAAGTGAAGCTTGTAAGGATGAACATTGGAAGGAAGCAATGAAAGAAGAACTTTTGCAATGAGAAGAATCAAACTCGGGAATTGGTCCCAAGACTGACAAACAAAAACATTATTGGATCAAAATGGGTATTCAGAAACAAGCTAAATGAGAATGGGAAAGTTGTTAGAAATAAAGTAAGGCTTGTGTGAAAAGGCTACTCGCAAGTAGAAGGTATATATTTTTAGGATAATTTTGCCTCGGTAGCAAGAATGGAAGCTATAAGGATGTTCTTGGCATTGACTACTTATAAAGATTTTAAAGTCTATTAGATGGATGTCAAGTCAACATTTTTGAATGATGAACTAGGAGAAGAGGTCTACATGGAGCAACCAGAAGGATTTCAGTCAATAGACCAACTAGATATGGTGTCTAGATTGAATAAATCTTTATATGGATTGATGAGTTCCCAAAATGACACTTCAGTTGATCTTTCTATGTTCTTAAAGACTTTATTATATTATTAATTAACTATGATGGTGGTAGATTATATGCTTATATGTTTACTTGTTTTATCTTATACTTAACTAATTGGAAGATATATTAGAAATGATATTTTGCATTAAATGTGTTGCTTTTAATGATGTTAATGATGGAATGACTATGCAAATGAAAATATCTACTATCATATTTGCATCCTATTCTTGAGGATTTTGTGTAGGTGACTAAATGCTTACTGTATGAGCTAGATTTGTTAAACTTTTTGTTTAACAACATGGAATCAATTACACTCCTGAAATCTCCAACTAGATACTGACTTTTAGAAGTATGGAAAAGATTAGTCTTATGTTGTCATTGATGTCACCATGTTGGTATGGTACCTTGAACCGGTGTGTAGAACAAGCTTATTTCATATGATATTTTATATGGTATTTTGGTCCGCATATTATCTTTGGTAATCATTGTGGTTTAATGTTTTTGGAAAAGGCTTATGATCACTAAAAGCACATATATATGTATTCCTGGATGTTCATATGATTGGATGATGTGTTGGCATCAGATTTTTTGATAGCATCTCATTATTAGGTTAGTCATGGTCGACCTAATAATCAGTTAATAGTTCTACAAGAATTATAGTTATATGTGTGACCTAGCTTTGGTCCCAGTTGACATAATATTGCATGACACAGTTGAATTACTTTTATGAAGCCGATGAGTTATCTTTTCGAAAATATGAACTGCTTTCCAATTAGGTCTACCTAATTGATGCATTCAGATATATCAAGTATATATAAAAGATGGTTTGAAGATGAAATAAGCAAATGAAAATGTGAGTGATGAAGGTGTGTGAGTATGTATGCAATGTGTGTGAATAGAAGGGTGAATATTAGTCTACTTTCATGTGAGTGAATACTCCGAGCATCAAAGGAACTAAATCTGCACTTGTGGTGTAACTTCATCAGTTCAAATTTTGGTGGTTAGCCATTTTTGTTTCTATAATCTCTATAGGCAGTGAGCCTCCTTGTCTGGACAAAAATTCCTTGTAAGTAGTAAGCTTTTGTATCTAGCAGTGAGCCTCTTTTGTAACCGGTATTGAAATAACTATATATTGTGAGCTAATCCTCATTGAGTTTTCCACGTAAAAATCTAGTGCTCTTGTGTTGTGGAATTTCATGTTTTGTTCTTTCTCTTATCTGTTCTATGCAGTAAAATAATTAAAGGTGTGTGTACAATAAGTTTTAGGAGATACTGATTCACCCCCCCTCTCAGTATTTTGAATATTTAACAATTAGTATTAGAGATTTGGTTCCTCTGGAGAAGTCTAACAGCTTGAGGGAGATCCTATAGAATTGAACAAATGGATAAAGAAGAGCTTCAAACTTCCCTTGAATATCTTGGAAAGGCTGAAATTGAAAACAAAGATCTGAAAGAGAATCTTGATGAAGAAAATGAATGCATCCAAAAATTGAAAGAGAAGTAAAAGAAATTCAAAGAAAGATATAGAGAAGTGAGTGAGCAACTAAAACAAGAAAATGAAGAGAATACCGGACTAAAGTTGAAAGTGGATGAAAACAAGAGAGTTGAGGAGTGTTTGAAAATAGTGATACAAAGCAAATCTGATGTTTGCTCTAGGATTGAACATGAAATGATGAATTTGAAAGTAGAATTAGAGAAAGCAAAACTCTATGAAGATGATTTCAAGACAAGCTCCACCAAGCTTGATGAATTAATAGTAGGACAAAAACCTTCTAAAGACAAAGGTGGCTTAGGAAATGAAGCTGATGAAAATATACATAACTCATATCTAGTAAAGAATCAGAAGACACAAGATAAAGGAAAGAAAAAAATAAATCCAAGAAGGAGGCCACCTATCAGACAACCAAATTCATAAGGTAATCATCATTCAATGGTGTTTTTTTTTCATCTAATAAATTTGGTCATAAGGAAACTCAGTGTAGGAGTAGGATAAATTAGTATTCTGGTTCCTTCTGACAATGTTATACATGCAAGAAGATCAGACATAAAGCTACTGAATGTAGATCACAAGTAAGGATGGTTAGCCGAGTGATGATGAACAGATTCAATGTAGGAAGGATAAATCAATATTTTGATGGCTATTTCTATACCTATAACATGTTTGGACATAAACTGAATCAATGCAGAATAGGGATTGATGGAAATCAAACAAGATAGCGAAATTTTGTTTGCTACATTTGCAAAAAATCAAGACATATTTAAAAATGTACAAAAGTAAAAAGGGAAAGCAGTTTGCTCTGGTGAAAGATGATGAACCGGTGAAAAAGATTGAAAAGGAAGAGGTTAAGCAAGAAATGAGAAAGATATGGAAAAAAAAAGAAGAATCAAAGACTACTGATGTGTTTGTACCCTCATCCAGTGCAGATGATTCCTTCGAGAATTAGACCTAGCATGGTCTTAGGGGGGGCTTAATTATAAAATCAACTAGACCCCCGGAAGTATGGCATGTCAGATTCTAACACATAGATATGTTGTAAGGAATGACTAGATAGATCTAATTCCAAATAAACCAAAAGAAAAATTGCGAGCATGTTCTTTTGTGGAGTGAATTAGAGTTTCTCAGTGGAGTGGAAGAAAAAATTTGTCAGCTTTTTGCAATTAATGTGTTTTTGGGAAAAATGATGGTGTATAAAGGAAATTTTACAAATCATTTTGATCGTCAAAAGAATTTGAAGGATTTGTGGAGTGACTTGGAACTATCTTGGAATGATTTTGAAGCATTTTGGAGTAACTCCAAAGAAATATTTGTGGACATTCGAAAGAAATCAGTAGAAGCTTCCCTCTCGTAGTCGTAGAGGAAGGTAATAGAAGAAATATTTGTTAAATTTGAAGAGCTTAAGCACTATAACAAAACCTTCTAATAGAGTATAAAGTGGAAATATCCCTTTGAAGTTAAAGGGAGTTGAGCTGGATGAATTTGATCATCGCAAAATAAAGAAGATGGAATTAGGGTTAGAATCGAGCGAATTACAGAACTTACAAACCCTAGGTTTGGATCTGTGGGGAGAATTCCATTGGATATAGAGAATTTATCTTGTTCCTTTTGAGAAAATTCAAGGATGGTAGCATTGTATTGGATAAATCCTATCCCATTACAAAGGAAGCAATCAAAGTTGTTACTGGGTTATGCACTGTTGGAGACCTTCTCGAAAACAAGACCATAAAATACAAGGAAGTAGAGGAGATGAAACAAGTTGACAAAGATCCTTGAGCATTGTTGATTGATACTATTGCCGATTCTTTGGTTAGGTATGTTGTGTATGGCATTTCTTATAAAATCTATTTCAGAAATCGAGAAGGCTTTACTTCGGCCATTTTTATGTTTTTGGCACATAAAATCATAAAAGAGAACAAGCAGTTTGATTTGTGGATTAATTCTTGAAAATATTGTTGAAAACATATGAATGTCATTGGTAGAAGGATACGCTTTCTATTTTGGGTCCTTACATGTCTGGTACTCTATTTTCTGGACTCATTATCAAGAAAGAAAGATGTTTAAGTGGGAATATGAGATTCCCATTGCAAAACAAATATAAAAATACTTGGAAGGCCTGGAAGTTATAGTAAGTGCACGTAAAAAAAAATTCTTGTCTTTGCAGAAAGAAATGAGCTCTAGTGAATTTATGTCTATTCGATTTGAGGAAGGTTCTTCCTTCAAAACAAAAGAATTAGAAGTTGTCACTAGTGATTCCCCTTTGGAATCAAAGAAAATAAAAGCTCACTGAAAACATCATTGTTATCCTAGAAGAGAAGGAAGAAGGAGAAGAATATCTATCTGGATCTGAATCTTCTGATCTAGATGACATTCGGTCTATGTTAGTAAAAGGGAAAATGAAGAAAATTGGTGAGTTATGGAGTTTGATCTCTCCTGTTGATAGACTCAAAATTGATGATGCTCTAGTCGAGTATCTGCTTTGTAAAGGTATTGATGTATCTATCATTTTAGATTCCTTTCTAGAAAATTTAGTCGAAGTAGTTGAAGAAAGAATGTTGCTTGAAGGTCTGGAAGGATGCAAGTTGGAAGCCTTAGTTGAAAAGAGATGTTCTAAAGCCAAGCAAAGGTTATTTGAAATTATCATGGAGATGAAGAAGTGCATAAAATAAATGTCGGGCATATACAAGTACTACCTCTGGTGGCCTACTACAGTTGATAATTTTATAAGAAGGATTGAAGCAATTGAATCTGAGGTGAACAACATTGGAAAGAAGTTTGATATTTTTTAAGAAAAAGAGGGAAAGAAAAGACTAAGAGTTGGTGAACTAAAAGCTGAGATGATCATTATATAGAGACAAAGAGATGATGTAGTGAAAACCTTCTAGCTACTTAAGGAGATTGTTGAGGTCCGGTTAGATCATCTTTCCAAAATACTCTCTAATGTAGAAGATTGTGAAAGACAATGCTCATCTACATATTGGTCATCTTCTTTCATACTGTTGGCTCTATTGGAAAGCATATGCACAAGAATGGATTTTGCACTACTTGAATGGAAGAAATTATACCCTATTATCAAAGAAAGGTATAAGAATATATTTCAGGTGAAAAGTGTCATTCTTACTTGAAGGAACTTTGAATGATTGAAATTTTTGAAGGTTTGAAATTTTGACGACTAGAAGTCTCTAGAAATTTTTGGATGAATTCGAATCTCTGCAATTTTGAATGTCACCATGTTTACATTTTTTTTTGGCAACCTTTGCCATTGGTTTCAAAGGGGGAGAGATATGGAATTTTGGGGAGAAACATGGAGAGATTGGAGAAGAGTTTTGAATTAAAATTTTTGCACATATTTTCATCAATGCCAAAAGGGGATATTGTTGGAAGTATGGACAAGATTAGTCTTATGTTTTCATTGATGTCACCATGTTGGTCTGGTACCTTGAACCAGTGTGTAGAACAAGGTTATCTCATCTGGTATTTGATCTGATATTTTGGTTTGCATATTCTCTTTGGTAATCATTGTGGTTTAATATTTTGGGAAAAGGCTATGATCACTAAAAGCGTGTATATATGTATTTCCTGATGTTCATATGATTGGATGATGCATTGGCATCGGATTTTATGATTGCATCTCATTATTAGGTTAGTCATGGCCGACCTAATAATTAGTTAATAATTCTACAAGAAATGTGGTTATATGTGTGACCTAGATTTGGTCCCAACTGACATAATATTGCATGACATGGTTTAATTAATTTTATGAAGCTGATGAGTTATCTTTTTGAAAATAAGAATTGCATCCAATTAGGCCAACCTAATTGATGCATGCGGATATATAAGGTATATATACAAGATGGTTTGAAGATGAAATAAGTGAATGGAAATGTGAGTGAGGAAGGTGTGTGAGTATGTATGTGAAGTGTGAATAGAAGGGTGAAGATTATTCTATTGTCATGCGATCGAATACTCTGAGCATCAAAGGAACTGAATCTACACTTGTGGTGTAACTTCACTAGTTCAAATTCTAGTGGTTAGCCATTTTTGTTTCTATAATCTCTATAGGTAGTGAGCCTCCTTTTTTGGACAGTAGGTCCTTGTAAGCTATGAGCTTTTGTATTTGGCAGTGAGCCTCTTTTATAACAGATATTAAAATAACTATATATTGTGAGCTCATCCTCACCGTGGTTTTTCCTTCATTGGATTTTCCACATAAAAATCTGGTGCTCTTGTGTTGTGGAATTTCATGTTTTGTTCTTGCTCTTATCTGTTCTATGTAGTAAAGTAATTAATGTTATGTGTTCAATAAGTTTTAGGAGATATTGATTCACCCCCCTCTCAGTATCTTGAATATTTAACACTAACTCATCATGATTTCGAATTGACTTCCTTAGTCTGTTTGGAAACTACTTGCTCTAGCTGTTATGAAGTGAAATTCTCTTGGATACTTCCAGTTATTCTTTAGTTTAGTTTTCCTCTCTATATCTTGGTGGTTAGCACCATGATTTTGAATTCAAAATAAGTGATGTTTCTATAAATATCCGTCCTTAGGTTTAGTTTGAAGTTAGTTAATATTTTCACTAAATATTGTAATTTTTGGTACTATGCACTTTTGTTCTACACACCTATTTGGGCCAATGGGAATGCAAATAAGAAGTTGATTTGAATCTTGGTGTTAAAGGTCCCGCCAGAGGAAGAATAGGGCCCACTCAACCAAAGGAGGTGACCTTGTGTTATGTTTTTTGATTCAGTTGATTTCTATTTGGTTTTTTGTAGATCAACATTCATTTGTTTACTATAGATTTAATTATTGTTCACATGAATTAGATTTTGTACTTATTTTTAAATACATTTGGTTCTAATAGAAATAATAATGATGACTGATGTAAGGATTAAACCAAAACTTGACTGGGATTTATTCATTGAAATTAGTATTGTTGTTTTCTAGATTAATATTTGTTTTCCTGCAAGCATAAATATAATTTCTTTATAAGAAAATTAAAATTAGTGTTGTTGGTCTAGATTAATATTTATTTTCCTACAAGCGTAGATAGACTTTCTTTCCAAGAAAATTTCAATTATGAATGTTAGACTTAGAAGTTAATTTAGTTATATCTTAATATTTCCATGAATCAATTACAATCAAGTGAGGTGGAGTCTAAACTAAGTTATTAGGATTGAAATAAGTCTAGATAATCATTAATCAATAGATAGGACAGATTTAGTCTTTAGAAATTAGCTGTTGAATTCCACTCCTGAGAGCTCTTGAACTCCTAAAGGAGACTGACTGAAATAAAATTCATTGATTGTAGTGCAAAACCCCCAAATTTTAGGAGACATACTTATCACATACAACTCTAAGACATGCCTAGTTTGATAATTGTAAGATTAAATGATGCAAGTAGTGACACCAATGACCTTGCCCATCATTTTTGGTGACGTTGCCAAGGAAAATTAAAAGATCTGGCTATTAAGTTTGAAGCCTTAGTGTTGATAAGGAAAATATTTTAGTTTGTGGATGGGACAAGATAGAGACCATCTAGGAAGGTTTCTTCCATGAAATATTAATTTTAAACAAGAACAACAAATTCTGCAACATCAGATTGAAAATCAAGAAGAGAATTGGGAAAATTTTCAAGAAGAAGAAATGGGTGACCAACTAGGAAATGATCCCCCAACAAATACGACTTTTCCCTATCCTATTATTCTAAAAAAATAACTCGATGAGCCTCCTATGAAGAATATTTCACCTTTAGTTTTACCTACCTTTATTGGAAAGACTTTTGAGGACCTTAACCAATTTCTCTTTGAGTTTAAGATTTTGTGCCTAACGTATGATTATACATTTGATAACCAAAAGTTGAAACTATTTCCTTCTACCTTAAAGGAGTTGGCCTTACAATGGTTCATGGGTTTAGGTGCAAGGACAATCTCAACTTGGCATGAAATGGAAACTGAGTTTTTGAATACATACCAATATTACTGTCGAGTAAGAGATAGGAAAGAGGGATTGTTTCAAATGAGACAAATGGAAGATGAAAGTATGGAATATTATGCTAATAGATTTTATTTTTTGCATAAAAGGTGTGGTAATGGGTTGGATAATGAGATTAGTAAGACAATTTTTCTGAAGGGGATTGATGATGAGTCTAGAGATTCTTTGAATCTTATGGGAAAAGGAGATGTCGATAAGCTTTCTTTAGAAGATATTGTTGAAATATGAAAAAAATATTGTAGGACTAGAGTAAGGAATAGAGGCTCTTGAAGAAAAAAAGCTCTCACTATTGATGTGTCTCAAGTAATGAAGGGAATTTCTAATTTGAAAATAAATTCACTCCTTCATCTCAACATGCAAGGAGATAAGAATACTACTGAGCCTTTAGCTATTTATTGTTCCAAATGTAGAGGGAAGCATATTTTGAGAGAGTGTCCATTGAATCAAGTTGATATTTGTGAAATATGTGAGAAACATCATGCAACAAGTTTTTGTAACCTCTTATCTGAAATTAAGAATCATTTGAAGAAACCACCTATGATGGAGAATGAGCTTAACTATGTTGGGCAGAAATCTCAAAATACTAGATATAATGCTAATCAAGGGCAATATAGTCCTAGAGATAATTAGAATAAAAACCCTTGGCCAAATGTAAACCAATGGATTCCTCCTTACCAACCATAACCATCATCTACATTTTGGGGTCAACTTGAATGGATGAATGCCTAGTGGAACCAATCATAGTGGCAATCAAATCAGCCACAATGGTAGTAAAATCAGCCATAGTAGCAACAAAATCAAACACAGTTTCAACCATGGAAAAATAAAAGTCTGAGGTGTCCTTAAGGGTAGTCACCTCAATTAACACATGGTTATAATCCTACTAAAGAACAAGTAAACCAGCCTCAGATGCCAGCACAACCTGTTCCAAATCCGAAAAACAATCGCACTAATCTAAATCTGCCTACCTTGAATGCCATCAATGCTAATGATATTCAATTAAGGAACTAAAATGTGCCATCCATACCAATTGTTAAAGATCATGAAGGTGAGAAAAAATAAAAGGAGTATTTAAAGGAAAAACATAACTCTGATGATGAAAAAAAAGTTAATTAGGCACCCTACCCAAAGCATTTGAAAATGGAACAAATAGCTCTTAACATCTCCCAACCAAATTATATGAATGTGGTAGATTCTCAACTTCTCTATCAATTGAAAAATATTAATATTGAGATACCATTATTATAGGCCATTAAGTACATACCATAAATAAATCAGTTGGTCAAGTCTCTTTGTATGAAAACACCAGGTAGGAAGAAGAAATTACCTCCTACAATTCAAATAGGGACCAAACTCATTGATGTTTTGTTAGGAAGATTACTCCCTCAAAAATATAATGATCCTGGTAGTCCTGTGATAACTTTGAGTATTCGAGGAATTGAGATAACCAACATGCTAATTGATTTAGGAGTAGCTATCAATGTTATTAATTTAGAAATTGTTTACAATGTTGGGTATGACAAGCATTCAGCCCACAACAAATGTTTCACAATCAAAAAATCAATATACTACTAAACCTGAAGGTGTTCTTGAAGATATCATGGCTACCATTGACACATGGGATTATCCAGTTGAATTTCTATTCCTTAAAGTTAGAAAGAAGGATTTTGGATATCCAATTATTTTAGGTAGACCATGGTTAGCCATGACAACAACATTGATAGATTGTAGATCGAGAAGAATGATCATTTCTAATGGATAGAAATAGAAAGAGTTGTCACTTTATCCTCCCACCCAACCATCAATTCAACCTAATACTCAACCTTGGGTTGATGAGGACATGGAGTTTGAAGGAGATGGTATTGTAGAATTGGCCATGTTTACTGATGGGGCTTTTAAATTTTGAAGGAAGGAGGCTAGGGTTTTAAGGGTTTAAAGTTACCTAGGGTGATATGAATTATAATATTATGAAACCCTATTGTTATGTCTCAATGGTGACTTTCTATTGAAGGTAACCGGTCACTTAAGTGATCGATTTGAGCCTTTTTCTCTGTGCTCTAACCTGCCCCTTTCACCTAGCCTATCGGTCCTTTTCTGTCACTAGGGCTTAAAATTTTATACCGCCAAGGGTTGTACTGGCTGGTCCCACTTGAATATTCTAATGTCCGTGCATGTTGTTTGGTGAACTGTCTGATCACGGGTTTTTGATCTGGACTGTTTCTCACAAACCTCACAGGTTTTCCTGCTGATGTCATTAAGAGGTGCGAGGTCTACGAGATGCTACCATTTGGCATGTATGGAGGGGTAGGGTTTCTTTCCCAAGGTGCCAGCAATGTCAAGTCGTCATATTTTCACCGACGGAGGGTTTAATTATGGGGTTAATAATAATTGTCCCTCGCAGACCTTGCACAAGCACGGTAAATATCTTAAAAGTACCATGAGATCTATGAAGGGGTGACATGTGACCTAATTCTTGGAGCAACAGGGCCAAATGGGACCCACTGTCCGATTGCGACCTCCTATTTTCATGGGTTTTGATTGGTTGTGGTTTTTTCAAGGTGTTGAGGTGGATTTTCAACGCTCGGTTGACTCAATCTGATTCATCTAACTTGCCAAGTCCGTTCAGCATCAACGGTATAGTTTCAAAGAAATTATAGATCATCTATGTGACAAGCTTTCACACTCTGAAGCTTATTTTATTAATGGCTCGAGTGTTTCAGAGGATTTTCTCTAGAATTTTATCTAGGGTGTGAATGATGCCCTCCTGATAGAAGCAATTATGGTGGCTACATCAGCCACTTATGGCTCAAATGCTTGTTTTGCATTCAAGCAATCAATATCCCTCACACCATTTCACTCTATAAATACTTGCTGAAGTGACCCAGTGTTATCATTATATTTTTGAGTTGTTTTGTTTGCAGGTGGTGGTTATTCTCCTATATTCTGTGAAGCTATAGATAAATCTATAGGATGCAGGAGTGCCCAAGTAGGAGCCAGGAGGTTGCTAATATTGAAGGAGCAACCTGCTCCTAGAACATGTGAGGTCACTACTAAAAGTGTTGGCAAAAGGCCAGAGCGTTCTGCATCCCCTATGTTAATTTCATTAGATTTTGATGATAATGGGTCTGAGACTAACTCGGATTATCGGTGTTGAATAGAGGCTTTGACTGATCTCATGGGAGTGAATGTGGAGGCCCTTGTAGTCATACCAATAATTGTAGTGGCACTGGGCCAGGTTGTAGGATGTGACACTAAGGTGGCTGGAGAAAGTAAGGCGGTTTTGCTTTTGACTAAGGCAAGAACTCGAAGTGGTCGCTTGTACCGGGGCTGTGTGTCTACTTATTGGTTGCTGGTGTTGGGACTGTTGGGCAATGTTTTTCTGGTAATTCATCTTGTTGATGTGGATGTGCGCATGCCTAGCATGTTTTTTGTTTTTCTTTGATTGGTTACTGTGTAACCATTTTTTTATTCCTTAGATCATGCACCTTGTTATCCAATGATGAGGAATGTGAATTCTAATTTCATGCTAAATGAAATTCAATTTTGAAATTAACAATGTAGCCTAATTCTTCGTTTCTCTCCTGTCCTATAAAGGAGATTTCATGTCTCACTATTAAAAAGAAGAAGGATTTTGGATCCATAAGGTTTTGGGTATGTACAGTTAGTTTTACTGCAAGATTTTGAAGGTATTATTTAGGAAATCATTCTGGGTTGGGAATAGTATGAAATAAGTATGCTATACTTTTGTAATTACTGATATCGAAAGAAATCTAAACGAATTAAGACAATTTTCTCTCTTGTGTATGTATCATGGATTATGAATGGATTTATCAAGGGTTTGTTCATTCAGTTTCAATGGTGTATTTGAAAGTGTAACTTGTTTTTCCTGCTTTAACTTAATGAGTTAATCAAATGTTCAAAAACAAATTGCATGTTTGTGGTCATATGCTCAAGATTCACTAAGGATTATTGTTTTAATATAATAAAAGATCTCATAGTAGAAAATCGTTATGGTGATAAGTTCATAATATCTGAGTTATGTTTTATATGACTCCCACCCATTGAATGAGGCACTAGATAGTGTCGGTAAAATTCTTCTAGGTGTAGGACGGTGGCTCTAACCATGATGATTCAATATCTGAACATTTTAACAAATATCAAATGCTATCTCTTTTGAGATATAAATCTTATGATAATTTTCAGTCTCTTTGCTTTGGGACATCTGTTATTATTCGTAGGTTTTTCCACAACCAAGGTAATTGTTGTCTTATTGCATGTGTTGGGACTGCATCTGTAAGAAGAAGTGTTCGTATTATTCATAGAAAAATATTATGAACACATGAAGGTTTACCCACCTTGGTTTCATAGAGCCAAAAGTGTAGGAGATGTTAGTCTTTGACTAGATCTCATTAGTTGGCCACTAGCCTTTGTAGTTCTTTATAATAGAGGTTGGCTACCTCTTAGAGAATTGCAAATCCTATGTGGGAAAAAACACCAACAAAATGGATACTCTACTGGGGATGAACTCAAAATTTTTGGTTGTAGACGGTGCTGTTATAGAGTCATTAAAGTGTTGAATTATTTTTGTAACCAGAGATTGCACATTATTGAACAATTTTCCCATCCGAGTCACCAACAGAATGGCGAATCTGCTAGGAAGTTTCTGAATCTCCAATTGCAAACGGTTGTAGAGTCATATTATTATTTGTCATTCTGAATTTATTCAAGTTTTGAAGGAGTTTAACCCTAGAGAAGAATTTGTTGTAATAAACCTGACAATCCTATTATCTATGGTATCCTGTTGGCAAAGGATTTAGGAGTTCTGGAATCATTAGATGAATGGTGGTTTTATTGGGGAGAACTTCTGAGAAATTTAAAAGAAAAACGAAACAAGGAACCACAGGGGTTGAAGGATGCTATCTAGAATCTTTTGTTAAGTGAATTTGAATGTTAAAATTTGGATGGTAATAGATTGTGTTTTTGAGGGAAAGTTGGTAGTGGTATGATATGACTCTATTGTGGGTAAAAATCTAGAATCTGACAAGCTTTGAAAGGAATTTCATATTTCTTTTAATATAACCCTCTATTGTAGAGGTGGAGACTCTATCTGAAGAACCAGTTGATGAATAAAGAAACAGTCCTAGATCTATGATATTTACAGTCAGGAAGAAGAATTTAATACATGCTGCTAAAACAACAAATTACCAGGCTTTTAATCAAAACTAAACAGTTCACTATTTTTAATTGTGATGGGTGTTTGTAATTAAGGATACAGATGGTTCCAAACTAGATGTCTAGCATCAAGAAAGGAACAATGATTATTTTTGTCATACTTCTGATGATGCAATATGTATAAGGTCATATGAAATAATGTTTATGTTGCATCATATCTTGGAAAGAAAGGAATACTATTTAAAATCACTGACAGAATCATGGTTTTGATAGTAAATAATATGTCTGATAAATATATACTGTTGATGAAATTTTAAATGGGTATAAGTGATTTCCCATATGTAAAAACAAACGTAACTATGCAAAGAGAAAAAGTTGCATTAAGCCCTTTGGGATGTTTTGTAACTCAAAGGTATATGCCTTTTATTTTCAGTAATGTCATTGGTTACCCTAATGCAATTCCTAAGAAGATTAGGAAGTATTTGCCTAAATATACAGGGAAAAGTGTAGAATCAACCTCTAAGAATTTACAACATTTTATGGATGTGATGGGGGACTGTGAGGTCAGTCATGAGGATTTTTTCATGAAACTTTTTGTGCAATCCTTGAAGGGTGATGCTAGGGATTGGTTTTCCTATTTACCTGCCTATTCTGTTAACTCATGGAATTAGTTGGTGATAGTTTTTATGTCGAGTCAATCCCAACATATTAAGAAAAGGTTTTATGGGAATTAACATAAAAGAAGAGGAGTTAATCCCATATTTTAATCTCAGGTTTTCAAAAGCTTTAAGAGAAATCCCTAAAGAAATAAGAGCGAGTGAGGTTGAATGCTTAGTTGTATATCTTGGTGCTTTTGACAAAAGGATGGGTTAATTACTAAGAGATAAAGAACCTACAAACATACACCAAGCATATCAAATGGCTATGGAAATTGAAAACAATATGAAATACTCAATGATGAAGGGGTATCTTGCTGCAAGTATTGATTACCCTAGCTTACCTAGTACTAGTAAAATGTCAGAGGAAGTTACTCAGAGCACTGATTATGATAAGGGTATTTTTAAAACTGTTATTTCTTCATCATTGCAGTGTGATAATAATGAGATCCAAGTTGAAAGCTAGTCTAGTTTGAATGATGTTGATCAAACTTCTCTTGTACCAGAATTGTATGAAATGAAGAGGCACGAGAGGGAATCGCCATATGAGTTTTTCTTGAGATTTTTAGAAGTCTTGATACAAATTCCTAGAAGTCATAGACCTAATTACTATGAGTGCATTGATTTATTTTGTGAACTTTATGAACTAGGGCTAAGTGCTTTGCCAGAAGAATTAAAACCTGCTAAATTAAGTGGATAGAAATTGTAGAATCAACCAAGAATGTGCCTACACAAAATGAAGACAATGCTTGCCCTTTTGAAGAAATTTGGATAACTACAGAAGAATTTCAGGGAAAAAATAATGCAAGATTATGTGAGACACCTATTGTGTCTCCTAATATTGATTATAATACTTATGTCACTAAGATTTTGTTACAGGCTAGTGATTGTGATTTTAGAGGTAGTGATTGCAGTATTGAGGATAGAACTAGGCTTGTATTTTCACTAGAGTTGTATGGAAATGTAGAGACTCATGTTCTTACTTGTTCCCAAGTGAAGGAACAATTTTCAAATGAAAAATATTTCGAGTATACTCCAGGTATACTAGCAATGGAACAAGCCTATTGTATAAATGTTGAGGAATTTGAGGACAATGAAGTATGTGATCAAAGGAATAGTATTGACAACCAACATATTGATGAAAATATGGGTGCTATTGTTTTCCCTGACTACTTATGTGAAGTTGAAATGGATATGTTGTTACCTTCTGACATTAATATTGCTGGTGAAAAGTTTTCAGCTTGTGCCAAAATTTTCACTTATAAATTAACACATACAATAGATGATTTTGAGCACAAGGAGGCCTGTGCATATTGCTCTTTCTCTTTTGACCAATTTGAAATTGATGTATTTGACTTTGTCTTTAAGGGTTTTCATTTAAGAATAAATGAAGAAATACAAGGGAAGGTGTACATTGAGAGGCCTGAAATGAATATGTTTACACATTCCCTGGAGAATGATGTAATTAGTACTACAAACATTTGTGATGCTAGGATGTATCCCAAATTGATGGAATTCAAGTGCTAGCAACCTAACTTATCCAAGAAATTCTAGGGTGGGGATTCCGCGAGTTGTGTATCACCTGTGTTGAGCAATAAAAGTATGGATAATATGGACACAATTTTATATGAAAAAATTTCAGTTTGATGTGCAAATTGATGATGATGCCAGAATGTGTAATGTTGCAAACTAGGTAAGTTATGAATATTTCCACTTCTGAGTTCAATTGGGCTAGCATCATATGAGTTATGACCAGGGGCAGAGTAAGGTGAAATGTAACCATAGTCATATGTTGCTTTTGAATTTTTGGAACAAGACATGGACTAAATTGATGCAGGGGAGTATAAATAAACATTATGGTACTTCCAGACATATTGATTATCCTATTATTTTTGAAGCATCAAAGTGTAAATGTTGCAGACCTTTTTTACTCCAGGTGACAGAGAATTTTGTTTTTGACAGGGGTAAATTTTGACTTCTCTTGTTAGGTGCCTGGGGCCACCAAGTTGGTAGCGCAAAAGTCCAATTGACAAAGAAAGGTGATATATTTGTCAAGGAACTTGTGTAGTTCAATAATTTGGTTTGCGAAACCAGAGATTCTGGATTCTTGCTATGCCCACAGGGGGCATACATCCCCAGTTGGAGCCACTAATGGGGCTTTTAAATTTTGAAGGAAGGAGGCTAGGGTTTTAAGGGTTGAAAGTTACCCAGGGTGATATGAATTATAAAATTTTGAAACCCTCTTGTTATGTTTCAATAGTGACTTGCTACCAAAGGTAACCGGTCACTTAAGTGATCTAGTTGAGCCTTTTTCTTTGTGCTCTTACCGGCCCCTTTCACCTAGCCTGTTGGTCCTTTTCCATCACTAGGGCTTAAAATTTTATATTGCCAAGGGTTGTACTGGCTAATCCCACCTGAATATTCTAATTTCTATGCATACTGTTTGGTGAACCGTTTCTCACAAACTTCATAAGTTTTCTTGTTTATGTCATTAAGAGGTGTGAGGTATGTGAGATGCCGCCATCTAGCATGTACGGAGGGGTGGGATTTCTTTCCCAAGGTGCCAGTGATGTCAAGTGACCATCTTTTCACCGACGAAGGGTTTAATTACGGGGTTAATAATAATTGTCCCTCATAGACCTCGCACGAGCATGGTAAATGTCTTAAAAGTACCATGAGGTTTGTGAAGGGGTGACAGGTGGCCTAGTTCTTGGAGTGACAGGGCCAAATGGGAGACACTGTCCAGTTGCGACCTCCTGTTTTCATGGGTTTTGATTGGCTATGGTTTTTTCAAAGTGCTAAGGTGGATTTTCAACGCTCGGTTGACTCAATCTGAGTCGTCTGACTTGCCAAGTCTGTTCAATATCAACGGTATAGTTTCAAATAAATTACAAATCATCTGTGTGATGAGCTTTCACACTCTAAAGCTTATTTAATTAATGGCTCAAGCGTTTCAGAGGATTTTCTCTGTATTTTTCTCTCGTGTGCAAATGATGCCCTCCTGATAGAAGCAATTATGGTGGCTACATCAGCCACTTATGGCTCAAATGCTTGTTTTGCATTCAAGCAATCAATATCCCTCACACCATTTCACTCTATAAATACTTGCTGAAGTGACCCAGTGTTATCATTATATTTTTGAGTTGTTTTGTTTGTAGGTGGTGGTTATTCTCCTATATTCTATGAAGCTATGGATAAATCTATAGGATGCAGGAGTGCCCAAGTAGGAGCTAGGAGGTTGCTAATATTGAAGGAGCAACCTACTCCTAGAACATGTGAGGTCACTACTAAAAGTGTTGGCAAAAAGCCAGAGCGTTCTGCATCCCCTATGTTAATTTCATTAGATTCTGATGATAACGGGTCCGAGATTAACTCCGATTATCGGTGTTACCTGGCAGCTTTGACTGATCTCATGGGAGTGAACGAGGAGGCCCTTGCAGTCATACCAATAACTGTAGTGGCACCAGGCCAGGTTGTCAGATGTGATGCTGAGGTGGCTGGAGAAAGGAAGGCGGTTTTTCTTTTGACTGAGGTGAGAACTCGGAGCAGTCACTTGTATCGGGGCCATGTGTCTACTTAGTGGTTGTTGGTGTTGGGTCTACTAGGCGGTGTTTTTTTGGTAATTCATCTTGTTGATGTGGATGTGTGTGTTCCTAGCATGCTTTTTATTTTTCTCCGACTGGTTACTGTGTAACCATTTTTTTTATTCCTTGGATCATGCACCTTGTTATCCAATGATGAGGAATGTGAATTCGAATTTCATGCTAAATGAAATTCAATTTTGAAATTAACAATGTAGCCTAATTCTTTGTTGCTCTCCTATCCTATAAAGGAGATTTCACAACTCACTATTAAAATGAAGAAGGATTTTGGATCCATAAGGTTTTGGGTATGTATAGTTAGTTTTACTACAAGATTTTGAAGGTATTATTTAGGAAATCATTCTGGGTTGGGAATAGTATGAAATAAGTTGCTATACTTTTGTAATTACTGATATCGAAAGAAATCTAAATGAATTAAGACGATTTTCTCTGCTGTGTATGTATCATGGATTATGAATGGATTTATCAAGGGTTTGTTCATTCAGTTTCAATGGTGTATTTGAAAGTATAACTTGTTTTTCCTGCTTTAACTTAATGATTTAATCAAATGCTCGAAAACAAATTGCATGTTTGTGGCCATATGCTTAGGAGTCACTAAGGAGTATTGTTTTAATATACTAAAAGATCTCATAGTAGCAAAGCATTATGGTGATTAGTTCATAATATTTGAATTATGTTTTATATGACTCCCACCCATTGAATGAGGCATTGGATAGTGTCGGTAAAATTCTTTCAGGTGTAGGACTGTGGCTCTAAGCAAGATGATTCAATATCTGAACATTTTAACAAATATCAAATGCTATCTCTTTTGAGATATAAATCTTATGATAATTTTCAATCTCTTTGCTTTGGGACATCTGTTATTATTCTTAGGTTTTTCCACAACCAAGGTAATTTTTTTTTGATTTCGTGTGATGGGACTACATCTATAAGAAGAAGTGTTCTTATCAGTCATAGAACAATCTTATGAACACATGAAGGTTTACCCACCCTGGTTTCATAGATCCAAAAGTGTAGGAGATGTTAGTCTTTGACTAGATCTCGTTAGTTGGCCACTAGCCTTTGTAGTTCTTTATAATAGAGGTTGGCTACCTCTTAGAGAATTGCAAATCCTATGTGGGATAAAACACTAACAGTTACTTTAGTAGAACATGTAGAGGAATGTGAAGAAAAAGGTCTTAATCCTGAAAAGATTGATCAAGTAAAGGAGGAGAGGGACTATCATGGAATGTTACATCAACAAAATTCACATCCTTGTCCTCTGAATACAATTATAGGGGACCCACTTGATACTAAAAATTAGACCAAAAAAATTGTGGTAGCAGGGGATAAACCTCTCTTCATTAATTCATCCTTATCCTCCTCACAGGAAAAGGAATTAAAGAAAACCTTGGAAAATCACACTAAAGCAATTTCTTAGGAATACAAAGATATGAGAGGAATCCACCCTTCCATTTGTACTCACCATTTTTATACCAAAGATGTTAAGCTAGTAAGGAAAATTCAAAGAAGGATCAATCCTATTCTTAGAGACCTTGTTAAGCAAGAAATAGAGAAATTGCTAAAAGTGTCGTTTATTTATCCAATATCTGATAGTCAATGGGTTTTCCCATTAGTTATTGTTGCAAAGAAAAATTGAAAGTGGTGTTTATGTGTTGATTACATAGAATTAAACAAAGGAACTAAAAAGGATCATTTTCCTTTTCCATTCATTGATCAGGTACTGTATAACTTAACTTGCAATAGATATTTCTCTTTATTGGATGGTTTTAGTGGGTACAATCAGATCCAAGTGGCTCTTGAAGACAAAGATAAGACTACTTTCACATTTCCTTGGGGTACATATTCTTATATAGTTCCACCATTCGGGTTGTGCAATGCACCAGTCACTTTTTAGAGAGTTATTTTGGCTATGTTGTAGATCTAACTACCTCATGTGTGGAAGTATATATGGATGACTTCACAGTTCATGCACAAAAATTTAAAGAAGCACTTGAAAGTTTGAACAAGAATTTTCAAAGATGTAAGGATCATAGGTTATCTTTAAAATTATGAAAAGTGTTCCCTTATGATGACAAAAGGAATTGTTCTAGGACACCACATTTCCAAACAAGGAATCAAAGTTGATCCCAAGAAAGTAGAAATCATTCAACAAATTGAGATTCCTAAAAATAAAACTAGTGTTCATAGTTTTCTTGGGAATGTTGGGTATTACAGAAGATTCATTGAAGGGTTTAGTAAAAATTTTGAACCTTTGTTTACATTGCTCAAGAAAGATGCGGAAATTTTATGGACAAATGATTGTCAAAAATCTTTTGAAACAATTAACATGCCTTAACTACTTCTCTGATTATTAAAGGACCTATGTGGGGAGTTCCATTTAATATACATACTGATGCATCCAACTTTTCTATTGGTGCAGTTTTGGGATAGAAAGATGAAAATGAAGCAATGCATGCTATCTACTATGTTAGTAAAAATCTGAATCCTGCAGAAAGAAATTACACAACAACTGAAAAAGAGTTTTGGCTGTAATATATGAAATTAATAAGTTTAGGAATTATATTATAGGTTACAAAATATTATTTCACATAGACCATGCTGCTATTAGATATCTAATGAACAAGGTTGTAGTGGGTGGATGAATTATAAGATGGCTATTATTATTGCAATAATTTGATATGACCATAATAGATAAGCTTGGTAAAGATAATGTTGTTGCTGATTTCATTTCAAGAATTGTTTTGCAAGGTGATAAAGAGCCAGTAGATGAAAAATTTCTAGATGACCACTTGTTTGCAATATCAATTCATCCTTCATGGTTTGCTGATCTCTCAAATTACCTTGTAATAGGGAAGTGTCCAAATCATTTCAATCCTAACCAAAAAAGAGATTAATTTGTGAAAGTTCTAGATTTCAATGCATAAATGGACTTTTATTTAAGATGTGTCTTGATCATGTTCTTCGTAGGTGTGTTGCTGAAATAGATGGGTAAGTGCACCAATATGGTTCCCAAAAAGGGGACTTAAGTGGACACTTTTTTCTAAAATCAAGAAATACTAACCTTGGACATGAAATTGAGGATAGTTACACTCAAAATTTTGAGATGGAACAAAAACAAGGATTGAAGTGCTCTGAGTCTAATTTCTAAACTACTAATTTATTTTTTAAATGGTTGAGATTAAGGGGTTCAAATGAGGGATGCACACAAATTGGTGTTTTTTTTGTCAGAAAAACATAACATAGCAACTCTTGTACTACCCTAGCATGGTGTACTTTTTTTTAGTATTTTTAAAATCACTATGGTCAGAAGTTAGCTAATAGTATGTAGTTGATGCACAATTTCTCTGATAATTTTTTAATGAATATTTGATTTTTTACTAATTTTCGAAATAGACACTTCCTGAAAAACATAATTTTGGTTGTGCTACCCCAACAAATTTTGGAAAATAATTGATTTTAAAAAACAAAATTTTTAGAATGGAGTCTAGTTTCTAAAAATGTAATTTATTTGAAATTTGGAAGAGCAGTTAATTTATAACGAAAAAAACACCAAACACTACTTTTTAGAAAAAAAGAGACATACAAACAAAAGAAATTATGGATGAAAGGCTTAACATTGTTAGAAAGTGAAAAAAATTACATTGTTGGATGGCTAAGAGAGAACATAACATTACCCAAATGTTCAATTTGTTTGTTATTGAACCATGTGCAATCCTGATGGTGAGCACAATCTCGATTATGTGAAATATTGTAGAATTTGCAAAAACACGTCTCAGGTCGTTGGGAATGCCCTCCAAGCCTTTGTATTGGTATTCCAAGGGAAATACCAATCCTAAGGCTTGGGGATTCCCAAAGCAAGATATAACACGAGTGTGTTATAACACGCTTGCGTTATATCTCAGTTTTGACATGGTTTTTTCCTTCTACGGGAAACATGTCAACCAAGACATAATGTGAGCGCGTTATAATGTGCTCGCATTATGTCTTCATTTATGTTAAATTCCACTCTATTGAATATATGCTGATATATTTTTATGTTTGTATGTATGCATATATGCATGCTTGTATGTATGTATGAATGTATGTAATAATGCTAGTATATTGTATGTATGCCTATATGTATGTAAGATTGTATCGACACATGTATGTATGTATGCTTGTGTGGAAGTAGGATTGTATGTACATATGTATTATTCTTGTATGTATGTAAGTATGTATGTATTTACGTATGTCTCTAGAGGGAGGGAGAATTTTAAGAGAGAGAGAGTCTAGAGAGAGGGAGAGGGGGTGGAAGTGAGAGTTTAAGAGAGAGGGAGTGGTATATAAGAGGTTGGAGTGAGAGGGACTTATCTAGGTAGGGTGGGAGGGAGAGAGGGAGGGAGAGAGAGAGAGATATGAGGGGTGGGAAAGAGAGAATTGAGAGAGAGGGAGAGAGAGATAGAGGGGGGAGAGAGAGACAGAGAGAAAGAGAGAGTTATGTAGGTAGGGTGCCAAAGGGAGAGACTTGAGAGTGTGAGGGGAGAGAGAGAGAGATAGAAAGAGAGAGTTATCTAGGTAGGGTGTGAGAGGGAGAGACTTGAGAGTGTGAGGGGTGTGAGAGGGAGAGACTTGAGAGATAGCTAGTGAGAGGGACTGCAAGAGAGAGGGAGTGAGAGGGAGAGGGAGTGTGAGTGAGAGACCTAAGAGAGGGAGAGGGTGTGGGAGGGAGTGACCTGATAGAGGTAGAGAAAGAGGGGGGTGGAGTAAGAGGGACTTATCTAGGTAGGGTGGGAGGGATAGATAGAGAGAGGGGAGAGAGAGAAAGAGTTACCTAGGTAGGTTTCCACAGGGAGAGACCTGAGAGAGAGAGGGGTTGGGAGGGAGGGACATGAGAGAGAGGGAGAGAGGGAGTGGGAGAGAGTTGGAGGGACATAAAGAGATATGGATAGAGGAAGCAAGAGAGGGTGGTAGGGATTGATTGAATGGGAGGTATGTAGAAAGAGGGAGAGGGTAGATAGAAAAAATTAGAGAGGGTAGGAGAGAGGGAGGGAGGGAGAGGTGAGATGTATAGATAGAGAGAAAGTGATAGGGATTGAGGGTATAGGGTTGAGGGATTATGGTGGAGGACCTATAGGGTTGAGGGATTAGGGTCGATGGTAGAGGGTATTGGGTTGAGGGTATATGGTAGAAGGTTGAAGGGTTTAGGTTTGAAGGGTTTAGGGTTAAGGGTTTATGGTTGAGGGTAGAGGGTTGAGGGTATAGGTTTGAGGGTATAGGTTTGAGGGTATATGTTTGAAGGATTAGGTTGAGAGTCCAATGTAAAGGGTAGAGGGTATAGGGGTTGAGGGTTTTGGTTTTAAGGATTAAGGGTTGAGGGTTGAGAATTGAGGGTTGATGGTTTAATGTATAGGGTAGAGGGTAGAGGGTTTAAGGGTTTAGGTTTTAAGGGTTGAGGGTTGAGGGTTGAGGGTTTAAGGTTGAGGGTAGAGGATTGAGGGTATAGGGTATAGGGTCAAGGGATTAGGGTTGAGGGTCCAATGTATAGGGTAGAGGTTATAGGGGTTGAGGGATTAGGGTTTAATGGTTGAGGGTTGAGGGTAGAGGGTTGAGGGTTTAAAGGTTGAGGGATTAAGGGTTGAGGGTTTAGGGATTAGGGTAGAGAGTTTTCTTGGATTTAAGGGTGTAAGGGTTGAGGGATTAGGGTTTAGGGTATTGGGTTGAGAGTTGAGGGTAGAGGGTTTCAATGTTTAGGGTTTAAGGGTTGAGGGTTGAGGGTTTAGGGTTGAGTGTTAATGGTTTTAAGGGTTTAGTGTTTAGGGTTGATGGATAGATAGAAGGAGAGAAGAGGATGGAGGGAAATAGATATATGAGGGTTGATGATCCAATGTATAGGGTAGAGGGTTGAGAATAGAGGGTATAGGGGTTGACGACCTATAGGGTTGAGGGATTAGGGTATTGGGTTGAGGGTATAGGGTTGAGGGATTAGGGTTGAGGGTACATATGGTTGAAGGATTGGGGTTAAGAGTCCAATATATAGGGTAGAGGGTATTGGGGTTGAGGGTTGAGTGTTTGAGGGTTGAGTATTGAGGGATTAAGGGTTGAGGGTTGATAATTGAGGGTTGGGTGTTTAATGTATAGGGTAGAGGGTAGAGGGTAGAGGGTAGAGGGTTTAAGGTTGAGGGTGGACGATTGAGGGTATAAGGTTGGGGGATTAGGGTTGAGGGTCGAATGTATATGGTAGAGGGTATAGGAGTTGAGGGATTAGGGTAGATAGTTTACTAAGTGGGTTTAAGGGTTGAGGGATTAGAGTTGAGGGTAGAGGGTAGACGATTGGGGGTAGATGGTAGAGGGTTTAAGGGTTTAGGGTTTAAGGGTTGAGGGGTTGGGATTTAAGTTTTAGGGTTGATTGTTAAAGGGTTTATAGGGTATATGGTAGAGGTTTTAGGGTTTAAGGGTTGAGGTTTTAAGGTTCAGGGTAGAGGATTGAGGGTATAGGGTTGGGGGATTAGGGTTGAGGGTCCAATGTATAGGGTAGAGGGTATATGGGTTGAGGGATTAATGTTTAAGGGTTGATGGATTAAGGGTCAAGAGGGCTGAGGGATTAGGGTAGAGAGTTTACTAAGTGGATTTAAGGGTTTAAGGGTTGGGGGATTAGGGTTGAGGGTTGAGGGTAGAGGATTGAGGGTAGAGGGTAGAGGGTTTAAGGGTTTAGGGTTTAAGGGTTGAGGGTTTAGGGTTGAGTGTTTAAGGGTTTATAGGGTAGAGGGTTTAAGGTTAAGGGTAGAGGATTGAGGGTATAGGGTTAGGGGATCAGGGCTGAGGGTCCAATGTATAGGGTAGAGGGTATAAGGGTTGAGGGAATAGGATTTAAGGGTTAAGGGACTAAGGGTCAAGAGTTTTGAGGGATTAGGGTAGAGAGTTTACTAAGTGGGTTTAAGGTTTAGGGATTGAGGGATTAGGGCTGAGGGTAGAGGGTAGAGGATTAAGGGTAGAGGGTAGAGGGTTTAAGGGTTTAGGGTTTAGGGTTTAGGGTTGAGTGTTTAAGGGTTTATAGGTTAGAGGGTTGAGGATTTATGGTTTGAGGGTTGAGGGTTTAAGGTTGAGGGTAGAGGATTGAGGGTATAGGGTTAAGGGATTAGGTTTTAGGGTCCAATGCATAAGGTAGAGGGTATAGGGGTTGAGGGAATAGGGTTTAAGGGTTGAGGGATTAAGAGGATATAGGGGTTGAGGGATTAGAGTTTAAGGGTTAAGGATTGAGGGTTGAGGTATTAAGAGGGTATAGGGGCTGAGGGATTAGGGTTTAAGGGCTTAAGGGTTGAGGGTTGAGGGATTAAGAGGGTATAGGGGTTCAGGGATTAGGGTT